>OZ020295.1:7598881-8198881 GCA_963971205.1 Aethes cnicana | reverse complement strand
GGTGTCTTGTGCGGTATTCTCGTGTAAAAGGCGATCTGATCGCTCAAATTCGCAACAAAATAGCATTTCCTATCATAGATAAGTATTTTTACTAACTTTTATTGAAGTAAAATCTCTATTTAAAGAAAAGCTTTTGCGATACGTAAACGTCAGAAAAATGTAAACATGAATGGGAGCGAATCGGTCTAGGGATGTGACTAAAGTCAAAAAAGCGACTCAACTTTTGAGTGAATCATTCATTCATTCAATCAATGAGGTTTATTTAATAGTAAGTTTTTTATTGCATATTCCATTAATTAGTAGATAAGTATAGATGTTTGTTACATTTAAATCCTGGAAGGTGAATATTACTTTTCTCTGGACATCGATGTTGAATTTTATTCTGATCTTGAACAGAAATGTTGGCAAATATATAGATCTAGGTAAAAGGAATACAATATTTAGTTCGGGACTACGAGTGATGTGTAATGCATATACTATTATTTATATACATTATTATTTTATATAATCCTTTTAAATTTCCAAAAGATCCATAAAGGAGAATTCTTGGAAACTGACACGTGTTATCTGTTCGGAGCATTTTGCTGACGACCCTTATCCATACTTACTACTACTACAGCCTATTTGCGTCCCACTGCTGGGCACAGGCCTCCCCTCATCATGAGAGGGTTTGGGCTATAGTCCCCACACGGGCCCATACTATCATACGAGTACTATCCATATTAATATTATAAATGCGAAAGTAACTCTGTCTGTCTCTCTGTTACTTACCTCTTCACGCTTCAATCGCTGGACCGATTGAGATGAAATCTGGCATGGAGATAGTTGGGGTCCCGGGAAAGGACATAGGCTACTTTTCATCTCGAAAAAACGCATAGTTCCCGCGGGAACGCGATAACCGAATTCCACGCGGGCGAAGTCGCGGACAGAAGCTGGTATTATATAAATGGGAAAGTTCATTTGTTTGTCCTTCTTTCACGTCGCAACGGAGAGGTTTTATGTCGTGATTTGTTTAGGGTTAGTTGGGAGGCTGGAGAGTGACATAGGCTACTTTTTACCACGGGAAAACATCTTATTCCCATGGGAAAATCCATTGTTTTGTTTTTGGTTTCCTATAACTATCGCTATGTATAGAACCATTAGCTGCCTGAATTCTTAGTACAGTCAAGTTCATAAATATATGATCACTTTTGGACCTTATTACAAGAGAGCAAGGTGTAAAAGTGTGTATATATTGGAGAACTCGTCCATACATACGGACGAAGTCGCGGGTAAAAGGGTAGTTATAACATAAGTAGCTTTTCCCCGCAACTTCATATGCGCAGAAATATTAAAATGTAAAATCCCGATTTTTCTGTTACTATGGAAGTTTCGGGAAATCCTTTCTTAGATTGCTCCCCTATATTCCCTATGGAATCTGCATGCCAAATTTCAGCTTTCTACGACCAGTAGATTCGGCTCTGCGTTGATCGATCAGTCAGTCAGTAAGTCAGTTTCTTGTTTTATATATATAGATATATAGATTTCATGTACGTAGGCTCTTACAAATACCAATCTACTTTAATTTTTTTACATATGTATCCGCCCGGAAGCTGCTGACAACAGTTCATTCCACAGTTAAAAAACTGTGTGTGGGCTAAGGACACAAATACAGATACTTACAGACATACATACATACAAACTAATATGTTTTTGGGTATCTTCAACGTACAGAATTTCCACTTTAGCAATTTTATTATAAAATAAAATACTATAAAATAATTCAGTTCATTCATCTACTTATCTCATTTGACTCATTCTTCAGATGTGTCCCATCACTAGTCTTGTGCATATGTATGCTGCATAGTTACGTGAAAACTCTATCTGTTTACGTGTATTTTTTGATGTGTTGATTTTTTTTGTAGTGTGCGTTTATCTCAACAGCAAAATTTGTGTCTGTTGAGTTCTGCGTCGTTTGGTGGTGTGCTGTACGTGTTTACCTCGCCCCCCGCTAAAAGTGGCGAAAAAATTTGTTCGGCGAGTTAACGTTATGGCATCTCCAGTGGCTATATACTCAAAGGGTAATAATGATAAATGTACGGTATAAAAGATAAATCAAGTAAAAATGAGAAATCTCAACAAACGTCAAGCAAAATGTCATTGATTGTAAAATCCTGCTCTCATCCTGCTTGATTGCCTTTTTCAAAAATCAAGTAGAAAAAATAGTTATTTGTTATGCAAGGCTGCAAAGTTGTTGTTTGCTGTGAGTGCGTGATTGAGACCCGAGTGAACGAAAGATTCTAGGGTTGAACCACGAGCGAAGCGAGTGGTTCAAATATAGAATCCTGAGTGTAACGAGGGTTTCAAGGCACGAGACAGCAAACGACTTTGCTGCTGAGCGCAACACAAAATTTTTCACCTCACGCGCGATTTTTCGGGAAGAAGACTTAGTTCGGCGTCACGTACAGTTTGTGCTAACTCTGGAGGAGTTAAATTCGTATCTTCATCGCTAGAATCGCTCATATTTTCTTTATTACTCCGTATAGGTATTCTAAATTACAAAACCAGCAATCTAAAACTTTATTTTTAATTGTTTGTTTTAATGTTCCAAATCACTCCTACTCGTACTTCAAGATTCAATTATTCATTGAATACAGTTAAAATATACATGTATTTAAGTATTTTTGTGATAAAACATAGTGAAATAATGAAATACATCTGAAACGGTGTATTATTAATATAATTTCATGGATGATGATATTAAGTAAATTGAACCTTTATTTTAATAAAACTCTCACGACGAATTGCATTTCAGAACGTATCGTTGTTTTTTTATTGTGACAGTGGCGTTATGCGTCGTTCGAATTTCAAAAACACTTTCCACGCTAGCGGATAAAAACAACTTTTGCGCTCGGATATCAAGCTGCAAAACGACCACTTTCGAGCCAGTGAGGTGAAAAATCATTTAAGTAGGTTAAATGAAAAAATGATTATTTTGTTTGTATACCTAAACGTTGCTTATGTCACAGGGCGGACACGGCCTATAAAAGCACGTTTTCCATCGAACCTTAGGATGGAACACAATTCGAATGAAGTGTCAATGTTGCGTGCGAGCACGTCTGTGTGAGTGCGAGGACGTCTGTACACTTGTAAATGTGTGTGTACCACTACGCGGGCCAGTGATCCACTCTCCATCTCCAGATGAAACAAATGGCAGTAAGGACGAGTTGACCCGCCTGAATCTAGCCAGCGCGCAACTCGCGCCCAACTCGCCCTTATCGTCATTTGTTTCATCCGAAGATGGAGAATAAATCACTGGCCCGCGTATTGGTACACACACATTTACAAGTGTACAGACCTCGCACGTACACAGACGTCCTCGCACGCAAACATTGACACTTCATTCGAATTGTGTTCGAAATCGTGCTTTTATAGGCCGTGTCCGCCGTGTGCTATTAGTGGCAAAGAAATAAAGATATAGTTATAGATTAAGTACCTAGTTGTATTAGGGAATTTAAACTTGAAAAAAAATACAAAAAAGTGCCTACTACTACAGCCTATTTGCGTCCCACTGCTGGGCACAGGCCTCCTCTCATCACGAGAGGGTTTGGGCTATAGTCCCCACGCGGGCCTATGTAAATGAAGCCCGTTGCACTTCATTTAAGATGTTGTTTTATGATGTGAAATAAAACTGAATTGTGTTGAGATTTTTATTAATCACACGTCACGTACAGTTTTAAATTACGTTTTATATAACAGTTTACCTTACCTGAAATAAGAGAAACACAATGATTTTTATACTTAGTATTATATATGTCTATGCATACGAAGTATTATATATGTCTATGGTATTTCGTATAAAATAGATCCTGTTTTTGATAAAGATCTTATCGACACAAACACTAAACCTAAGCTAATTTACAACTTACAAACAAACATTGTTTACTTAAGTAGAAAGAAAACTGAAATAAAATAATAATGTTTGTTATTTGATGGAATCAGTACAGTAATCTCTGGGCGGGACAGTCCAAAATGGTGAGAGAAAATTATTATTATTGTTATTATTTATTCGTGAATGTACCTACTATATACAAGTTACACAACTCGTATCGTGCCTCAAAGTTTCCTGATCATTTTGATGTTCGTTCCTACATAAACTTCTTTAATATGTTTTTAAACGAATGAACATTTTGCAGGTTCCTAATTGGTGGAGGAATATTATTCCAGCACTTAGTTGCTGCATAACGGAAACTTCCTCGGAATGCTGCAGATGCGAGCGGGGAGTGAACAGCTGTTCTGCACCCTGCCTAGCTACACGAGCCCTGATGCAAGTTGCTGAAGAGAGCTTGTTGAAAAGATACAGCGGCGTTTTAAACTTGAGGACATTGAAAAGCAGGCTAGCCAAGTGAAGTTTTCGTCGGTGCTGCATTTTTAGGATACTGTGCTTATTCAAAAATGGTGTCACATGAGCTCTTAACGGGATCTCAAAAACAATAACGCGCGCAGGCATTTTGAACGCGCTGTATGAGTCTTTTTGATTTGGCAAGGAGCCTTGGGCCGAAAACTGCATCCATATAGTTTAACTTTGATAGCACAAGGGATTCCACCAGTTGTATACGTAAGGTTTCGTTTATAAATGGTCTCAATTTGTATAGCACTTTGAGCTTGTAGAAGCAGCTTCTGACCGTGTTTGTAATGTGACTCTCATATCGCAGCTCGCAGTCGATGATGAGACCAAGATTTCGAGCTTCGTAAACTCGAGCCACAGGCCTCAGGCACAGGCAATAGCTCTAAATGTAGTTTTTCTTATTTCAGGTAAGGTAAACTGTTATATAAAACGTAATTTAAAAGTGTACGTGACGTGTGATTAATAAAAATCTCTTATTTCAGAGCAACACAATTCAGTTTTATTTCACATTATATATATACATACATACATAAATGATTAGAAATAAGTACCTAATTCGTAATTTATTCGACTAGCCTAGTTAAATTGCTGTGCTCACCAGAGCTCATGTTTGATACACACTAGTTATTAAGATCTGACTCTATTACAACATGAAATGGCAATAAACCACCTTGAATCTTGAATGTAACATTATGTAATCGTAAAAATTAAATTTTATAACGAAACAATTTCTCATCGTCATCAACAGCCCATAGTAGTCCACTGCTGGACGTAGGCCTCACCCAATGCACGCCAATGAGCTCTGTCCAAGGCGTGCCGCATCCAATCTACACCGGCCACCTTGCGCAAATCGTCACTCCACCTGGCAACAGGGCGCCCTACACTTCGCTTGCCTTGTCGTGGTCTCCACTCAAGAACACGTTTACTCCAACGACTATCCGCAGTTCTCGCGATGTGACCGGCCCACTGCCACTTAAAAGAGTTTATTCTTAACAATTTCTCATAATCAAAAGTAATTAGAGATCTTCTACTATCTAAAGTCCCGCGCTTTCACATTTCAAAACGCTTCAATGTATTTAAAAAGCACCACCAACACTCCCAACACTTGTGTGCGTGCTGAGACAGCCATCAACTATGCGTTGAGAGTGTTGGTGGTGCTTTTTAAATAATAATAAAAAAAATGAAGCGTTTTGAAACGTGAAGGCGCGAGACTTTAGATAGTAGAAGATCTCTACGTTTCTGAAACCAGCGTCATCTTAATTGTTACTCCAATCAACAGCTCGTGGTGGTCCCTCTCGGAAGTCATTATATTGACAGACAAATGATTATTTAATTTGTGTTTATATTAGTTAATTTGTTGTGTAATTTCGAAAATTTTTGTTTATGCAAGTTGTTGCATCGTTTATATTCGACACTTAATGTTGTATGTAGTCTTCATGTAAGATAACCCGAACGTGAATAATCTTCCATCGAGAAAATATTTTCAATCAAGTACTTAAATACCTGGGCCAATTAAGAGTCCCCCGTATGCCCCTGTCTCCATACAAACGTAGTTACGTTTTATTTCGCAAACTACTTATCAGATTGGCACCAAATTTTACTAGTAAAGTAATAGTGGAGCAGAGATATTAGTGTCCTAAATACACTTTAATTGTAAGAAAACTAGGACCATTTTAGTTTCCTCCATACAAACTTTAATTTAATTTAATTGTGTTTTATTTTACCACGACATTTACTAATTTCGGACTCTCACAGTAATGATTTTATTATCTGTACCAAGTTTCGAGTCAAACTGTTTAGTAATTTTGGAATAAAAGCGAAAATACGTTTGTATGAAAAGTTGAGAAACGCCGTGCGTACTGGGGACTCTTTCTTGTTGTTATTCTGTGCCCGTTAGTCAGGAGACAAAATTGAAAAGGAGTTTCTTAGAAAAACTGTTTCAAGCTGGATTACCAGTACTAAGATGTTTAAAAGGGAAGGTCCCTTAAGGGAAGAGGTTGAAAATAGCAGAGAAACCTTACTTTTGGTGAATTAAAACCCATAAAAACAAGAGTTTTGAAAAGTGAGTCAGGCAGGAGACCGTAACCAGGCAACCAGGTACATAAAAAAAGTTGATTCACCCACCTAATACATCGTATACTATTAAACGAGCAAACGGGTGAGAAATCGATCTAGCTAGGTCTCATCTCTAGGAAAAATCGGTTTTAGCTATTTTCACCCGAGCAAAGCTCGGTCGATCAGGTACTATTATGGTAATCTACTACTACAGCCTATTTGCGTCCCACGGCTGGGCACAGGCCTCCTCTCATCACGAGAGGGTCTGGGCTATAGTCCACACGCGGGCCCAGTGCGGATTGGGGACTTCACACACATCTTTGAATTGCTTCGCAGATGCGTGCAGGTTTCCTCACGATGTTTTCCTTCACCGAAAAGCTCAGTGGTAAATTCAAATTGAATTTCGCACATAATTAAACTTAGAGGTGCGAGCCGGAATCGAACCCCCGAACCTCTGGATGAGAGGCGGTAGGTCGAACCACTAGGCCACCACGGCTTGTTCTGGTAATATGCAGGATCGGAAATAAAATGAAACGTGCTTCTTTAATATTTACAAACATTTATTAACCGTCTATATTTATAATAATATATATAAGACAAAAAATATCACCTCCTTTTACAATGTTTAATACAAGAAGGCACCCATACATTAAGCAACACTTAGTCAAGGCGAAATAGATACCATTTAAAATGAAACAGGTGCACATTCTTGAGTCACTTTCTCAACTCTTTTCTGCTTTTTTGCCGTCGATAAAGTCGATCACACCGAACTCGTGCGCAATAGTGTGGTAGAGCCTTGCAATAATATTAAACTATTCTCGAATCTGGCCGGCTAGTCCGGGGAAGTACCACACTCTCACAGAATATCGGCGGCAAGAAATAATTCGCCATTGCGTTTCGTACGGTCAGTGAGAACACCGGTGGCCTGTCCCTATCCTTTTATCCAATCTTCCCTAATCCCATGGCCCCTATCCTTCCTTATCCCATACGACCTATCCTTTCGAGATCGATGCATTGGTTGTCTCTGGCGTAACAAATGTCTATAGGCGGCAGTGACCACTTACCACCAGGTGGGCCGTCTGCCTTTTCTCAATCTTTTTACATAAAAAATGGCATTAGTTCTCGTAAAACACATTCCATTTAATTGTATGTATTGTAAGACTAAATCATGAAACAAAGCTTGCATGAGCCGTGCACTTGACGTATTCGGTGTGACTTGGACTTTAACAGTCCTATATAATAAAGTACGAATAACTACAAACGCTTAGTGAAGTGCTTTAATGCTTATTATTTCACATAAAATAATCGATTTAAAACTGCCTATGCTGGTCACACAATTTAAAATATCTTTATCTACACTCATATCATAAACCCTCTATGATGCGTTCAAAAACCGCAAATTATGACCGGCATTAAGATGCACTGTTTAGTTAGAACAGATTTCTTGGCTGTGAAAATGTTCTTATGGCCGTATAAGACCATCGAATTCGATTGTCTAATAGCATTCAAATTTCGAACATCTTCGAATAGCAATGGCCGCCTACTTTCTTCAGTCAGACAGAATGAATGAATGAACGAATGAAATTTATTTGTCAAATGTGGGTGTACAAAGATCTTATTATCTAAATAGTATCACCACAATTTACCTATAGACAGGCATACAAATTTGTCATGAACATATAGAATTATTACAGTTTACTTATTCATTAAAATATTCATTAAGACTATAAAAACATTTCTGTGTTAACGAAAGTTCCAAATTCAAATGTCGGCTCTATTTATTCTATGCTTTTTGAAAATCAAATGTGAGACACTGACGTATTCGAATAGCCGCCATTGTGGACAGCTTTTGAAGCATTTTAGAGGATTTATAAAATGAGCGTAGATAAAGTTGTGTATGCAACTGTACATAATTAGGTCTTAAAACACTCGTGCGATATTAATGGAACTCGCCTAGCGCCTCGTTTCATAAAACCCCACTCGTGTTTTAAGGTCCTTTATGTAGCAGTTACATAAACTACTATAATGATTTTACAAAGGGATACTCGCGAAACAAGCATAATTTGATAATCCACTAATTGGTAAAGTTTTTGTATTGATTTTAGACGATAGAAATATAAATTTACTACAAAATAACTGTTATGCAAAAAACACCGTTTGTAGGTTTATTTTCGTATGATACCTAAGCATCAATTTCTATTATTTATGTATGAAATTAATATTGCTACTTCATCATTTCCACTTAAAATATCCATGTCTATAATTGATTGTGAATTACACTACCGTTCGTAAAACTAAAACTCACTGAGTTCTATTGGTCTCATGACGCCTTAGCAATTTAACTAAAATGTATTTTTCAGGAAAACTGAAATTTTACTAATATTTTTGTATCTGACCGGTATTTTTAAATTACACTTTTTGACCCACATTGGTTTTATGAATCTAAGGCACGTTAAGTGTTTTTGAAACTTCGAAAGAATACATAATTATTCTGATAACGCTGTAAGCATTTGAAACCTATGACAGCGTTAAACTTCTTTAAATATATATGTATTAATTTAAATGCAATTATGATTTAAAAGCACTTTCCGAAATATCACTGAAATGTAGCCCAATAAATATAATAAAGTCACCTTATATTACTTTTGGTTATACTATTGTGTTCATTATATAACAGACGGTAATTAAAGAGCAGCTGATTATTAACGTAAGACTAGTAGATAATATTTAATATATCTAAGGATAAATGGAAGATGATGTCATTTGTATAAAAGGACATAAGCACCTTTACTGGAACAATGGATTTGTATAAATTACAGGCACATTGTACATAATAGCTATTTAACTGGTAATATAATCTTAATTATTAATTAGTTTAGGTTATTCGATTAAATTGTTTGTATAATAATATTATGGCAGCGACAGTATGACTTGAATTATTATATAACATTTTAATAACAACTGGTTTGTAAAACTAGTGACATATAACTGATTTTAATTATTATGTGAACTGTACTTTTAATTGCATCAACATTAATATCAAAATAAGGGAAACATTACTTAATTCTTGATACGATTTCTCCAAGAAAGTACATACGAACTGCACATAAACTAAAATATTAACTAAATTTGATTCTTAATTACACTTTGGTAATAATTACCTAACATTAAAACACTAAGAAGCTTAATTAACTGTGTGAGAATGACGACTTCGTTAAATTATACTTGATTTATGGAATTAATAAAATTAATACATAATTGAGAAAGAAAAAACATTGAAAACTGTAAAATAATGTCTAAAGCGAATCGTACGTAGACTACTGAACGTATATAAGGTAATTAAAAATAATATTTACATTGGTTTCAAAATCGTACTTAAAATAAAATAAAATAATTTTAAATACCGGTTATATTTCCAGACATCAACTACTTAAATCTCTAACATAGTTAGGTCGGTAAACTTAATTTAAAAGATCCTGCTAAATTTTAAGTATCTCTGCTTTCAAATTTTTACAAAAGAAACCTAAATTATAGTACAATTTTTGTACATATATAATCATAAGTAATTAAACATGAAATGCATGAAAAAGCAACATATAATCGGTAAAAGCTTTGCACCACTTTCGTTCCAAGACTGAAGTAGTATGAAAATAATGATTTTAGAAAGAGCTGTAAATAGCTGCAGGTCTACAAAGAATACTATGCGAATACTAATAAATATTAACGTCTAGGTCGTTTACAACATTCGCACAAGAAGGTACATCAGAACAGTCGATAGAAGAACAGTGGCAGGCCGACTGACATCTGCATTTCCTCGGTACACTGGAAGGAAAAAATAAAATTAATTTCCAGGTCTATAGAGTAAGTCGGGGCAAGAGCATCATAACCTAGATATATACAATTATTATTAACTTAATGACTTTTTACATCCAGGCAGAAAATAACAATACCAAATACAAAAGAAAGATACTAGATAATGATAGGTTCCAGTTACTCCTTGGTGCATATAACGTCATCAAGATAAAAAATGATTGATTTCTAAACGTTCTAAACGTCACATTTGTCTAAAACTACTCATAAATATGTGTATATTATATATTCTGTAGCTTTCTCTAATTTACAAACGATTTTTAATTTGTTTTAAGCGTGTTAAGCGTGTGAATCATTGCATGAAAAAAATCCTTACCTGACGCACCCTGGATCATTGCCTCTTGTTCAGCTAAAATAAAAATAAAACAATTAAATAAAAAGCAAATCATAAACAGAAAAGGTAATGGCACATATCGGCACAAAAAAGATCGGAAACACCGCTTGCAGTGATAAAAAAAAGATAGTGAATATGGAATATTTTACATGATGTTGATTGATTATTTTTAGGTTCGTTTTGAAAATAAGTACAAGAAAATGTTCGTTCTTTGGAACAATTAACTACTACTACTACTACTACAGCCTATTTGCGTCCCACTGCTGGGCACAGGCCTCCCCTCATCATGAGAGGGTTTGGGCTAAAGTCTCCACGCGGGCCCAGTGCGGATTGGGGACTTCACACACACATCTTTGAATTACTTCGCAGATGCGTGCAGGTTTCCTCACGATGTTTTCCTTCACCGAAAAGCTCACGGTAAATTCAAATTGAATTTCGCACGTAAGTAAACTTAGAAGTGCGAGCCGGAATCGAACCCCCGACCCTCGGCATGAGAGGCGGAGGTCGAACCACTAGGCCACCACGACTTCGGAACAATTAACACGAAGCAATAAAAATTGTGGTAATAAAATACAAAAAAAGTCATAAAATAAAGGCATTCAACAACACGAAGAACATTAAACCATCCTAACGTTATTTTACAAATAATTAGTCTGTAAAAGATCATATCTGTAGCTTGACAACTTAAAATAAAAATCAACCCAAGGGGACCAAGCGTCCCCTCGACCCCCCCAAGTGTCACGTAATAGGGGTATGTTCCCTTATCACACCATGAAAATAGCCATTCTATGTACAAATGCAATTCACTCACCGATATTGACGTCGACGTTCTCAGGGTCGCTCCAGCCGCGCGTGTTTTGTACTTTGACGACCGCCTCGTAAGTGCCAGCGGTCACCTGGTCGATCGGGTAGGAGATCTCGTATTTGTGGTTTCGATTATCAGGGATAGGCACCGAGAACACCTTCCAGTCGTCGTCCTGGGAGAAAAGGATTTAGGATAAAAAATGATTTGTGGCAATTTCATTTTCTTCCATTCTATGCGATCCTGTAACTTCATTCATCCATTTATACCTATTAATAGTGGTTCTGAGGGCTGTAGTCCTCGCGAGTCTTTGTTCACATAGCTTAAATCAGTTTTTTTTTACATTTTGAAACCCATTCCATAGCATCGCCTTTTTGAAAAAAATCCAAGAACTGTATCGGCAAAAGAGGTTTATATTACTTTGGAATTTGGTGACATGACGACAATCGGTTAAGAATTGCGACCTGTATATAGGAGAACAGCTGAAAATTGGCACAGGGAGACGAGCTGTCAGGAGGCCTCTAACAAGATGGATTGACGACCTGGTGAAGTGAAAACGGCATACGTGTGGCATAACCGGACTGAGTGGAGCGCCGTCTTTCCAGCAGTGAACGTTATTCTGCCGAAATGATGATTATGATGATACAAAAGCATTTCTACCCTAGCTGAAACGGAGATGGGGGTTTTTGGGGTGGTAGGGCCTGGTATGGTATGCTAGGTTCGTCCGGGTTGGTACAACGATCTTACCCGCTAATCTGCCGTCAAATAGCATTGCTCGCACTGTTGTGTTCCGGTAAAAGGTTAAGGCAGCCAGTGAAATTACTGGCACAGAGGCATCTTAGGCCTCAGGGTAGGCAACGCATTCGAGATTTTCCGATTTCTTATTAAGAAATCATTTTGGTGTCTATGGGCCGCAGTGATCGCTTATCATCTGGCCTATGTTGCCAATTATGTACATAAAAAAAGCATTTTGTCCTAGATGAAACAGAGAGGCTCGCTCTCTTCGTTCGATCGGTAAAACACATGTTACAGGTTTACATAACATAGAAGGCGCGTGGATTTAGCAATAATAGACTCTGCGGCAACGGCCTAAGTGCTGCCCCGCGCGCCTTCTAAGTTGTGTCGTGCTATACCTTGTTGCGGTCTCTCAGCTGCACCTCGATCTTCTCCAACCGCTGGTGCGAGTGTATCCTCCAGGCCAGCCTGTTTCCGTCGGCCTCGAGGGCCTCGATCACGGGCCGCTGCACCAGCTCGACAGAACGGCTGTGCTTGCCCACTGCGCATTCCGCCTGGAAGGAAGGATGTTTGATAGTTTGTTGAATCAACTTTTGCAACACAACGAATGAACAACTGAATCTAAATACATAATTTATTTTAAATAAAAAAAAAAACCGACTTCAAACTCCGACAGCCCATGAAGTCGGTGTCAAGTTCACTATAAGATTGTCATAGCTTTGGGTTGGTTCACTTGACACCGAAAGGAATCTCCTAACCCGTACATGTCTAATAGAAAAACCCCCAAATACGACAATTTTCTGGTGGTATGGTTGTCAAAAGTTACAAAGAATTTAGTAAATACGTACAAACATCTGGCATCACTGACATTTAATTACTACTACTACTACTACTGCTACAGCCTATTTGCGTCCCACTGCTCTGGGCACAGGCCTCCTCAAGAGAGTTTGGGTTATAGTCCTGACGCAGGCCCACTGCGGAATAGGGACTTCACACACATCTTTGAATTACTTCGCAGATGCGTGCAGGTTTCCTGACAATGTTTTCCTTCACCGAAAAGCTCAGTGGTAAATTTAAATTGAATTTCGCGCAAAAGTAAACTAAGAGGTGCGAGCCGGAATCGATTTAACCTACACGTTACGTAACATTGTTTTTGTAGGCTAGATAACTGTGACCTTTATATAAAAATGGTCACTGGTTATAACGTTTTAAAATTGTAAATTTTCAAAATGTTCAAATTGTAAATTTTGTAACTATTTATTTATTTAAACTTCATTGCACATACAAAATGTATACAATTGGCGGACTTTATGCCTAAAGGCATTCTCTACCAGTCAACCATAATGCCAAACAGAAAGAAAAAAGAGTAGGTGCATCAATATCAGAAAAAAACTACAGAAATACAAGGAAGATAACAAATATTTTCAAAAGAGGATAAATTTACATAAACTATGTGGAAATTTTGAAAAAAGGCCTTTTGCTTGAGTTTGTTGCTGCGCTTCTTCTCAAGCAATGGGTCTAGGAAGCGCTGGTAAATTCTTTTTCTGACGTGTAAAAGTGCCCCTATGTGGCCAATTTGCTGAATAAATGATTGAATTTGAATTTACTAGAGGGAGTACAGAACAACGTTACGGCGCGTTACATGGGGGAAGGGGGGGTCAAAAATCCCCAAAAATTGCGTTACGTTACTTGAACGCTCCCTTTAAATTAACTTAGTTTTTCATCTGACTTACCTGACAGGTGTAAGTGCCGAAGTCATCATCAGAGTCAGGGATGACGGTCAAGTTGGAGTGATTGATGAGCGTGCTGATGATGGTCTTGCTGCTGGAAGTGATGACGTGACCGTTCTTGTACCAGGTGATCTTGATACTGGAATAAAGAGGGCAGACGTTACGGTCAAAAGTAATCATAAGAATGGAAATGTTTTTTAGTTTCAATTTAAGTACCAAAAGGAGGAGGTTATTGATCATTAAAATCTAGGAAATGAAAATAGAATTAGAAATAAGAATATAAATAGAAGATCAAGAAATAAGGTCACAAATTGTAGAATAAGATAATGACGAAACAGTAGGAATACCGATGATTAAATTGGATTTTTTAATAAAAATGTTCTATGGACGAATAAAAGTTTTTTTTTAATTCTTTTCAAATTAAACTAAACAATAATTTTAAAAAGCTTTTGTCTATTTTGTTACGAAAAACTTGTTAAATTAGCAAAAAAAAACAGATTAATAATCTATCACACATTTTCAATTAAGCGATTTAAAATATTCTGAAACACGAGACTTTTGTGTGTTTTCCCTGCTTCCTAAATGTCATCAAATTTAGTAGCGTACGTTGGTAACCAGTCATAAATAAAATTAGATACTTTTATTATTCTATTTTCTTTACTTCTAAAGAAAATAGGAAAATAATGGAATAGGTATGATTAAAGTCTAAATATAAGCATAAGTAGTTGTTGTAATGTCAATACTTCAAAACTGCGTTTCTGATTGAATTTGTATATACGACATTGTGATACAAATAATTATTTTCACCTGAGTGATTGTACATATTTTTTTCCATTTAGTATTTTTTTTATGGAAGTAGAACTTTTAGTAGAAATAAGTGCTGCATTAGCGTTATTGTTAGAATTGCTAAATTTATGGGTTAGGAAAAAAAAACATACTACAATATAATTTTGTTAAAATCTGAAAACGTGTTAAATATATAAACCTTACCATGGAGGAACCTGGAATTTCTGATTACGGGGTCTAATAAATAAATAAAATATATTATATTAGTTATTATTGATAAGAATAGACAAGTAACGGGAAGTAAAAAAAAATATGTTAAGTATTTATTTTTAACACGCTTTTATTAGGTCGACCTGTATGTAACTATGTAATGGAATCTTGTCAAGTTAAATTTGACCCACTTTCCGATTTTCGATTCGAATATGTAAATAGCGTGACAATGCAATATTATGAAGACGTGGAGCCGATCTGATGATGAAGCTGGAAGCCATAGAAACTCCGTAATAAAACTACATAAACCCATAGAATTTGGGCTCGTTTGATTCGCCTAGAAGGGTAGATAAAGGCTTTACAAAGAAAAGAAATAGTCAGCAATAGAAGCGTGTCCCAAAAATTTAATTTTTGAATAAAGATATTTTTAATTTATGTATTCAGCTACAATAAAAATGAGTGCGTTAAAATTCATATTATTAAATTAGGATTATAGGATTGAATTAGGTAGTACTTTTTTCACTTATTAAGTACAATCTGACTCTTTGGGCTGTATCTCAGTTGATAGACGGAGAGGTTGTGGTCAAAATAAAAATTAATTGCCGTGTGTAACTCTGGCTAAGGGTCGAGAACTGCTGGACTGATTTGGCTGTTTTTTTTAATTCCCTGTGATTTATAACAAAATCTAAAGGAATAGCTAAAAAAAGTAACTTTTTATGGAAATCCGTGGTAATACGAAGTTCACTGGGCCAACTGGTCAAAAATAATGATGAATTGTAGTGTGTTAGTCCGGCTAAGGCTCGAGAACTGCTGGACCGATTTGGCCCAATATATTTTTGGTTTAATCCCTATGATACACGGAAGAAAAAAAATCTAAAGCAAACAACTATAAAAAAAAGTAACTGTGTGGGAATTCGTGACGTTACGGGGAGTTCACCGGGTAAACTAGTTTCTAATATTATCCATACAAGTTACACTACACATTCATTAATCTCAGCCTTCGCATCTCAAGTACATGCAATTTATTGCGGACCCGGACGGACCCAGCACCAGGTCGTACCATTAACCAGTCAATTTGGAACACAACTATATACAGGTTAAGTTTGTCACCTACGAGTATACCAGGCCTCACAATGATCTTATAGAAATTACCCCTTTAGTTTTAAATAAAACAAAGGTCTAGTAAAGATGCTTACGGAGGTTCCTCGTGTACAGAACATTCTAGGGTAGCTTCAACGTTCACGGCGGAGTTCACCACAGTTTTAGGTAGATGGATATGAGGAGTGCCTGAAAGCAAAATGTATACGTGTAGTACATACTTCCAAGAGTTCCCAGTACGCACGGCGTTTCTCAACTTTTCATACAAACGTAGTTTCTGTTTTATTCCCAAATTACTAGACAGATTGACTCGAAACTTGATACACATAATGAAATCATTACTGTGAGTGTCCGAAATTAGTAAAAGTCGTGGTAAAATAAAATAAAATAAAATTACAGCCAAAAATCTGAATTTTGAAGTTGGTTTGAAGAGGAAAGTAAATTGGTCCTACTTTCTTTGTTATTCAATTTATTACAATCAAAGTGTATATTGGACACTAATCTGCTCCACTATTAGGTACTTGTAAAATTTGGTGCCAATCTGATAAGTAGTTTGCGAATTAAAACGTAACTACGTTTGTATGGAGAAAGGAGCGTACGGGGACTCTTAATACCGTATTATGTAGTTTATGGGTAAAATAGCGAAATCCAGACAATAATTTCTTTAATGTCCGACATAGACAAGGTTGTTTTATTTTTATTTTTAATATAGGAATTAAGTAATAACTTACAACCAAACTTAATTACAAGCTTCTGCCCGCGACTTCGTCAGCGTTCCCGCGGGAACTATGCGTTTTCCGGGATGAAAAGTAGCCTATATGTTGTTAACAACCAGTGTTATAAACCCGCGGGAACGCTTTTACCAGAAGAAACAGAATATATTATGGATATAAAAGTAAAAAACAAATAGTAATTACAAAATATTAAACAATGCTCTTTGATGGGTAGGTACTTACCTAAGACGGCAACGACGATTCCCTTCTGATCGTTTCCGAGCCAGTTCAAGGCGTAGCAGTAGTAAGTGCCGGAATGCGCACGCGTCACCTTCTTTATGAACACGCTGTTGGGCCCGAATTCTCCATCCTTCTCTGTCAGATGGACATTCTGAAATCAAAGAGAGAGAAAGGTTCAGATCATTTTATAGGATACACTTTGGAGAGTGTGCGGGGGAATTGTATGATTTGATTCCACCATTTCGTCACTACGGGACTAGGCGTGGTTTTAGATTCCATCCTTATGTTGTGGATATTTCTCCAGCGCGTACGAAGAGCTTCGCTTCATGCTTCATCATGCGAACAGCGAAGGAGTGGAATTCTCTACCGGCCGGTCTCTTCCCCGATAGTTATAACATGGATCTTTTCAAGTCGAGAGTGAACAGGTACTATCTAAGTAAGCATGTTTCACCTTCGTCTACATCGTCACTTACCATTAGGTGTGATCGTGGTCAAATGCTTGCTTATAATAAATGAAAAATAAAATAATAATAATGAGGGCAACTCTATTCCTGATCACCAGTTGGAGCCACTGTCGTATGAAATTTGGCTCTCAATATGAAAGCTGTATTACCAATAGCCGTTTGCGCGCGACTTCGTCCCGTCGCATCGACTTAGAATTTGCGTATCCGATGATAAACTAGACAGTTATATTCATAGACATAAATAATACTTCGTATGGACCCGGCCTAACGTAGATACATGTCATGTTTCCCCACTTCATTGGTGTCCAATCCAAAGTTAAACTTATATCGTGACACTAAAGCTGGGTCACATTTTTTCAACAACGAGACGAGTTTTTAGATACTGAGAAACAGTTTCGAAAACAGTTTTTTTTTAAAACGCTTATTGTCACGCACGCTCGGTGACAGAAATTTAGATTGGACACCGTGGAAGTGGGGACATATTACGTGTACGTTAGACCGGGTCTATATTATTTACGTCTATGGTTATATTATACTTAGTTATAAAGTGTTGAAAAAATTGGCTTGACCCGTAGAAAACCCGTTCCCGTGGAAATATCGGGATAAAAAGTTTCCTACGTTATTCCTGGGGACTCAAACTATCTCCATACCAATTTTCATTCAAATCGGTCCAGTCGTTTCGACATGAAGGAAGGACAAAGAAATGAACACACTTTGACATTTATAATATTACTAGCCATTTTCCCGCGACTTTGTCCCGCGTAGACTTAGAATTTTCCCGTACCCGATGATACTATGCATATAGATGGTTATAGTTAGGTATATGTAGAAGTATTGAAAAAACTGGTTTAACACTTAGAAAACCCGTTCCGCTTGAAATATCGGGAAGTAGTAACTGGAACCTCGCCACCTTCGTGAAGTAGCGGGAGCTCGTCATAGCACGCACAACACACTTTAGGAGGCCCACGGCGAAGCACTTAAGCCTTTGACGCAGAGTCTATTCTACCTTAACGCATTCACTGCCACCGACGCATATGTGCGTTTTGCTGACTTTCCCGCAGTGCCTTGAACGCACACGTGCGTTGCAATGATCCCTTAATGACAGATGTGGCACCTGGCGAAAGTTCGTAAAACAGAAGTGGCAGTGAATGCCTTAATCGGCGCGCCTTCTAAATTGTGTCGTGTTACACCTATTGTATATTTCAAATTAAGAGGGTTTACTCCGAAAGTTGGCAACGTTGCAAATAACTTATTATGTAGTCTATGTATTATAATATAATATAAATAAGTATATTTAGTTTCTCCTTTATTTTTCTGTACATACTTATTTGTCTACTCGTTAACATGTTTCCTCTCCACTACTGAAAGGTTAGCTGGAAGAAATTCCTTGTAGGGATAAGCTCGCCTTTGTACATGTGTCTCTTCTCTGTATTGATAATTGTATTTGTGTGTTTTATTCTGTACAATAAAGTGTTACTTACTTACTTATACCTTAACTGTCTAATAATTTACTGTTTTCATTAATTTCTGAATATTACTGAATGAAAACATGAATTATCGCTCTATGGTTGAATAAAACATTTAGTGTGGATTGCAGCTGTTGTCATAGGATCACGAAATTTTTAGTACTATGGAAGTAATATCTTTTGAAAACTTTCCATCGCATTTTCCATGCATTTTAATGTAAGCTTATCATTTGAATGCCTAACCAACGAATATAAAACAAGACGCGTCATTCAACGATAGAATGCTATCTTCCTTTTGAATTCAGCCATAGACGTAAATACTATAAACATGGTCTAACGTACACGTAATATGTCCCCACTTCCACGGTGTCCAATCCAAAGTTCTGTCACCGAGCGTGCGTGACAATAAGCGTTTTTAAAAAAACTTTTTTCGAAACTGTTTCTCAGTATCTAATAACTCGTCTCGTTGTTGAAAAAATGTGACCCAGCTTTAGTGTCACGATATAAGTTTAACTTTCGATTGGACACCAATGAAGTGGGGAAACATGACATGTATCTACGTTAGGCCGGGTCCATACGAAGTATTATTTATGTCTATGAATTCAGCAATATTGAGAAATTAATAAAAACAGCGAAGCATTTGACAGCTATGTGCGACGTTGCCAACTTTGGGGATAAACCCTCTTAAAGAATTACTGCCAAAATAATACGTAGATAATTCATATTTTCAAATAAAAACACAATAAAGTATTATTTTCACAACAAAGGAAGTTCATTGTGAAATGATATCAGAACGCACAAGATGATGCTAGAGAGCGTTTCAAAAGACACATTTATGTCGGTAACTGTAACATTCAAAGTGCCTTGTATTGAATATTTTAAGTAAAACAGGTTACCAACGAGATACACGATGAACTCTGTCTGTTCGATTGATGAATGATGTTTGTGAATATATGTACAGTCGAGTTCGCCAATATATACACACTTTTGCACCTTACCACGTTGTAATAAGGTCCAAAAGTGTACACATATTAATGAGCTCGACTGTACTCATATTATATACATAATATTATTATAGATGTCATAGTAAGTAGGTCGAGTTGTAGCCCATTCACATTTTATTCATTCAATAACTTCCGGCCGCGATTTATTTCTCTCGGAGTTTCATTTTAAAATTTTACCTTTTCAACCCTTTGGATAAGGGTCATTTTCGGAATGTAGCTATTTACTTATTGAGTATATACTTACAGTTTGTAACCAATGCGTCTGCAATTTTTAAGACAATGCATCTTATTACAAATAAATATAATGAGATTCACATACAAATTCGGCCACTTAAAAATAAAATAAATGAATTAAAAATAAAATTTAAAACTAGAACTAAAAATAACTATAGAAAAAACACCCCTTCCAAAATTTCATTTTATGTTTGTATGTCTTATTTTAAAATGATAAGGTTCTTTTTTTAAAAAAATCTATAGCAGTTTTGAGCGATAATTTATTCAGCAAATTGACCACATAGGGGCACTTTTACACGTTCGAAGCGCTTTCCTAGACCCATTGCTTGAGAAGAAGCGCCGTAACAAACTCAACAGGTTTTTTTTTTTAAATTGCAAATGCAAATTCACATTACATTTGCATTAAGTATGTGTATAATATATGTATACTTACATAATGCAAATGTAATTACATTTAAGGGATGTATAGTCCCATTAGTCCCTAACTTAAACTAAGATCTTAGAGATGAAGGGTCCAAATAAATATAAATTTCAGAGATGTCGACTAGCGACTATAACAACCTTGAATTACTTCGCAGATGCGTGCAGGTTTCCTCACGATGTTGTCCTTCACCGAAAAGCTCAGTGGTAAATTCAAATTGAATTTCGCACACAAGTAAACTTAGAGGTGCGAGCCGGAATCGAACCGCCGACCCTCTGCATGAGAGGCGGTAGGTCGAACCACTAGGCCACCACGGCTTCAAGACGCCTGTCGCACCTCAAAAACGGTCAGGCAGGCAGTTGACGACCCATATTAGCTTATAATTATATTAGCTAAAGAGTTTTAGCCTCACCCCCTCATTTCCGTTCTTGGACCAGATGATCTTCGGGGCAGGGGATCCAGTGACGTCGCACGTCAGCAGTAAGTCCGACCCTTCTTGAGGGCGCCCGTTGTCGGAGGCTGTGATGCCTGTAAAAGATAACATTTTTCATCATTTACCTACAATGGTTTAGCATTACGAAAATCCGTGGTGGCCTAGTGGTTCGACCTGCCGCCTCTCGTGCAGAGGGTCTGGGGTTCGATTCCGGCGGTTTAATTGTGTGCGTAATTCAATTTGAATTTACCACTGAGCTTTTGAGTGAAGGAAAACATCGTGAGGAAGTCCCCAATCCTCACTGGACTCGCGTGGGGACTATAACCCAAACTCTCTTGTGATGAGAGGAGGCCTGTGCCCAGCAGTGGGATGCAAATAGACTGTAGTAGTAGTAGTAGCATTACTAAATTGGTAAGAGTAGGTGTTTAGTTTTGTCAGGGCAATTGTTTTTCTTTCTTTCTCCGGAACGTCAATTTCGAGTTTTTTTTAACATCAAAGTGTAAAAAGAATAGCGATATGAGTAGCGCAGCAGCATCGCTCCAAAAAGTCACCGTGGGCGAGGGCCCTAAAGCCTGATTCTATCAAACATTATGGTACTTACCGATAACCGTCGGCCGCTCCGACACCAGGAGAGTGTGCTCGATAAATACTGGCTTGGTCTGAACGACGGTGCATCTATAGATGCCGCTGTCTTTAGGCACCACATCGTTTATGATGAGGTCTGAGGTAATCGAGTCACTGAAACATAAGAGAGTTTTTTTTTATAGATAGATAGATAGATGAACTCTTTATTCTCCAAAAAATAATACATGGCTCAACTTAAATATAAACTAAAACTAACATGCAGGAAAATACTAATAATAACAGATATTACAAGAAGGCAGAAGTATACAGTTACAGAGCCATGCAATCCTTGAAGAAAAGGCGCTGACTCAGCATAAGCTACGGCGACCCGCAGCGCTGGTATTCTGTCAGAACCCTTTAATGGAGACGCTATTTTTCAATGAAAATTTATGTACCGAACCATTCATTTTAACAGATTTAACAGATTTTCTGTCTTAAATATCTATATTTAAGACAGAAAATCCATGTAGGAATGTGTCATAGATCAAGATGTATGTGAATATGCAAGTGTGAGTGTATTTTATTTCTTTGGTATAGGCAAACGAGCGCACAGCCCACCTGATGGTCACTGCGGACACCGAAATCCTATCCCCAATTAAGAAACCATTATTATTATTGAATGCGTTACCTATCCTGATGCCTAAGATGGAATGCCTCTGTGCCAGAAATTTCACCGGCTGCCTTAACTCCCTACCGGAACACAACAGTGCGAGCACTGCTATTTGGCGGCAGGATAGCGGGGAAAGACGGTTCTACCTCCCCGGATGAACCTAGCACCAAGCCCTACCACCATTAAAAGAAGAAGTTACAATTTAGACATGAGAAGTTCTGAATGGGATGTGCCATCTTTGGCCGCGGTTTTTTGGCATTCGCTGGTGGTAGAGATCTTCTACTATCTAAAGTCCCGCCGCTTCACATTTCAAAACGCTTCAATGTATTTAAAAAGCACCACCAACTCTCTCAATACATGTGTGCGTGCTGAGACAGCCATCAACTATGCTTTGAGAGTGTTGGTGGTGCTTTTTAAAAAATTATAATAAAATTGAAGCGTTTTGAAATGTGAAGGCGCGGGACTTTAGATAGTAGAAGATCTCTAGCACCGAATTATACAGGGTCCACCCGGGTAGCTACAACTATGTTAAGCGCTAACATGCCACCAAATAGCAGTGTTCGTATTGTTGTGTTCCGGTCAAAGGGTAACAGAGCCGGGTAAAATGCTTTCTTACAAAATTAATCGAGCCAGCAATGTTATATATTGTGCCCAGTCGCAATATTTGACGTTGTCGTTCATGATTGTTTTGATTTTATTTTTTTTTAAATATAAGTACAGAATATTTATTTTGATAGTACTACATACAGAATAGCCACGGAATCACCCGCCTGAATCTAGTCGGCGCGAAACTCGCGCCCAATTCGCCCGTCATTTGTTTCATCCGGAGATGGTGAGTGAATCATTGGTACACACACATTTACAAGTGTACAGACGTCCTCGCACGCAAACATTGACACTTCTTTCGGATTGTGTTCGAAATCGTGATTTTATAGGCCGCGTATCCGCCGTGTGATATTAGTATGGATTATGGGTTGTAACTTCAAATTACCTCAAACTCAAATTTTAAACACTGGTCGAGGTAATTGCGGATACACTGTGGAATCGTCTTTAAAAATTTTGCTCCAATTACAAGCCACACCTGGTATGTTGACTTCTACCCCAAGTTATTATAATCAATCTTCTTAAGTTCCTACTACATTTTTGTGGCAAGCCGATCAGTAGTTCTCGAGTTAAGCCCGGACATACATACCAGCGGTGGACGTCTTTCGGCTGACATGATAATACTTAATGGATGATGATGATAGAAACGTACGGTTACCTACGTGACTTTTACTAACTAGGCTGGCTTTGCGACCCAAAATGAATATTGGCCTCCGAAACGCGCTTTTGCCACTGTGCCCTGTCCTGGGCCACCTCCTGCCAGTTACTGATGTGTGAGTTGATTCAAACCATCCGTTAAAGTTAACGTTAAATATTTTACTATGGAACTAAATGACATTTCTGTATGGAATGACAGCTCAGCGGCCATATTTAACGACCAGGAGTCCCAGTCCGTTAACTGTGCTTGAATCAACTCACCCTTCCGCAGCTCCTCTTCAAAGACATTCCTCCAGCCTCCAGCGATAGTTAAGGTCGACCGACTGAACGATGTCGGACGACCTATATATACTCTTTTTACTGCTCGATCCTCTTCCATTCTCTCAATGTGGCCGAGCCTACGAAGTCGAAGGTGAGCTTTGGTTTCCCCTTCTAGTCTGTAGAAGGGGAAACCTCTATTCTTCTTCTTAATTGTCTTCTTCTTAATAAATGTTTTTTTTCTTCTTATTCTCCTTCTTTTTCTTAATTCCTATATCCCCCGGTCGTAGCAGAAGGCAGATATAATATTTCGCCATCTCGATCTGTCGGAGGCGCCATGCTTGATTTCAGCTACGACCGTACGCCGCCAAGTTTAATTCGGGCGACCACGCTTGCGTCTCCCTTGAGGATTCCAGTCCAATGCCTCTTTGGAACTGTAGTTTTCAGGTCGACGTAGCGTGTGACCTATTCAACTCCATTTGCGACGTCGGATTTGCAAATCTTCGTGGCACAGTTCCCACAAGTCATTGGAGATGATAGTGTCCGGCGTCTGGCCAGAAGATTTTCAGGATTTGTCGTAGACACCGGTCAATAAACACCTGGAGTTGTAGCATGACTTGCTTGCTACAGACTTATTATTAGTATAATAATTAGTAATACATAATAGATTACTTACAATTTATATTTGTCAGTGTTGTTGGGCACAAAGCCAGCGACGACCACATCTACGTCCCCCGTACGCCAATTCACGACGGTCTCTGAAATGACATTAATAAATCATTTACAAATGAACTTAGGCTGCGGTTCCGTCAGATTCAGATCCGTCCATCAGTCTGGTAAGATTCACGCCAGATTGATTTAGCAACCCTCTGGCTGGTGAACTGATGGTTTTAGACTGATGATTTAAAAAGTTATTTTGAAACAAGACCGTATGATACTAATACGCATTATTATCAATTGTTTTATGTATTAGCATCAATTTGACCTGGTATCAGTCAAGACTGATGTACTGAACTGAACTGATGAAATACTGAACCCTAGTCATGGAATGAATGTAACTGGAAAATTTTATGCATGTTACTCTTGATTCTGAATGAACAGTTCTTTGGTTTTCCTGAAGACACTTCCTGTGATCTTTGGTTTGTTTCATTTATACCATCTGCAAAAATTTTTTTTTAAAATCTCTCAGTTTTAATTCTCTCTATGCTCTTGAAAATGCTGGTATTCATGAAGTATCTATTGAAATCGTCGAATCAAAAATAGACAACGGATATTATTTTAGGCCTTGTCAATGTGAAGTGTTATACGAGCTGCCTTTAACGAACATTACGTTAAAATGACAAAGTACTTTAATATAATGTTGACTGTACCATTTCGATTCACAGTGTAATTAATTGATCGTTATAATAGGCCAGAATAATTCATGAGGCAATAAAAATAAGTGACGATAGTAAAGTGGCAATATGGCGGCGGTTCCGGCGGCGCCAAACTATGCGCGCGCGCTTCCGGTTAACGGTCGTGGACTAGACGCAGACTGCGGGACGACGGTAGTTTTAAAATGAATGGACACGTTTGATGATACCATAAGTAAGTAGGTATCTGCTTCGACGTATGGCTCTACTATACTGACTGACTGACTGACTGATCGATCGACGCAGAGCCAAAACTACTGGTCGTAGAGAGCTGAAATTTGGCATGCAGGTTCCTTACGGAACGTAGGGGAGCACTACTTCCCGAAATTCCCACGGGAGCGGAAAAAAACGGGATTTTAAATTTTAATATTTTTGCGCTTACAAAGTTGCGGGGAAGAGCTAGTCGGTAATATACGTTTTCCTACGTACCTAAATTACGTCTGAAATCAAATGACTCATTTCACTGTCGGCGTGTGTCAATTTAAATTGACTACTGAGCTTTTCGGTGAAGGAAAACATCGTGAGGAAACCTGACAAGTCTCTTATCCGCGCTGGGCCCGCGCGGACTATAGCCCAAACCCTCTCGTGATGAGATCCTGTGCCCAGCAGTGGGCCGTAAATAGGCTATTGATGTGGTGGTGGTGTGTGAAAGCGAATATATAAGGGTAATATGTGGATAAGTTGATCGTGGTCACCTTCAGCGCACGTAGGTACATCGATAGAAAAAAAATGATCCATTTTAAAAGTAGGACTTATTTTAGGTACTTGAAACCGACGAGCTTGCATTAAAAAGAGGAACGAGTATAGAGGAAGGCGTTCTGTGGTCCCTACCTAACCCAACGGGAAACAGGCGTGAGTTTATATATGTATTGTATGTATGAAATGATTATAAAGTGACTTACCATTGCTGTCGATCTTGCATTCCAGCCGTACAGTCTTACCCACCGTCACGTTGTATTTTTCGGGGCGGGTGATGATGGTAGCTTGTTTCGTAGGCTCGTCAGGACTGTCTCTGTACTCTGTGAAGAAGGCCAGTTGTGAGACTGCTATTATCATGAAGGCCGTTCCTATACCCAGCTCGGCCGTCACTGTCACTCGTGCAACGAGTGAAAAAGAAAGCGTTAATATTTTAGTTAGTATTTAAATCGTTTTAATTTCTATAAAAATACCGTCTAATAACATATCATTTATAAAGCTGACAATGTATGCATATTTTTTTCCGTTATATTTAGTTTTACACTGTTTGATATAATAAACTAGAGTAAAGTTGGATTAAAGGTCCGAGTTAGAGGTTCCTTTGGAATTAAATTGTATCGAGCGAAGTTGCGTGAAACGTATAACGAAAGCTGTCAATGCCTAAGGATGATATAATCAAATATCATTTCTTAGAAAAGTATGATCTTACATGAGCAATTTGACGATGCTGGTTCAGGGAACTGCCTTAAATATTGCGGAATAAAATTCTCCCTTGTGTTTTGGATCAGGTTTTGGATTTAACCCTCTCCCCACTATCAACTTCATTGTCATCAGAACTTAGTAAATTAGTTCACGATGCCTCGCCAAGTGAGGAAAGAAAAAAAGGCTACTTAAATGAACTTGAGTCTTAGTAGACGTTACTAGTTCTAAACTTGATGTGTGTGTTTGTGTGTGTTTTTTTTAATTCATTTTTACCTGCATTTTCAGCATCATTCTGTTCGGTGTCGGTACCGTCCGACATGAACAAGTCATCGTCATCATATTTTGTCTCTCGTTTGACCATCGAGTGACGAGCTTCTGTAACAAAAGAAAACATAAAGTTAGAAGTGAACTATTGTACTTAAACAAATTCAAAATAAAAAGGAACTCTTCCTAAAGATAGATTTAGTTTAAAGATCTTTAAAATTCATGTAAGTAGGTAACCTGATGTGTCAATGAATGTTTAGCACAAACATCGCAGTAATTTGAGGATAGAAATCTTCACAAAGAAATATGTAGACAAATAAAAAAAAGTTCAAAAAAGTTCAAGTGCAGAATGACGTAAAAATCAATAAGTAAATGTAGTTTTTTTATACAAAAATTTCAAGTTATATAGCACTTTGTGCATTAATGGCCCAAGTCGGTGTAGTTAGAACCGTTAGGGAGCAATTACGAACTCGGAGTGGATTTCACCATCACACTAAACGTTGATAACTTCATTAACCTAATGACGTTTTAGTTTAAAAGACATTACTGCAATTAGATTTGATTACACCTTCTTAAGGTACCTAGATGAATTTAATCAGTAGGCAACACTTTAAAAACGCCTTGTGAAATATTGGAAACTGACATTGATAAAAGAAAGATAACAAGAGATATAAAATAGAAGATGAATAGGAAAAAGAATAAGGTAAACAAGAAGAATAAGGTAGAATTATTATGTACCTAAATAGTAGGTTAAAATTACACAGTGACAGCAAGAACAGTCTGGAATAGGGAAGCGGTACAATAGATCTGGATGGAGAGAACTTGAATAGGAATGCCCAATGGTGGACGAATAGACACTGAGGATAATTAATGAAGAAGAAGAGATAATCTTTATTTCAAATTAATTCATATACAGAATATCTTAGAAACAGTTTTTACGATTTGGACGAAATTTGGAATTGTTTAAGAGGTCGCCAAATCGATCTAGCTAGGTATATCTTTTATCTGGGAAAACTCACAATAGGGATGACGACAACTTTTTTTTCCTTAGTCTATCAGGAAGATTATTGAAAGTATTGGACACGTATTTTTTCCTTTTTCACGTAATCAAACTTATACGGAGATATATTGAGTGTGACGTCACGGTTAGGTACGATTTATACCTAACGGTGACGTAGTTAGCCCCCACTCTCCAACTTTAATGCGTTTTAACTTAGTCATTCTTTGTTAATTTGATAAAACAAAAAATACGTATCTAATATTTTTTTATTACCTGACTGACGGACTAATTAGAATTTCGATTTCTTCACCCTGTCGTCACCCCTATTAGCTATTTTCACCAAGCAAAACTAAGTCAAGTTTCCCGGCCTGGAGTGCACTTGCGGTTTTAAAGATCGTTTTTCAAATGACATTGAAAATGAAGTAAAGAATTCCAATGTCTCAACAGAAAGGCATCCAGGTTGCCTAAGACTTACAATTCAATACCTAGATGCCTATTCAAATCAAACCAAGGCACTGCGTTTAACACATTCTTGGACAAGCTCGATAGAGACATTTACATATGAAATACATGTCGTGAATGGAGCTCTATTCCAAAGGACAAAGCACCAGAACAAAACTTCAACAGAAACTTGTACTGTTCATGGAAAGAGCCAATTTATATTTCTACCTGATATTATGAGTAATAATTCAGGTAATTGGTCGTTTAACAGGTCATTTAATTTGTCATAACCATGATATAATCAATTTTATGATTACAGTAAAGGAGCATTGGTCATTTGTGGAGTAATATGAATGATGAAGAATTTTATAAAACTGTTCACGAATATAACCTTTGTAACAGACATGCAAAAGCAAAACGTACTATTATCGAATAGTACATTTCGAAACCAATCGGGAAAGCGTTCATTACTTACTGCCTAGAGAAAAAAC
Organism: Aethes cnicana; assembly: GCA_963971205.1. NCBI lineage: Eukaryota > Metazoa > Arthropoda > Insecta > Lepidoptera > Tortricidae > Aethes > Aethes cnicana. The sequence goes on along the minus strand of OZ020295.1, from coordinate 8,170,141 downwards.
ACAATCAAAGACGTGGTCGTCTTAAAAATGCTCATTGATAAAGGACAACATTTTTACGTCCCATGTTGTTGCCTTGAGGGATGATCTCAGTAGGAACTTTATTGCAAGTAGTACGTTTTGTACGCAAGCAACATTCAAGGAGAACTAGACTCGTAGATGTGGCCAAGGTCATCACTCCGAGAAAACACAGGTGGGCAGGGCACATTTGTCGAAGGCAGGATAGCCGGTGGGGCGTGAAGGTACTCGAATGGAGACCCAGGACTGGTCGCAAAAATGTAGGCAGGCAACCCGCAAGATGGACAGATGATCTTGTCCAAGTAGCTGGAAAAGATTGGATGCAAAAAGCCCAAGATCGGAAGGGATGGAGTGCAATGGAGGAGATCTACACTCAGCATTGGGTGGATATAGGTTGAAGAGAGAGAGAGAGAGAACATTCTGAACTGAAAAAAAATAGCTGACTTGTTTGCAAGTTAGTTGATCTTTATTCTAGGTGATCATTTTAAATTATAGATTTTCAGTTAGTCCCTGATCTGCCACAAAAACATACTTTTGGATTTACTTTATCAGCAGTATCAATCATGAATCTACTCTTAAATTCTCTATTAAATTCCTTCACTAAATATTAGGTATGAACAATTACGGATCACTTCCATCCAACAGACGTCTGAATGACCTAGTCGGATAATAACGCTAGATGAACCGCGGTATACTGGATAATTACTGTTAAATTGATATGACCCGATTCTACTCTGTGGTCGCTTCCTAGGATTAGGAACTGTCATTTTTAGAAGTTTTATTGTTGGGATTATTTCCGTGTGAAATGGGTCTTGATAGTAAAGATGTTTATAAATAAAGAAGCTAATATTATTAGGTACAGATAGAATTTATAGTACTGATAAGAATACCTAATCTAATGGTGACTCTACTACTACAACAGCCTATTTACGGCCCACTGCTGGGCACAGGCCTCCTCTCATCACGAGAGGGTTGCGCTATAGTCCCCACGCGGGCCCAGTGCGGATTGGGGACTTCACACACTTCCTTGAATCACTTCGCACGCATCTGCATTTCCTCACGATGTTTTCCTTCACCGAAAAGCTCAGTGGTAAATACAAATTGAATTTCGCACATAAATAATTTCAGAGGTGCGAGCCGGATTTGAACCCGCAACCCTCTCTCTGCATGAGAGGCGGTAGGTTAAACCACCAGGCCACCACGGCTGGTGACTCTACACGACTGGTTTACCCAATACAAAATTGCTTTCTTCGACGGCAGAAAAACCTGTTTCTTAAAATATCTATGCTAATTTTTCTCAAAAGCTGTCACCCCTATTGACGGTTCATTTGAGTTTTTTCACTAAATACTTTGTATGTCTGTCTGCTTGTCTCTACGTTACTAACACTTGGAATAATAATGACTTGGAAGACAGTGTGACGCCAAACCCTGCATATTGATGAGGTCTTGTGTGGTTTCGATGATCATTTCAACATTTGACAAAACGTCATATGTCTCTTGGAAAATTCAAATGAGTTGCAGACTTATGCTTTGAATTTTAGAGTGTATCTTAGAAATGAATGAGACAACAATTTTTTTTTGAAACGGGTTGTGACAGTATTTTGTACTATGCTTTATGAATTAAGTAAAAATAATATTTAAGGGTTTTTTGAGACAGTTTTGCTACCATTCAAGACTTTTGAAAGTGATTTTTTATTTAAATAGGTACTAGTTACTATTACCCTGGTTTGTCTATGTGGATCCAACCCTAACCGCTGTTAAAAATGACACAGGTTCGGGTTTTCCACAAACATCACTACATAGTATTAATAATAATAATAATTAATTAATAATAATAATTAATAATAATTTATTTCTTATTAAAGTACACATATTTAGGTTACAATGAGAAGGTACACAAAGTATAATTTAAATGTACAATAATTGCAGAAAAGGTTTGAGATCTTAAAAAGAAAACAAAGTTGCTTCCTGTCTGTCTGTCCCTATGTATGCTTAGATCTTTAAAAAGATTTTGATGCGGTTTTAATAGATAGAGTGATTCAAAAGGAAGTTTTTACTATATCATTTGTTATAAGTAGTGTAACGCTCAATTCCCGCGGGAACGCTATAAACCGAATTCCACGCGGACGAAGTCGCGGACAGAAGCTAGTAAATAATATTTCTCTTTTCATTTGCGATTTAAAAAATCAAGCCAATACCTAGACAATCCATTTTAATTAACCATTCACCGCAATTAGTCTACTCCATAGATTAACTTCATTTCCTCGTCCATGGCCTAGTTCTAGAGTATAGGGATGTGACGAATGTTACTTTTGCGAATAATTACTAAAATTAAAATAGCTTCGAAGGATAACCTAATGAAAACTCATCGTAAATACATTGTACCTATATTACGTTTTTTTTTAAATTGCCTCTCATTGGTCCAGAAATCTTTCGCTAATTGAACTGATTTTTACACACTAGGCCGGCCGCTTAAGGCCCGCGTCACACCGAATGCGTCTGCGGCGCGTCTCTGCAGGTCGTCTGCCGCAGCCGCACAACAGCTGCACGGCTCGCTGTCGGTATGACAGTTCTTACGAGAACTAATGTTATACAGTGCAGACGCCGTAGACGACCTGCAGACGATGCATATAGATAGTATTCGCATAATCTGCAAGATATTCGCATCATTGGCGAATGCAAATTTCGAAGCGAATATTTAAAATTATACGATCGTGCATGCGAATATTCGTACCATCCCTATATTTTACCTACATCTACAATAAGGTCGTTGGGACGTAAATAATGTACTTTGACGTTTTATGGCGACTGGTCACGAGCTTTATCCACGTTTAACTAATTGACAGCGTCAATTTACGATGGGTATCGATTATATTGTAGAAGCGGCGTAGTGCTAGGGCCTGGTAGGTCCGTCCGGGGTGGTAACACCGTCTTGCCCCGCTAACCTGCCGCCAAATAGCAGTGCTCGCACTGTTGTGTTCCGGTAGGGGGTTAAGGCAGCCGGTGAAATTTCTGGCACAGAGGCATTCCATGCTAGGCCTCAGGGTAGGCAACGCATTCGAGATCTTTTGGTTTCTTAATGGGGGATCATGGGATTTCGGTGTCCATGGGCCGCAGTGCCAAGGTCTACAACAACATCCCCCAATGTATACAACAGTCGCGAGACGCCAGGTCTTTCGCAAGGAAGCTAAAGGCCAAATTGCTTTCGGATGCGCTGTACGCAATAGACGAGCATCTTTAAATTAAAATTTTAAATTTCTAATATAAATAATGTAAATTTATATCGATAATGTACCTTATAATATTTGTAAACCATAGTAATAGGGATGACGACAGGGTGAATAAATCGAAATTCTAATTTGTCCGTCAGTCAGGTAATAAAAAAATATTAGACACGTATTTTTTGTTTTATCAAATTAACAAAGAATGGCAAAGTTATAACGCATTAAAGTTGGAGAGTGGGGGCTAACTACGTCACCGTTAGGTATAAATCGTACCTAACCTTAACGTCACGCGACATTTCAACTCAATATATCTCCGTATAAGGTTGATTACGTGAAACAAGAAATAATACGTGTTCATTACTTTTCAATAATCTTCCTGATAGACTAAGGAAAAAAAGTTGTCGTCATCCCTTCACCACTTATACTTACTTCCCTTATTTACTTACACGCACGCCTGATTCATTTTCTGCTTTTTGCTCTGTCTCTCTCTTCTTTAATTGTTAACTATTGACTTATCCGATGAAAGAAAACATCATAACATAAAAATCATGTTATAGAGTGAATTGTACACTTTTTTCAATATTTTTTTTTTATTATAATTATGTACCCATATGTGAAGCAATTCTAAGATGAAAATGAGAGCATCATGAGAGGAGACCTGTGCCCAACAGTTGGGACCTTAAATAGGCTGCCGTGGCGGATCCCAAGACATTTTTGTATTTTGTTATTTTTTTCTACTTATCCTGCCTTATAAGTATGTAGGCTGTGTCTCACTAAACACAACAGAAACACAAAAACAGCCCGCAGGAGGCGTGTTGTGGTTAAATTTGACCCTGCGGGCGTGACGGAATGCGGTTAAAGGGTCAGGAAGGTTAAGAAGCGATCGGGCATAATGACGTGCGCAGGAGTGGAGGAAAATTATATAGGTAGTCGTTGCTAAAACTGAGTACAGTGCCAAGCTGCGCATGTCTTGGACTGTGAAAGAAATTGCAGGTAAGATAGCGGTCCATCAAAGTAAAAAAAACATCTTTGGACTTGGCATTTTAGAAGTCTTGGCAGTTTTGTCATTCTAGTCAGATAGAGCCCAAAAAGACAATCATTCCTATCATTTTTGTACTATTTAAATTATGAAATAATTGAAAGATATCAAAACATGTTTAGATTTTGTTGCTTGTAGTTGACATCTTTTTTCAAACCTAACAAAAAGTGAATTTTGAACGGGGAATAGTTGGGAATTTACTTAAAGAATAGACTTAAGGGCTAGTGCTTATTTAGCTGGCACTTTCCAGGACTTTCTGCTCAAAATTTGCGATTTTGATATTTTTAAGCACGATGCACAGCTTTACAAAAAGTACGTGATATTAGTAAATACAACTCGGTAACACGATGCTGTAGCTCGATCTAATAATAAATCAGAAATATTTGAACAGCTGCCGGTGACTCACGCGTATGAAAAGGAAAAAATTGATGCAAATGTGAGCTTTATCCTTGGACCGAAGCTTTAGACCAGGATTTAATTATATTTAGAATTGAGATTGACACAGGAATCCTGAGCTCTACAAATACTCTGGGTGAAGTCTAATGGTATCTAATGATAAAAAGAGCAAAAGTGTGTTTCAGCAAAAGTTGCTGACTAAACAGCTGGTACCTATTTCACGTGGCTGTATTTGTCGAATTATATTTGGGTTCCATCTCTTCCGTTTTTTATAGTGAGAGTAAAGGACGCCAAAAGGATATTTGCTACACATGAGCCGTGAAGTACCGGCATTAGACTACACACAAACCTATATGAGATTGGATAAGTACTGGAGGCACGTACTGGAAGAAAGCATAATATTGAATCAAGAAAAGGAGATGGTGAAAATGATATAGTATACTTTAAGTTATTTTCATGAAGTACTTTAGTTTTAAAACTGTAAAACATTATCATTCCAGACAATAGGTACTTTCTTTATAGCAAAGATTAACAGGGCTTATAGAGCTACTAATGTACCTACAAGTAGTAGAATATCCAAAATCAAGTGGGAAACTACTAATATATGTAATGGGTATTGAGAATAGTCTTCTCCGATAGTCCATAAAAAGCCTGGAAAAAGATGTAACTAAATATATGAAAGAAACAACTAAAAACTACTAAATATAAGAACGAAACCAAATGAAGCAAGTTGAGAAGTTGTTGAAAATATCAAGCTAATAAAGAATGTACTGTCAAAAATCTCCTAACCTTTGAGAGCCCTATTAACAGATGTCAAATGTTGTAATACCGTGAGAATACAGCTGTTAACCATACTAATTTTAATTCATTGATATATTGCCCGTTTAACACGCTGATTTACGAACTATACAACCAGCTATTTTCCGAATAAACGTAAGTTTGTACACAAATATTCCAGACACTTAACAGTTTAAAGTTTCCACATTCAACACATTAGTATCCGTCAAGGTTTAATGAAAGAAACTTTAATAAATCTTAAAAACAACCAAATAAGAAGCGAATGTCCAAACTTACAAGACCTATGACGCTGCCTTGCGGTACATCAATGGAAGAGCAAAATTGATTTTCAACTGAGGCCACTTTAAGATGGTGGTTTAAATAAGGTCCAAGATGACCAATGTGGCTTGGTTTTCCTCTCCCCGCTAGGTTTTAAGAAATCAAGGCGACGCAAGAGGCAAAGCAGTCGCGATACGGTTCAGGTTAAGTTGGTTGTTTGAGTGCAACGCATTCTCGCGGTTCATTTGACATGCTAATATATTTAAGGGCTATCGGGAGAAGGTATAACGAATTTCGAAAGCGACTTTTGGTGATGATGATGACATATGGAGAGAAAAATTAAAACTAGATTTACAAACTACGAAAATTTTGTCGCATGATAGTTACTTTATCCATAAGTACTATATTTTTTCGTTTTTAGTTCTTTTACACGTAGAATTTAAATTATTTCTTACTATACATGGCTAATGAATACCGTGTATAAATTAAATGCTTTTAAACTAGCCCTTTCTGAGACGTTGGAGTGTCCTAAAGTGGTAAAAAATGTTTCTCTAAAATTAGCTATTCACAAATTTGTATTTAAACTTATTCTTACTATTTATTATTGCTGTCTTTAGTGTAGGTATAGAGAGGGACATCAGGAATTCAAAGGAGTATTAGACCTTCCCACATGGGGTCGACAATCGAGTTTCTCGATTATCGACATTCGTTATCGAACGCCCCGGTAAGCCCGCAAGTTCAACAAACGAATGCGTATGTAATCCCATACTTTTATTACTTTGTTCAATTCCGGGCGAAACATGAGCTTTATTGCCAGAGCAATACGGAAGGTATTTGCGGAATGCGTTTAATACACTTGAGAGTTTGATTAAGGAACTGTTTGAGTGTTTTTCTCTTATCAGGAAATCAAAAGCTTGACCATTTTCAGTGCCAAGAATATAGGTGAGTCTGATTTGTATTAGAAAAGGGTTTGGCGTATGTGTGTCTGTCTGTAGCTTCGCAACGGATGAACCAATTTTGATATAAGTAGTTTTTTTAAATAAACGAATAAAATTGGTCAAAAGATTTTCTTTCATTTTTGAATAATCTTTATAAGTAATAATTGTATTTACATGTCTATAATTTAATTTAAATACCAGTATTCGTCAGCAAGTACCCGCAGGGTGGCCAAAGAGCTTACACTTGAGCTTTTAAAAATAAACACCCAAGTTCAATCACATGAGCACAGGAAATAGATTGGTATAGTTTGGAGTACTTTACTTAACATTCTGAAGAAGTAATATTTTGATCTGGTCATTCACAACTTGGGATTTAAGACCATTGATTGAGGTTGTATCGACAAAATTATCATTGAGGAATTCAATTCTAGCATAGAAGAAGTAAGGTAAACTTAGAATGAGAACCTACTAACAAATTAGCGAACGCCCGAAATGAGTGTTAAATGCGATAATAGATGTCGCTGCCTAGGTAGCCTGTATACAAATTTGAACTCCATGAGCTAGAGATCTTCTACTATCTAAAGTCCCGCGCGATCTAGATGGTAACTTTCGTTTTCTGCTACTCTACTTCGTTGTGAATTCGATTCTTCAGAGAAACGTCAAGCATAGCTCTCTCCATTAGTGCACTCAGTAAGTAACCTTAAATTGGTAGACTAGACAAACTACGAGTTAATAATCGACTTGTTTTTTTTTTATCCAATGTGTAACTTTTACCCTAAATCATACCGGTGTTACTTTCAAAACAGTCTAACTGCCTCCCGTTGGCAACGAAATTAATCTTAGCTTTACAGCATTAGGTGAAAACAAGATTGATTTTCGTAGTAGGTTTTGGTAAGGACCATATGGTGTCCCCATTACATCGGGATCGTGTCAGAACTCTCGCTTTCAAGGTGACCGGCGCAAGCGCAACGCATGTGTGTTTTCAAATATTTACCGACATCATAGTCCTGAGGGTTAAGGGAATGGCGGAAGCGGTTATGGAAGCCGACAGGGCTAAAAAATCCAAAGTATTTTTATTGAGTGATTGGAAGAGATAATCTGAAATCAAAGCAAAGATAGATTTGCTAGAGGCGTGGAGATGAGAATATTTCAATCCACACTGGGATGACAATGTCATGGGGGTCAAAAACCCTGACACGATGAGGAAAACCTTCGCCCAGTAGGGAGTTTATTGGGTAGATACAAGACGTCTGCCGCCGCTGGTGTATAGCCCGTGGTAGGCCCCAAACGGGACCGCTTTAGATGACATTTCGCACAGTGATAGTTCATGTATCGAGGAAGGACATAGGCTAGGTACTTCTTATATTGAATAAAAGTCATAGTTTCCGCGAGAACGCTATACCCGAAGTTGTGGGCGGAGGCTAGTAAATCATAAATCTTGCACCACACACGGTAAGTTCAAGCAGCAGGTGTTTGATTTCCAAATAGTTGTGCTGTTTGCTTACGTATCCCCATTCTATCCTTCTGACCGCATAGCATTTTATCTACAATATTTGTTTTAACTGTATTGTCCATGACACGAATGGAAAAGGGTAAAAAAACTCGAGTATTGCGTTGGAATTCAAATGAACAATGACTTTGTTCCAATATTTTTGGGGAGACATTACTATGGGCTAAATAAATTAAGGAAGAAGTAGATCTTTGATGTAGTAGTAGTAGATCTTTTCTGAAACTTTATGAACATCTAGGGACGATTAGGAAGGAGTATTTTAGATAGGCCTCCATTTATCCTCATGTAAGACCGATGACCTCATGATTGCGAGAACTCCGTGGTTACGGGTGACAAAGGACCGGTGTGTGAAAAGAACTTTGAAGTGGTTTTCGACCAACATCAAGAAAGAAACTAAGGTACAAACTTGAACATCATGAAATAATAGACAGTTATACAAAATCTCAAGGTCCATTTTTTTTTATTTTTTTTTTATTACAAATGGGCTTGCGTTTGACCCTGATCACACCTGATGGAAAGTAATGATAGGGTCTAAGGTGGAACACGCTTACCCAGAAGATGCCTATTCACTCTAGACTTGAATACACCAAGATTATAGGAGCTGGGGAACACACACGCAGGGAGGGAATTCCATACCATAAAGCTTCGATTAAAGAAGCAATTCAGAGAGAATCGTTTAAGTGTTTTCTCTGACTGACAAACCAAAACCTACTTGAAACCACCAACATACAATACTCATCATTTCTATCATGACTAAGTTTGAAACACATGGTCCAAAAATATTTAATCCTATTACTCATTTCCTTTCGCAAATAACCCTTTAATTTTACACAAACAATCTTCGCATCCGTTCACATGACTATAACGTCATGCATGAAGCCGTAAACTTGGAGTTACTAGTTCATCAATTATCCCCAATTTACGGGTTATATTTTGGTGTGACAACACTGAAGCGGTTTGCGCGCTAAATGGATGTAGGAAAGCCAATTAAAACTGGTATGTGTATCTATTAATTAGTTACGTATAAAATTATTTTCTGGGCCTATATTCGAAGTCTTTAAATAGGGATCTCGCTCTTCCCTATAGGATCGCTCACGCGTCGCGTGAACTTTAAGCAGCTAGATTTAAAGTTCATCTTTACGCGTCCTATAGGGAAAAGCGAAATCCCTATTTAAGAATTCACATAGAGCCCCTGATATTTACACGTGTGTTCATCACTGAATTGAAATACAGCTCCATTTAGCCTCATCATTGGACACCCACGTCGAAACCTTCAAACGTCATCTAAACTCATATTTTACGTTGAAAAAGTAGCAACTCAGTTATAAATCAAGTATTAAAGCACTTGAAGGGATAAAAAAGTGAAGTGTAAAGTCATAAACACTCTTGATCGCCTCAAGCGTCATGGTCCGATAAATAAATCTTAACAGTCGATGACGTGCTTGGGATGACTCGATGACTCAGTATTTGTTTATAATGAATACTAATTTGTCTTATTGAAACGTTTAGAAGAGTTATTGGTAGTTGAATCATTAATATGAACCTCATTTAATATCAGAACATAAAAAAAATACAGGCACATTTTAAAGTCTGAAACCTCTTTGGTTGAAAAACACTGGCTGAATGAAACTGTAGAAAAAGCATGACAGGAAATATTATTATCACGTTCCCGTGCGGTTTAACTTTTTAATTTCAGTGTGTCCAGTATTATTTCAGAACAAGACTTTCCCGCGCATTTTAACTTTTTAATTCCGGTGTTGCCAGTTCAGAATCGATAAACCGTGACACAATTCTCCTGCGACCCACTTGTAAGCCGTAAATCGCTCACTTAGCTCAGAATCCAATATGGCGTTATGGCTCCCATAATGGAATGTCCATGGGGGCTTTATTTTCTTATGACGCCATCGCTTTGTTTCTTTATTAAAATAACTATGTAGCCTTGGATTCTTTCACAAGACTAGTTATTAAGACACGACCACTAAATACAACAGCCTATTTTACTCGTACATCCAGCCTTTTGTCTGTCATGACGCAAGGAAGGCTTAAGCTCAGACTGGACTAGGGCTGATTTCGCAGGTTGCATTACTTCACAGATGCGTGCAGGTTCCCTCTGTCACGATACACGATGTTTTCTTTCACTGAAACTGTCTATGGACTGTGGTAAATTCAAATTGCATTGCGTAAATAAGTTTTCTGAGAGGTCTGAGCCGGATTTGACCCCAGACTCTCTGCATAACAGGCGTTAGGTCAAACCTCTAGGCTATCACGGCTTTCTTCATCGTGATACAACATGATTATTCTAAATGACGTTTACTGCACTACCCATAAATAAACACCTAACTATAGTAACACATGGCCAGTATTTTATAATCCTTAAGACAATTATAGATTTTACGACGCTCCCTTAGAAGTCCATCCTTTCTTTAACGGTCCCATTTTGAAATTGGAATGGATCGTAAATACTTTTACAGGTTTATTGGGCTTTATAATGCTGGCAACACTCGTCCTTGCTGATTTATTGGGTTGATATGCGATCTCCTTATTTAGGCGGTTGAATTGTGTCACTATTTTCAGGGTTACTAGCCGAATATATTCAGATGGTAAGTTGAAGTCGCGGCAAATGCATCAGGACGGGGTAAGTGCGCCTACGATAAATAAGTATATCGAAAACTACGAATTATTACTCGACTAGCGATTAACGATATTTTGAATGAAAATCAAGACTGCTGGCATTTCTATGACCGCCGTTTCAACTTACCCAAAACGATTTCCGATGTCCGGATTTGAGAATTTTGGATGGTCTTCTCTACAAATCGCATTTTTCAACCGATTCTTGTGAAATTATATATATATTTTTTACATTTATTTATTGTATTACCATTTGAGTTGTGCAATTCACTTCAAGTCGCTATTTACTTTTTCTCTCGCACTAACCAAAGTTTTCAGCTTGAACCAATGGTTAACTGGTAGAGAATGCCTTATGGCATTAAATTCGCCATTTGCACAATAATTTTATGTGCAATAAAGCTAAAATGAATAAATTCTGCGAGCAGCATAGACTAAGTAGTTTTTATCATTCCGGTTTTTTTATTTAATTCTAGAGCCACTAGTTTCTTATTAACAATTTCTTAGCGCGTCCTATACCTGCAGAGCTGTTATTGGGTCAAACAGGTCTAGCAATAAATGCTTGGAAACCTTCCATCCCAAATCATTAGGCTTAGCAAATATTTCCGCAGCCAACAGGCAGATTGACGTCTTGACCCGCTGCCCCATATTGCTGTTTGGCTGCCGCAAATTTGCTAAAGACCCGAAATTGGAAGTGTCAAATGGCAAAAGGTACCGTTTAGTGGGGTGTAGACTTTTTGCCAGCAATTGGCCGTAATAAAGACATCTGAGTGACTTTAAATCTTAAGCTATCAAGGATCTCTCTTAAGAAATAATGCATATAAACCTAAATAAGAACTATGTGATTCAGATTCCCTTTTTGTATTTGCCTTAATTACGCTATGCCTAATTGCCTAAAACAATTTCATGTTTCTTATATCTAATTATTAAGGTTGTCTGGGAGAGATCGCTCTATTAGCGATAAGACGGCCGGCTGTATACCTAACAACATGTTTTCCTGATCTTTTTTGTTCTGTTCTTTTTTTGTCTATTGTGTGTTGTTCAATAAAGAGTATGTTTACCTATTGTATTGTATTGTATTACATTGAATCAATGTATCTAAAAACAATGTCATAGAGATCAACATATCATCAATATAAACCAGTTTAAATACCATGAACATTGTTCGAAAATAACAAAAATAATTCTTCTCTGAAATTTCTTATCCGACAATTGCCACAACTCTGAACAACAGACCACTGTTTCTTAAGTGATAGGGTTGACATAAAAGCTACCACAATAGAAAGTATAATATATACTTGCTTTCTCCTCACACCATGCTCTATAAAAAACACTCTACTACCCCCATTAAATATATTGGCGCCCCGTCGTGACTAGGTGACATCATAGCGCTGGAAACCTAGTTCCCTGTTTGTATAGGTCTTGAGGCTTTAGTGTTGAGCTTAATGAAGAACTTTGAGAGCTAAGCACGTAGTTACGACTATTTATCTCGTAAATGAGCAACCAAAATGAGCAACCCGTCTGGAAATTACGCTAGGCGGCAAAGTACAAACCAATGGTAATGATATTAGAAACGTCTAATGTGCAATAAAATAAGATGAAAATGGTAAGGTTGATTATGATTTGCGAAGTCATGAAGGCTCCCAACATAATTAATAGCCCATGATGTACGTACGTCCCATCCCATTGCTGGGCACAGGCCTCCTCTCATCGCAGTCCCCACGCGCCAGTTCGCATGTGTAATTTCACACGCTTTAGAATTACTTACGCCGCATCTTCGAATGGTTTTTCTTGTTATACTAAAGTTGATGACTTGGTTCCTTGGTTTTTAGTTTCCATTGTTTCCTACACTGTAGATAGATACAATAAAGAAAATTAAAGAAGTTACTTAAATACGCATAAGTACCGACCATTTTAATTGAAGAAAGTGGCTATAAAATCATGATTCTTCTCGAAGATTAATGATGTTTTTAATGACTGATGAGTATGACTATCAAATCGACACGATTAGATGCACATAGCTTGTCATTATATTGATATAGGGAGTAAATGAGAAATTTTGTCTATTGAATATGTGAAAAACTTCACTACAACTACACTGATGCGTGCATTCAAACTACTTACCACGTCAAAACTTTGACAGTAAGTTAATCCTCAATAGCCTCCAAACATTAAGTATAATTTCTTTTTAAGTAGACTATAAAACAATGAGGTTTTATTAAATGAGTGAAGTCTTAAACGCAATGCGTGACTTGGTTTGACGTGGTGCAAGTAATGAGCTGCACAGTTTTTTTTTTCATCATTAATGATGCCAGTGACTGATATCAGTGTCCCAAGGAAAGCTTTCGTAGTGATTCAGTTTATTTTTGCAGATACTGTGACATGACTTCATTTTAGAGCTTCTTCTAAAAAAAAAGCCTTGGTAGCCTAGTGGTTTGACCTACCGCCTTTCATGCAGCGGGTCAGGGGTTCGAATGCAGCTCGCACCTCTGAAATTATTTCTGTGCGGAATTCAATTTGAATTTACCACTGAGCTTTTCGGTGAAGGAAAACATCGTGAGGATACTTGCTTTTTATGCTTTTGATTTATAAAGAAAGAAAGAAAAGTAAAATTTTGTCCTGACAAACACAGAAGAAATAAAAGGAAACTGTAACCAAAAAGGAAATAGGACGTTTTGTTGCAATTGCTGCCAACATAGAAGGAATTCCGCTTTTCAAGATCATACTGGATACCTACTTATTTTCCTAAGGACTTCATTATTATTTACAGCTCTATTTTGATTATCAGTATCAAAAGTAAACTGACCTCCGGATATAGGAGACGCTATCGGAACAATATTGTCCAACAAAACCTTTAAAAGGAGAATTACCTACTTTCTTTAAGTAATATACCACTATATGGCCCTTATATTCTCCCCCCTTAGACCACACACAGTCATTGTGGATGCCGAGTCATGTCTACCGCGTTTCAATTGAGCCCATCTCTCGGCTTGCCTGTCATTCTGTGAGTCATCCTCCACATATGCCGCTTGAGGGCAAATAAGAAGGTGAGTCGTGTATGTTATCCTTATCCGATAATTCTTCACTTCTTCTTCTTCTGGTGCCTCTCCAACTAGTGAAGGTACTTTATCTAGGATGGCAGGAATAAAAATGGTCATTAAGACGGCTGATAGAAGTGAGTGGGAGAAAAATATGTTATTTTTATACCAATGGTATAGGCAAACGAGCGCACAGCCCACCTGATGGTAAGTGGTCACTGCGGCCCATGAACACAGAAATCTTATAAACCCCCATTAAGAAACCATAACATCTCAAATGCGTTGTCTATCCTGAGGCCTAAGATGGAATGCCTCTGTGCCAGAAATTTCACCGGCTGCCTTAACATCGGAACACAACAGTGCGAGCACTGCTATTTGGCGGCAGGTTAGCGGGGAAAGACGGTGGTATCATCCCGGACGGACCTAACAACAGGTCCTACCACTAGCAGCTTTCCTGTCTGTCATGTCACTTTTCACTGATAATTGATTGAGAAGAAAATGTTTTATGCGAAAAATTTTCGCAAATTGGTGAAAAATAGGGGACCCTTGCCCAGCTAGCAGTGATACACTATATTTAACTATGATAATCCTGATAATTTTGTGATAATAGCTTGAAACCTGAAAATAACATGGACTAGTTGGTCACATGGACACGCGAATTCTCCCTTAAAAAGGAAGTGGAAAGAGATAGCTTGAATCTTTCGCGCAATTAATAAAAGAAATCTAATGCAAAATCAAGACCTATCATTTGAATACGACCAATTACGTATATATATTATGTGATCCGTTAATAGACACATTATACACGTTACTGCGTAAAGCTTTAAAAATTCCATTCTTGTAATTGGTTTTTTCCAGCAACCCTCTGTGCAGGGCAAAACACGTGTGCGTCAACTGGTTTTCTACAGCTTCGTTCTTATACGTGTCTCCTTGAATACCGTTTCGCGAATCCATTATGTATCGAGCGCCCCATAATTTGTGATTCCGATGTTACCTACTTACATGGGAACAGTAAAAAATGTTCGGCCTGGGTGTGGTCGATTGATTGGTACTTTGCGTGATTGATTTTCGTAATTTCAATTTATTTAATGCCTTTAGCAATACAATAGATGTTCACAGTACCTAACGGATCTTCATCGACGATATTTTTAAAGATTAAGTTCTGATGGGAGTTCAGGCACATCTCTGAATTAAATCATAGATGCGATTAGGGTTCTCTCTCTGTGGCTTCCTTCAATAAGCTTAATGGTTATTTGATTTAGGATTTAAGTTCACAAATTTATGTGAATCGGTTGGACAGATCTAGGCTGTCATTACTTTTTATGTCATTTTTATCAGCAGCCTTATTGGTCATCATGTTAGGCTCCTTACCCAAGGCATTCCCCAAAAGATCCTAAGTAGTATTTCAAGTTTTCACATACTGGTATAAGCATTGAACTAATGTCAGTTCATGCATTGTGTGTGACAGCAAAAACGACGATATGTTAGGGTTTGTTTCCTCAGAGCAAACGATTTGTTTACCACATTCTCTGCGTCAAGGGAAACCCCTCATTCATCTTAGATTCATTGAATGGCTCAAGATTATGGCACGGCACATGTATGGAACAAAAACGGAGTCTGTGCCAATTGAACTGGACCGGTTCCGTGCGCCTGCAGCGTAGTGATGGGTTTGCGAGGTTATCGATACACGAGTATGTTGCGAATGAGGGCCGCTATATTCCTCACTATTTGGCGCCACTATCTATAACGTGGAGGCTGTCATGTCATCGTATGTCATTTCATACAATACCGTCAAGGTCACTGTGACATTTGACGTTTCGGAGACCCCAATGCCAATTTAGCGTGTAATATGGCACATAATGTGCTAAATTGGCAACACTGCACCTTGTACGACTGCAAGCGTCTCTAGCGGCGAAGTCATACGCGACATCCCTCATTAGAAAATTGAGTGCACAATAGAAAATGGTAACGTGCTACATCACAGACGATTCTGGCAAATCTTTTTCTGATGTGTAAAAGTGCCCCTATGTGGCCAATTTGCTGAATAAATGATTGAATTGAATTAAAATGTTGTATTTTTTGGTAATGGTCGGATTTGCCCAGGAGTCTGCAGTGCCCTTTTTATCCTAGTGGGATGCGTAAATTATTTCTCACAGTTACAAAAGTTACAAAAGTTTGTATTTGTAGGGATTCTGCAACTTTTTTATTTGAGTCAAATCTCAACTAATGACAATAAAATTAAGTAGCAAATTTGTGGTCATTTTGAGCTTAGGTACAAGCCGCGGCACGTAACTTGAGCGGTGAGCATAAGTAGAGCGGATTTCTGTGCATGTTTACGACTAATAAGGCCAATAAGAAAGAAAGAAAGAACATATGTATTTATAACGACATGTACAATAAAAGATATGTATGTCATATACAATACAAAACATACAGTCGCTATAAGAAGCGTGCGCGCACGAGAAAAGGCCCCCTGCGTCCCGCGCCCCTCTGCCGAGGAGACCTTATTTTTGACTTCTGCGCATCGAAGGTCACCGCTCAAGTTCCTTGCCTGTACAAATGTATATCTTTACATTACCAAATAGATGAGCCCATCTTTCCTTTTTCTACCAACCGTAAGAACAACCGTTTGTTTTTCTTTGCCTTTGTCATCGATATCCAAGCACATCCCTACTTCAGAATGCAGTGCAGTGACTACGTGAATGAACACTGCGGACTACCGTCTGGAATGCCTCTCTTTCTTTCCACAAATACCCAGCACAGGTTAGACAAGGACACAGGACGTCAGGAAAGGATTATAGAGTTGTAAAGGTCTGTTTTGGGAAGACAACGACGTTTTTGTTTGTTTTAAGAGTGATTTTAGGGGTGTTCAAAGCAAATTGGTTTTGTTTGAACTGGACAGTATGGTACCGATTTCGCTCTCAATAAGGCAAGTGGATTTGTTGGTTTACATAAAGTCTTTAAAGGATTGCATTGTCCTTACAACTTGGCATTGTAAAGGTAATGTGCTGCTCGGATTTATAGGCGTTTTCTAATAAAGTAAAGTTTAATGTGTTACTGAAGAGGTTGTATGTATAGTCTATACCCCGTTCGCGTTAAGAAAATAGTGACTCATCAGTGCAACTGCAGGGTAAGGGCGTATTCATAATGGAGAGAAATTAAACATTTTTTTCAAATCCTTAAATAAGTGTAATAGAAAAATAATAAAATATCAGTGATTTTACACATGTTATAAAATATTCATTATAATTAATAATTAAAAATGTCAATTTAAACTAATATTAGTATTTTTTAATGTCAACTTAAACGCTATATTAGTAGAGTAACACATTTCAACAAATGGTAAAAAAATAAATACTAAAATAAATAAAAATACAAAATTGTCTTAAAACTAAGTACTTAAATCGCTAATCACTATCGCTAGATTCGTCCCTTACATTTATTACAAATGAATTTTGTTCTGCGTATTCCATGACGTCATCCAAATTCCACATGGTATTTTCTTCGCGTATCACGTGGTCGCAGCATTTCTTCCACCGATCGGCGTCTACTAACGCGATTGCGTCATAAAATAATTTTTTTACGTCACTCATTTTGAATGTAGTATTATTCGCAGCAATATAATTTTTTATTTGGGCCCACACCATTTCGATCGGATTTAATTTACAATGGTAATTGATCCACTTTTATTTTTTTTAATGGGTGAGATATCCATTTTCCAAAAATTTTAAACAAGTAATACGCAAAATACACAACCGATCTCTTCGAAGGTCTGACTGCAACTGAGCACTGTGAACTCGCCTTACTAATTTCTAGCGTTCTAATTGGCTAGGGGGCGTGGCTTGGCCGGCAGTCGGTGATGAGTCACTATTTTCTTAACGCGAACAGGGTATAGATCCTTCCTTATCTATTCCTTTTGTCTGCTGCAGTATATAACTACTAAGTTAGTTCAAGTAGGTTACTATTCGATAAGAAAACAATGCAATGTAAGTAATGTAACCCGCATTCACTTCTCACTTTCAATTATTAATAGAAGTTTTTGTTTAAGTTGATAGTTAAATTGTTCTACTTAGATGGTTATTGTAAAAATGAAATTTATCACTTTAGGCGTTCAGATTCTCTTCAAGTGAAAATGAATTTATGTAGAACCGTTTACCTAAGTACATATAATCTTATTGTATACCTACCTAGCGGTGGTAGGGAATTTTGGAGTGTCTTGTCCTTGAAGATTAAAATACTTAGAGAGTTTTTTTTTTTAAATTCGACCCTAAACCATTAGTGTTATTATAGGTACCCGTATATTATATTTGATTAATCCATATTATAATATATGTTTCTTCATCCGAAAGACGAGGACTGCAGGCAGGACATAGGCCTCCCCCAAGGCATGCCACTCAGGCCGGTCTTTGATACATTTAACTCCACAAATAGGTATTCTACTAAAAAAACAGACATCAAGGTTATGATCAAAACCAACGTAAAGCGGTTCAAACCTAACTCAAGCGCCAGTCAACCGGTTTGCTTGCATGCATACCCTAGCACTAAACACCTATTAGTCATAAACCTCACACTTCTGCGATATCACATCGCAACGTTGCAGCCGTTGCAGGCTCGTTTCCTGGAACAGATTCCCCGCCGTCTATAAGTCTGCCGTGCTTCACAAGTGGTTTGAACTAGGTACTGGGAAAAACTGTTTACCGTTCTAATTAGTTTTTAGAACTCTTACATGTTCGTTCAAGAATATGTAGGTACATATTTGTATTTCAAGCAAAAACTCTGTTAAACATAATCACTGTGAGGTGGGGCCTACAGAGCTGTACAAAATTTTAAAAAATACATAAATTACTTACATGTTTAATTAAAAAAAAAACTAAATATTACCTACATTATTAAATCATAGCCAACGGGCTCTTCGCTTATCGCACTAGGTATTTCAACTTTCAAACTATTCTTTCATAATCAGTTCATCCATTCAGGATCTGCAATGCCACAGGCAGACACAATACACATTAAATTCAACAGGTATATTTTCCGTAGGTTAAAAAAAAACAATGAACACCTTACCTACTTGAAACCTCTTTTTAGAAAGCCCTAAAAGCCCAGTAGTGCTTTCTCTTATCTAATACAAACCACTTGAAAGCTTATAAAGTAATTATACGCTATAATGCCATAGTAAAACAAACCAAAAGGGAGCTAGCGAGTATCGCGGCGCGCGCGCAGGGTCGACGACCCCAAGATGGCGCCAAAATAGAACCAAGAATGCTGCCATTTCGATCCTAACCGACTTTGATAATTGTTAACACCTTTGGCGACACTGTTTTTGTTAGTTTAGACACGGTTGACATATTTGACTGTGATGTATCTATATTTAGGTAGGTAGTTATAGCTTAAGAACGGCTTTACAAGGCTTGGAGACCAGTATGAAAATTTGTGACAAATATAGAATACATATTGGTTTCCGAAAACAAAGAGTGGCTATGTTCCTTTGACTCATTTGAGTGTGTAGCATAAATTATTTACAAGGTTTTAAGTTTTATTTAGTGGAATGGAAAAAGCCTGGATTACTTCATGGACCAGAAAAAAAAACTGTTTATTTCAATATTTTTTTTTTACATAAACTTAACTTCTAATCTTAACTTTAAAGATTTTTTGAGTTAAGGAGTTGCGTTCATAATATTGTATAGATCTAGCCTTTCTTACATAATTTATTTACTTATATCTATTAGGTACAAAGTTCTTAAATTTATATTGGTTCTTTCTTTTCGACCAAGTGGCGCTTGATGGTGATCTTTAATTGTTTACTGGTCATATTTTCGAGTTTGCTTATCAGTTCACTAGGAAATTTATTTAGAGTACTAGGCAGTATACATGTCCAAATTCTCTGACCATATTCATTATTAGACTTCGGGATTTCAAAGTTTGATAGATATGACAGATTACGTAAGTTGTTTGGCCTTTGATATTTTTCCAACTTGTTTATGTTGTTGCTGTACTGGTTTACAATTGCCAAATCAAATGTATTTTTGGACCTGGAAGCTACTGAAGAACGAGCATAGTAGAGAGCAATAAGAGACGTTTATGCTCAGCAGTGGACGGAAAGAAACTCGAAAGATGCTCATCTGCTAGGACATCATTATTCAAACTTTTGTACTTGTTACATACAATTTTTCAATACTTTATTCTAAACAATGTCAATTTGTCAGCTTGCTTGTCTCTTTGAAATTCCGTCGCATGCATCGCCACATTGAACAGGTGTTCGACTGTCTAAAACCGGTCTAACCTTATACGAAAGCATGTCACCCAACCACTGTCCAATTTTCTTCTTCCAGAAAGTAAAAATCGGTGAAACAACAATGATATTTTTGTGAAAATACTTAGGATTAAGCTTTCCTATCTATTGAAAGTTTTGAGTTTATTTGCTCGTGTTCAAAGATCTGTCCCAAAGGCCTACAATGATTGGATACGAAGGAGGGATTTTCAAAATGGTGAAGCTATGAGGTCCAAATGTAAAAAACAGTCTTAAGGTTTGAAAAATAGACTTGCGAGGTAGACCTCGCGACTAGACAATAGACAGCCACTACTACTACAGCCTATTTGCGTCCCACTGCTGGGCACAGGCCTCCTCTCACCACGAGAGGGTTTGGGCTATAGTCCCCACGCGGGCCCAGTTGGGGACTAGACAGCCACTAGTATTATTAAATAATATTTTAATCAAGGCCACATAAACCGAATCAATGTGTAAGCGCGGAGCGAAAGTAACTCTACATAGTAAATAAATTACTAAACTAATTTTCATGGAACTTGGTGTACAGGTAGACTGAAAGCCAGGGGAGAACCTAGACTCACTTCTTTGAGGCGGAGTCGTGGGTACAATTACTGCTTCGTAAATGTAAATTAGTAAACTTTCGTTCAATATATGTTAGCATCACCAACCTACACGATTTCCCCAAAATCTCACATAATTCAAATATTCGATTTGAATTACCGCAGAAGACGTTTACGACTCGAATCGTCATTCAATACATACCATACCATCGATTCGATTCTGATTCGATTGACACCAGTTAAACCGTTCGGTCAAAAACCTTACAATTGAAGCAATGCGGGCTGCATTGATATTAACTTGCAATGAGTTGAGGTTCTTCCACGGTCAGAGTTCGTTAAAGAGAATAAGAATCTCAGTGAATGTTAAAAGATTTTAGATTTTCGTTTTCGTCATTTTTTTTATACTCTCCATAACTCCATATAAATGCGAAACTAACTCGGTCTGTCTGTCAAATTACCTCTCCACGCTAATAATGCAGTACCGATTTGGATGAAGTTTGGTATAGTGATAGTTACAATCCCGGGGATGAAAATAGGTAACTTTTTATCCCAGAAAACACATAGTTCCCGCGGGAACGCGATAACCGTATTCCACTCGGGCGAAGTCGCGGGCTGAAGCTAATAATTTTAAGTATACACACAAGCAAGTCCTGATGCCCGTCTGGATAGCTACCACTCGCAAGTATATCTCAAATCAGCCTCCAATACTCCAATATTAGAGATCAGGTTTCATTGCCTTATGATCTTTCACAGGAACGCATTGATGACGCCTCTGCTGTCGCAAATGTCTATAGGCGTCGATGAAAACTTTCCATCAGGTGGACGGTCTGTCTATTTGTCCATCATTAACATTAAAAAAGAAACTCGTGACCAAAAGCCAGTTGAGAATAAAATGCCATTTTACTGAACCATTTTATAAATAGCTCGGTATTCCTCAGGGACGTTCTCTGGGCCCAATGTTTAATTTATTTCACTTCAACGGTGACAGCGGAATGTGCGGTTGACAGCTATTTTCAGGTATTAAAAGACGTTTTGTTTAGACGAGAAATTCGGGAATACTTCTTTTTTGAAAATAATGTCTTCTAAGGGATATTTACTAGGCAGCTAAGTAGATATAAAAACCAAAAAATATTCAAATGCAAACAATATTTCTGTTAGTAGGTTTTTATGGTAAACAACGTTTCTAATGGTTACTTAATTTATTAATCACAAATAGGAGAAGAAGCGAAAAAGAACGGAGTTACAGTGAAATGTTATGTAATAGAAATAGAACAGTTAATTCATTATTATGGCACACCGTATGTTTGTATGTCCTTTTTCTTCTCTTTCTCTCATCTAAACGTTGAACTAGTGCTAATACTACACTCAACAGCAATGAATTCGGGTTACTTTGTATAGCATTTTCTATACAAAGTGATCCAAATTAATTGCTGTTGAGTGTATTTACCATAATAAATTAGTAAATAAACTAAAAGTAACTACCATATTGTGTTTTTTTGAGCGCCACCCAAGTAACATTTTGGCCCTATAACTTGGGTTATCATCACTAAAAGGTCGAGTAAACGTCGTATAAAGGTCTTAGCAGTGACTACCAGTTGTATAAAGGCGTTTGGGAACACATTCTTGCTCTATAAGCTAAAGAGCCAAATTATCCTATAAATTGTTGATGTAAAGGTTTATAGAACCATTTTATAGGGCTATTATAGTCAAGTGCTATAAAAACTTCAAATATAGCCACTAAAGAGCTATGTTACTGTATAAAAGTGATTGAAATCACCATTATGTATCTAATTTGCGCTATAAGGTTTCCCGGACAACCGCTATAAATCTTGCGTTTTAGCAGTGATGAATGTTCTACTATACAAGGTTTTTGTGATATTGTGGTTCCACAAATCACTCCTATAGTACATGATCTTTAGTAGCCATAATGACGCCGTAATAGAGCGGTTTTGTTTTATAATCGATTTTTAGGACATTTTTATAGTACTTAAAAAGTGTTCTAATTGTTTTTGAATCCCTATTATAGGCTCGTACGATAGTTGTGACTATGACTCTTTTATATGGCCGAAACTTTCTATAATGGAGTTTGTAGAGCGGTCATAGGATAAAAAAAGCACATAAAGGAAGTGAACAGTTACTTTTATACTCAAACTTTGACATGACAGGAGTCGGTGGTGCTATAGTGAGCCGATAAGACCCACGGATGTACTTAATGGCTCTAAAGTAGAAATTACTGTGAATTTAATTTTATAATATCAATATATTTTATTCAAAACTCAATTAATCGAGGGCGCATTGAAAATACTATGCAAATCAAATACTATTCTATCAGTAAAACTTTAGTCGCACGTGCTTTTTGCAGCATTGATCGAAATATTAAATGTCTAAATAAGATAACATAAACTTACCACGATAGAATATTACTCCTTTATATAATTGAATTATTTTTGTTGTCCGTCAATAAAGTTCACAGCAAAAACACACAATACCAAACTTTGCCGAGAAAGCGCCTCAGTAGGAATCACGGATTCTACTATAGACTAAAATAGGACTATAAGGGAATCAACGAACGCTACTACAGTATAAAAAAGCACTACATTAGCGTTACTGTGGCCCGTATGTCACTAAATTGTAATACGAGTCATCATTACATCACCTTTACAGACCTAAAACGTCACAACTAAAGCTGCTACGGTTCCACTATATCACTAAATGGAGATATAACTGCGCCAGATCGGCGTTACTCAACCTTCTATGGCCTTTTATAGGGCTAAGCTGGTGTTTTGAGAAATGTTCTATGGGCTACTATAGAACCAGAAATTGTTACTTGGGCAGTACTTAATTTAAGACTCTATATCCAATTCAAAGTACATAAATATGCCAAAAAAGTGGAACCACCAGTGCGTAAAAGAACTGTCAAATTTGAACTGGGTTTATATAAATTTCAAACGTTACTGCCAATTAAACGAAGTAAGCCCAGCGTTAAACTATAAAGTTTATCGAAATCACTCTACAGTATAAAAACCCGTTCTAAAGGAACAAAAGCAAACACCCACTGAGATGCTATCTTAGTAAATCCAGAAGCGTCGAGTTACAAGCCCATTTTCTATTTAAAAGGCTTCAAAATAAATCTAATCAATTAGGCTAATTACCGAGAATCTAATTAAAAAAACTTTGTCTACTCTATGCCGCGTGATTAGAAAAAAATAGGGTTCATTAATGGAACGACGCCTCCATTTTGAATTAGGAATGCAAGGGATGCACAGGGCGTGATCAATTTAGTTAGATTTATGGATGGGCGGTGAACTACATAGATTCTTTAAAACAGCTCTCGATATTCAATTTATATTTATGATTTTATCCACGTAGGTATATTTATTAAACCTCGTATTGTAACGCGGAGATGCGTATAATTTAGTTTATACACTTAACTGATTAATGTTTTTTTTTATGTCATATTAATCGAAGATTTACTTTTAACCGCGACTTGATTGAGTAGAATTTCATGTTTTTCCTCTTTATAATATTACTTATTTTAAATTAAATAAGGACTTGACCATTTTTTTGTTTAATAGTCAATCAAAATAATAAAACCCAAAAGAAAATTAAATGATTCATTTATTACTTCAGCACTTTAAAAAAAACTATTATTTACTTACAGTACCTATAGAATAAGCCGATTTAAATTATCAATTCTTGACTGACATCAATGAATATATGTAGGTACTTAAGAAAAAAATCGGTTAATCGAATGCATTTGGTTCTCAGTGTGCCACCGGCTCGCGCAACAATTTACCGAATTCACTGCCATATTGTTTTTGTTCGGAGGTTGTTAACCTGTAGGGCTGGGGCGTTGTGTTACAATCGATATGTTCGAAAAATCGAATAGGGGCTGAGTCAAATATGCAATACGCAATATTTCATTAAAATTAATTGAAAATAATAATGAAATCATTTCAAATAAGCATGGCGTTTTATTTTCGTTTAGTAATTTAAATAAAAGAGCATTTTTTTATCATTTGTTGGTCAAACTTCATCAAAATCCGTTCTGTAGTTATTTAACGCAATAAGTGTCAATAAAAATCCATCCAATAACACATTTATTTTGTTCAGTGTAATAATATAAGAATTTAAGTTAACCAGTCGTAACCTGTTAATACATCGATCCCTCCAAAGTTCTAGAAAGTTATTTTTAGCTACAACACTAACAAAAGAAAGGGCGTCACGCGCTCTTACCACAAATTTACTTTAAAACTCCACCAACTATCCTATTATTCAAAAGATAAAGCTCAAATTACTGTACAATTCACGAAGATAAACGCAAAAATTTACTTGCAAAGTCAAAGTCATTTACTTAAATTTAAACCAAGTGACATTCTTATCATGTAGGTTATAAGGGCTAAATTACAATGGTATTAAATTAAAAAAACATGAGCTTGTGGAATCTAAAATAAAGGCGGGAAACTTCTGTCAATCGTGAGGAAGCCATTCTTGTTGAATCAATTAAAATAATTGATTTCACAGATGCATCCGAATTCGATTCTGGGAATATTTTTTTGTCGTGTCACTGCCCTATTTGGGTAACGTTTGAATGAGGATTTGTTTTTTTTTTATAATTCTTTCTCACTGGCCAGTGGTAATAGATAGAAATCTTCAAACGCTGACTATGTACTACGTAGTTTTCAGGTTTTCGGATGTCAGTTAGCCAACATAACCACAGATAAGAATTAATTGTTAATTCATGATGCAAACCTGTGACTGCTTAGTGCTTACACGTAAAAACATAATGAGACTCACACATCACAGTCACACTCCGCGCACTTTGAGTAGGTATTATTGTTCATTCATTCATTTATACAATGAATGAATTATAAAATTTATATACCAACACAATACTTGACTTATTTAGTAAGGCATTTTTTAAGTTGGCCAAATATTGCCTAGTGTGCCAATCTCACCGGACAATATCATGCTAATATCTTTATTTTACACTAATAAACTGTCACCAGATTATGATCCTAAAAACTGTCAGCTAGTTTGATTGCCAATAAAATAAATGAGCACTTACTTCTCTAATGCCTTTCCTTAATACTCTTTCATTACTTACTGACTGATTAACTGACTGCTAACAACGCACTGCCGAAACCACTGGTCGTAGGAAGCTGAAATTTGGAAGGTAGGTTCCTAGGGGAGTGTAAGGGAGCACTAAGAAAGAATTCCCCGAATTTCCCACATTTTAATGTTTGTATTTTACGCGCATACGAATTCGCGGGAAACAGCTAGTACCAAATCAGTCATTAATTCAGCAAATTGGCCACATTAGGGCACTTTTACACGTCAGAAATAGATTTACCAGTTTTAACCCCCGGCTTACACCCGTCACTTTTTTTTATAGCAATGGTATAGGCAAACGAGCGCACAGCCCACCTGATGGTAAGTGGACACTGCGGCCCATGGAGACCGAAGTCCTATGATCCCCCATAAGATCTCGAATGCGTTGCCTACCCTGAGGCCTAAGATGGAATGCCTCTGTGCCAGAAATTTCACCGGCCGCCTTAACCCCCTACCGGAACACTACAGTGCGAGCACTGCTATTTGGCGGCAGGTTAGCAGGGAAAGGTGGTAGTACCACCCTGGATGAACCCAGCACCAGATCCTACCACTAACAAAACTTATATCAGCGACTGAGTACTTATTATATGTATGTCAATTATGGCTTCAGCATTGGACACCGGTAGTATGCAAATAGTAGTATGGTGAAGAATATTGATGATTATTCATTGAGAAGCTAATCGATTAATATGCGAATAGTGCGGGCGTTGGGAAATGTCGAACGGACAGCTATGTCCCTTGAATAGTGAGTAAAGTTGAAGGGACGTTTTAGATAGGTATACTTAGTTATAGTGGCTTATTAATTTACTGATTTTAAATTTATTTATTTTAAATTTAAAATAGTGGCTTGGGTTGGTCAAGAAAACATTTCAAAACAGGTCAAGAAGTAGCTGAAGTTGATGAAGTCAAGGAAAATGACCCAGAGAAGCTGATATAGCGGATAATATATAACAATGTATACAACACATGTGTGTGTGTAACATTTTTCTTTCTGTTTGGCCTTATGGTTGACTGGTAGAGAATGCATTTAGGCATTAAGTCCGCCAATTGTATACATTTTGTATGTGCAATGAAGTTTAAATAAATAAATAAATGTAGGTTGCAGTTTATATAAGTAGGTACTTATCTTTCGTAGACCATCCGAATGCTTCTGTCGCTTTTCAATTTGAAATTACCTGTAAAAAAAAACAATAAATTAGAAGTAATTTTTGAATAAATATTTGCAACATCTTCTCGTACCTAATTAATGTTTTAGTTAGTTTCTTGGGAGTTAACATTTTTTTACCTAAAAATGTAAAAAAAAAGGATTTTCCACGGCGTATTTCAAAAACATTTTGTACCTTTTAATTGACCTTTTAAGAGGGTTTACTCCCAAAGCTGGCAACGTCGCAAATAGCTGTCAAATATTTCATTGTTTTCATTAATTTATGAATATTACTGAATGAAAATATGAATTGTCGCTCTATGGTTGAATAAAACTTAAGTATGGATTGCAACAATTATCCTGGGAACATGAAATGTTCAAGATTACGGAAGTACTATTTTTTTAAAACATTCCATCGCATTTTCCATGCGTTTTAATGTTATCTTGTAATTTGAATGCTAAACCAACAAATATAAAACGAGACGCGTCATTCAACAAATGGTAACTTCTTCTTTAATTCAGTAATATTGAGAAATTAATGAAAACAGCGAAACATTTGACAGCTATATGCGACGTTGCCAACTTTCAGGATAAACCCTCTTAATGTCCTTTTTTCAACATGCCCTTTTAATCTAATTACATTACGAAATAAACAATATTTGTATACAATATACCCTCTCAAAGCGCACAATTTAGCAAAGTGTGCACAATACACCCACGCATCATTGTTTGCCTTTCCCATAGTTCATGGCAAAAGTGCTTAGATTGTTGTGAAAGTTCATGCAAATATTTGAATGTGTGAGTAATGTATTGGTTTGATGTTACATGTAAATGTTATTTATGATTAGTAAGTATTCCTGTATCTTAGATGGCTATGAGCTGTAGCAAGATGTGTGTGAAGTCCCAAATCCATACTTATCTCGCGTGGGGACCTAAACCATCATCTCATGGTGAGAGGAGGCCTGTGCCCAGCTGTGGCCGTAAATATGCTGTTGTAGCGAGGGCTTAATATTATAATTAAAAAGGCTTCGTCTTACGCAGTTTCAAAAACTATATTTTAAAGTAGTAGAGAATGAACTCCAAGGCTTCTAATAAACCTAACGACTACTTATTATAATCTAATGGATAATAAACCAACTAAAATCTTCAGAGAACACTATATTATCATAATTTTGACAGAATCAGGAAATTATGAAATCTGATTTTATACTAGCGAAATCATTAAGCAAGAAAACTCAAGGAAGTTAATATGTTGCTTTATCTACGCTCTACGTTCTATCCGAATGCAAGTAATAATGTACCAGCAGAAACAAGGAAATTATTTCGACTGAAACTCTCCTTATATTATATTGCAGCCGTTTACATAGGAAAAAACTGTATGTGAGCACTATCAAGGGGGCCTTCATATAGGCTACCTAGCCAGCGATATCTGTTATCGCATTTAAGACTTCATTCGGGCGTAATTTGATTTTTATGAAGTTTGTCTTTCTAGGTTTACCTTACTTCTTCTACGATGGCAGTCCGTAAACAAATCGAAAAGTCACAATTAAATTTCGAAGCATTTGCTTTTAAAACTAAGTTAAACAATATTCCTGGCTGGCATAATGCACGATGCAGTTTTATTCCAAAAAAAAAGTTACGCAACCCGTTCCAAATTCCCTCAGAAATGTCGTAACGGACAAAACGTTTTAGTTAGACTCATTCATAAAAATGTTCGCGGGTAAACATTCGTGGCGGGCCACGGAAAAGGCGAATTATTTTTTGCTATCAGGTATATATACGTAAGTTTTGTATACTAAACTTTAACTGATCATTTTGTGATAAAAACTATATGTTGTCTTTAGCCAAACTGAGTTACGTTAAGTACCAGAGGTTATTTAGTTGTTTATCCTTACCTATACCACATGTTTGAACCCGTACTATTCAATAAGGGCGACCTCTATAGCGACTAAGTAATAAAACCACAAGTTCGAAGGTACTATGAGGATGTATTAAAAAAAAAACATTTAGTCTTACGATTTCTAGGGTGTACAGTCGTTAGCGCGATGTAGGAATCTCGACGCATGTAACAGCGACATCTATCGGTGGTTATACCGAAACTTAACTTACTTGGCATAACGACTTTACATTGATGTAGACATGCCGCCCGCCAAGAACCACAGTTCTTGATCCAAGAATCCTCTTAATACAAGACTGTGTGCATTATCTATCTAAAACGCAACAACCGTCACAGAAGTATGTATACAATTATATTATAGTTACAAATTTACATGGACACAGTTCGAGGTGAAACATATTTTATGCTAAGAAATTTAGTATTGGGCTTAAAATTTGAGGATTTAATCGGTTACGGGCAAAACACAGAGCCTCGAAACAGGTCTTTTAATCTTAGAGTTCTTACAACGCAAGGTTACAACTCGTGTAACATTGTCCAAACCAGGATGGGTCTCAACTACCCGGCCGAGTAGCCATCTAGCTGGGGGCATGTCAGGCTCCTTGACCAATACTACATCTCCTATCTGGGGTTCAGGAGTTAGTTTTGTCCACCTTCGTCGACGCAAGAACTGTGTCAGGTATTCTTGAGACCAACGTCTCCAAAAGTCTTGAAGCATTTTTTGACACATTTGCCATCTTCGCAATGATGTCACAGGCGTATGCTCGAATTGATGATCAGGTGCTACTACAAGGGGTTCTCCTACTAAGAAGTGCCCTGGCGTTAGAGGCAGTTGAGTTCCATTATCATCGATACATGATAAAGGGCGAGAGTTTAAGCAGGCTTCGATTTGAGACAACACTGTAGACATTTCTTCGAATGTAAGCGTCGAATTTCCTACTACCCGTTTAAGATGGAATTTGCAAGATTTAATCCCGGCTTCCCAAAGTCCCCCAAAGTTTGGCGCATATGGCGGTATGAAATGCCACTTTGTCCCATTACTCGCCATCCAAGTTGAAATTTCAGGAAGAAGGCGCGATCTTTCCTCGTCGAATAAATAAGTTAACTCCTTGGCTGCCCCGGTGAAATTTGTTCCGTTATCGCTGTACATATCGCTGCAGTGGCCACGTCGAGCTATAAATCGTTTAAATGCTGCGAGGAACCCTTGAGTAGACAGCTCGCTGACTGCTTCCAAATGAACAGCTCGTGTAGCCATGCATATGAATAGGCAGATGTACCCTTTGTAAGATTTGTTGCCTCTGCCCCTGGATACTCGTAAATTTATGGGTCCAGCATAGTCAACGCCACTGTGCAAAAACGCCCGAGCCATGTTTACTCGCGGCGATGGTAGCTGTCCCATTAATGGAGTTCGTGTCTTCGACGCATGTCTTATACATGTTATGCATTTTCGAACGTAACTCTTTACCAGTTTGGTAGCTCCTAGAATACAATACTTAGACCTGATGTAATTCATCATCAATGGTGGGCCACCGTGAAGAGTTTTGTGATGTGCTTCCTGTACAATCAGCTGGGTCAACCATGATGACTTTGGGAGCAGCATGGGGTGTTTCTGGTCAAAACTTATATTTGCGTGCTGGAGTCGCCCGCCCACACGAAGCACACCCTGTTCATCTATTTGGGGAGAATATGAGGTAAGCTTGCTTTTGCGGTTTAGTTTTCCTGATCTTAATTGCTTCATGTCCTCTTCAAACGCTTTGGCTTGGCATTTTTTTATCATTATAATTAGCGCTTGATCGATTTCGTCTTTGAGAAGGTAAGACTGCTTGACATCTTTTAATTTTAGAACCCGACGGCAGTACGCGACCACTCTCAACAATCTCGTGAGCGACGAAAATTTCGACCACATCGCGTCTTCTTGACCGTTGTCAGTTTCCGCGGTGGTCGCCAGGTGAGTTTTGATGGTTCTTTCTTCCAGTTTAGTTTCCAGGTTCTTAGGGTTGGTGTAGACAATATCTCTGTTCTTCAGCCATGCTGGTCCGTTCTTCCATAGATGGTGGTTAATTAATTCAGTTGGCGTTATGCCTCGAGATGCACAATCTGCTGGATTCTGATGGGACATCACATGAGACCATTGACTTCTGCTGGTGGCGGTTAGGATTTCAGAAACTCTATTCCCTATGAATGTTTTCCATTTACTGGGATGGCTACTTAGCCACGCCAGTACGATCTCAGAGTCGGTCCAGGCATGAAGATTAATATGCGATATTTTCAGAACGTCAGCCACTTCTATCAAAAGTTTGGCTAACAGAACAGCTCCACTCAGTTCTAATCTAGGAACGGACAACTGTTTTATTGGAGCTACTCTTGTCTTTCCTGTTATTAAGCTGACATAGATATTTCCTTCGGCTGTGACTACACGTGAATATACTACAGCTGCATATGCTGCATTTGAGGCATCGCAGAAGCCATGTAATTCAACTGTCACAGCGTCCTCTTTGCAATTTGTCCATCGATCCAGTCGAAATTTGGTAAGTTCTGACAAACCTTCCCTATAATCCATCCATTCCTCAAGCAACACCATGGGCAGTCCTTCATCCCATTCGGTACCTGCTTGCCAAACCTTCTGTATAAGTATCTTTGCTGTAATAATACAAGGGGCTAGCCAACCCAATGGATCATAAAGCTTGGAAATATCCGATATGACCTTTCGTTTAGTTATCGGTTCGGTGGCAGGTGGCAATTGGACGGCACATGTGAACTCATCCAATTGTCTGTTCCAAGAAAGTCCCAATATTTTTTTTACTGCTTCCGACTTCGATTCAAATCTGTTATTTGATTCTTTGTCCTTATTCCCTTCCTTGATACCTTCCAGCATTGTTTCGCTATTGCTCGACCATTTCTGCAATTGAAATCCCGCTTTGTTTAGCAATTCTGTCATTTGTTTATATACTTCCAGAGCTTCCTGTTCTGACTGACTGCCGGACATCAGATCGTCCATATAGAAATCAGAATGGACCCGTGAGGCTGCGAGCGGAAAGTTTTCCCCTTCATCTATCGCTATTTGACATAAACTTTTCACTGCTAGATACGGAGCCGACGACGTTCCGAAAGTAACCCTTTTCATTTCATATTCTTGTATCTCATCTTCTGGGTTTTTGCGCCACAAGATCCGCTGATATTTGGTATCTCGCTCATTTACTACTACTTGCCGGTACATTTTTACTATGTCGGCTATGAAACATATCGGGTGCATTCTCCATCGAATTATAATGTGTCGTAAGTCCGGTTGAAGAGTTGGACCCACCAACAGATCGTCGTTTAAAGATACTCCGTTCGTGCCTTTGCAAGCTGCATCGAAGACTATGCGCACTTTGGTGGTTTCTTTGTCTTCACGGACTACCGCATGGTAAGGTAAGTACTGCCCCGGTATGTTTCTGTCTCTTTCGGTCAAAATTTTCATATGATCTAATTCCAAGTATTCCAGGAATGTTTTTATATATTCTGTTTTGAGATGGGGATCTCTGGCCAATCTTTTTTCCAGTGATATGAATCTTTTCAAAGCTATTTCTCTAGATTGCCCATCTACACAGGATGGTTGCTCCTCCCGAAAGGGAAGCCTCACAACATAGCGCCCGTTTTCGTCCCGTGTAGTGGTCGTGTTATAGATATCTTCGCATCTTTGCTCTTCGGGTGAAAGGATCCTTTTTTTGCTGCTAGGTTCTGACTCAATTTCCCAAAAAGACCTTAGCAGCTGTTCAACCTGAACGTGCATAGTAACAACCTGGCAAGAGACATTCTTGTCTGATCCAGTTTTCCCACTTAATATCCAGCCTAGGGATGTATTCTGTGCCACGGGTGATCCCCCAAATGGATATTTAATTAACCCGTTATTTATAATTTGCGCATAGACCTCGGCCCCCAGTAAAACATCAATTTTATTGGGAGTGCTATAATCAGGGTCAGCCAAATCTATGTTTTTTAACTCTGGCCAAGAAGAAAGGGAAATCTTTGCTGATGGTGCATAAGATGTCAACTTGTCTAGTACATAGGCTGTGACTTTAAGCGCATAGTCAGAGTTGACTCGCGATTTGATGATTAACTCGACCATAAATCGACTTACGACTTCCTGTTTTCCTCCCAGTCCCGAGATTAGCCCTTTAACAGGAGTTTTCCTTAATCCTAACAATTGAACGGCCGCCGAAGTAATAAAGGAGGCTTGCGAACCTTGATCAATCAAAGCCCTGAATAAGTAGCGTTCCTCCTTGTCAGATGCGCTCGCTTCTACTACAGCAGTCGCCAAAAGGACTTCCTGTGTAACTTCATGTACGAAGTGATTATTGATGCTCGTGCTAGGCACAGGCTCGTCCTGCTCTTCAACGATTTGACACGTGTGAACTTGTGGTGTGACTTGATATTCAATTAACCCCGATTCGTCAGATGAGTATGATTCGCCCTTTTGATGCAACAATGAATGATGTCTGCGATTGCAAATTTGACATGACCTAGCGCTTTTGCAGAATTTGACCGCGTGGTTACCGCCCAAACAGTTGAAACATAACCCATTGGTTTGGACAAAATTACGTTTCTCATTTACGTCTAAGGCTACGAAATCTTTACAATTAATTATACGATGCTCAGCCTTACAATAGCTACATGTTAAATTCGTAATATGAACATTGTTCAACATTTGAACTGGAGTACCTTTGAAATTACTAACATTTCCCTTATAGCTATAGTTATTACTTGAATACTTAAGTTTGCTACCTGACCTAGGTTCTAAGAACTCCAAAGCATGATATCTCGTCTGTAAGAAATCCTTAAACAAGCCAATAGTTGGTAGCTGATCTGACAGAGATATAGTTTCACTCACTTTACATTCCCACTGTTTTCTACTTTCAAGGTCTAGCTTTTGACTTACAACGTAAATTACAATTA
Source organism: Aethes cnicana (assembly GCA_963971205.1). Taxonomy (NCBI): domain Eukaryota; kingdom Metazoa; phylum Arthropoda; class Insecta; order Lepidoptera; family Tortricidae; genus Aethes; species Aethes cnicana. The sequence continues at coordinate 8,136,390 of OZ020295.1, read as the reverse complement.
TATCCCAAGATGATACATCAACATTCAAGTTTTTCAAAGCGTTTAACGTTTCAGTTGTAGTATCTAAAAGCTCTTTGATAGCAGTGGCGGACTCTGCCAAGACATTCCGTTGTCCGAAAAATCGCTTTAAAATATTGTTTGCTAAGTATTGCTTATTATTGTAACGACCATCTAGCAGTGTCCAACATTGCAGATATGTATCGTTTGTAATGGGTATATGCCGCAACAATTGCTCTGCCTCTCCGGTCAGGTGACCCTTTAGATAATGAAGTTTTTGTACATTGTCTATATCCGGGTTATCATGAATTAGCGATACAAACATGTCGCGAAAACTCCTCCATTCCGCATATTGTCCCGAAAACGTCGGTATTGTAATCTTCGGTAAATTAATCGTAGATGACTTATTGACCGGCATTATGGCCGTAGAGGTGCTAGCCTTATTTTCCACTGAACGCTCCAATTCACGCAACGCCGTTTTAAGATCACATTTATAATTTAAGTATGCCTCACTCGTTGCGTCGTAAATTGATTCTTTATTGTAAGATGATGCACTCATTTCCTTGAAATCGACCTCACGAATCAATTCATCATGACCCTTTGTGAACGCCTGCCATAGTCGGTCGAGATCCTCCAGACGTGTTTCTATGTATGGAATAGTTATACGGTCTTTAGGAGATTTTTTGTAATTACTTGCAGCCTTTCCAATACGACTACTCAAGTCCTTTTGTGCGTTGACATAAGGTTCCATTATTGCTTGTAGTAGTTCCAACTGCGACTAAGCACTCTCCTACGTAAATTCGATTTATTTTCCAAGTCCAGTTTTTATCTATTTTTCCGTCTGATAACTTCCGATTATTTTACAAGTGTTTGGGACTGCTTGCTCTCATAGAAATCGGGCATGGATTCCCCGTATGTTCCAATTTCCTTAAACTATTCTAAGTCCTGCACTACACTTGTAAAATTTTCAACTACTTATTTACTGAGCAATGCACATTTTCTAAGTCCGTATTTGACAGCTAATTGTTTTGACTTGAGACACTGACACTTGTAATATAAATATCCAAAGTACTCACAGTTTCAATGCTTCTTACACTTCACTCACTGATGACGAGCCCGCCGCCGTTAGTTCCTCTCGCCGCCGCACGATGGCGCCACTGTCTCGGCGCTCTGGAACCGCTGGTCCGTCCGCTGCTGAAATACTGCACCTTCGACGACGATCCGCCGCCCCTTGGTGCAGGAACACTTAAAAACGCTAGGGCCCAATCAACCCAATTATCTCATCCGGTTCGAAGGACCAATGTTTGAACCCGTACTATTCAATAAGGGCGACCTCTATAGCGACTAAGTAATAAAACCACAAGTTCGAAGGTACTATGAGGATGTATTAAAAAAAAAACATTTAGTCTTACGATTTCTAGGGTGTACAGTCGTTAGCGCGATGTAGGAATCTCGACGCATGTAACAGCGACATCTATCGGTGGTTATACCGAAACTTAACTTACTTGGCATAACGACTTTACATTGATGTAGACACCACATACATATTTAAATATTTAAAATATATGTTCTGGATAGAGATTGTTATGAGTGGACGTGCTACATACATACAACGTATAAAGTTACACTTTTAATTCCAATAAATGTTCCCGTAACTTCAGATAAAATACAGAAAATGGATTACAAAATATTAAACAAGTTACCCAACATTTATCTGAGTACGTACCTTATATTAGGCAGTATGTATAATTATTAAAAAAATCTAAAAAACAACTGGATGGATACAGGAAACCTTATTCCTAAAAATCTACAAAATAAACGCGTACGCCCGCTATTTTCACGGCCCCATAATGCACGTACATTTCAGCCTAAAAACCCAATTTCCGCGTGAAAATAACGGTTACAAATTTGAAAATAGAACATACGTAACGCCACCAATTTAAATCGAACCCCGTTTCTAATGAAATGCTCGACGCCGTGGCTCTTTCAAACTGGCCGAATGTAATTCGAGAACATCTGTTTTCCGATAATGTTCTACACAGATTTGTTTGCGTTTTGTTTTATGCCAGTTGTAAAATGGTTGAATGAAAATGAGTTATAGTCTGTGGGTTTTTGAAGCGGTTTTCTACGAATGTGGATAATTATGCCTACTTACCTACTTATTTAGAGTTTTCGACCAATTTTAAATATTTGAAGGAAAGGAGAAAGTCAAATGGCGGTCACTTAAAAAGATAAACTGTTGGTAGAAATATACGCTTTTTTAGCAGCAGCTTCCAAACATGGCTTCATTGCCAACAAATATTAGGACTCTTATTTTGTATTCATCCAATCATTAGAACTGAACTGAATTATGAAATGGACCCAGGATCACTTGTACTTTTGAATACTTAAAAAAAAACATCGAAATGGTTGACAAAATACTACCACTACTACAGCCTATTTGCGTCCCACTGCTGGGCACAGGCCTCCTCTCATCGCGAGAGGGTTTGGGCTATAGTCCCCACGCGGGCCCAGTGCGGATTGGGGACTTCACACACATCTTTGAATTACTTCGCAGATGCGTGCAGGTTTCCTCACGATGTTTTCCTTCACCGACAAAATTTATTACTAAAATCCCGACGAATCGTGACTTATCTGGTAAATTCTTTTTCTGCCAATTTGCTGAATAAATGATTGAATTGAATTGAATTGAATATCCACTTTCGTCGTTTAATATAAGTAGTCAATTACAAAATCGGTTTTAAATTAATTTAGTGAAACTACACTTCATCATATTGAAACTACACTTCATCAAACATGTTTGCCGGCTCAAATATTGTGAAACGTGCCGTTTAGGCGGTAGCTGTGCAATTACACACAAACCTACACATTTTCGCACCATGATGACGATGAATTCTCGTGTCAGCACACAATGATGTCATGCTTTTTGCGTTTATAGGGTTCCGTGGTTTTCGGTGAAGGAAAAACATCGTGTGGAAAACTGGAAACCTTCACGCATCTTCGAAGTAATTCAACTTCACACACATTGAAGTCCCCAATCTGTTGGGACTGATATAGCCCAAACCCTCTAGTCATGAGAGGAGGCCTGTGCCCAGCAGTGGGACGTAAATTTTATAGGCTGATGGCAAGTCGTGGTGGTAAATGATGATTATCTAAATTATATTCTAATACTAGCTTTTCCCCGCAACTTCGTATGCGCAGAATTATTAAAATGAAAAATCCCGTTTTTTCCGTTCCCGTGGGAATTTCGGGAAATCCTCTCTTAGTGCTCCACTAGGTTCCCTAAGGAAACTGCATGCCAAATTTCAGCTCTCTACGACCAGTAGTTTTGGCTCTGCGTTGATCGATCAGTCAGTCAGTCAGTCAGTCAATTTCTTGTTTTTTTATATATATAGATGAATCCCTTCTAATATTAGAAGTTCTAATCGCTACTGATATTATAAATTCGACAGAAACTTCGTCTGTTACCTTTACACGTGAACCGATTTAGAAGAAATTTGGTACGGCGTTGAGAATTGAGTCATGCCACCACAACACAACAGTCTATTTACGTCCCACTGCTGGACATAGCCTCGTCTCTTTAAGAGAAAATTTGGGCTATAGTCCCCACGCGGGCCCAGTGCGCATTGGGGACTTCATACACAACCTTGAATTACTTCGTAGATGCGTGCAGGTTTCCTCAGGATGTTTTCCTTCTCAGTGGGAAATTCAAATTTAATGAGGCATACATGAGTAAAGTCAGAGGTGCGAGCCGGATTCGAACCCCCGACCCTCTGCATGAGAGGCGGTAGTTCGAACTACTAAGTTAGAGCTACCTATCGACTCAAGTCTAAAAGTATCTTACTAATATAATAAGACTTATTAATATAAATAAGTATATTTAGATTCTCCTTTATTTTTCTGTACATACTTATTTGTCTACTCGTGAACATGTTTCCTCTCCACTACTCAAAGGTTAGCTGGAAGAAATTCCTTGTAGGGATAAGCTCGCCTTTGTACATGTGTCTCTTCTCTGTATTGATAATTGTATTTGTGTTTTTTTTTCTGTACAATAAAGTGTTACTTACTTACTTACTTAATTACTTACTAAAATAATAAAGCTGAAAGCTGGTGTGTTTGTTGCTCAATCACGCTAAAACGGCTCAACCAATTTGCATGAAATTAGGCAACAGATAGTTTGTAATCTGGAATAAGCTATAGGCTACCTATTATCCCGGGAAATCCCGGAAACTCATTAGAGGGACCCCGGAAGAGGACTTTGGATAGAAATCCGGGAATCCCACAAATCCTATAATCCCGGGAATCCCAAAAATCCCGGAAAAGGTTTTAAAAGTATGCTGGAAATAGAGCTTTGGAAATATAGTGTTAATTCCCTGTAGACGAAGTCACGGGTTAAAGCTCATAGATAATAGTCTCCAGTTCTAAGCTCTAACTAATTTTATTTTGTTGCTAATAAGTCCAAAACCTCAAGTTGACGAGATTGTTTAGCCGATTAGGTTGCAAAATTGGAAATACAAACACACTTGGAACCAAACCTTGGATTTCATAATCATCGCGGAGAAATCGTCATGCAATGACGACATCTGTTTACTGTGATTATGGCTTAAAATCAACATGTTGAAGGTAATGTAAATAATCATTTAGCTTATTGTGTTTAGTAGTTTTTGATTTCTCTTTTAATTTAAATAGGACCTGGGTGACCGAACTTTGCTCGGGTTAAAATAGCTAAAACCGAGTTTTAATTCGATTCGTCAACCCCGAAAACCCCAAAATCCAAAATATGCCAGCGCTGGCATTTAATGCTACCACAAGCTGAGTTGGGACCATTTCGTGACAGGCCACAAAACTTTTTCTTTTGTTCTGTTTAAATGTTGCTCTTTTTTGTCTTTTGTGTGTGTGTTGTGTAATGTTATGAATAAATGTTTTCTTTCTTTCTTTCTTCAATATTAAAAATTTCGTAAAAAAAGTCGTAAATCGTAATCGTAATTTAAAATTGTTAGCGCCGGTTCTGAGATCGCTTGGATAAATAAATAAAATAAACAGAGAAATATAAGACCAGCGCGTTTAAAGTATATGAAGCCGCGTTGTTTGAAGCCGTGGTGGCCTAGTGGTTCGACCAACCGCCTCTCATGCAGAGGGTCGGGGGTTCGATTCCGGCTCGCACCTCTAAGTTTACTTATGTGCGAAATTCAATTTGAATCTACCACTTAGCTTTTCGGTGAAGGAAAACATCGTGAGGAAACCTGCACGCATCTGCGAATTAATTCAAAGATGTGTGTGAAGTCCCCAATCCGCACTGGATCCGCGTGGGGACTATAGCCCAAACCCTCTCGTGATGAGAGGAGGCCTGTGCCCAGCAGTGGGACGCAAATAGGCTGTAGTAGTAGTAGTAGTAGCGTTTAAAGTATAAGATGTAATGATAATAAGTCTGTAGAAGTTTTCGTTTCATGATGGTCATTATTTGATTAATAGACAGACAATCATCATTCCTTTTACCCGACTGCGCTAGAAGGAGGCATTTTTCGAGTGAATGTTTGTAAGCGTGTATATTACACGCTTACAAAACTTCTTTGGCACGCCCTGCAGCCTACACGGATGTTTGTTATTCAGCTTGTGAGGTGTCGTTAGGTTCGTCTTGATTGTGAAAATGACACTGAGTGTATCAAAAGTTTGTATGCAGTCGGTTTTTTTTTATACCTATGGTATAGGCAAACGAGCGCACAGCCAGCCAGCCCACCTGATGTTAAGTGGTCACTGCGGCACATGGACTCCGAAATACTATGATCCCCCATTCATCATCATTTCAGCCGAAAGACGTCCACTGCTGGATGTAGGCCTCCCCCAAGGCTCGCCACTCAGGCCGGTCCTGTGCTACTTGCTTCCACCGGTTTCCCGCGACCTTCACGAGGTCGTCGCAATGAGGATATCCGCAGTAGAACTGGGGTCACCTACATAGCCCGAAGAATTGCGAACCTTAAGTGGCAGTGGGCGGGGCACATTGCTCGCAGGACTGATGGCCGATGGGGCTGGAAAGTTCTCCGCGCATCCCCGAACCGGGAGACGAGCTGTCGGTAGGCCTCCAACAAGATCCCTCATTAAGAAACCATAATTAAGATCTCGAATGCGTTGCGTACCCTGAGGCCTAAGATGGAATGCCTCTGTGCCAGAAATTTCACCGGCTGCTTTAACCCCCTACCGGAACACAACAGTGTGAATACTGCTATTTGGCGGCAGGTTAGCGGGTAAGACGGTGATACGTTCACGGCCTGAACGCTCTCCTTGCTTCAGCACCTACCTTTGATATTTTTGCTAGCAGATGGATACTTGTGTGTGAAGAATGTTTGAAGTTCTGTGAGACGATGGATGTGCGTTTATCAACAGTTACCTATTAGTTAAGGTGATATGTTAATTTATTGTAGATACCTATTTATAATTATTGTGATGTGTCCTTATGTATTATTGTAATATTATATTGTTTTCCACTGTGCTTTAGTAGATACTGTCATGCTGTGTAAAATTTTGAATAAATAAATAAATAAAATACCACCCTGGGCGGACCCACCCAAGTAACAATTTCTGGTTCTATAGCAGCCCATAGAACATTTCTCAAAATACCACCTTAGCCCTATAAAAGGCCATAGAAGGTTGAGTAACGCCGATCTGGCGCAGTTATATCTCCATTTAGTGATATAGTGGAACCGTAGCAGCTTTAGTTGTGACGTTTTAGGTCTGTAAAGGTGATGTAATGATGACTCGTATTACAATTTAGTGACATACGGGCCACAGTAACGCTAATGTAGTGCTTTTTTATGCTGTAGTAGCGTTCGTTGATTCCCTTATAGTCCTATTTTAGTCTATAGTAGAATCCGTGATTCCTACTGAGGCGCTTTCTCGGCAAGTTTGGTATTGTGTGTTTTTGCTGTGAACTTCACTGACGGACAACAAAAATAATTCAATTATATAAAGGAGTAATATTCTATCGTGGTAAGTTTATGTTATCTTATTTAGACATTTAATATTTCGATCAATGCTGCAAACAGCACGTGCGACTAAAGTTTTACTGATAGAATAGTATTTGATTTGCTTAGTATTTTCAATGCGCCCTCGATTAATTGAGTTTTGAATAAAATATATTGATATTATAAAATTAAATTCACAGACATTTCTACTTTAGAGCCATTAAGTACATCCGTGGGTCTTATCGGCTCACTATAGTACCACCGACTCCAGGCATGTCAAAGTTTGAGTATAAAAGTAACTGTTCACTTCCTTTATGTGCTTTTTTATCCTATGACCGATCTACAAACTCCATTATAGAAAGTTTCGGCCATATAAAAGAGTCATAGTCACAACTATCGTACGAGCCTATAATAGGGATTCAAAAACAATTAGAACACTTTTAAGTACTATAAAAATGTCCTAAAAATCGACTATAAAACAAAACCGCTCTATTACGGCGTCATTATGGCTACTAAAGACCGTGTACTATAAGAGTGATTTGTGGAACCACAATATCGCAAAAACCTTGTATAGTAGAACGTTCATCACTGCTAAAACGCAAGATTTATAGCGGTTGTCCGGGAAACCTTATAGCGCAAATTAGATACATAATGGTGATTTCAATCACGTTTATACAGTAAAATAGCTCTTTAGTGGCTATATATGAAGTTTTTATAGCACTTGACTATAATAGCCCTATAAAATGGTTCTATAAACCTTTACATCAACAATTTATAGGATAATTTGGCTCTTTAGCTTATAGAGCAAGAATGTGTTCCCAAACGCCTTTATACAACTGGTAGTCACCGCTAAGACCTTTATACGACGTTTACTCGACCTTTTAGTGATGATAACCCAAGTTATAGGGCCAAAATGTTACTTGGGCAGTACCAGGTCCTACCACTAACAAAATTTAATTAAAAAAGTCGAGTTATTTATTCCCGACGATGTCTGTCCGCCTTGGCTCATCGCCAGCAGCTGAATCCAAATCGATGGCTATCTGAAGTGCTTATTGCGGACACATCCCATCAAGGAAGTAGATATGCCATAGAAATGTTATGGTTTTACAAGCTTTTATATCTGCCATGATGTCTGTCTGTAATATTATGTAGTAGATATCCAGAAAATTCGACCCACTTCCTTTTCTAAGACAAGTTAGTCTCCAATTTCTTCATCGCGTTTGATTCTGATCACAATTTTTAAACGTTTCATCGAATTTTGCAGCTTCAAAAATGAGATTAGTAATTCTAAATTTTTCCATGTTTGTTACTCCGTCACTATCTCCGGCATTTATGGACTGTCTTGCTTGAAAATTTATTTATAAATCAAAGTTGTGTTCTTTCAGATTTTCGTTAAATGATATTTCATTGATTATCAAGTCCAAAGGAAACGAGGGACCTCCTGAGAATTTTTTGGCGCTTGCAAGTATGATTTAGCCGTCAATTTCAGACTTCGTAGGTTTCGCTGTTTGCAAGATGTAGGTATTGAAGCTTATACTGCTTGTTCATCACTGACTAACTCATCCTTGAAAGTGAAATTACTTACCATAAGAGTGGCTCGTGCCCCTACGAAACCTGACACCACCAGATCGTTTTGATCAAGTGGACACTCCTTGTATTGGTTTACTAAACTCGATGTAGTTTGAATCCTTTAAAACACTTGAGTGATGGTACATTTTTGTATGGCTTGTTGATTATTACGTTAAAGAACTGAAGGCGTTCTCATGGTAGATTAAATAATCGTGTTTGTGTTTAAGATTTCAATTGACGGAGAGAAAAATGACTTTGAGAGTTCTTCTAAAAGGGTAAATAATCAAGAAAGGATAAAAGTGACTCGTACAAAAGATGAAACAGTAAGAACATAACGGCTTTCAAGAACTAATACAATTTAGGTATCTAAGTTTTTTTGCTGAAAATCGAATTCCAAAACTAAAACTGCATTAAAAAGTCAAAGACGCAAAAAAATTTACATATACGGCATTGGATCTTAACTTCTTAGCCAATAAGAATGATTTATTTGAAATTGATGCATTAAAACTACTGAGAAGAGAAACTATATAAGCAGTCATTTGAATACAATGAACACTGAAACTACAATTGACGAAGAGTTTGAACAGTTTGGACTGTACGGAAAACCCAGCATCAAGTCACGTTTGCTTTTTTCATTGAAAGAATGCGTCACTGCGTAAATTTCGGAGAAAATTTATCATTTCAAGGCCTTAGCGACATACTGTTATAAAGATAAAGATGAGGTACCTAGATTAGTTGTGGAGGATAGTCGTTAATGCAAATAACGAGTCATCTCAGATTTAGGTCTTACTTACTTACTCATCTACAAATCTACAAAACAATCAAATTTTCGTGGAATCAGTACAACACATTATTCCTTTCATTTAATTATTTATACAGCCGTCATATACATATATCCAAGTTCAAGAAATTTCTATAATTTCTAAGCATTATCCTCTTTCACACAATCTATCATTCACTTACAACGTACATAATACCAGAGACAAGGTAACATACAGAATGATTCAATCAATCAATCATTTATTCAGCAAATTGGCCACATAGGGGCACTTTTAAACGTCAGAAATGAATTTTCCAGCGCTTCCTAGAATTATTTCTTGAGAAGAAGCGCCGCAACAGACTCAGCAGAAGGACTTTTTTTTATAATAAAATAAAGATAATGGCGTACATCGGCAAAGTGAGCAATTCAGCAGGCAGGGGCTTTAATTTTTCATTCAGGCTATACCTATACAAGGTAATTCCTGATGTTAAGGGGGCGAAGCCTGGTGAAATTACAAGCATAGAAGGGGAGGTACCACCGTCTTTCCCCGCTAACCTGCCGCCAAATAGCAGTGCTCGCACTGTTGTGCTCCGGGGGTAGGTATCCGGTGAAATTTCTGACACAGAGGCATTCGAGATCTCTGGTTTCTTAATAGGGGATCAAAGGGTTTCGGTGTCCATGGGCCGCAGTGACCACTTACCATCAGGTGGGCTGTGCGCTCGTTTGCCGATACCATCGACATGAAAAAACACTAAGAACTTATAAGCGACCAGACGAAATACAGAAGTACCTACTTGCTAGTGACTAAACGTTTCCAATTTGCTTCTCAATAATTGGGTTAGTAACGTGAGTGGGTTAAACAGGAACAATTACTATAATATAGGAAGTTTATTGTTCAGTATGTTAACATACTCAGCAATGCCACGGGCACTGGCAACAGTATTAAAAGCGGTTTGTAAATACTAAGCGCTTGTTATAGTTTCCATCCCACGCTCGGCTCTTGAAAATGAATATGGATCTATTATTAGATTTTTTTAAATATATTATAGCTACTGAATAATTGTAAAGTTACGTGATTGTAAGTTTAGATCACACCACAACAGCCTTTACGTCCCACGGCTGGGCGGAGGCCTTCAGACATCAGGGTTTAGGCTAATACCTAGTCCCCGCGCGGATCCAATACGGATTGGCAGGTTTTCTCGCGATATTTTCCGTCGCCGAAAGCCTCAGTGGTACCTTTTACTACTACTACTACTACTACTACTACTACAGCCTATTTGCGTCCCACTGCTGGGCACAGGCCTCCTCTCATCACGAGAGGGTTTGGGCTATAGTCCCCACGCGGGCCCAGTGCGGATTGGGAACTTCACACACATCTTTGAATTACTTCGCAGTTGAGTGCAGGTTTCCTCACGATGTTTTCCTTCACAAAAAAGCACAGTGGTTAATTCAAATTGAACCTTTGTACCTTTTGATTTGACAATTATTAAATATAAGTATTGTTCGCCGGGCCGATATATCACGAAATTGAAATGTAATTGAGTAAAATTAATCAGTAAATGAAACTGTACAATTAGAAAACTCACATCTAAACTCAAAGGTGACTGACTGATTGACTGAAATAGTGATCTATCAACGCACAGCCCAAACCACTAGACGGATCGGCCTGAAATTTGGCATGCAGGTAGATGTTATGACGTAGGCATCAGCTAAGAAAGGATTTTGCAAAATTCCTACGGGAACGGGAAAAATCGGGATTTTACTTTTTAATATTTCTGCGCATACGAAGTTGCGGGGAAAAGCTAGTGAACCTATAAAAGAAAACATAATTGATCTAGATCTCAAAAATGGTACCAAAATTACAGCAGGCCTGTTTCTTATTACGGAAAACACAAATCCTACTTACAGAAGCACTCCAATGCACAAGACACCAATAAAGCAAGGTCATTAAAACTGACGCACCGACAAACAGACCGTTCACGTTTAACCATAAACATTAGGAGTGATGTAACGTCTATTTTGTCACTGGCCGCTAGCCAACGGTTGTCTATGCACGGTTTGCACATTTCTAAACGGGGAACTGTGTTTGTTGTTTTATTAGGAATTAAAAAAAAACTATGAATCGTGAATTTACATCGTGTTTCGCTTCCTGCTACTTTTCTTGGAGTCTGATGGAAATATCAAAATATGAGAGTGCATATGTTAACTAAATTATGGACGACTTGCCGTCAAATAACAGCTCTCGCACTGTTGTGTCCTGGCATAGAATAGTACATTACAGACCTAGGGTGGTGAATTCGTAAATGTCCCAGATCGCAGGTTTCTGTGGCCCGAACCGAAGGTGAGGGCCATAAATATGCGATCTGGGGCTTTACGAATTACCACCCGTGGTTTGTCAAAAGTTTTACGTCTTGCCTTGGCCAAGAAGTGAGATTTTCTCTCCGCGTAGCGGGCAGAAAATCCCACTTTATGGCCAAGGGTGATGTAAAAAGTATTACATTGTCTCTGGTTCCAACCGTTGCCAATCTCGGGTTGACTTGACGATGTGAATGACATTTATTGTACAAATACACAAGACACAAATAAATATATTATCTACATCGTTAGTAGAATATTAATATTAAGTGCATATATTTGTAATATTTTTAGTTAAGTATATGTTGAATAGTAGTCTATTTAGGAAATATTAAAAATCGTTGAAGCTTTATCTGCAAACAAACTGCTCAGCAGTTTGGCAGATGTTATTTGTAAGAAGCTTGTCACTTTAATGTCAGTCAGTTTTCTCTTTTAAGAAAAACCTCAAAAAGCTTCTGATTGAGCTTCAAATGGCCAACACTTAGGCGGTAGTTCATGTAGAATTTATATATGTATATATTTATGTCTGTTTTATATTATAAAATCTATCTGGTCACTCTAGCTTCAAATCCTACGATACACATACAGTCATTCATACCTATTTACCATCACATCTAATCTACACTCACACGGACACCCACACGTACACACTCACACTGGGTCCTCTGAAAACCAGCGTCGGAACGTCTAGGCGTTTTTCGACCAAAGCTGAGAGGATACCTTTTTCAAAATTTACCGTATGTTAAGTAATTAAGAATAAGGTAAAATTTGTAATTAGTTTTAAGATAACATATGTGGAATTTTGAAATAAATAATTCTCATTCTCATTCTCATTCTCATTCTCATTCTCATAATGTAATAAATAGATTTAAAAAAAATGTTCTTGTTGTAAATATATAAATTTGACCCTTTATTTTTCTGGTTGGTTACCTACTGGAATTGGAAACTCAAACTCAAACTCAATGATTTACATAATAGCAAATGATTTACATAGTCACATTTGAACACTTTTACACCACTCCCACCAACTCAGCACAGCGGTAAATTCGAATTGAACTTCGTACTAAGTAATGTCATAGGTTCGAGCCGGATTCGAACCTCTGACCCTCTACAAGAGAGGCGTAAAGGGGTAGATCAAAGTTTTACCAGTCTTATTTTAAGAGGATATGAAACGGCCGTTTTTCCATACAAACGCTGTCCCCTGTTTCCTCCCTGGATAAAGCAAATATCGACTGTTTTTTCCTAACATTCAACGACCACTAATTCTAGGTTCCTATTTTTTCCCTTTTTTATAAACCAATTATTAAAAAACATATGAGCCTTCAAAAATCTAAAAAAAATGCCAGATTTTTCGTTGTGTTCAAACACCCAGCAAACAAATTTGACGAAATAAAATCAAAAAAGCAAAAAATAGGAACACAGTTAAAGTCTTCTTCTACTTTTTAAAGTTTTTTTGTTAAATTAAAGTAAAAAACAACAGAAGCTGTAACATGTTTTGATTCCCAGCAATATAAATTCTGCATTCATTTCTATGGAATATGTCATTAACTTTCACTGCAATAAAATAAATAAAATACCGACAAGTAGATACTTACTTTCCTTTCCCGCAACAAAAACTGTGGCGTTTAATCGATATCACACTTCGATAAATAGTGATGTGACCAATTGAAAATGGTCATTTTCGATATCGATAAAGAGTTCTCAAAATCAATGTTTATACAGTCTATCTTTAGTTAAGTCACACGGCGGACACGGCCTATAAAAGCACGATTTGGAATACAATTCGAATGAAGTGTCAATGTTTGCGTGCGAGGACGTCTGTACACTTGTAAATGTGTGTGTACCACTACGCGAGCTAACGATTCACTCACCATCTCCGGATGACGGCAAGGCGAGTTGCGCGCGGGCTAGATTCAGGCGGGTGATTCCGTGGTCATTATGTACGTAGTACTATTAAATATTCTGTGGCATAATACACAGTTTAATAACTAAATATGAGTACGCTACTTTGAATGACCAGGTTACTAAGTATAAAATATATGCCTAATAAGATGATAAAATTGTATCAAAGATTTTTATATAGGTCCATTCATTGGTGTTTAAAATGCATGATATCTATTAAATCATCGTCTAATTAAACACATCAACTAAGATACTCCTATGTAATAAAATTGACATTGAAATTAATTCAAATCAGAAATAAATCGACATGCGTTCAGGCCTACTATTCTATCCTGCAAAAGGCTAGCTCGAGTCCAGTTCCATACAAGGACCGTCCCACTTACAGACAGCAGAGTAATAGGCACCTGACACGAACTTTCCGCTTTTTGCACGGACCACCTTGACTTGGTTTGGTTTATTGAAAGATTTATACCTAATTTCGCTAGCTAGTTTCGCATTGCCAGCGATTTCGATCTCGCACTTAAAAAAAACATCCCACGGGAATATTTTCACGGTACAAAAAGTATCCCAAATATTGAAGAGTGTTATCATCTATCTTTACATCGAATTTCAAGGAAATCCAATAAATAGTTCTCGAGTTATAACCAGATAAACATACAGACTTCTAAAGGCATTATGCGCATAGATGACAGATTGCCTTTTACAGACTGTCCATGTTTCTAATAGACATTGACAGTTTCATTTGCATTCCTCCGTTTATCAGTAAATTACATCTTCTGCAATGCTATGTCAATTCGTTTTTAAGTCTTTACGTCTACTATGCAACATGTTTTTTTAATGTCACCAGACAAAATATTTACAGTACAGGCTATTTTTCAACAAGCTTTTATTAGGTCGACATGTATGTAACTATGTACCTAATGGAATCTTACAAGTTAAATTTGAACCACTTTCCCATTTCCGATTGAGCTGAAATTTTGCACAACTATGTAAATCGCGTAACAATACAATATTTTGATGACGTGGAGCTGATTTGATGATGGAGCTGGAAGGTGGCCATAGGAACTCCGTAATAAAACTACATAAACCCATCGAATTTGGGCTCGTTTGATTGATCTTGAAGGGTAAATGAAGGATTTACAAAGAAAAGTACAGTCAGCAATAAAAGTAAATTCATTTTTGAAAAAAACTTATTTTAATGTCATTATGAAGGTAAACTTTTGTTTATAACTTTAGAGAAGAAAACGGTCTCTCAGTTTTTTTTTCTAAATGAGCCACAGAATTAAACTGCGATTAAATATAATAATGTTATTATTATTGTTGTGATTGTTTTTCCTCTTGGTAGTCGATAAAATGTAACTTTCAATCAGTATACCGTTTTTATAGACCAAGTATGAATATTTTAAATTAGTAATGCATTTTTTTAATAATAGACGTAGGTAATTAGGTATAGTTTATGTCTTATAATATGTACCTATCTAGGATTATGGGTGCAGCTAAACCAGACGGCGTCATAAAATGGAAATGTGTTCGCTGAAAGTGTGACCCAAATACTGCGCGCACGCCGCGCTTGGTCGATGGATCACGTCATTTGGATAAAATTTCATTTTCTACTAAGTATAACTAACTGCTCGCAACTTCTTATGCGCAGAAACAGTAACATATAAAATCCCAATATTTCCCGTTCCCATGGGAATTTCGGGGAAATCCTCTCTTAGTGCTCTCCTACACCCTCCGAGGAACCTACATGTCAAATTTCAGCTCTATACGCTACGACCATTAGTTTCGGCTGTGCGTTGTCATCAATCAGTCAGTAGTGGAAGAAAAAATAAAATTACATCCCCACTTTACGTGTAGGGAATGTACCTACCCTAAAATAAATATTTTTCAAAATGTTTATTTGCCATTTTGTCGGCGTGACTAATTTAATACTACTACTACTACTACAACAGCCTATTTACGGCCCACTGCTGGGCACAGGCCTCCTCTCATCACGAGAGGGTTTGGGCTATAGTCCCCACGCTAATTTAATAACAACTTTCTAAAACTAAGCATCTCCGAGCTAACTACGGCCGGATAGACGGACAGACACGGCGAAAAGAAGGGTTCCTTGTGGACTACGGAACCCTGAAAAGGGAAAATGTACTTTTCCTCCGAAAAACTTTTTAAAACCATTCGCCACTCTTCCACATAGCCTGGTGACCTCAAACTCGTACAGATTGACAGTATCGGACATTTTAATGGTAACACACATGCTCTTACGCAACCAGTGTTGTGTTACCGCCACATGTTAGCGATTCCTTGTTCTGGATAAAAGCATGAATCATCACACGTTTTATGCAGGATATCCCGATGATTTTAGCTTCGGATTATATACACGGTGTTGCCTGTAAAAATGTTGCAGATTGCCTGTAATGCCTTCCACACTAATGCGCGAACTCAATGTCAAGAATAGACTTTCCTTCATCTGTCTACGTAGAATGCTGGAATTTTTCGGTTTTACACATTTACAAGGGTACAGACGTCCTCGCATGCACACAGGTCCTGGCACGCAAACATTGACACTTCATTCGAATAGGGATGACGACAGGGTGAAGAAATCGAAATTGTAATTAATCCGTCAGTCGGGTATTAAAAAAACATTATTATTATTTGTTTTATCGTATTTTTATTTTATCAAATTAACAAAGAATGACTAAGTTAAAACGCATTAAAGTTGGAGAGTGGGGGCTAACTACGTCACCGTTAGGTATAAATCGTACCTAACCGTGGCGTCACGTGACATTTCAACTCAATATATCTCCGTATAAGTTTGATTCGCGTTCCACTATGCGGGAACTATGCGTTTTTACAGGATGAAAAGTAGCCTATGTCCTTTCCCGGGACCCCAACTATCTCCATGCCAAATTTCATCTCAATCGGTCCAACGGTTGAAGCGTGAAGAGGTAACAGACAGACAGACAGACAGAGTTACTTTCGCATTTATAATATTAGTATGGATTTCCCAAAGTTTTCACCTCATCATCGGTCCTAGTAGTATTTATTTTTCATGTTCTTTGCCGTGTTTTCATTCACGTTGAAAAAATAAAAGTCCAAAGTCCCTTCTTATCTCACACGATGAGGTAACACATCTGTTGTAAGTTTCGTAATACGTGATAGCGTACCATTTTCACGTTTATCTTTTAGCTTTATCTCTATTAGTGGTTTGTGCCGATTTTATTTGTTTTACGACTTCATTCATATGTTGTGAATGTATTTATTGATACGTGGAGATGTTACACAATCAGTTTGAAATGGGACATTTAGAGTGGTAGCTTAGTGGTTGAACCTATTTTGGGTGGGTAATTTTATTCAGATCCGGAACACACCAGCTTTTTTAAAATAATTTTGTGAAGTCCTTAGTCTGTTTTTTTTGTATTATTTAGCACTAAATAAACGTTTTTCTTCTTCTTCTTCATATCGCACAATCCAAAACGTAATAGGCCTACAATTATAAAACTTTGCACAGAAGTTCCTTTGCTAAATATGACAACAAACCGGCCGACAAAAGCCCTAGTGCTTACATAAAACACAACAATACCGAATTATTCAAAAATAATACTTAAAAACAGTAACAAAAGGTCCTTCTACTGGATTCAGCGCATACGCACCGCTTCAATTTGATTATAACATGACCGTTGAAAGCTTAAAATCTTCGGTTCCTTAAAAGGATGACGTAAACCCTAATATGGATAATTTAAACACATCCATACAAATTCGTTGAATAATAACCCTTTTACAAAACCAACTTAAGCACCATTACTTCTCCGAGGGATTACAATACTTATTTACGTCCGGTTAGAGTTAAAATTTGGAGTTAGGATAGATTTACATACATTTCGGGTGGCCACACCTTGGTGCAGGACCGTGACGAACGGTGTTAAATATGTAGGGTGACCATGGCTCAAGAGAAAGTCGAGATATGTACCTGTAACAAAAATGTAAAAATCGTTATAATCATAATATTTGAGACGAAAAGAAAAACATTATTTTTCATTTAGTACTTATGATTTTTAATAAAAGTGTCAACAACAATAAATACTAAATTATCATTAACATAGGTCGTAAAGCTGTGAATCGCTCGTTAATAGACAAAAATATCTTCTAGCCTATAAAAGAATGTCTGAATTGAGTGGGGGCTAACTACGTCACCGTTAGGCATAAATCGTACCTAACCGTGACGACACGCGACATTTCAACTCAATATATCTCCGTATAAGTTTGATTACGTGAAAAAAGAAAAAATACGTGTCCAAAGATTAAATAGATTTAGCGCAACGCCTTCGGAATTTTTCAATTACAATTTAATTTAAGCTAGGTACTGAAAAACAGTTGTCGAATTTATTTCCAACCCAAAAAAAACACGTGTCGACAATAAATTGTGTTTTTTGTCCAATGGTTACTGTCAGCCCGCACATGGCGACGCGGCCCACTGGGCGCGACCTCTTTATGGGGTCAAGTTTACAAATTGGGGGAAAATTACGGGTTTTATATCAATTACACGATTATTGAGCAATTACTGGTAGTTTTTGACGTTAATTATTGAGTATATTTATAGAGAAACAGCTGCACATGAAGAACGTTTTTCGGATTCTCCATAAAATCATCTCAAAGGAAGTATTTTTTACAATTTTAAATTACCTAACATATAATGTGAGCTAACTCGAAGCCGCTAATGACCGATATGCCAACAGATTGTGCACTGCCAAAATCAGAATAATTACGAAAATCTAAAGAGTTTTTAAAAATTCTTCACTTTCTTCTTCTTAAGCTTTTAAATAATGTATCAACAAAGACGCAGGCATAAGCAAGTTTTGAAAACTAAATCCATACTATTTATACTAATATTATATTCATTCTAATAATATAAATGTGAAAGTGTGTTTGTTTGTTTGTTTGTCCTTCCTTCACATGGCAACGAGTGGACCGATTTGGATGAAATTTGGTATGGAGATAGTTTGCGACCCGATATTTCCACGGAAACGGGTCAATCCAATTTTTCAATACTTCTATAACTATAACTGTCTATGTATATGTATAGTATCATCGGCTACGCAAATTCTAAGTCTACGCGGGACGAAGTTCGCGGGCATCGGCTAGTAGATTATAAATAACACATTAGAAGTTCATTCTAAATGTTTATTATTATTCTAATTTCTTTTCTGTGTGAAGTAGGTACAATTCAAAACAGAAACTAATTATTTCACTGCACTGAATTTTTTTAATTCTAAAAACGTAACCCACATACTAATTTAAAAACAAAACAAGACACCAGTGCACATTATTTCTATCACGACTAGTAAGTATTTCATGTCACGAAATAGAACAAAGTGAGAGGAAAAGTCACTACAACGAAAATCTAAAATAAAAAGTAAATTTTTCATCTAGGCAAGGCAATGGCCTAGAGTATGGGAAGAAACCTCCAATATAAACAAAATTGATCAAGTGTAAATATTTTGATGGCTGAAGTGCTAAGTTTTTACAAGATTTATTTACAGAGCAATGAACTTCATGCTATATTTAGATAGCTCTTCAAAAAGCCAAGCTATTTTTTTACGCCAGGCACGCATATTTTTCCTTTTCCCTTTGCCGTTATTTATAACAGTTATAAGTTCACTATTAAACAGTGAATTTATTTATCCGTATCCATGTATCCATTAAAATAGTAATAGTATAAAAAAACTAGCCTTTATTTGTTTATAATTCTCATGAATATATTTTTTTAAATTGAACTATCTCTCTCTTATAATAATTGTGGAAAATCGAGTTCATGTCCTGTTTACTTCATCAATAGCCTATTTCCCAAACCCCACCAAAATACGGCGCGGAATCCAGAACAAAAACAAGCTCGTCCACCAGTTTTTTTTTGTTTACAACCTAACGAGACCTAATTCTGTTGAGTGGGGTAATTTCCTGAGTGCTTCGACCTATTAGACCTGTTGAGTCTATAGCGTTGTTTACTGAGCTAGAATAGATAATTGTGCTTGTTTCTAGGTGATAGAATGAGTCTGGATACTATTTGTTGGGATACATTTTGCTTAGTGAATTTCATCAGGTTTAAAAATAAATTGGTTGCTTTTGTAGATGTCTGTGAATTTATTAGAGTTTTTAAATGAAATGTAGATAAGAACAAGTTACTTTTGTAATAGTTTTATTTACGATTGTGTACATGAATACTATTTTCAGTAAGTATTGCTATTGAGTGTACGTAACGTATTTTTTTTAGTAAAAAGAAATGCGTTAATACGATTTGTATTATTACCAAAAGATGTTTTTAGTATGTAAAGATTTTCTTTCAAATCTCATATGAATATAAACTGACGACGACATATAGATACCTAGGCAAAAAATATATTTCACAATGGCATACAAATTGATTTAAATTGCATAATAATAACTCTATTCTTTTTCTAAAGAACGAACATAAACAAATAGTTTTCGCTCTGTGACGGTTTTGTCCGAAGTTAATAATCCATTAAACGTGGACACATTACTGCGTCCGAAGGATTAGGGTGACCATGAGGTTTGAATGTCAGTAATTGTAATCAGGACAAGCCGGGCTTACTATAATGGCATCGATGTAGGCTTATTGTGTATAACTGTGGACACACACCGGGAGCTCCAATATAATAACCAGCGCGTTGCCACCTATAAGAGAATTGGGGATAGCAGTTTCACCTCCATATTCTGGGAGAGCATGGCATGGTATACTTCCCTGGACGCACCAGCCCAAATTCGAGCAGTTATCAAATACAGCTTGGTACATACATACTTCCCTTTGTACGCGTATTGGTGGTGTTTTTAAATACATTGAAGCGTTTTGAATTGTGGAGGGGCGGGACTTCCTATCGTAGATTAACTCTACACATACGTAGAAATAAAAAGAAGGAACTGGCTATGGTCACCCTGTTCTAACAAGCCTGCGCCGCTGACGCGTGGCCGGCATTAGCGCACCGCGCTTAATGTTCTGTACAAAATTCGTCGCCCGCGCATCCGGCGTTAGAAAGGGTTCCAAATTGCTGGAATAACAGACGATTTCTGAACTGCGGTTGCTTGATGGGAGCATTCGAACGTAATGTTAATGTAAATAACAATTTAAGTAAGTATCTAATGCCCAAAGTCCGCTAATCTTAAACACGAATTAGATGCTTATAAAGCCTAGCCGAGATTAGCATCTTAGTGGGCTTAGTACAAACGGACCTAAAAAGTCAATCTGACTCGAGAATTACCGTGTGTGAAGTCCGAAGTCCGAAGCGAAGGCTCTTAATTCGGTGATGCAGTAACATCACCCGTGAAAACACCCCTTGGAAGCCGTGGTGGCCTAGTGGTTCGATCTACCGCCTCTCATGCAGAGGGTCGGGGGTTCGATTCAGGCTCGCACCTCTAAATTTACTTAATGTGCGAAATTTAATTTGAATTTACGACAGAGCTTTTCGGTGAAGGAAAACATCGTGAGGAAACCTGCACGCATCTGCGAAGTAATTCAAAGATGTGTGTGAAGTCCCCAATCCGCACTGGGCCCGCGTGGGGACTATAGCCCAAACCCTCTCGTGATGAAAGGAGGCCTGTGCCCAGCAGTGGGACGCAAATAGGCTGCAGCAGCAGCAGCAGCAGTAACATCACCATTTCACTACTGAACATAAATTTATTAATACCAGAACGCCGAAAGCTTCTACTTCTCATCATCTTTACCAGGTCGTAGTAAGTCTTATTAGAAGTCTAACTCAAATAAGCCTAAGGAGGCTTCAGAAAGCGTAAAATAATTGTAATAGTAATAAGTTTTTTATATTGAATAAATAAAAGAAAAAAAGAAAGAAGAAACTCGTGTTTCGTTAGGTGAAATGATGCATTTATGGGACGGCCAGATTTTAAATGGACAAACTAGAAGAAGAAGACATACAAGATTATAGGGAAGATAATGGGAATTCACAAGATCACAGCAGGATTCATTGGGGCAACGGTCGGTGGAGGGAAAGCAACCTACTCCAGATTCCTGAATCATCATCATCTCCTTTACCACTATCCCACATTACGTGGGGTCGGCCGGCACAACATGTTCCTTTCTTCCATTTCTCTCCGTCAGGCTTAATTTCAGAGCTTCACACCCTTTTTAAGTATATCCCCTTTCACACAATCCAGCCATACCTTTCTTGAGTTTCTTGGTCTACCTCTCTATCTTTATATCCATCCACAGTCATATTTAAATTTCTTTTCGTAATATAATTCAGATTCCTGAATAGCAGATTGATTACCCGACTCAATCGTACCCAATGAGAAATAATAGCAATAATTTCGGAGAAAAACCCTCGCGTCGTTGGTCCAACTTACTATGAACATCTTCCTGCCGAACTTAAAGATTAGCCGTCAGACATTGCATTTAGACGCCAGCTTAAAAACCTTTAAAAGAATATTTGGATATTGAGTTTAATTTATTAATTTGCACATTGACATAGACCTATTTTAATTACGAATGTTTTATTTATATGCTGTGTATGACGATCCTTAACGGTGAAAAATTACGTGTTTTTACTATGGCTGTATTTGTATCGACGATCTCAATCAATCAATCAATCAATCAATCAATCAATTCATTTATTTGTCCAGAATACAGGTAATATTACAGGTGTTACATAGTTTTTAGGTACACTGTTTCTCGCCACAAGGCACACAAATATATTTAGTTACAGAACATGCAGCATGCTATCTTTACTTAAAATACTAAAACCGGTCATTTAAATATTCTTGAATTGTATAGTACGCCTTTTGATTCAGAAACGATAACAATTTGTTTCTGAATTGGGTTATGTCGTCTGTGTTTAAGATGGACTTGGGCAAGTGATTATATAGTTTGGACGCCATTCCAAATATGCTTTTTCCTAACAAGGCAGTTTTTATAGGTACAGTATTTCAATGTGAATTCATATATTTTGAAATGTACTCAAATTATAATGTAATTTTATATTGATGAAATAAATATCTATCTATCTATCTAATAAAATAATCGTTACGCGAAAGCCATTCAAGAACCTTCTGGCCCTATCGACCATTAAGTGATCCCAAAACCATTCAGGTTTACTAATTATTTCAGCTCAGCTTACAGAAATGCCTGGGCATTTTTCCGGGCGTGCACAAAATGCAGCGATGGTGCTATTCTCGGGACTATCTCTATTCCTGGCCGCGTTCCACTTTATTACGTAATTGGAATGGTTTTGTGCATTAGGGACGCAACCACGAATTCAACGAGCTGCTTGTAGTTAGATCATTCAGATCTTAATAATATTATAAAGCTGAAAGTTTGTAATCAATATAATTATTTAAAACTCTTCCGTTACCTTCTGACTGACTGATGACAACGTCAGTAGGGGCAAGGGCGTACCCAGCTTCACACTCAATATTTTCAGGGCATTTTGCATGGGAGCCTGTAGATAAAGATGGGACTTTATATGATAATGTATATACGATAGTGTTTAAAGTCTCGGGAAGTAGATAGTTTTTTTTTTTTTTTCCTTTTCTTCCCTTACGAACAATTTTAGAGCTGTGTTCTGGTCGATAAATTAATCGCTATGTCTCATTCTTCTGCTAGTAGAAGTCGTAATAAGCATTTGTTATTTCCTTTAGTTGGTCACTGATCAAGCGGGATCTAAGTACGTCTTTTTCATTCACTTTATCCTTATAATTATACATAACGTTAACAAAAACTATATTGATTGAGTACCTACCTGAACTGTACTAGTACAATACACTTCAAAAAAAATTACATACCTGTGCGAATATCTTCACAATTTCCTTATCACCCCATCATCTAAAAAGGCAGACTCATCATAATACATCATTGCAAAGACTAACGAATCCAATTAATACAATGTCTTCATGCAATTTTCTGTATTGTGCAGTAGGTTACGTACAGACCCAGATATATCTTCCTTGTTGGTCCTCATTGTGCTGCTGTACTTAAGTATATTGTGATTTGTGGCACTAGATATAATAAAAATCAATGTCATTTTAGTAACGACAAATACACATACTTCTAAATTTAAGAGTCCCCTGTACGCTCCTTTCTCCATATAAACGTAGTTACGTTTTATTTCGCAAACTACTTATCAGATTGGAACCAAATTTTACAAGTAATAGTGGAGCAGAGATGTTTGTGTCCAAAATACACTTTGATTGTAATAAATTGAATAACAAAAAAATTAGGAGTATTTTAGTTTCCTCCATACAAACTTCAAAATTCAGTTTTTTGGCTGTAATTTAATTGTGTTTTATTTTACCACGACTTTTACTAATTTCGGACACTGAGAATAATGATTTTATTATGTACCAAGTTTCGAGTCAATCTGTTTAGCAATTCTAGAATAAAAGCGAAAATACGTTTTGTATGAAAAGTTGAGAAACGCCGTGCGTACAGGGGGGACTCTTAAATTTTGAGTTTTACTGTCATGGTAGATCGAAAATGCCCAGAAAAATCTTCGACCAACTCTCATCTCTAGCCCACTTACTGGCGGCCCAGATATATCTTGTTATTGGCTATATTTATAACGGACACGGAAGCTTTTTAAAGAATTACATGATTAATATTCTTTTCATGGCTTTAACAATTTTATGGGTCTGCAGTATTCCTAATATTAATAGCTGTTGCAGACATAACACGCGCTATTAAAATATCTAGTCCACTGAAGAATGCATAACGATCGCTTTAGATAATATAATCTAACTAAGTAGTAGTTTTATACCTTTTGGTGTCGAGACACTTGGTCCGTGCGTAGGACCCCCTAAAGCTCTTGATTTTTACAAACAAATTTCAAAGAGATTAGTCGACGTCACCAGGGACCGAAGAGCTGGCAGCTTTCTCGCTCAACGCTTGAGCATCGCTATGCAACGGGGAAATGCTGCCAGCATCTCCGGTACCATGCCGCGGGGGCCGTTTTTTAGATTTCGTTTAATTTTCATGTATTTTTAAGTATTATAAGTAATTTTAAGTATGTTAGTTATTTTCAAGTAGTTTTAATTCTTGTTTAGTATGTAATTATAAATAATAATAATAATGTGCAATACCCATGTATACCTAGTATTTAAGGTCTAGTTTATAATATTTGCTGCACCCTAATAGGGTCCATGACATAGTACTTAAGTGAAATGTAACATCTTGTAAACACCATGGCATAGCAATAAATGAGTATGAGTATGAGAATATTTTTTTACTAAGTAGTTACGTATAATATAATAAAATAAATAAAAATAAAATTAAAAAGCCCTTTTTTCTTGCAATCTAAAGTAAGGTATTTGACATTTCTTATGAATAGTGTGTACATTTATTATTTATATATTTTATTGTGTTAGTTAACTATTTATTAGTGGTTATTATTTATTAATTAATATTATCTATTAAGTTTTCTGCAAATCTGACCCAAAAGGAGATGGCGGGACAACTTGGACGCATTTGACCCAGATTGGCGGGAGCTTGCACAGAATAGAGGAGAGTGGCGAAAAAGAGGGGAGGCCTTTGCCCAGCAGTGGGACACTTCATAGGCTATAATAATAATAATAATAATAAGTTTTCTGCAAGGGCAAAGGGTTCGCCAGTTTTCTCTTGATTGGGATAATTGAAGCCATTCAGAACCTGCTGTTTTTAAAATTTCATCTTACCAACTTGAGTAAGGTCTCGCTCTTTTTCGTTTCCCTTTTGGTTCTTTCCAGGTCGTTATCTTTTTGGTCCAACGCTGGTCTTTGAGGCGTGCTACATGGCCCGCCCATTCCATTTGAAGGCTAGAGCGTGTGTCAGGGCATCAATCGATTTCGTAGTGTTCCGAATCTTATAATGTAGTTGATACTAATTAAAATTTCCTACAACAGGGGCAATGAAAGGAAATTACATACAATATGGTCAATGTCACTGTGACATTTTAAGTTTCGGACACCTCAGTGTTGCCAATTTAGCGTATAATATG
Source organism: Aethes cnicana (assembly GCA_963971205.1). Lineage (NCBI taxonomy): Eukaryota > Metazoa > Arthropoda > Insecta > Lepidoptera > Tortricidae > Aethes > Aethes cnicana. Next base: position 8,110,861 of record OZ020295.1, on the reverse strand, counting down.
GCCGCGTATATCTGCCCGCGACTTCGCCCGCAGGGAATTCGGTTATCGTGTTCCATAATTATGCGTTTTTCTGGGATAAAAAGTTACCTATGCCCTTATGGGACTGGGCATCTAATTATCTCCATACCTCATCTAAATCGGTCCAGCGGTTGAAGCGTGAAGAGGTGTAACAGACCGACAGAGAGAGAGTTACTTTCGGATTTATGATGATGCCAGTCAAGATTTTAGTACCTATTGGCTAAACATTAGTATGGATAATGGTGTAATGTAACGTTGTGAGTAATTATGATAAATAAAGATTTTCAAAAACCAAAGAAAGTATGGATAATGTGCTAAATTGGCAACGCTGAATCTCAAGCGACACGAGCGCCTCTAGCGGCGATATCATACGCAATGGTTTTCATTGCGTAGGCGTTTTCCAAATAGCAATGCAGCTGACGTGTTTCGGGGAAATTTCACAGAGGGCGAGCCAGGCCGTTTGGCAGAGATATTAATGACACCCATATATTCAGTGAGCATTGGAGTTTACTGAACTGGCCTATTTCCGATGGCCCAGTTTTTAAATGGGTAAACGAGCTATTACTTTGAAGGTTACGGTGTGCATGTCAATTTTTAGGGTTCCGATCCTCAAGAGGTAAAAACGGAACCCTTATAGGATCACTCGTGTGTCTGTCACAGACATAGGTAGGTACGAGTATATATATTTTATTATTATTTTTGGTCAGTAATTTTCGAGTTATTTTAGAAAATAGGCGAAAAATAACCATTCCCTCCTTATCTCCGAAACCACTCTAAAATTTTGGAAAAGAATACGGAGGATCTCTATCCTCCGTAATCTATAGGTCAATAACTCTTTATTGACCTATAGATTACAGGAAAATTATTAAGAATAAGTCTATGGTATTTGAAATCTATCGTATAAAAGAGCTTATCCTGTGAAACGGTTTGAAAATGACGTCATTGAAAATAATCAATGCCTTTCGACGAGAGTTTAACTCGCTTCTTGGCCGGTTTTTTTTGCTAATAGTTGTCGAAATTTTTAGATGTTTAAGTATATGAAACCTTTTCAAAAAGCATTGAGATCTCGTATTAGAGAAAAAGAAAGGTACCTAAGTCAACGTACGCCCGAAAATAAGTCTTAAATGCGATATTAGATGTCGCTGAAAATTTGAAACGCCCCCTGAATATTGTTCGCATAGCTTTTCCAATGGACTCGTACGCCGCAAAGTATGGAGATTGTCAGTCGCACTGTTTGTTGTGTTTCGGTACGAGTAATAGAACTTGTGAAATTACCATGAAAGAGGCATTCAAACTTTGTCCTCACGCTCACGGCGGACACGCGATAAAAAACACGATCTAGATCACAACTCGAATGGCAGGCCGGGCGGCGCGCTGCAGCGTCAACGTATGCGTGCGACGACGTCTGTATACTTGTAAATGTGTGTGTCCCACTACGCGGGCCAATGATTCGCTCACCATCTCCGCGAATGGAGGTGAGGCGAGTTGCGCGCGGGCTAGATTCAGGCGGGTGATTCCGTGGCCATTCTGTATGTTACTATTACATATTCTGTGCCTCAGGGTTGGTAACGCAATCTTATTATTCCTTCTGGTCTTATGATATGAGCCAACTGATCTATAATAACATATGGACGCGAACAGTGCCAAACAGATTATGTCAAAATATATGGAGCAATTTGTCATTAGAAAAACTAATAACGCCTCTTTATAGTATGTGTTAAGATAAATATTTTATACAAAAAGTAAACCTAACACTATAAGACTTAAGTGTCAAATTCACTGAGCGCCAAACGGGTGCCCGAGTTGTTCGGGCACCAGTTTTGACGGGCCCTTTTTCTCCGGCTGATTGTGAATCCTTGAGCCAACTTACCGTCTAAAAAAAGTAATCAATTCGTCAAACATTACATCACATGATTAGAGAACTTTGGCGAAGAAGGTAAATTGGTTAAAAAGGTGCGAAAGGGAAAGCGAGTGGGTAATTACTGTAATTAGTGCGATAATTTGGTCGATTATGTACATGTTGTAATGTATAATGTATGCAGGGTCACCGGTCATAGCTTCCGGTATGTGGTACAAAAGAATAGGGTTTTTGCAGGGAATGGGTAAAATGAAAAATTAAGTTAACAAATATATTTTAGAAATACAGAAATTCATTCATTTAGGAATAAAATTCACGCCAATTCTGGATTAACTCTGTAAACGTGAAGCAGTCGTCTTTTTCAGTACCCATTTTTGATGGCCGATGGGGCCCGGAAAGTTCTCGACTGGCGTCCGCGAACCGGTAGACGAGCTGTCGGTAGGCCTCCAACAAGATGGAGCGACGACCTCGTGAGGGTCGCGAGAAACCAGTGGAAGCAAGAAGCACAGGACCGGTCTGAGTGGCGAGTCTTGGGGGAGGCCTATGTCCAGCAGTGGACGTCTTTCGGCTGAAACGATGATGATGATGACGGAGCAAATTATACGTATTTGACATTATTAGGAGTGAACATATACAATACAGTATTCTTTATTGAACACCGCGCATGACAAAAGTACAAAAAATGTAAATGGATACAAAACATCAGAGGTATAGTATAAAGCAGGCAGTCTTATCGCTACGTAGCGATCTCTACCAGACGCTCTTTTTTGATAAATTACTGAGGTATAAAAAGTGTATTTATGTATATCTTGAGTGTGTAGGTAGGTACGCCAGTATTATTAGTTATCCAAATAAATGTTTTTTACTTGCACCAAACACAATAGTAACCTATATCTCAGAATTATTTCAGTTTACTTTTATTCCGACCGCTACTGATAAGAGTGATAAGGAATTATGCAAGTAATTATAGCATTTATCGAATGAACTTGCCGTAAGGGGTTATTGGTAAATTATTATGTGATAATATCACAGCTGACGAATAAACAGACCTACTTAAGTTAAAAATATATACTTGTTTTGGGACGTTTTATACGAATTGATCTAGCCTCGAAGTAACCCAACTTTTTTTAATGTCATTGGTACAACCTAGTTTGTTTTTCTTCATCTCCACTATCCAAAGGTTGTCTGGTAGAGATCGCTATTGAGCGATAAGACCGCCTGCTGTATGCCATACCTTTTTGTGTAATTACATAATGTCTACTGTTCCTTGATTGTGTGGTGTTCAATAAAGTATATTGTATTGTATTGTATTGTGTATTGTACACCCACCTGATGGTAAAAGTGGTAACTGTCGCCCATGGACAAATCCTTTGATCCCCCATTAAGAAACCATAAAATCTCGATCTCGTTGCCTACCCTGAGGCCTGCCTCAGAAGGAATGCCTCTGTGCCAGAAATTTCACCGGCTGCCTTAACCCCCTACCGGAACACAACTGCTATTTGGCGGCAGGTTAGCGGGGAAAGACAGTGGTACCTCCCCGGACTGACCTAGCACCAGGCCCTACCACTAGCTAGGTGATGGTAATTACATCCCACTGCTGGGAATAGGCCTCTTGTCATCGTGGGAGGGTTCTGGCTATAATCCCCACGCTGCCCACGCACTGTGGCTTGGGGATTCGGGACTTCACACATATTTGAACTAGGTATGATGTTTTTCTTTCACGAAAAACATAATAAGTATGTGGCAATTATTTTTTCCTAATTTATACTTTAAACGCGCTGATCATCTATTTTATTTATTTGTACAAAAGTAAGTATATCAGAACCAGCTCTAACGAATTCGCCGTCTGTAATTTAGGTGTTTACCGTTTATGGAGGAGACAAATCGATCTAGCTACTCGTAGGTCTCATATCTGAGAACACTCATTGAAGTTGTTTTCACCCGTTTTAGCAAATCTTTATCCATATAACGCCGGCCGGCCGACGGCCGGATTGGTCCAGTTGGTTGGTAGTGACCCTGCCTTCGCGGTCGCGGGTTCGAGTCCCGCTCGGGGCAAACTTTGTGTGATGAGCACGAATGTTTGTACTCGAGTCATGGATCTTTACTATTTATATATGTATGTATTTCTCTGTATAAGTATTTATATCGTTGTCTAGCACCCATAGTACAAGCGTCGCTTAGTTTGGGGCTAGTTCAATATGTGTGATATAATATGTCCCAAGGATATTATATTATTATCACTATCACTACATAGTATATAATAAAACATATCGCTTCGCTGTCATCTGTCCCTATGTATGCTAGATCTTTAAAACGACGCAACGAATTTTGATGCGGTTTTTTTAATAGATAGTGGTTTAAGTAGGTACCTACGAGTATATAATTTGTTATAGTTCTCTGTAAATTAGATGAAATATCTGGATTTGCTGGTTTCAAGAAAGTCTATCACGGAAATTTATCCCGGAAAAACGCTTAGTCCCCGCGGGAACGCTTATAGCCGAATTCCACGCAGATGAAGTCGCGGGCAGAAACTATATTATAAGTATATCAACTTGTACCAAAACCTGCGCAAGAGCACAAAGCAAATGTCAAAAACCCTTGATAATTCCCGGCGCACATCAAAAACATCGACACCATTTATCTCACGGAGTATCAAATTGGCCACACATCCTGAAAGAGATGGACTACAAATCTTTGAAGACTGACAAGGTAGGCTATACTATGTCGGCGGAACATCCTTGTGTTAGAAAGAGAAGGGAAGATGATATCTCGTGGGTCGAAAAGAGACGGCATCAAAGTAAGACCGACAGATCATATCGAGTTCCGGGGAAGTGGTTTTGTTGTAAGGGTTTTTAGGGTTCCGTGGGTATGAAACAAAGAAATGAAATGATGCTAATGTCAGTCACTGTCAAGATCACCACATGTAGGACGTACCTCGTGCTTGTCTGTCTGTTTCATTTTCATGCTTGAACCGTTCGTTCATTGAACCAATTCAGATGTAGTTTTGTATGGAAATAATTAGACACACTTTAAGTAAATCACTGATACATGTTTCGATTTGAGAGCGAACACTAAAATAAAAATACATACATACATAATATCACGCCTTTTTCCCATAGGGGTAGGCAGAGACCACTTCTTTCCATTTGCTACGACTCTTGCATACTTCTCTCGCTTCTTCAACTTTCATACCGTTCCGCATACATGCTCGTCGGTTTAAAGTACTTTTGACCTGGCCTTTAATCAGATTGTCCTGAATTTGATCCAAGAACATTCGCCTCGGTCTTCCTCTTCCAGCACCTCCATTCACACTAGCCATATAGATACTTTTTGTCAGTCTTCTCTCATTCATCCTTTCCATATGCCCAAACCAATATAGCATACCTTTTTCTATTTTTGTCACTACATCCTCTTTCACACCACACCGCTCCCTTATCACGCTATTCCTTACCCTATCACTCAATTTAACATTTGCAATATTCCGCAATGCTCTCATTTCTACAGCATTGATTTTACTTTACTTTCTTTCGAAGATTTTACTTTCGAAAATAAAAATAATAACCATAATATAAGACTATTTACTTTTTTTACTAGCTTCTTCCCGCAACCCGCAACATCGAACTCGTGGAAGTTATAAATTCGTTTTTCCGGGATAAAAAGTAGCCTATAATGTCCTTTCCCGGGACTTCAACAATCTCCATACTTACCAAATTACAGTGAAGGGGTAACAGACGGACAGAGTTACTTTCGCATTTATAATATTAGTATGGATGTATTTTTTTCCAATTTGAGAAAATATTTAATAAAAATTGAAATCTATTGTTAGATTATATGTATACATAAATGGATGGATGTATTATTTACTTCATCTCATTGCTTATTTACATACGGAACCGTAGTCCATTATGTTTATTCTGCATCTTAAGAAAGATAATTTTTACGACGCAAGGGAATTTACACCGTTATGTGGGTCAATGAAGGGAAGAATTTGAATGGCTTCCTGCCACCGAGAAAGTATTTACTACTTAATTGTTGAAAAAAATGAGGAAAAACTTAATCACTATAATATACTACTACTACCTACTACTACAGTCTATTTGCGTCCCACTGCTGGGCACAGGCCTCCTCTCGTCACGAGAGGGTTTGGGCTATAGTCCCCACGCGGGCCCAGTGCGGATTGGAGACTTCACACACATCTTTGAATTAATTCGCAGATGCGTGCAGGTTTCCTCGCGATGATTTCCTTCGCACATAAGTAAACTTAGAGGTGCGAGCCGGAATCGAACCCCCGACCCTCTGCATGAGAGGCGGTAGGTCGAACCACTAGGCCACCACGGATTGGCAACATTGGTGTCTCTGAGACGTTAAATGTCACAGTGACATTGACACTACACACCTGCAATGACACTAGGCTACGATTTAAACCAACCAATATTCTCGACGTGAAATAATAATTACTATGGTATGTACTTAGTATGAAAGTATACCTGGAACTATTTAGTGACCAAAATCAGGTCTCAGCGGAACTCTAGAACTTAGGTGCATCTCTTTCTGACCAAGTTGAACTTGATAATGAGAGAGAGAGAAGGAAATAAGGTATGGGTAAAACATACCATTTTGTATTTGTAGGTACTGGAAAATTGATCTTAAGGCTTACGACTTTCAGCTTGATTCTTTTTGTTTCGGTATATTGGTTTGGTAGTTATCTCTCCTGGATGATGAATACCGATTAAAATCTCGTAGAACCAGTTCCTTGATTACAATTTCATGATTACGTTTATTTTTATATTAATTCCTCCTGGGAAGGTGTTGAATAATTATTTCCATATTACCGTCTAATCTACGTAATCGGTTACTATCTTAGTATGTAATTAGAATGCTTTTGATTCTAGTTTGACGCCAATGGGCAGTAAAAAACAAGTTATTCCAACGAAGAGTACCTACCTATTTAATAACTAATTTGAGTTTTTTTTATCTCTGCTGAATCAAATACAGTTGGTAATTGTAAGCTTTCTTTTAACCCGACTGCAGCAAGGCCTAAAGAAAGGTTATGATTTTTCACTCATGTATGTTTGTAGGTATGTATGTGTTCCACCCTAGCGCTTTATCTATACTGATTTTGACGAAGTAGGTGTCTATCGATTCAAGTCCATTCGCTAGGGTAAATTACAAGGAATAGACTTTTTGCGTCAACGGCTAATAATAATAATAATTCCTTTATTATCAGGCAACCAAGCCGATAGACAAATAAATACCTTACAGACTAACATACATAATACATATATATATATCAGCCTATATACACCCACTGCTGAGTAAAGGCCTCTTCACATACATAATACATACTTACACTTAATTCTAAACACTATATGCCTGTGTCGTCAGACACGAATTCGCAGTGTATGGAAATCGGCCTCTGAATCGCCGGAACAAAACACCTTTCGGCCAGAACTCTTCCGCTGTAAAGGTCGACAGATCTTCGGTAAGCAGTTGCATCATGCTATAACTACTTAGTTTAGGACGGTGAAAATCGCATTATAGATATGTAAGCCATACCTTAATAACAACATTCATATTCTTAAATCTTAAAATGCCTACCTTAAGTTATTCAGAAAATTCGCGCTCGGGTGGAGCTAGTCTATTGCGAAATCATCACCGGGAATCCTCATCTTACATCGCCTACGTATGTATATTATACCTACTAAAGGCTTCTATAGAAGCCTTTAGTCACACGGCGCACACGGCGTATAAAAGCACGATTTCGAACACAATTCGAATGAAGTGTCAATGTTTGCGTGCGAGGACGTCTGTGTGCGTGCGAAGACGTCCGTACACTTGTAAATGTGTGTGTCCCTGTACGCGGGCCAATGATTCACTCTCCATCTCCGGATGAAGCAAATGACGGTAAGGGCAAATTGCGCGCGAGTTGCGCGCCAGCTAGATTCAGGCGGGTGACTCCGTGGCCATTCTGTATGTAGTACTATTAAATATTCTGTGCTTTAGTATAGCCGAAGTCGAATAAAACGATAAACCCTGTCAATGGCTTGATGTAATAAAACGAACGCCTTTATCGGATAGAATCGGGACTCGTGCGCACCGTAAGGCGGGTGCAGACTGATGAATGTGGACCACTTTTTGGAAGGACATTTTTGTAAAATTAAAACTAGTTGAACAATACGACCGGATTGGTCCAGTTTGTAATGACCCTGCCTTCTTTTCCGATGGTCACGGGTTCGAGTCCCGCTCGGGGTAAGTTTGTGTGATGAGCACGAATGTTTGCATTCGAGTCATGGATGTTTAGTATTTATATATGTATGTATTTCTCTATATAAGTATTTATATCGTTGTCTAGCACTCATAATACAAGCGTCGCTTAGTTTAGGGCTAGGGCAATATGTGTGAAATGTCCCAAGACATTTATTTATTTATTATTGACTCTCCAGATGATTTTGAAGATATGCCGTAAAGAACGTTATAGAACAGAACCTTGAGTTGGAGTAGTGTCTGTCGTCATTCGTGTGAAACTCTATGTTGAGTACTTACTATTTTATATAATTTATATACAAGCAATACAAGCACTTTCACATTCGTTTCTGACAATAAAAGTATCCGCATGTGGCCAATTTGATGAATAAATCTTTGAATTTGAATATGCGTCATACGAAAGTATAAAAATTGTGTCTAAATTTTTTTCCAACTTCGCCCTGCCATTTGCCAAGTTTTGAAATTTCGTTCCTGCGTACTACCTACCTATGTGTTCCTCAGTTCCTAAAATCGTGTATTCAAGTTTAGAACTAAAGAACAGAAAAAAAAACATTATTTTCTATAGGGGCTTCAGCAACTCTTTATATAAAATTTTCAACAAATCTACATAATACCCGCATGTAGCACCCTTTAGTGGTGCCATAATGAAAAAAAAACCATAGACACCGCAATCCAGGATTTATAGCCAGTTTTATATCGTGTGTACGCGGCTTAACTAGAGGATAAACCGGTCAACCCACGCGTCTGTACTCGGCTTATCTAGATAGGGTTGCCACAGCTTAAAAAACGCACGTCTAATTTCTTGGACATAACATGACACTCTTGATACGGTTTTATGTTTAAGAGGTATTGGATGAGTGATGATGATAAATTGATAATTGTTGCTATCAGGCTAGTTTTCTAGGATGGAAAAAGAAACTTTAAGATCTGTGTGAGGGTATGTATGTAGATGTTTAATCTCTTGTGATAAAGAGCCTGTGGGATATACGATAGGATGTTGTAGTGGTATCCTAGTAAGAAAATTATGGGTTAGTCATTTATGCAGTTGGAATACTTTATTTTAGTAAAAGACAAAGTGTCACCCTCATCAATGTAAGTTACTGATGTTCTCTCTAATAGACATCCATAAGAACGGTTCTAGACTGTACAGCTTTTTCAACGAACTTGCAAAGGCCTCTTCAAGTTTCAACCGCTGGACCGACTTGGAAGAAATTTGGTATGCAGATAGTTGAAGTCCTGGGAAAAGACAGAGGCTATTTTTTATCCCGGGAAGACGTAGGTATAGTTCTTACGGGAACGCGATATAGCCGAATTTTCACGCGTGTGAAGTCGCGGGCAGAAGCTAGTTATTATTATAATTTTATTACTTACTTTTGCTGTCTCAATTGGAACAATTATGAAAGCTTGATAACATAAAGTTACCATCGGCAGTGACAACCCTATACAACAGAGCATAGCTTAGTGCATCAAAATGCATTGTACAGAGACTCTTTGTACTCTATGGTTATTTTTTAAGTTCACGACCGAGCAGCGGTAAAAAGTTTCACCTCTCTATTCATTAACTTTTTTTTAAAAAGTTGATCGACTATCACAGTCGTGATGTAGGTTTATCAGGTCAGATGGAATGTTTTCTTTTTGGACTGGCTGGATTATATAGATTTATTATTTGAATCGATTTTGAATTTGGAGCGATGACCTGGTCAAGGGTATCATAGATAGACAGTCCCGCTTGAACCAAGCTGTTAACTTCGGGTTACGCTTAGCCCAGATTTATTTGTATGAATTTGACGTGGGTTAAGAGGTCATTGATTCAATCAAAATCCAGGGAGGAAAATGTCGAGAACGTTTGTTCGAGAATGGAAAAATGACCGCTAGAATGTACTTACTTGAATGATAAGTTTAGAAATAGCTGTAATAGCCAATTCATTTAGTTTTATCGTAAATTACACACGTTATGTCCGAGCACGAGCTTAAATTACACGTAAGGTCGAAACTATTAAGGTTATGGCTATAATTTTAAATTTAAACATGATTCTGTCATGAAATTGTATACCTACTATAAAAGTAGAAATTGATTATGTCGTCACGCTTCTCGTGTAATAACAGTATTAATATGGTCTTTGACAAAATCTTGTAGTAGAATTTCTCTAAGTGTTGATCCTAACCGGTAACCGGTGGAAGCGAGTAGCACAGGACCGGTGTGAGTGGTGAGCCTTGGGGGAGGCCTATGTCCAGCAGTGGACGTCTTTCGGCTGAAATGATGATGATCCTAACCTAGCCAGATTTTTAAAGCTAAAGTAGGTAGTCTTCAGTCTTCGAAACCGCAGGAACTAGGTAATATTGAAAAAAACTTCCTGTTATTCGATCTTTTTCGGTACTATCTATCAATCGATCTAGAAGTAAAATTTTATAGAAATCTGTCTAGTTTATCCGCGAAGACGTAATAATGAGAAATTTCTTTCACATTTAGTACACTGTTTTGGGAAATTAATAACAAATCCAAATGTACTTAAATTGAATTATTATAGCTATCTAAACCTGGAAAGGACTCAAAGAATTAACAATGACAGACTCTACCATAGATAATCCATAAAGAGAAGAGACACAATAACATTTGCCATATAGTCTTTTTATCTGTGCACGTGGCAACTGGCAACAGAGTCATTGTCATACAAAATGCAGGTCACACATTTCTATTTCATAATATGTTCATAGCACATGTCTGTCGGACATAACTACGCCTACGCTACGCATAGATTTTTAGAAACCACCTCATCTCACAGTTGAGAAACGAGTTTCCACTCGAAAGTGATTCCACAGATACAGCGATACAGCTTTGTTTAATCTGTGCAGTGACAGCTGTTTTGGCGGGAACAATTATTTGTGTTGACACTTTCGATTCGTTGTCTATGGTCAGTGGCGGAAAGATTATGGTTTGGGCTGTATGTGTTTTCTTATTAGAAAAAAGAAATGCACTTCTATATTTAGGTAGGTAATTAGGTATATTATTCTTTCAACGCGGTAATCTTGTATATTTATTTTTTATTTATTTATCCAAGCGATCTCAGGCGAACGATTTGGAACTTTGGCATAGGTAAAGGGGCGACAAATCGATCTAGCATTCATTTAGGTAACGCGGTAATCTTGTATATTTATTTCATCTAGGTTTAATGTCTGAGAAGACTCGGTTTTTGCTATTTTCACCCGAGCAAATCTCGGTCGCCCAGGTCCTAAATATTTAAATGCTTTGTTTTTTTTTTAACGGAACCTATTTTAAATGGATTAATTTATGCATTATAATTATAGCTTTCTCGCGCAAAGACTGGCTATTGCCATACAGCGAGGGGATGCTGCCTGCGTGATGGGAACCCTTCCGAAAGGCCAGGTTATTTTTTAGCTTTAATTTTTCTTATTTCTATAAATTTCAATGCTATTTGTAGTTGATTTTGACTTTTTAACTTGTTCTTTTCTGAATAAATTACAAAACCTCTTATAATAATAATACATAGCAACACAATTGAGGTAGACTTTGTGAATTTATGATAGCAAAAAAAAGTATACATAAGTACCTACTTTTTTAGGGTTCCGTACCTCAAAAGGAAAAAACGGAACCCTTATAGGATCACTTTGTTGTCCGTCTGTCCGTCCGTCTGTCAAGACCCTTTTTCTCAGGAACGCGTGGAGGTATGAAGCTGAAATTTATATCAATTACTCAGGTCTACTGTCCCTTGAAGCTATGAAAAAATCAAACTTCTAAGCCAACGCAATCAAAAGATACAGCCGTTTATGCCGCAAATTTTCGACACTTGCAAGGGAATCAAAACCTACAGGGTGCTTCCCGTGAACTCAGAATCTTGAAATTTGGTACGAAGCAACGTCTTATAGCATAGATAAAGGAAAAATTACGAAAACCATAAATTTTTAGTTACATCACATAATATATTTTTTTTTAATAATTTTAACCTTACTACCCATTTCCTCATAAACGCGTAGAGGTATTAAATTGAAATTCATACCAAATACTCAGGTCTATAATACCTTTAAGCTGTAACAAAATCAAACTTCTATGTCAACGCAATCAAAAGAAACAGCAATTTAAGCTGCATATTTTGAAACTCGCAAGTACTCGCAAGGGAATCAAAACCTAAAGGGTACTTCCAGTCGACCTAGAATCTTGAAATTTGGCATGAAGCAACGTTTTATAGCACACATAAAGGAAAAATTCCGAAAACCTTAAATTTTTAGTTACATTACAAAATATATATTTTTTAAGATCTTTGTCTTAAATTTATGCTACTCCATCTTTCCCCATTGTAATGTTATGAATTTCATTTTGCAATAAAAATACCATAGTTATGACTCGATTGTCGTAAAGAACGAACTTTGTAAACCTTACAGGTTTGTACGGAACCCTCGGTGCGCGAGTCCGACTCGCACTTGGCCGGTTTTTTTTTGATAGGTTTTTGTTATTGCTCTCACGTAATTATTTTTATACATTTGTTGAGGAAAACTACAGTAGTAACGTAATTGCATACCTTCTTATACATCTAATGTCCTGATGGAGTTGTAATTTTTACCTGTAACGAGAAAAAAAAATGTATATTAATATTATTAATGTCTGCATCTTATTAGAATAATAGTCAACAGTAAAATGATCTTATACTATTATTTCTTATTGTTAATCCTTTAAAAAATTTACTTACATCTTTTTTCTGTACATATATTCACTTATAAATATAAATAAATTTAAACTAATTGGAAATATTAACCAATAAGATTTAAGTTACTTTAACTAACTGGAAAATTAGGTAAACCAATACTTAAATTGTAACACAAATAAATCTCTACATATAGTGAACCATTCACATAAATTTTATATCTAATAAAATAAAGATCAATAATGAAATACTTAATTATAAAAAGTACAATCATTTCAATTTCCAACGTTAATGGTCTACAAATAGGGTCCAAAAGTACCGCATGTCTTATCTTACATGCTGGACCTAAGATCAAAACAAAGGCCCCTCCATATACGTTATTAAGCAGATAAGGAAGTTTTATTAAGTGTGAAACACCCATTATAAACCGATAACTTGGATAGATGGAGGCTTGTTCAGGTTTTTTTTTCAAAGAGCGTTGTTCATTTCGTTTTGTTTTTTTTTTTTTTGTTTCGCAACTCGGACTGTTTCTAATAAACATACCGGGTGTGCCCGTATTTAATAGCAAAAACCGGCCAAGTGCGTGTCGGGCCAAAGCGCAAAGTATAGGGTTCCGAAGTTGACGATGCCCACAGTACCTTTCTAAGACTAATTAGCATCTAGCTAGCCTGTGGTATAACCGCTCGAGAAAAATCATTGTTTTTTTTAATCATTTCATAAGTTGGTCGACTATGACTCGTAAGTTTGTACAGCCTACTTAGCTGTGATAGTTTTTCTTTCAACTGCGTTATATATGCCACAACCGTGATTTTTTTCAGACATCCAAATACCACCATTTAGCTGGCAGGGGGGGGGGGACACGTGACTCTAACAAAAAATTTCACTTTACAGCTTAATATTTCACAAACGCATCACTTAATCAAAAAATAGTTTTAACAAACTTACAATATTTTTTTAAGACCTATTCAACGATGGGGTGCGCAAGAAAAAAAAAATACATCCCCACTTTACGAGTAGGGGAGGTACCCTATAAAAAAAAATATTTCAAAATTTTATTGTACCACTTTGTCAGCGTAACTAATATGTATATTCATGCCAAATTACAGCTTTCTAGAATTAAGCATCTCCGAGCAATAGTGCGGACAGACGGACGGACATGGCGAAACTATAAGGGTTCCTTGTGGACTTCGGAACCCTAAAAAAGATTTGCGTCCCACTGCTGGGCACAGGCCTCCTCTCAGCACGAGAGGGTTTGGGCTATAGTCCACACGCAGGCCCAGTGCGGATTGGGGACTTCACACACATCTTTGAATTGCTTCGCAGATGCGTGAAGGTTTCCTCACGATGTTTTCCTTCACCGAAAAGCTCAGTGGTAAATTCAAATTGAATTTCGCACGTAAGTAAACTTAGAGGTGCGAGCCGGAATCGAACCCCCGACCCTCTGCATGAGAGGCGGTAGGTCGAACCACTAGGCCACCACGGCTTATATTTAATTACGTTCCTTTTATATTTTATTTGTTTACACTATATCACTGTCTCTTTTTCATCATAAATAGGTACTCTTGCACTTTCAATTTTCTTCTTGTATGTATGTAACTCACTTTTATTATTTATTTACTCTTTAAACAATAACTATATACCTATTTAGACTAATTTTTCATCAACTATTACTTCGTCTGGCCACAGGTTCTGGCAGAATAATCAGTGTTTTGCTCCTATAGCGGGAGCAAAACGAAAAACTGAGTCGGACCTTTTGGTCCTGCTGCAGCGCACTCATATTTTTTCTTATTCCTAGGTTAAGTATTTTAATTGTGAAGTCTATGTTTATTTGTGTTCTTTATTATTTTTATGTACTTACTTATGCGATGTTTTTATGTGTATGTGTGTGTTTGCAGCAACAAATAAATGTTTTATCAATCTATCTATCGGGGAATTTGTTTATTCAGAAAAGAACTTTAAATTTAAAGCCCTCTCATGATGAGGGGAGGCCTGTGCCCAGCAGTGGGACGCAAATAGGCTGTAGTGTAGTAGTAGTAGTAGTAGCATTTAAATTTACAGAAATAAGAAAAATTAAAGCTAAAAAATAACCTAAAAACCTAAATTAGGGCCTTTCGGAAGGGTTCCCATCACGCAGGCAGCATTCCCTCGCTGTATGGCAATAGCCGGTCTTTGCGCGAGAAAGCTGCCGGCGCGAGGGTCTCCCGTTGCCTCCCTCAAGCGCTTCCCTAGCTCCCTGTGGAGCCCCAGCGCCCCTTTGCCCCATGACCCCATAGTCTCCACTATTTATTTTCTATCTATATATCTATCAAATTCAAGGAAGTTAACGTACGTTAATTTTCTGATGCAACCCAGACTGACATTTAAAACTTCCCTCCTTCAAGCACTAGTTTAGAACTCAAAGCATATTATTTTAAGGAAGTAGAGATCTTCTACTATCTAAAGTCCCGCACCTTCACATTTCAAAACGCTTCAATTTTTTTATTTATATTTAAAAAGCACCACCAACACTCTCAACGCATAGTTGATGGCTGTCTCAGCGCGCACACATGTGTTGAGAGTGTTGGTGGTGCTTTTTAAATACATTGAAGCGTTTGGAATTTTGGAGGGGCGGGACTTTAGATAGTAGAAGATCTCTACTTAAGTACCAAAGTAAAGCTTAACGCATTCACTGCCCCTTATTTTTACGAACTTGCCACATCTGTCATTAAGGGAACATTGCAACGCACATGTGCGTTCGAGGCACTGCGGGAAAGTCAGCAAAACGCATATATGCGTCGGTGGCAGTGAATGCGTTAAAAGCAAACACTTGCAAACTCTTTTCCAATGCATATGGCTGATACACAAAGTAGCCATGTCACAAAAAAAACTGCAACCGTTGTGTTATGTCTACCTGAGTTGTTCCTGGAATCGTACCTCCGGCTTACCGAGCTTGTTCAAGGTTAAAAATAATAATACAATACTTATTGGTTATCTGTGACAGAAAAACTTAATTTTGATTATGTTTTTTACTGATTAAAAGAAATTAGTATATCTACAAAAGCCGTGGTGGCATTGTGGTTCGACCTATCGCCTCTCATGCCGAGGGTCGGGGGTCCGATCCCGGCTCGCACCTTTAAGTTTACTTACGTGCGAAATTCAATTTGAATTTACTATGAACTTTTCGGTGAAGGAAAACATCGTGAGGAAACCTGCACGTATCTGCGAAGTAATTCAAAGATGTGTACGAAGTCCCAAATCCGCACTGGGCCCGCGTGGCGACTATAGCCCAAACCCTCTCATGATGAGGGGAGGCCTGTGCCCAGCTGTGGGACGCAAATAGGCTGTAGTGAAGATATACTATAGCCGATTTTGCAAACCGCAACTTTGCAAACCTTAAGTGAGTGAGTAGTTACTTTCCCTATAGAAATTTTCCATGAATCCATACTGAATTATAAATGCGAAAGTAACTCTGTTTGTCTGTCTGTTACCTCTTCACGTTTAAACGATGTAATTTGGTATGGAGATAGTTAAAAGATCCACGAAATAAGTATTAAAGTGGTTTATTGATGTAATATTATACGACTTATCAGATATGGCTTCTTTGGCATCTCTAATTATGGAACCCAAAAAGGACTACATGACACGTCATCATTAAAATATTGGGATAAAAAACAAAACGGGTTCGTTAGTTCCACCCTAAATAAGTTATCTCAGGTCCCTTAACAAAGGTATAGTCAGAATGATTTCACCTAGGTAATAATATTTTAGAAAAGTTGGTTGTAAGAAGTACCACAGACAATTATGTATACGTTTTGAATAGCAGTACTAGCCCACTCCACCCGACTTTTATAAGATGTTTTTTTTGGAATAGAAAGTATCCTTATACCCATTTGTAGGACTCAAATAATCTCCATACCAAAGGTCATACAAATTACTTCAACGGTTTAAGCGTGAATTGGTACCAGACAGACAGAGTTACATTCACATTTAAAACATTAAGTAAGTACTTACTTATATGCCCTGTTGCTATATCTCGTTTAGGATACGACCGGAAAAGTCATTTGCTCCATATACAATCTGTCAAATTTTGACAGTCCGTAACCAAAAAGGTATGGAGGGTTGAAGTAAAGGAGCACAATCTTTATAGTTCCAAAGGTGGACACCAAATCGGGTAGGTTGGGGGCGCTGCGGTCGTCACTCCAGTCAAGCCACCTAGGTGGATAGTCTGCAGTAGCGCCTTCAGATGGCGCTGCTGAGGCAAAAACGCAGCGAGAACGGTGGTGAGGAGAGTGTGTTTTGTTTTGTTGCTTATCAAATCCGCTGGACACGATTGCAACTGTTTCGCCACATAAGATTGCGCTCCTTACCAAGACACATTCTACACTCCATGCAAAAAGGCGGCGTTTTATGCATAAGTACCTAATATTAACCGGGCCTTAGTAGAGAGCAGAAATTTACATACCTACTGCTTGCTCTCTACTAAATGGGGACTATCGTTTCTTTGCTCACCAGTTGGCGCCACTGTAGACTGAGGTCCAGAGGTATAGCTGTCAAAGGCGACTTTATAAGATCGGCGCCGAAACAAACTTTTCAATCTTGAATCTCATTAAGTTTATTAATTATAAATAACTATCATCATATCGAGCAGCTATGCCGCAATGTTGTGCAATTCCGTTTTATTTGGAAAAAATGTTTTTTTTTCAAAGCGTTAACATTTATAGCCAAATAATCCATATTTGCGATAATTTCACGAAGAAGATCACTTTTCAACAGGTAAATTAAAGAAATTATGATTTATATCACGAAGCCCGCCAAAACCAGTGAAAACTGAATGTTATTGGACCTCACGCGACACTAGCGCCCCTAGTGGCATATTCACACGCGATAGCCCCCATTGTATAGGTACTAATTTGTATTCGGCGGTGACTGTACAACTGAGGTGGTCGCTTTTTGATAAGTACAATTTGAGACCATTATGGTTCGGTCCGATGGACGCAAATCGATCGATTTGTGATACGTATTTACATACTGTATTACTTCCCTGGGTTCGCCCGGATGGATTGTGTGATTACAAACATGAGGCATTTAGTTGTATGTAACCTTATTGTTGGTTATGCACGGTTATTCTTTGCATGAAAGAATTACTACTACTACTACAGCCTATTTGCGTCCCACTGCTGGGCACAGGCCTCCCCTCATCATGAGAGGGTTTGGGCTATAGTCCCCGCGCGGGCCCAGTGCGGATTGGGGACTTCACACACACCTTTGAATTACTTCGCAGATGCGTGCAGGTTTCCTCACGATGTTTTCCTTCACCAAAAAGCTCATGGTAAATTCAAATTGAATTTCGCACGTAAGTAAACTTAGAGGTGCGAGCCGGAATCGAACACCCGACCCTCGCCATGAAAGGCGGAGGTCGAACCGCTAGGCCACCACGGCTTCAACGAATTAGAAATACCTAGAATAGAATTAGAAATAATGATAGATTGTGTGCGTTCATATGAATTCTTGAACTCTAAAATAACAGTACAATATGATCGGTGTAACCGTAGAAAAAAAAATAGCGTTAATCTATGGTTACAATGAGGTCAAAATTTAATGTAAAATCGGCCATTTTGGCAAATTTCGAGCAGCATATGGTACTACAACAATGGGGGCGCTTGGCCGTCTCTCACCTGCCCATGCGCACCTTTGAAGCGTGCACGGAAATAAAGAGCGGAATTCAATATGACTTCCTACAACGTTAGATCGAGTTTGGCGTGGCACGTTCTTTATTGACTAGTGGCAAAAGTTTATTGCAGGCTGTTACTTGAAACTAAGTGCAATACAAAAAAAAAATACGCGTCAGTACGGACGGAACTTAAAGTACATTAGGGCTGTTTTGGCCTGGCAAGTCTGGCAGGCTGCAACGACTAAGGGTGACCAGTAATTTGAGGGTGAGAGGAATTTCTCCTGCCCACCACTTTGTTCGTTGTTTGTAGAATTTCGTGCCTATTTCGACCTGGATTTGATGTCTATCACCTGGATTTGATACCTTTAAGGGTAATTTCTGAAAATCCCGTGTTAAGCTGGGCGGGAACGTTCGGTTTTCTGATTCGGTTTCCCGATCGGAGTGAAGTTTTTTTTTTTTTTATCGAGTTAAGTACTTTCCTGTTCTAGTTTATAACTATAACTTGTGGACTCCCTATAGATCATTGTAGCATGAATGCGGTATGAATAGGTTTAAGATTTATTTCGACACAATATTCATTGTGCTCAAACCACTTGGAGCTATTCGAGGTAATGTTTAAAAAGCTTTGGAAAGTTACTAACAAAGCTTATTCATACGCTCGGGTTATTCAACTTTTACGTGCTTACGTTGTTGGTATTGTCACGTATTGTTATAAGTACTCAAAGATATGTAGGTAAGTAAAAAAAAAAAAAATTGGCCATAAGTATACACTTAAATACATATAACATTTGCAACAGTTTTATAGCTGTCTCCTTGGTGGCATTAAAAAAACGTACTTAACATCTTCACTTATACAAACTCTCCTAAACTCCCCATGTAAAAGGCTATAAAATAAAAACCAAAATTCTAATCTAATCTAACGCAAAAGCATTCCTACAGTGCTACCTACTTTATTAAAAAAAACACTGGCCATAAAAACCCTGTGTTTAAATTTCGAACGAATATAAAATGGCGCCACGCAAAAATGCAATGGGCTCTGAAATGACCGGTACACACTCACGTCGAAGTAAATTATTTTTTATTATTACTACAGACTAGTTGGTCAAGGAAATATTTTTAGCAATTTGGGAAAAGATCAATGAAAACGAATTCATAAAGCTAGGAGAAAGTAAACATAAATGATAAATGCTCAGTGTTCTAGAACTGTCACGAAATAAATCTTGCCGTGCGTGTGCGTCTGTCTTAATTCTAAATCTAAATGCTATAGAGAAAAACATTTTCGGACAGGTATCGCGTCGGAGGAATTCGAACGAAAAAAACAAATTACAAAAACCGCGGTTCCTTTTGAATTTCGAACGGGGCACGAAACGGCCAGGCTTTCGTGTTTACCGATTATATCGACATTTTACGAAACAATACTCTGTGAACAAACTTAACAATGTCATATGGAAAGAGATAAGCACGTTACATTCAACCATATAACTATCGAAATAAGAGCGACGTGGAATTTACCGACTGAACATACTACAGTTGTCGATACCTTTGCCTTATCTCAGAAGTGGTTCGTGAATTGCTATCGCCAAAGTCAGTAAAACAGTGATGGCTTTTTTATGTTTTTGTGAACCATTGTAAAGGGGAGAAGTATTGTTTACGATCTTGAAAACCGTCAAAGAAATGCCGTAAATCTATGTTAAATCGTAATTGACTTAAACCGGAAGCCCACTGCTGCGCACGAGTTATGTATGCCACGTGGGTACACTTCGTATCAAAATGTACTTAAGATACCTACTTCCAAATTATTTTCATCAGGTTGGCCGTCTGCCTGTACCCACCGCAACAGCCTATTTTGCGTCCCACAGTTGGGCACAGGCCTCTCATCACGAGAGGGTTTGGGCTAAAAAACTTAGTCCCCACGCGAGCCCATGTGCGATTGGGGACTTCACAAGTCCAGGTTTCTTCCTTTTCTCCAGATTTGTTCCTTCACTGAAAGGCTCAGTATAGTAAATTCAAATTGAATTTTGCATATAAGTAGGTACCTAAACTCAGGGGTGCGAGCCGGAATCGAACCCCCGACCCTTTGCATGAAAGGCGGTAGGTCAAACCACTAGGCTAGCACGGCTTACATGCCTATAGGCCTACTGTTTAATCATAGCAAAAATAAAAAAATGTTACTTCTTGACTTTTGATTGATAAATATGTGCAACCAACATCTCTATCTTTATAAAACTAAAAACAGTTATAATTATTATAAGAAAGCTACAAATTAAAAGAAACGGTATAACTAATCTAAAAAAGAAAAATTGACACAAAAACTTTATCAAATGTCAAATAATTATCATAAAAATTACAAGCACTAAATCAAACTATAGAGAATGACAAAAAATATATATTTCAAAAGACAAAAGAATTCCGATATACCTTCGATATGGAAAACGATTTTACGGTTTCTATTTCCTCCACAGGTGGTACAGTGCAGGTCATTAATATGTGTGCATGTTTAGACTTTAATACAACTGAATAAGGTGCGAAAGGGAATACATATTAATGGGTATCGATTGTAGAGAATTTCTTGACTCTAAGACAATGATCTGTGATAGCATATATTATTAACTTTTTATTGGTACAAATTGGTTATTTTTATCTTTGTATCTTCTGTTATTATATTGGTTTTTAGGTTTTAAATTATAGGTTAAGAGATGTAGAGGAACAAATGGTAATTTAAGAATAATATCTAAATAAGAAGCCGTGGTGGCCTAAATAAAATAAAGTTTAAATAAATAAATAAATAAAATAAAATAAACTATCAAGTCATACTGAACACAAAATAACGATTTTTAGAAAAATTGTGTATGTATGTCCGTCCGGATTTAACTCGAAAAATACAGGAGGGATTGCAACAAAATTTGGTATGGGTGTGTAGTTTATAACACTGGTCAACATTATAGGCTACTTTTATCCCGAAAAAATGCATAGTTCCCGCGGGAACGCTATTTCCGAATTCAACGCGGGCAGAAGCTAGTTGACAATAAAGAGCGTGTATGGTATGCCTACGTCATTTAATTTTTGAGCTTGAATGTTCAGTCACTTTCGGAAATAACTACCTACCTATAAGGTTATAACTCGAACCTTTGGTACCGTTAGACAGCAGCTGTTCGCAAATCAATGATAGATCTCATTGATCGGTGTCACGTTACCGTCATTCGATACAATGCATTTACATTAATAGATAATGGTATTAAATATGGGTGAAAGGAACTAAACGGGAGTAAAGTTTATTAAAATAAGCATAAAACATAAACATAACTTGTTCTTATACCTACTGTGCTACCCCTATGCTATGAGAAGGAGGCGGTGATGTTATATGTTACGTAAAAAAGTATAAAAAGTTTCTTCAATGCGTCACGATTTTAACACAAACACGTGCCTTTAAAGTTCCGCTTCAAAACGATGGGTCAAGCCCCAGAGCCACTGGCTCCATTCGGCGCCTCTTGTCCATACAATATTCAGTAACTCGGGCAAACAGGGCTTACGGCAGATGGCTGCCATACTTTGAACGTGACGTCACGATTTGTCATTTTTGAATTAAAAATAAAGAGGGTTCCATGGTCATATGATGTCATGGCAATGTAGAGTTGTAAATGCTATGGCATATGGACTTAATTTTAATTAAAAAAAAAAGAAAAGTCCAATAGAGTAGAACTATTTTTTATTTTATTAGTTCAAAGAAAACGTTAGCTTCAATCTGTGTTAGTAACACTTTCCACACTAGAGGTTAAAAACGAATTTCGCACACAGAAATCTAATTAGGTACAATAACATACCTAATCATCGAAAATATTTCGAGGTGGAAATTAAATTTAATGAAAATTATTGGGTATATAAAAAATCACAAGTCAACTCTAGTCAATTAGGACTATGGGTTTTTTACGTGGACAAGGAAATAAAATAAAGTTTGGGTTTTTGGTAAAATTGTAGGTTAAACTTTACTTATCAGTTCCTGTTAATTAAAAGGGGAATTCGTGATGTCAAGGTCAGTTAAAATACTGACGCAAATATGTAAAAAATATAACCAAGTACAATTACGTCGATGACTCAATCAAAATAAGTTCCAATACTTCTAATCTCTAGTATTTTAAAATATTTTACATCACCCTTGGCCATAAAGTGGGATTTTCTGCCCGCTGCGCGGAGAGAAAACCTCACGTCTTGGCCAAGGCAAGACGTAAAACTTTTGACAAACCACGGGCGGTTATTCGTAAAGCCCCAGATCGCATATTTATAGCCCTCACCTTCGGTTTGGTCCACAGAAACCTGCGATCTAGGACATTTACGAATTTACCACCCTAGGTCTGTAATGTACTATTAATTACTTAGGTATATGTTTATACTTGCCTATAGCTCGTTTAGGTACTTGAAGCTAAGCTCATGTGAAAAACCTTATGCTTTTAAATACGTGAGCGAGATGACTTATGATGATGAAAAAAAAAAAAACTACTGAGCGTATTTTCATAGGGTTTTCACATAGACGTAAATAATATAGACCCGGTCTAACGTACACGTAATATGTCCCCACTTCCACGGTGTCCAATCCAAAGTTCTGTCACCGAGCGTGCGCGACAATAAGCGTTTTTAAAAAAACTTTTTTCGAAACTGTTTCTCAGTATCTAAAAACTCGTCTCGTTGCTGAAAAAATGGGACCCAGCTTTAGTGTCACGATATAAGTTTAACTTTGGATTGGACACCAATGAAGTGGGGAAACATGACATGTATTTACGTTAGGCCGGGTCCATACGAAGTATTATTTATGTCTATGGGTTTTCACCAATGGAGTACATAGACAGAATGATTCAGTAAGGTTCGCGTGTAGGTTTGTACTAATCTATAACTTCCCTGCTACCCATGTGAAGTCGGGGTATGTCGCTAGATTGCCTATATTTAACAAAACCTAATAAGTACAGAATTTTTACCTCTTGTCTAAATCAGTCAATATCTAGTCCTACAACTACTACTACTACTTCAGCCTATTTGCGTCCCACTGCTGGGCACAGGCCTCCTCTCATCACGAGAGGGTTGGGCTATAGTCCCCACGCGGGACCAGTGCGGATTGGGGTTTTCCTTCACCGAAAAGCTCAGTGGTAAATTCAAATTGAATTTCGCACATGAGTAAACTTAGAGGTGCGAGCCGGAATCGAACCCCCGACTCTGCATTAGAGGCGGTAGGTCGAACTACTAGGCCACCACGGCTTCTAGTCCGAAACGATTCAATAACAACATAACTATGTTACCTATTATTTGAGAAATTAGGACAAATATAATAAAGAAAAACTATAAAAGCTAAAAAAAAAAATATTTTACCACATCCTGGCTTAGCCTATCGTGTTACAGCCCGCTACAAACTTAACATTGCAGTTAAACTGCATCTTAGTAATTCCTAGATTGCTCGATTTAACGGCAAATATAACATGGTAAAACGATGAATACAACATTGTACGAAAATCTGGGTTTATTGCACAATGAAATCATAAATCGTGTGAATGATAGCAAATCATTGGGATTGTGATTTTGATTTGATTATAGCTTTTTGTTGTTGAAAGGCGCCGTCGGCGGATGTGATTGATAATCGGGAAGTTACTTCAATCAAATTGTTTTTTTTTCAGTGATGGTCAGATTATGAGGGCCTTTTTTACATACATTTCATATTTAATTGGTTGTATCACGACCTCAATTTCATGCATAGACATCAAATAGGTACTTTGTTAAAAAAAACACGCATCGAAGAAGGGAAGGGAACTTCTTCTCAGATACTGAATCACAAACAGCTAAAAAGGTTCTTAAAGGGTAGCTTTAAATACTAGACGCCAAACCAACTCAGCAGAAAGCTATATTTAGAATCCCTAGAACGTGGCCCATAGAGCGTCTAAGGTTATTGTTCTGTGTTATTAACGCGTCATTTCTCTCTTTCTTCTCAACCCAGTGTAAACGAGACGGACGATTTGTCAAAACTGGCCAAATTACTAGGCGCCAAGGCGACGCCGACTGTTCCCATGGTAACCATCGAAGGCTATGACAACGCGTTCGTATTTTTATATTTGGAGAACCGGTTTTGGAAATTATAACCTCATCTGTTAATTTGACTTGACAAAATTTATATGCGAGATGGTACTTCCGTTAATAAATTGCAAATGGAACGGCAGATTAGCTAGATTGTGGAAGTAAATGGAAAAAAAAGGATTTATCTCTTATCGACCAATTTTTCCCTACCCATCCAGTTAAACTAGCGACTTCATAAAAAATAAGGACTAATATGTTTTATTACTATGTAATTTAATTTGTCTTTTGGTAGACTGCCTATAATTATAGAAATATACACCCTCATCTGTTAACTGTCTATTTGATTCCAACAATGCTTAAACACTTGGAATGTATTCAAAATTGCCACCTTTTTTGCCGTTCCAAAAAAGATGCAAAAAATGCACCTAACTCATAGACGTAAATAATATAGACCCGGTCTAACGTACACGTAATATGTCCCCACTTCCACGGTGTCCAATCCAAAGTTCTGTCACCGAGCGTGCGTGACAATAAGCGTTTTTAAAAAAACTGTTTTCGAAACTGTTTCTCAGTATCTAAAAACTCGTCTCGTTGTTGAAAAAATGTGACCCAGCTTTAGTGTCACGATATAAGTTTAACTTTGGATTGGACACCAATGAAGTGGGGAAACATGACATGTATCTACGTTAGGCCGGGTCCATACGAAGTATTATTTATGTCTATGACCTAACTATTAAAATAATAATTATTTTCTATACTACCTTTTGACGTGATCTATCATGTCAACTCTCATCTAAAGCTCGTTTTTTTTTAATAATCAGCATGTGAACATACCTAACGAAAAAAGTTCATGTTTTGTTTAGCTGCATTTTTTGCATCTTTTTTGGAACGGCAAGAAAGGCGGTGGCCCTTTTGAATAGATTGCAAGTGTTTAAGCATTGTTGGAATCAAGTAGACGGTTAACAGATGAGGGTGTATATTTTCTAACTGGATCTCCCACTAAAAACCATTTGTATGGGAAATGTATGAGTCACCAAATCCTCTCAATTGTGTGTGGCGGTTCATTAATTCCTATTTGATCTGTTAATTGATGTAATATTGCGTTAATGTTGTATGGAAATAGATATGATCACATGTAGGCCTGGCTTGGCTTTGTATTAAGCACGTTTTTAACAAAAAACTTTGAATGCCTACGAATGTTGTATCGAAATTTGAAATGAGTAAGTGTTGATAATAAATAATACCAAAAATTTTTGATGTAAAGATTTAAAAAAAAACGATTTCTTCCACGTCGAATTTGGGGTAAAAAGTAGCCTATGTGCTCTTAAATATGATCATATATAAGTATACCAAATTTAATCAAAATCGGTCTATCTGTGTGTGTGTGTGTGTATCTATCCTTTTCCTATTTATATTAATTTGACAAATGTAATTAAGATTTAAAATGTATTAAATTTTGACATGTGTAATGAATTAGGTGAAACCTGTAATGTTACAATATGATTTTTGATAAATAAATAAATAAAAATAAATAAATAACATAAAATCTGTTTCACAGTGAAATACTGACAGATCCACGTTACCTTCGCATTAATAATAATATATCATTAGTATGGATATGGATTTTAGGTTGTCTATTGTGAATACTTTAAAACACCTTTAATAATAAACATTTGCATGTCGTAGGTAAGTAAGTACCTACATTGATTTTTTAATTTTTTGATGGAAATTTGCATTTTGTTGTGAAACAAGTATCTTTGAACTTTTTCCATAAATAAATGTTTCATTCTTCAAAAACCTTGTTTCCGCATAATTTCAAATCTTGGCCACCCCATCGAGTAAGGAGGGGAAAATTCGTCGAAACTAGGCCGAATATGTTTGCCGATTGAGACAGCTCGGCGAAGGGGAGACAGGGGATGGTCGGCATAGTTGGAGTTAGTCTGTTTGGCTAGGCTTCCCTTGTAAGTTACTGTGTTTATTCACTTGAGGTAATATTTATTTATTTTTTATGGGATTTGCAGTGAGTGTCGAAGAATTTAAAGGGATTTGGAGTTTTTGCTTATTAATGATTATGTTGTGTCGCAGCTTTGCGTAGAATTGGGTGTAGTTTTGGAGATTTTTTTTTGAAGGGTAAGTAGGTAAGGAAGCACAAACAAACACACTTTCACATTTATTACATTACTACGCATTATCAGAAGTGAAAACATGACTTACATTTACATACAAAAAAAAAATATTTACGCCTTTTTTAAAGCCATTTTTTTATACCAATAGTATAGGCAAACGAGCGCACAGCACAGCCCACCTGAAGGTAAGTGGTCACTGCCGCCCATGGACACCGAAATCCTATGCTCCCACATTAAGAAACCATAAGATCTCGAATGCCTTGCCTACCCTGAAGCCTAAGATGGAATGCCTCTGTGCCAGAAATTTCACCCGCTGCCTTAACGCCCTACCGGAACACAACAGTGCGAACACTGCTATTTGGCGGCAGGTTAGCGGGGAAAGACGGTGGTACCACTCCCGACGGACCCAGCACCAGGTCCTACCACTAACATTGGTTGGAAAACATGCAAACAGGGCACGTGATAAGTATCGCCTAAATTTAATTCGCCAATTCAATACAACCAACCGTCTGCTAACCAAAATAATATTCTCCGAATTCAAAGTCATCAGTCAAAAATACTCAAATAGTTCTATCCCTTTCCCTCACCTGGAAGTGTATGTTCATCTCGCTCTACCGTCCTAAATTCCGGCACGTAGGAGAAACATTGTTCATTCATTGTTAGTTTTTAATGTATAAGTACTTTATTGGTACGGGTTCCGTCGCTTCCGCTGCTTTTTTTTCGAAAGCGTGGACTAAAAAAAATATCAACTGTACATAATTCACTATCAAATATAATCATCTGATATCTAACTTTATTCGGTTATTGCATTCCCGCGGGAACTATGCGTTTTCCCAGGATAAAGTCCTGTCCCTTCTTCTCAGCGGCGCTTCTTCTCAAGAAATGCCCCTATGTGGCCAATTTGCTGAATAAATGATTGAATTCTGATTCCCGGGACTCCAACTACCTCCATGCTAAATTTCATCTCAATCGGTCCAGTGGTATAGGCGTGAAGTGGTAGCAGATACATAGACAGACAGACAGAGTAACTTTCGCATTAATAATATTAGTGGGTATGGATGCTTTTGCATCTACAATAGCCATAGGCGATTTTATTACATAGTACGTTCCCTTCTCCCCCTTTACAACATCAAAAATGGGCAATAATCAGTTTACAACCTCGTAAAGACGTCTTTACATATTCCATTAGATAATAGCTTCGTTTTTGCACGTGCATGAAACTTGACACTTACTGCATCAGAAGCTGAAAGCTATCGGTGCTGTCAAAATGAAATTATAATCTACAAGCTTTACAAAACTTCTTTTCTCATTTTAATATTAGTATTCCATAGCTGAATCCCAATAGAACTATTATTCTATTGTAACACTTGCGATGCCTTTCGTTTTATTTGTACTAAGTTACCAGGCTCGTTTACAGTTAAAGGCTTTAAAAAATACGCAATCTGAATATTTATCGCATCATTACACGACATAATTTATAATGTTGTCGTAAAAATATAGCAGCGCGACCGATTTTTTCTCGGGTGAAAATAGCTGAAAATGAGTTTTCCCAGATATGAGACCTCAATCCACACTGGGCCCGCGTGGGGACTATAGCCCGACCCTCTCGTGATGAGATGAGGCCTGTGCCTAGCAGTGGGACGCAAATAGGCTGAAGCAGTAGTAGATATGAGACCTAGTTAGCTAGATCGATTTCTGGCCCCAGCGTACGGCGAATCACTAAATAATATATTGCAAACTGGCTTCTGCCCGCAACTTTGTCCGCGTGGAATTCGGTAATAGCGTTTTTTCGGGATAAAAAGTATAAACTATCCCCATACCAGATTTTGTTGCAATCCGTCCAGTAGTTTTCGAGTTCAATCCGGCGGGAAAACTAATTTTACATGACTATTTTCATCATATGAAAGGTTGTTTCAATAGTGTTTGCGTCAGAGACTACCTAATATACAGACAAACTATCACGATAATATATGATAATAATAATATAGTAGACGCTAAAATATATATTGGATAAAGGGCAGATGTCAAATTGTCAATATGTTTTTAAAAGAATTTTGTGTAGCGGATATGTTAAATTTACTGTTTATTATGACTTTAGACAGTTTTATGGAATTTTAACAGGTCCGCGTGATATAAATGACAATGGTTCATTTTGAATTTTTATTAGGTACTATTGTGAATGTTTTATCAATGTGCTAAAACGTGTGTTATGGAATGATATTCTCTTGTATTAGATATTTTAAAGATTATATTGGCCTGAGTTCAAAGGCTGGATTTTGTCGAAAATTTAAATTTTTCATGTTTTTAAATATGTTTTAAAATATATATTTTTCTCTCGTAGGATGCTAATGGTCGAGGTGTTTTTTTCTCAAATAGATTATAAATGTCACATGTCGTATGTAAGAAAGCATACGAATGACTATTACGCGGTTATAATTTCATCAGAAAGACGTCCACTATTGGACATAGGAGGCGTCACCCAAGGCGCGCCACTCAGACCGATCTTCTGCCACCCGCAACCACCGTATTCCTGCGACCTTCACGAGGTCGACGCTCCATCTTGTTTGAGGCCTAAAAACAGCTCGTCTCCTGGTTCACGGATGCCATTCGAGAACTTTCTGGCCCCATCAGCAATGTGCAAGCCCTCACTGCCGCTGAAGTTTCGCAATTATTCGGGCTATGTCATGTACGATACTAGTTCTACTGCGGATAACGTCATTTCTGATTATATCACGCAAATAAACCCCGAGCATAATCCAAAAACAGGATATTGATCTCGTAAATAATACATACGTAATTCTCCATGAAGGGTGAACTATTTATCAATTATAATGGCCATTGAAAATCGATGAATAGAGATGACTCGATAGATCCTTAACAATGATCGATAGATCGTCGAACCGTTCAACTACTTCATTTACATAACTATGGATTTTGTGTCATTGTTGAAATTAGGTGATAATAGAACGTATTAAAATGTATTAGAGAGGAATTGGAATACAATGCGTGTCATCGTATGCTTAAGGAGTTAGAAATAAGTTCAGTTATATATCGGTTATAGCATTCCCGCGGGAATCTTGCAATTTTCCTGGATCAAGATTTTCCCTGGGCGGGACTTCATCTTTATGCCACATTGAATCTAAATCGGTCCAGCGGTTTGAGCGTGACACATAGAGTTACTTTCGCATTTGTAAGATTAGTATAAAATTGTTTGACACCCATGACCCTGGGGTACTTTACTACACATCTCATTCAATAACTAAAACGATTCTATCCTTAAACCAGGGAGAATAAGTTTGCTTATAGTGAACACGTAAATACTTTTCAGCGATAAAACTAACCATAGAGTTACATAGACAAGCATTGTGCGTTGTTACTCAACCATTTTCAAATGTAACATGTAACAATCACCGTAAAATCACATTACTTACTACCAAAACAAACCCCACCAAACAAGGAAAAACATAATATAAATAACACTTATCTAACAATCTAATTTAACTGTACCATTTTCACAAAACCCAGGAAAAAAGCAATAAAACTAGCGAACAATGGTCTATGCTCGAAAAGAGTTCGGTTTATTTTTAAACTATTCAAATTTGGAATTCGAAGCGGCCATGTTGGTTAAGGTTTGGAGCGGGGAAAATAGCATGAAAGTAATTGTCTATGCGTTGTATTTGGAAAATAGAAAAGTTATTGTGATTTCCGTGATAAATCAGTACTAATAAAATGCGATAGTAACATTGTCTGAGTGTCTGTTACCTTTTAAGCTGAACCGATTAAGATGAAATTCAACTCACATTTCAGTTTCAGTTTCAGGTTATTATATTACTATTTAAGCAGTTACCAATAATCACAGATTCCGCTCACTCGATTATTTACCTGTAACAAAAACAATGTATTATTAGTTTTTTTATTATTATTAAAAACCAGAAATAACAAAATTTCCTCAGAAACCAACAAACCACGAAAATATTTTGCGTTCTCACTTTAATTTAGTTAGCAATGTGTTAACAGTGTTCAAAAAATACATTCAAAAATCGACGCAACGACAACGGTATAAAGTCTCTTCCAAAATGACTTTTTCCTTGCAAGTTACAAATTTCTCTGCTATGTTGTTCATCGTGGTTCTCTAATTATCATAGTTTGAGTTTCGTTTAGAAAATTAATGGCAAATCACAAGG
Organism: Aethes cnicana; assembly: GCA_963971205.1. Taxonomy (NCBI): domain Eukaryota; kingdom Metazoa; phylum Arthropoda; class Insecta; order Lepidoptera; family Tortricidae; genus Aethes; species Aethes cnicana. The sequence continues at coordinate 8,080,052 of OZ020295.1, read as the reverse complement.
TTATGAGAAATAATTCCATGTTTCCTCTAGAACAACGTAACATCCCACCGTTGGGCACAAGCCTCTCATCACGAGAGGCTATAGTCCCCACATTTTCCCAGCGTGGAACTGGGGACTTCACATAACTTTGAATAACTTCGCAAATGCGTGCAGATTTCCTCACGATGTTTTCCTTCACCGAAAAGCTCAGCGGTAAATTCAAAAATTTAATTTCACGCGTAAGTAAACTCAGAGGTGCGAGCCGCATTCCAACAACCGACCGTTCTGCCACAGATTATTTAATAGTACTACGACGTACAGAATGGCCACGGAATCACCCGCCTGAATCTAGCCGGCCCGCAATTCGCGCCCAACTCGCGTTTCCATCGTCATTTTTTGTTTCATCCGGAGACGGTGAGTGGATCATTGGCCCGCGTAGTGGTACACACATATTTACAAGTGTACAGACGTCCTCGCCCGCACATAGACGTCCTCGCACGCAAACATTGACACTTTCGAAATTGTGCTTTTATAGGCCGTGTCCGCCGGGTACTTCTGCATGAGAGGCGGTAGGTCAAACCACTAGGCTACCACGGCCTTTTTAACAGCTATAAATAAATATAAACTTAATTAAAAAGTAACCAATTGACACAGTTACCTAATTAATATAATAACTATTTATACCTGCAGCCATTTAAATATCTAAATTACCAGTGTTTTGATCATCAATCATGTTAACCATGCTACGTATTTCTAACGAGCGGTGAATAAATTGATATATTCGTTACTAGAGAACTGGTTTGCCTATACGCGTATGGTAATAATAGAAAATACTGTTCTATATTAAACAATTTGATACGGTCAAGAAACTCCTCGCTACGTCGGATGGAGAAGTTTTTTGTTCCTTCTTTACATATTCTAATTACTCTACTTATAAAACATATTCGATTATTATTGAATAGATCTATCTATCTTATGGGCGAGTTGCCTCGTTGTTTGCTCGTGCACTACGTATTATCAGACACAATACAAATACCATAGACATAAATAATACTTCGTATGGACCCGGCCTAACGTAGATACATGTCATGTTTCCCCACTTCATTGGTGTCCAATCCAAAGTTAAACTTGTATCGTGGCACTAAAGCTGGGTCACATTTTTCCAACAACGAGACGAGTTTTTAGATACTGAGAAACAGTTTTTTTAAAAACGCTCATTGTCACGCACGCTCGGTGATAGAACTTTGGATTGGACACCGTGGAAGTGGGGACATATTACGTGTACGTTAGACCGGGTCTATATTATTTACGTCTAGACAAATACAAATTGTTTATTGAAACAGTGAAATACATGTGAATATTCAGTGTAATCATAAAGACTGTCAAACACCTTATATTACGGCGTAGATACATCGGAAATAGCCAGTGAGCTTCAAATTTTCATATTTCGCCTGCACAGCGCCATCTAGATGTAGCTCATGGAGTTCAAATTTGTATGCAGGCTACCTAGGCAGCGACATCTATTATCGCATTTAACACTTATTTCGGGCGTACGCTGATTTGTTTGAAGGTTGTCATTCTAAGTTTACCTTACTTCTTCTATGGTATTATTGAAAATGCGTGATTTTCACGTATGATAATCTTTTTGGGCTTCCAAGCAAATAGTAAGCAAATACGTATGTGTGATTTCAAAGACGTTTCACTTCAAAAACTCTATACGAAACCTAATTTTCTTACATATTCCTTAACTCCTGCGACATTCAAGTGACATTGGCACGCTCGGAATAGAACGGAAAAAGAAACAAGAAGCCAAAAGGAAGTGATATTCCACAAACATTACACCCAAGGGAGTTTTGTTTTGCTTGTTACAGCTCGATAGAGTTAGTTAGGGTTGCCGCTTTAAGAGAGAAAGAGAAGAAAGAAGGAGAGAGCGAGGAGTGTTAGCTACAGAACCGTTGGACTCTCCATTAAAACAATTTAGGTACGTTATCTTTTATTAGCAGATCACTATAGAAACAAACCGTGGTGGCCTAGTGGTTCGACCTATCGCTTCTCATGCAGAGGGTCGGGGATTCGATTCCGGCTCGGTCAGAAATTCAATTTGAATTTACCACTGAGCTTCTCGGGGAAGGAAAACATCGTGAGGAAACCTGCACGCATCTGTGAAGTAATTCAAAGATGTGTGTGTAGTCCCCAATCCGCACTGGGCCCGCGGGGGGGCTATGGCCCGAACCCTTACAATCAACATTTTAAATAAATACTGCGTTGCAATGAAACTGAAAACATGTACGACTTACTCGTTTTCCCATACATACTTAGATTAAGGATACTAAAGGTTGTAATTTAGTTGCGTTATTTTTCTGCTCTTTCCGAATTTGCAGTGAGGTACTTACTAAATACTAAATAAAATGTGATGAGAAGGATGGCCAGATTTACGTTCAGTTTGCAAAAATTAGGCCTTGTGCTTAATGCCTTATTAAGCCTTATGCAATAAATTATTTTTAATTGAATTGAATTTGTGCTAATACACGACATACTTGTATAATAGACACGCCCAAAAATAATGTATCAAACAGGCACAGCCCATTGTGACGTAAGGCGCGAACAAACAATTTGACGAATTGATTTTTATTTGTAAACTGAAATTGAAAGCGGCAACCCTAGCTCTTCTAAATTCGGTGCCATGATTATTATAAATGCGCTTCGTTGCGGCGGGTAGAGCACTATATTTGTCAGCCGGCTTCGTCTGACGTTGTGTGATGTACTTAAAATGCCGTCTAAAACTAAAATGCGATAAAAAGAACCATTTTATGGGAAATTATACCATTTACGGGTCCCGCGGTATAACTCGCGTTGGTCCCATTTTTCCCGTGGGAATTCGAGTAATCCTTTCTTAGTGCTCCCCTACACTCACCAAGGAACCTAGCCACATGCCAAATTTCAGGTTTCTACGACCAGTAGTTTCAGCTGTGCGTTGATCGATCCGTCATCAATCGGTTTCTTGTTTTATTTACCTACATAGAAAAAAGATCATATACTTAAATCTCAAGAATAACAGCTTAATTGATACCTATTTATTTACAAGACTAGTCATACCTGACTCATGTTGACTCATACATATAATTGTTTGTATGTATGAACGACAAATCAACTCCAATAGGCATTAATAGTTCCGCGTTCCACTATTATTGTATGTTCACTGTATTTATTTAGCCGTGGGAAGAAGACTGCGTCGTTATGATAAAGATTTTTTTTAAGAAAACCAAAATAGCTATTTATTACACAAGGCTGTAAAGTCGTTATTTGGCGCGAGTACATGTAATGAAACCTAAGCAAGCGAAAGGGGCGTTCAATCGTTAATACCCATTTCCTAGAGCCACTGAGCTCATCTACGCGTCCATTGTAAGTATATTCTAAATCGTTTCTAGCGCGTACAATTAGTATTTGAAATGAACTTCCTGCCTCGGTTTTCGCTCTGCGCTACAATTATCAATAGCGTCATCAAATATTTTTGAGATCGGCAACGTATTGGTGAGGTGGCCGCCTGTATGTCAGTCTATTTAAATAAAAAAGGAGCTAGAATTTAAAAAAGCGAGGGTTTTAAGATAGAACCCCGAGGGTAGCGAAGCTTTTTCGAGACGTGAAATAACTTTGCTACTACTACTACTACCACTACTACTACTACAGCCTATTTGCGTCCCACTGCTGGGCACAGGCCTCCCCTCATCATGAGAGGGTTTGGACTCTAGTCCCCACGCGAGCCCAATGCGGATTGGGGACTTCACGCACACATCTTTAAATTAAACTACTTCTTTTTACGGTTTAAAATAACCTTGCTGCGAGTGTAAAAAACAATTTTTACATCACCCTTGGCTTGGCCATAAAGTGGGATTTTCTGCCCGCTACGCGGAGAGAAAATCTCACTTCTTGGCCAAGGCAAGACGTAAAACTTTTGACAAACCACGGGCGGTAATTCGTAAAGCCCCAGATCGCATATTTATGTCACAGAAACCTGCGATCTGGGACATTAACGAATTCACCGCCCTAGGTCTGTAATGTACTATTACCTCACTACCAGCGAAAACTGTTATGTCGGATCGAGATTCGTTACTTTTTTCTTTTAATTTAAGCAAAAGCTAGCGTCAACTTGTGATGGACTTAAAATACAATAGTTCTTATTACTACTACTACTACAGCCTATTTGCGTCCCACTGCTGGGCACAGGCCTCCTCTCATCACGAGAGGGTTTGGGCTATAGTCCCCACGCGGGCCCAGTGCCTGCCAGTAATAGTTCTTAAGATACTTACTTTAGTTACATAAAAATACCTTCATATGGTATGGAAAAGCTGTGATATCCCGTCACAAGTGTCTAGTTACACTTACTAGAAAATCCCAAGCCCTCGATTTCGTGTAAAAACATTGACCTATAATAAGTAATAACATATGGACGAACAGTGCCTAACAGAATAATTATGTCAAAATATATGGAGCAAACTGACATTAGAATATACGTTCCAATATGCTAATAACGCCTCTATAATGAAGGCCAAACGTTTTGATGCGCCATTTTTCTCCGGCTGATTGTGAATCCTTACTTATAATCGATCAATGTGCAAAAAATTGTATGCTAACTAAAAATGAACATTTTGATTTTCATCTTTCATTTTCACAATCACTGCAAGTCACTCATCGCAATTGCGTAGTTCTAAGTTGTTGACAAGACAAACAGTAGATATACGGTATTTTTATATATGCCTGTTTAAAATGCGAGTCACGGTAAAAACCGTTGATAATTCTAGAGTAAGTATTTGTACTTGGTTCTCCGGAAGTTTATTAGATTTAATTACGAATAAAAACTACTTATACATACTACTCTTACAGCTAACCACCGAGTGTGTGCAAAAAACAGCTTTTTAGGGTTCCGAAGTCCACAAGGAACCCTTATAGTTTCGCCATGTCCGTCCGTCCGTCCGTCCGTCCGTCCGTCCGTCCGTCTGTCCGCACTATTGCTCGGAGATGCTTAGGTCTAGAGAGCTGTAATTTGGCATGAATATGCATATTAGTTACGCTGACAAAGTGGTACAATAAAATTTTGAAATATATTTTTTTATAGGGTACCTCCCCTACTCGTAAAGTGGGGATGTAATTTTTTTTTCTTGCGTACCCCATGGTGCGGCATATCGTTAAATAGGTCTTAAAAAAATATTGTGGGTTTGTTAAAACCATTTTTTGATTAAGTGATGCGTTTGTGAAATATTAAGCTTTAAAGTGCTATTTTTTGTTAGAGTAACGTGTCCCCCCCCCCCCCCCCTGCCAGCTAAATGGTGATATTTGGATGGCTGAAAAAAATCACGGTTGTGGCATATATAACGTAGTTGAAAGGAAAACTATCAGAGCTAAGTAGGCTGTACAAACTTACGAGTAATAGTCGACCAACTTATAATGATGATTTTTCTCGAGCGGCAGGGGCGTCGGGCGGGCACGTCATACCACAGGCTAGCTAGATGCTAATAAGTCTTAGAAAGGTACTGTGGGCATCCTCAACTTCGGAACCCTATAATTTGCGCGTGGCCCGACACGCACTTGGCCGGTTTTAAATCTTAGTTCGAGTCCCCGGGAGGAAAAAAAGTCTACTTTAAGTAGCGTTAAGTTTTAAATACAGTGATAAATTGTCATAATTCAAACAATCATGATGTAATAAATTAATAGAAAAACATGAGTAATGAATACTACCTATTACTATTCAATAGTCATAGAAATAAGGAGGTTTTGTGGTTACATAGTTAAGGTATGTGTCGTTTCTAGGTTCTATTGAATATCTAAGTACGTTGATATTTTTTTCCTGTTACCTTGAATTAGAATTATTATCTAGCATACTTTTTGCGTTTTATAAGTTTTGAATTAATACAGGAAATCCGGTAAAATCTAATGCAGACTTATTTAATTGAGTGAACCTACTAAACATGTGTAATATTGGTTTGGAAAATCATCAGTTGGTAGTTCTAAGCAAAAGGTCCTGCCCAATTTTTTTTTCCTGTTGATTAAGCATTTTACTACTGTTTCACCTGATGGAATCCGACGGTATCTAATATATAAAATTCTCGTGTCACAGTGTTTGTAACCAAACTCCTCCGAGTGTATGTTCAGTAGGTCTGAGAATCGGACGTAAGCTATTTTTCATACCCAAAGAAAATCAAGGCGGTACGAAGTACGTGGGGTCAGCTAGTGTAGATAAATATATTTGTTTAGACAGCGATTCATGTAGGACGTGGTAACTTCAGTGATTAGTTTGACGTCATAGCCTCAAAGAATTGTGGCTATTGTCCTAACGAAGCCCATAAAAACATTACTGGGCCCACATATTTCACACTTATAACGAGGCAACGAACCGTGGGGTTCAGGAAAACCCTTTAGGAGGTAACAAAGGATAAGAGGCAGCGGTAGCGGGGCCAATCTACTCTTTTAGCTTAAAAGTCTTAAAACTAAAAGCCAAAAAAATGGGTTTTGGATGGCCTTGGAAGGATTTCGCCCTTATCGTTCCCAACTGCCGAGTGAACTATGCGTTTTTCCGGGTTAAAAGTACCTAGCCTATGTCCTTCCCCCGACCTTCAAATATTTACATACCTACCAAATTTTATCGTAAATCGGTTTAGCAGTTTATACGCGAAGAGGAGACAGCCAGAATAAAATTGCTTTCTCATTGCTTTCGCATTTATAATAATAGTATGTAATTTAATTACATACCTACCTTACCTTATACCTATGTGTAATTACATTATGTCTGTACTGTTCCTTGATTGTGTGGTGTTCAATAATAGTACATTACAGACCTAGGGTGGTGAATTCGTAAATGTCCCAGATCGCAGGTTTCTGTGGCCCGAACCGAAGGTGAGGGCCATAACTATGCGATCTGGGGCTTTACGAATTACCGCCCGTGGTTTGTCAAGTTTTACGTCTTGCCTTGGCCAAGAAGTGAGATTTTCTCTCCGCGTACCGGGCAGAAAATCCCACTTTACGGCCAAGGGTGATGTAAAGTATATTGTATTGTATTAGTACTTATGGATATCTTCAGCCATTGGAAGTTCATCTTTTTCTACTTGAAAGTACTTAATTAGGTTGAATTTTCTGCATTTTCAAGGTTTTCTCATTGGTATCATAACGTTAAAATGTGTTATTTCGGTTATTTAAATTGAAAAATCGCTGCCGCTCATCAATAGCACCAGCTTCTTTTACGGCATACATGCGCCGCTCTCTGACATCTATGGCATTATATTTACAGACTGATTTAGATTTTGACAGTCAAATTAAGTTTTTTAAGGGGTAATCTGTCAACGCTGTCAAATCGTTAAGCTGTATTGTTTTAAAATGGGAGGGCCCACAGCTGGCAGGGCGGAAATAATTTTAATAAATATTTGGTACGCGTGTATACACTGTTCCTTATTGTACCTGTTGTTTATTTTTATTAACATGAGCTATGATGTCATGGGGGAATCATGGTAACCCTGATCAAAATATAATATCTCAAAATTAGATTAATTGAGTGATATTGTATTTTATAGATGACATTGTAATTGGGAATAAAAAAGGTTGATTGATGCCAAAAATATTGCATTTTTATATGCTGTTGGTAGGTAGGTAAAAAAATATTAACAAAATGCTTGTCAATCAGTAAGCTTGTTTTACAGTTATTTAATACTGACTGCTCGATCTAGGCACAGTAACAAAAGGCATGCAATTTGGCAAATCATTAATGATTAATTTAATGCTTTGTATGAATTTGATTAGGTACATTGTACGTCACCCGAGGCAACGTGTGACGTCAGTATTTGTATGACGTCTCAAAATAAAGCTGATTGCCGTTAAAAAGTGATAAACAGCAGGTTCCTTATTAAAAAAGCCAGCAATCATCCCCTTTAAAAGATTCAAGTCGATGTGTAAAAGTTGCAAACACAAAAAGCTTTCTCCCACAGCACTTCACCAAAAAAGGCTCCCCAAAAAATCCTCCGTCATCTTACAATAATGCTAATCAGCCAATGAATCACCTTCGACCCCAAATTTTGGGGTGACAAGACCCACAAGACTTCCCCAATACCACCAGAATGAAGTGCGGAGGGTGGATTTCAAAGAAATTCAACAATTCCGAATTGCAGCTGAATCATGTGGCGAGAATGCAGTCCGTGACTGAAATGCAACATGCGATTGATATACGGGGTGATATTTTTAGACGATACAGACGATGAAATGTTAAATGTGTTTTAGGGCACTTTGTTGCAGTTAGAATAATGTTTTGGGCCGCACATTGCTTTTAGCAAAATTGTACTGCTTTACTACTTCATCATCATCATCATTTCAGCCGATAGACGTCCACTGCTGGACATAGGCCTCCCCCAAGGCGCGCCACTCAGACCGGTCCTGTGCCACTCGCATCCACCGCGTTCCCGCGACCTTTACAAGGTCGTCACTCCATCTTGTTGGAGGCCTACCGACAGCTCGTCTACCGGTTCGCGGACGCCACTCCAGGACTTTCTGGCCCCATCGGCCATCAGTCCTGCGAGCAATGTGCCCTTTACTACATAATTAACATAATATCAAACTTTCTTTTTATGGCTAGCTAGCTAACTAATATGTTCTTTATTTGATTAGATACTGTTTGGTTTAATTTGATTGAAAGTATTGAAAAAAAATCATGTGCTGACGATGGCTAGTTTACATAGTGGACAGATTATTTGGTTTGATGTAATTGTACATTTACTGAAAAATATATTCATCACTTTAATCATTTTGTATAATGCACAAGTTAGGTAAATTAGATAAACGTATATTTACCTTTATTTAATTTAACTTGTGCATTACTTGTGTCTTTTTTGCATACGAAATATTTTTCGTAAGCAGTAAACAAGCATGAAGTGATAATATTAATTGAATTATATTAATACATTTAATGAAAAAGTAATAAATTAAAGATCTGCCTTCTTAAGTAAGAAACATGCTGTATTTCACAACAATACGACCAATGACGAATGACCATGCAATTTTGATATTTACTTTTTCCCTAATTTAGCTGAGGATTATAATATAATCACGTGATTAGATTATACATCAGTTAAAGTTGATTAGTAAGTAACAAATGTTTTATAAAGCAGCTTGTAAAGCGGCTGGTCGTTTTTATAACAGTTATTCTGCCTAAATCCAAAGTGTGATGGCACATCGGAAAAATGAACAATTCAATAAATCATATTATTTCTATACTTAATAATAACTGTTGAAATATATTGTCTATATACGTTGCTATTTTCATTGTGAATGTCACCGTAGACATGTTCGAGTTACCCCTGTCACAACATCCCCCAACTAATTGGCCATTGGGGTAGCGTATCTTTATTTTTATTGCCATCGATTGTGACATCTCTATTGATTAGATATGGGCTTCACCCTCGATTACTATAGTTTCTGGGTATTTCGTATGCAATTCTGCGAAATTATTTAGCAGGGGTCTTGATCTTTTATTTATAGTATTCGCTATTTATGAAAATGTTTTAATTTGTATAACACTGTGCAAGTATCGAGGAATAAGATTTTATACTTACCCTTCAGCTAAATACATCGATGTACTGAAAAGAACAGCTAAAGTTGGAGCGGTCTGACGAGCTTTGAGAGTATAGTTACATATGTCAACCAGTGAATTGATGTTGAAGTCACAAATTAAGAATTATGTAATTTAATTTCCTTTAATGATAATTTTGATTGACTAAATTCACGTGGGTTTCGATAATGTATTTCGTAAAACCTTTCAAATGAACTTAAGCACAAATTCATATTCTGAAGCATTGACTTCACAGTACTGAGTTGAGATCCTTTCGCCACTTTCACTTGTACTTTTTCTTCCTCATCTTTTGCATGTTTTCTGTCTTTGAGATGTAAGTACTCTGAATATATAATTTAGCGTCATTAATTTAAACCTGTTTTTTCTCCATGTTGTCATACAGCAGTTGGATGATTAATTTTAAAACATGACAATAACATCACGTTCCTTTTTCCAAATGTCCCCCGCACGTTAAGTGGTCAAAATTTACCAAAGCCGAACCCGCATGATTTTAAATGATAAAAACGAGTTAGATTAGTATGAATGACTTACACTGCATGCTAGTGTACTTATTACACATCGTCGCTTTCTTTCTAATGATAATTTAGTGTGTAGAAAAGAGACGAATGCGGTACGCTCGCGTGGGAAAGAATTCTAATATATTTATTACCGTGTTTATGCTAAGTCTTGTTGGTGCTTTTTTGTTCCAGGGTGTTAAAATGCTTTTTATGCTTGCGGCGTGATATGATCCGTGTGTGGAATACAACAATGTGCCACATTGTTGTATTATGTTATGAGGTTTTATGTAAAAAGTATAAAACATGAGGCAATGCGTTCCGTGATGACGTGATTATCGATTGGCACACTGGCGAAGGAAACCATTGGACGTGCCTGGTCCGGGATCCCAAGAGGAGATTCGTGGTGTGATTCGAGCGATATGGGAGACTCCTTATCCTTTTAACATCATCATTTCATTTCAGCCAAAAGACTACCACTGCTGGGCATAGGCCTCCCCCAAGGCTCGCCAATCAGACCGGTCCTGTGCTACTTGCTTCCACCGGTTTCCCGCGACTTTCATGAGGGACTTCCTTTTAACATACGTCTACCAAATCTCTGCTTATGTATAGAGGTTTCAAAACGCTCCCACGAGACGGCGTTACCTCCGAATGGGGCCTATCGCGTGTGAATTTGCCACTAGAGGCGCTAGTGTCGCGTGAGGTCCAATAACATTCAGTTTTCACTGGTTTTGGCGGGCTTCGTGATATACATCATAATTTCTTTAATGTACTCGTTGAAAAGTAAAGTCCTTCGTGAAATTATCGCAAATATGGATTATTTGGCTATTAATGTAAACGCTTTGAAAATAAAATTCTTTTTTCCAAACAAAACGTAACTGCACAACATTGCGGCATATCTGCTCGATATGATGATAGTTATTTATGATTAATAAACTTAATGAGATTCAAGATTGAAAACTTTGTTTAGGCGCCGATCTTATAAAGTCGCCTTTGACAGCTATACCTCTGGACCTTAGTCTACAGTGGCGCCAACTGGTGAGCAAAGAAACGATAGTCCCCATTGGCAGAAAGGCATTAAAAAATGGTGGTTTCGTTAAGGGGCATTTAATAAGCCCTCTAAATATCTAATGTTCTCGAATATATTGCGCCAGAGTATGTCCATGTAATGACTAGTTTTCTATCTGTGAATGCTTCTAGAGCCCACTTTTCTTCGTATAATTTTTTGCCATCAAAATTCGATAGGTCCTCAAGCTTGAGTAACTAACTACAGACTTAGCATCCGTGGCTCCCCCATTTATTACCATAAATCATCGCTCATAGATAATTAATATCGCAATTTGTTTCTAGTGACTGTATACTATGAACATTTAAATCCTGTCTCTTAACCTAATTTACAATGCGAATGTTTCCTTAACTTTCTAAATTCTCTAACCTATATTTATTCGAATCATTCTTCGAGCCAACGTTTCGCAGTAAATTTCATTCGTTGGCATTTGAATCGGAGTCCATAAGTTCAGAGAAAGGTATAAAATTTATCTCAAGCTAGACGCAGCATCCGGCCTTAGAACTCAGATAGGCTTGTTTATCCTTTATATTATATTACTGAGAATCGCTGGCGGATTTTATCACGTGTAAACAATTTAATTAGGTGTCGAGTTGGACTCTCATATTTCTTTATAACGGTACGTAATTGAAATTGTGAGAACTGTGAAGTCCCCGCACTGGGACCGCTTGGGAACTATAGTCCAACCCATGGTCTAAGAAAACAAGGTCTGCCGATCCAGGTGACGTGTCACCCTTACGTTAAGTTGCCACTTTATTGCAATAAAACAAAAATGAAGGAAATATTTGCTGCCGTTATAATGCAAAATAAATTATTTGCGCATTAGATACAATTGTCATTTACTTGTTTAAGCACACAAAATGTCGACAGAAATCCACTATTGAACATAGAGTCAAATGGCGTAGCAATTTTATAATTAAAACTCAATAGAAACATGATTAAATAAAGTTGACATTTACTTACTTCAGGTTTAAATGATTAAATTAAAAGATACCTATCAATACAACATGATGTAGCAATCATGCATGACGTACTTACTCAAATAAATATGCTAAGAACTTTAACCCGTGGTTGGTTCACAAGAGATTGAATTTTGCGTTTTACTGAGGTGTGAATTGTGAATTTTGTATATATTTAGACTTTAGCGAGTTGATAAATGTTTTGAGTATAGGTAAGTATACTTACAGATGACATTTGAGGACAAAATAATATTAGTTGAGTGAGAGGTTATATGACATACATGATGTAAGTATGTAAACTCTATATTAATATTAACAAAAGCACAAGTCATAAGAGGCAGGTCATTAAAATTGATTATACAAAAGAAAACAAAGGCGCTTAAGCCGCAGCAGATGTTCATAGGCCGTTTATGTAAATTTACTTGTAATTATTTATATGTATGAAGGAGAAGTTTCACTTTGAAACTGCGGACCAATTTAGATGAAGTTTCCGGAAAACTTCATTTTAAAGGGGTGACGTCGAAACTCGATTCGATCGCTGTTATACTTAATGACAATTAAATTAACCACACTAAAATCATAAATGCAAAAGTAACTCTGCCTGCATGCCCATCTGTCTATTACCTCTTCACGCTTAAACCCTTGGACCGATTTAGATGAAATTTGGATTGGAGATACTTCTCCCTGCCTTTCTACCGGAGTTCCCCCGGGAACGCCATAACCGAATTTCACGCGGAAAAATTCGCGGGTAGAAGCTAGTAGTTTACATAAATAGCAAAGTCAAGAGTTGCGTAGGTACGTAGCTATAACCAATTTTACAAATCACTACGCTCAAGTAGTTGACAGTTTGAAGCATTCTTAAGGGCCATGCGCATGACCTCGCGTCTGACTAACGGTCCACCTTTTACTTATTTTAACTTGGTAAGTTCGTTTTTAACTTAAAATGCTTGCTTTTATTTGGAGAAGGAACCGTTTGCTTGCACAATTGGGCACTCATGCGCATAGTGTTGATGACAATGTTGTCAAATTTAAGATGTTTCTAGAATATGACATTATATCTATGTTATGCATACTAATACATATTATAAATGCGAAAGTAACTCGGTCTGTCTGTCTGTCTGTCTGACTGTCCATCTGTTACCTCTTCTGTCACGCTTCAACCGCTGGACCGATTGCGATGAAATTTGGCATGGAGACTGTTGGGGTCCCGGGAAAGGACAGGCTACTTTTCTTCCCGGAAAAACGCATAGTTCCCGCGGGAACGCGATAACCTAATTCCACATTATAATAAATAATGTTAAGATCTTTTCCTTCTCTTATTAAATTTTTATCAAAAATGTGACATGGTCTTTCGTGAGTATAAAATATGCTGAAATACATAAAAATAAAATTGTAAATAGTTCTATCACACTATAACAGAAAATAAACATGATACAAGAAATAACAATAACTTAGAACCCTCATATAACTAATACTAATGTCAAACTTGACAGAGTACTTTACAAATTAATAATGAAATTCACATGAAATCCCAACTCTATTTCTATCAACATAAACGTCAAATTTCCAATAACCGACGAACTTCGAAATAAAACCAATTGTTTTACTGTTAGAATAATCCATGGTAACCCTTAAGTGAATACCGCTAAAGGTTATTTTAAGGGATGTTTGCTCTAAATCTGTGATTTAGTAAGTTAGTAATTTGCGCCACGTGCCACTATGTGGGTGCAATTTGGGTTTTCGCAAACAACTTGACAAGTACAGATATTTGGTGATAGATCTTTATTTATTTGTGCGGGTCGATCCTTAATGAACATAAGTAATAAATTACTATATCACTATTACCTACATTGTAATATTATTATTACTCACTTTGGGCATACGGTATGCCGCATACCGTTTCACTAGTATCGTATCGTGACGTGAAAAAATGCGTCCATACTAGCCGTAGCGTCGCAACGCATCGTAGGTATCACAATGCCGTATCATTTTGGTTTGCTGTAGTTTGGACGCCATCCATAGCGTATAGCAGAGTAGGTACCTATACCTAATTTGATACTTTATTTGACACAATCCGCAATGAATGACGATGCGCCTACTCACATTGTTATTGGCATTGACTTTGCTATAACATTCTTGATGTAAGGATGCAATATTATGGAAAATTGATATTTAGATTTTTAGGTAAGTATAAAAAAATACCTCATATGATCTGAAGAAGTCTATTTTTAAGCAAAATCATGTTTCTTTTGGGCAAACTTAGTAGGTAGCATTTTTCATTTGCAAATTTTCAATTGAAGGAACTTCTATCTTCTTTATCTAACTCGACTTGATTTTGGCTGCATTGGTTTTATGAGATTTTAGCGCCATATTCTTATAATCGATTATCTATACTAATTTGCAGGTTTCCTCACGATGTTTTCTTTCACAGAAAAGCTCAGTTGTAAATTCAAGTTGACTTTCACACATAAGTAAACTCCGAGGTGCGATCCGGATTCGAACCCCTGACCCTCTGCATGTGGGGCGGAGATAAAACCCCGGGACCTGTACCACACGGCGGACACGGCCTATAAAGGCACTATTTCGAACACAATTCGAATGAAGTGTCAATGTTTGCGTGCGAGGACGTCTGTACACTTGTAAATGTGTGCGCGGTACCCAGAGCCCAGTACGCGGGCCAATGATCCACTCTCCATCCCCGGATGTAACAAATGACTGTAAGGGCGAGTTGGGCGCGAGTTGCGCGCCGGCTAGATTCAGGCGGGTGACTCAGTGGCCATTTTGTACGTATTATATTATTATTATTCTGTACGTGTGCCTGAACCTACAGGACATTGACAACCCTGTGACCTACGACGCACCTTCATTTGTCCACACTCCACATTCATTTCAATCTGCGAACCAATTGAAGTCGCATTGCAAACTCAGACCAACCTTGAAACGACCAATCTAACAATTGCATGATTGTTGTGTGATTAAACAAAGTTTACATCGGGATAGGTGAATGAAAATAACTGCTACCTATTTCGACTAAGGGCCGGTTCCTATATCCACGTAACGCCTCGTTTTGCCTACGGACGGTTAAAATTTGACAGATTCTCTATGGAACAAATGTCAAAAATCAACCGTCCGTAGGCAAAACGAGGCGTTTTGTGGATATAGGAACCGGGCCTAGGTTCACTTTGTCGAAAGAAGTCTTCGTGAAAGACGATTTAATTTCCTAGCCTACAAATACAAATATAAAATAATTTATTGTCAGAATGTGTGTAACAAATAAATTATAAAATGTATTTCAAATTCCAACGCCGCGCTAACTGCGGCCATAAGCTGTAAGTAGCTTACTACTTTATAATTGAACTAGCTTTTCCCCGCAACTTCGTATGCACAGAAATATTTAAAAGTAAAATCCTGATTTTTCCCGTTCCCGTGGGAATTTTGCAAAATCCTTTCTTAGCGGATGCCTACGTCATAACATCTACCTGCATGCCAAATTTCAGTCCGATCCGTCCAGTGGTTTGGGCTGTGCGTTGATAGATCACTATGTCAGTCAGTCACCTTTGAGTTTTATATATTTAGATTTAAAATATTCACATAGAAATTGACACTAATATTCACCTTAGTTAATAACTATTGGTAGGTGATAAAAAGCAACAGTGTAATAACTTTACGGCCCACGTAACTTACCTCTTCAAGAGGGTCGTCGAGAGTTTGTTTCATAAAGGTTTGAAAACACCCGATCAATCATAACCGGTGTCGAGGCTTAAATCTTTAAATCAATCATAATATAACCCAACCGTAAAACTACCCCACACCGTGTCGACAAAAAAAAATAACAATTCTTACACGCGTCAATTCCATGTGATGTTCTACGTTTTTTTTTTTGGTTTTTGTTGAATTGTTCTTGAAGCAATGTCTACAATACGTTTACAGAAAAACTAAGTATATTTTATTCACAATAATTTTAAAATGGACCGGTAAGTTGCTAACGTGCGAAGGAAATAAAAAAACTATCCAATGTATTTTTTCATCTGAAAAGACAGTTACTTTGGCATTTAATATTAGTATGTAATTATTAACCGACTTCAAAAAAAGGAGGAGGTTCTCAATTCGTCGGGATCTTTTTTTTTTTTATTTTTTTTTATGTATGTTCACCAAAAATAAATAGTAAACGTAAACCGAATTCGATGATTCTTTTTTTGTTCGAAAGGTGGTACTTCCAAGTTGGTCCCATATTAATTTGATTCAGTTCTGATGATGGGATCCATGAGAAAATGAGGGAACTCCTCGAAATTTGCGAGCACGTAGATGATTTTGGTGTCAATTTCGAGGATTTCAGAGTTACTTATGTACTTCTATAGTAATGTTTGGAAACTGTTGCCGAAAAAAATTTTTAAATAAAAAAATAAAAACCGCCTTCAAACTCCGACAGACTGCGAAGTCGGTGTCAAGTGAACCGACCCAAAGAAATGATAATCATATTGTGAACTTGACATTGACTTCGCAGTCTGTCGGAGTTTGAAGGCGGTTTTTATTTTTTTATTTAATTTTTTTTTATTTTATCATTGTATTAATATACAGTAGGTAGGTAGTGAAACACGAAAAATCGAAATTTCCCAATTATTATTGAAATTTATACTCCAGCCATTTCTCTGTTCTCTGGAACTGTTTACGAACGCGCAGCTGCGTCGTATTTTTAAATATACGAAATTATTACCGTCATACGAAGAATTCGTTTGAATCGCGAGTTTAAATCACGATGCTTTATTAATAACCAATTTGACCCCTTTAGAGTTTTGTATCAATCCACATTAGATCCATTTTTTTTATAAGTACCAATTGTATAGGCAAACGAGTGGTCATCGCGGTCCATGAACACCGATATCCTATGATCCCCCATTAAGAAACTATAAGATCTAGAATGTTTTAGGTGTAAATTCATATATCCACGCGAACGAAGTCGCAGGCAGAAGCTAGTGTATCAGTCAATATATATTAAACCTCTTCCGTTACTGATTGACTGACTGATGACAACGCACAGACGAAACCACTGGTCGCAATAAGGTGAAATTTGGCATGTAGGTTTCTTGGGGAATGTAGGGGAGCACTAAGAGAATGTCCCGAAATTGAAACTGACATACAAATCTATCACTACATAGTAGAAAACAAAGTCGCTTCGCTGTCTGTCTGTCCTTATGTATGCTTAGATCTTTAAAACGACGCAACAAATTCGGATGCGTTTTATGTGTGTGGTTCTCGAGGAAGGTTTAAGTATATAATTTGTTATAGTTTTCTGTAAATTAGATAAAATATGACGATGATAGTTCAAGATGGCGGAGAATATCAAGCCGACGGGGAGCTTTCATCGAAAACGCTGCCTGATCCCTTTGAGTTATAACAAAACAATGTATGGAGGAATTGTTCCTCTTATATAGGTCTACATGAATGTCTGCGAATAACCGAATTCCACGCAGACGAAGAACGGGCAGAAGCTAGTAAAGTATAAACAAACTTCAAAGCTTTCCGCTGAACCCTTGAATCTTAGCTTTAACAGCTTTGCTTAAGAACAATAGAATAACTCAAGCTCCCCTTCGAACTTTATGAGACGAGGGAGTTCTAAAAATATCCAGACTGTTTGTGGGCCACTGGAGCGGTTCAGACACCATTGACCTATAATAACATATGGACGAACAGTGCCTAACAGAATATGTCAAATATATGGAGCAAACTGACATTAAAAAATACGTTCCAGTACGCTAATAACGCCTATAAATCTGTCAAGATAAACATTATAACAAAAGTAAACCTAACACTATAAGACTTAAGTGTCAAATTTACTGAGCGCCAAACGGCTGCCCGAGTTGTTCGGGCACCCGTTTTGACGGGCCATTTTTCTCCGGCTGATTGTTAATCCTTACTTATAATAGATCAATGGTTGACACCTTGTTTGCTCTAACTTCAGTCGGTAATGTAGGTATGTTTGTCGCCGAATACGTCAAAGCCGTGGTGGCCTAGTGGTTTGACCTACCGCCTCATGCAGAGGGTCGTGGGTTCAAATCCGGCTCGCACCTCTGAATTTATTTTTGTGCGAAATTCAATTTGAATTTACCACTGAGCTTTTCGGTGGAGGAAAACATCGTGAGGAAACCTGCACTGCGAAGTAATTCAAGGATGTGTGTGAAGTCCCCAATCCACACTGCGCCCGCGTGGGGACTATAGCCCAATCCTCTCGTGATGAGAGGACGCCTGTGCCCAGCAGTGGGCGAGAATGTGAATTTTAAGGCGACTGCTGGCTGAGAAAAAGGGAACAAGTCAGTCAGTCACAGTGCTAGAGGCAAATTTCCGATACTCCAACTATGTATCTCCATACCAATTTCATCTAAATCCGTCCAGCGGTTTAAGCGTGAAGAGGTAAGTATCATACGGATAGACAGACAGAGATCACTTATTCGCATTTATAATGTAACTTCGCTCGCGTGGAATTCGGTTATCGCGCTCCCGCGGGAACTATGCGCTTTTCCGGGATAAGAAGTAGCCTATGTCGTTTCCCGGGACCCCAACTATCTCCATGCCAGATTTCATCTCAATCGGTCCAGCGGTTGACGCGTGAAGAGGTAACAGACAGACAGATCTACTTTCGCATTTATAATGTTAATATGGATATGGATTAAATATGGATGTTAGTGCTGGTAACGTAGAGTCAAATTCTATCACTTTCGTTCTGTGTTTCCAACTGGGACTCAACATAATCTAAAATAAACAGTGCCATTACATTTTATTAATTGTTTTTTCTTGCAATCTCATTAGGCTATCACGGCGTCACATCTTAGGGTGGGTTTGTTTTAACATAACTACCGTTTTGGTTAATGGCCTGAGCAGTTATAAATGACCGTGCCTGTAAAGAGCGATGAGTTTGTTGGGAATTGGAGACATTCTCAAGGTTTTTAATATTAATATAGATAAACATCCCATCGTCAATAATAGAGATAGGCTGCCGGTGAAATTTCTGGCACAGAGGCATTCCATCTTAGGCCTCAGGGTAGGCAACGCATTCGAGATCTTATGGTTTCTTAATGGGGGATCATAGGATTTCGGTGTCCATGGGCCGCAGTGACCACTTGCCATCAGGTGGGCTGTGCGCTCGTTTGCCTATACCATTTATACTACGTATTGAAAAAAAAGTTTTCGAGCAACATCCAAATCTGTATTTGCAAACGTGGTAGGTAATTGTTGGGAGCGAATGGGTTTAAATAACTCGATTTTTGCAAAAATATAAAACCCGACTACAAAAAACTTTTGATTTCACATATATTAGGTCCTTACATATGAAATTGGCGTTTGGCGAACTGGCAACTTTGATTCAAAATATGTGGCGTTCGGCTAGGAATTCCAAATTCAAATTTATTTCAAATTTAAGACCATGTATTTCTGTGTTCGAATTACGAAATTTATTTGTTATCGCGTCATTTGTTTTTCTTTCACATCGTTCTGTTCACAATATGGAGAACTTAAAATATCGCTATATTTACGAATATGAGTTTCACCTCGGCACTAGTGCTGCAGAAACGGCTCGTAGGATTAACAATGCGTATGGGGAAGCTACTGCAAAAGAAAATACGGTACGTTATTGGTTCCAACGTTTCCGTTCTGGAAATTTTGACCTACAGAACAAGCCTCGTGGACGGCCGGAGACACAAGTTGATAACGAAGAATTAAAAGCAATTGTGGAAGCAGATCCATCGCAAACCACGTCAGAGTTAGCGGCAGGCTTCGGTGTGAGTGATAAAACCATTTTGATTCACTTGAAACAAATTGGAAAAGTGAAAAAACTTGAAAAATGGGTACCGCATGAATTGAGCGACGCAAACAAAGAAACACGCGTCGAGTGTTGCGTTTCACTTCTCAACCGGCACAATAATGAAGGCATTTTGAATCGTATCGTTACTTGTGATGAAAAATGGATCTTGTACGACAACCGGAAACGTTCTTCACAATGGTTGAACCCAGGTGAACCAGCCAAATTCTGCCCGAAACGAAAGTTGACTCAGAAAAAGGTACTGGTAAGTGTCTGGTGGACTAGTGCCGGTGTCATCCATTACAGTTTCTTAAGATCTGGGCAAACAATCACGGCTGATGTGTATTGTCAACAATTGCAAACGATGATGGAAAAGCTAGCCATTAAACAACCCAGACTGGTCAATCGATCTAGCCCACTGCTGCTTCAGGACAACGCTCGACCACATACGGCACGTTTGACGGCCGCAAAACTACGGGAGCTGCGACTGGAATGTCTTCGACACCCACCATACTCCCCGGACCTTGCTCCAACTGATTACCATTTTTTTCGGAATTTGGACAACTTCATGCAAGGAAAAAAATTCAATTCTCACGAGGCTGTCCAAACGGCCTTCAAAGATTTTATTGATTCTCGCTCACACACTTTTTTTAGTAAAGGAATCAATGAACTACCTTCGAGATGGCAAAAGTGCATAGATAGCCATGGTACATACTTTGACTAAATAAAAAAATAGTTTCATAAAAAAAAATCGTTTTCATTTCTGCCATATGAAACGCCAATTTCATATGTAAGGACCTAATATTATATACTTATATATATTTTGTGATCCATTCATTCAGCCCTTCATTTTTTTTGATACCCCACTCAATTTTGGAAACGTTTAATGTCACCGAAAGTCAGCCATTTTGTTTTTTGCAATTTTGTATACCCAGTGTCACTCTCACGATTAAGACGAATCTAACGACACCTCGCAAGCTAAAATCCATCCAGCCATTAAGGCTTCACAGCGTGCCAAAGAAATATACATACATACATACACTCGAAAAACATAACCCTCCTTCTAAGTTCTAGCGCAGTCGGGTAAAAATTGGGTCAAATCTTTGACTAGTAAAACAGTCGACGCACCTGGACGTGCAAATCTCTATGAGGCTTGGAGAAGAGCAAAATTTTTCTGGTTAAGTACCTATGGCTTGAACTTCGTGCTTGCCAAATTTTATCCAAATCGGTTCTGTGGTTTAGCGTGAACCGGCAACAGAAAGACAGACAGACAGACGGAACAGAGTTACTTACGCATTTATAACATTAGTATGGATTGGTGCGGTTAATATTTCCATTTTGGATTTCAATATATCGTAATGACATTTATTTACTTTTCCATTCATACTCGTCGTTTCCACATTAGGTAGTACCTACATTCAAGGACGTAAAATGTCAACAAGTCTCCGAATTAAACATGCAACTACTTACATAATTAACTTGTTTTTCTATTTCTATAGCATCTTAATTTATTAAAGGTTTGCCCCGCGAATGATGCGTGAGATATTAAAATTAATATCAGTATATAATATTAATTTAACCTTCATAGTTATTTCGTATTGGTGTAATCGCTCCTTGATTGAAACCTTTTACACGTAAGTAGCTATTAAATCATCAATATTTAAATTATACTGCGTGTGTTGTTATAAATAAAAAGCGTGTCTAATAATGATTACCTAACGACAATTCTATCAAACAGAACAGGTTAAAACTTATATGACGTATAGATAGTCACAGCGATGGCGCCCACTATCGCGCCTTTTCAGGCCTTGGATTGCCTTTTCAACCGACGAAAAAAAAAAGGAGGAGGTTCTCAATTCGACGCGTATATTTTTTTTATGTATGGCCACGCATATCGTCAATTGTGAACCGATTTCGATGATTCTTTTTTTAATTGAAAGGTGTACCTCCATCTTGAACCCTTTTAATAATTTGGTTTAGTTCTGATGATGGAATCCATGACAAAACGAGGAAACTCCTCGAAATTTGTTAGCATGTGTATGATTTTGGCATCAATTTCAAAGACTACAGTGAGACTTACGTCCCATCGTACTATGATGTACATCGTACGAGATGGGAGATGTTTGGAAATAATAGCCGAAAAAAAAAATTAAATAAAAAAATAGAACCGACTTCAAACTCCGTCAGCCTGTGAAGTCGGTGTCAAGTGAACCACCCCGAAGCTATGACTATCTTATAGTGAACTTGACACCAACTACACAGGCTGACGGAGTTTGAAGTCGGTTCTATTTATTTAAAAAAAAAATTCGATTCGTCATTTCTTCCATGTCCTTGAGAATCTGTACGGTACCTTGAATATCATTGGTAAGGAAACGTCAATCGAATAGCTTGTGCGTAGCCAGCACTGGGTTGGTAACTGGAAAAGATATGTTGCTTGGCGACTGCACTGGGCCCAGTAGATTGGCCAGTAGCTGAAATCTCAATCAGACACGCGTTTGACCGCTTTGAACAGACCGAACTGTCATTCTGATTTTGACAGTTGATTTTTGGAGCGAATGCCGGTGAAGCCGTTTTCGCGGTGAAAAGCGTTTAGCATAGGTATATGTATAAGTATATAGACTTACTGTCCCAACTATCTCAATATAACCTGACAAAAAAATCACTATAATCCATAGCTCTCTGTTGGCGTGAATGAGACATAAACAAACAAATACACATTCTATTATACTTACAAGTATAGCAGGATTCTATCTCCAATCGTCAACAAAAAAAGCTGTACGTTTATCGGCCGAATTAACGCATTCACTGCCACTTCTTTTTACGAACTTTCGCCAGGTGCCACATCTGTCATTAAGGGAACATTGCAACGCACATGTGCGTTCGAGGCACTGCGGGAAAGTCAGAAAACGCATATATGCGTCGGTGGCAGTGAATGCGTTAAAAAAAGTGCAATCTGTCGAGGAATTTTATCGCTATCACGCTTTTCTCACAAGCGTATGCGCAATATTTGCGCTTTCCTCGTGGCATGGAGGTGATGTAACGTCGTCATATTTTGTTCTTTACTTAGGAGATGCTCTGACAGATATTAAAACGACTTTAAGAGATGCGAGCTTTTAAAAATGTAGCGTCGATTTTTGTGCATAATTTTCATCTTTCATAAACAATTAGGTAATCAAAAATCAAATCAAAATCAAAATATTTATTCAGCAAATAGGGCATTTTTACACGTCACTTTAAAGAGGGTTTATCCCGAAAATTGGCAACGTCGCATAAAGCTGTCAAATGTTTCGCTGTTTTCATTAATGCGACGTTGCCAAGTTTCGGGATAAACCCTCTTAAATTAATTTAACAGAAATGAATTTACCATGTAATATCATGTCCAGGTAATATCATGTCCTAAGATATACATACATATACAAATCTAAAATATTATCAGCTATAAGTTTGACGCGAATTTAGTCTGTCTTTATGTGGCATCGTAGCTGCTCAACGGATGAATCTATTTAGATTTACTTTCTTTTTGTATTATCGAATGTTCTTAGAAATGTTTGAAATTAAAAACAACGGGTTGCACTCCGGGAGTGCCGGCAGAAGTGAAAACTTGCACAGGCATACATTTCCGCCGCGCGGTAGAAAGAGAGGGGGATACTTCCTCTCCTACGGCGCGCCGGCGGTCTACTGGCTTCAATGACATTGTAACAGTTTTTCGATCAGGTCACGTGTCCGTCTTACGGTCACGTGATCTGTCGCGAGTTCAACATTTTTTCCCCGTCACAAAAAGTGCACAGCGCCGCTAAAGAAGTTTTCACTTCAAAAATGTTTCATCATCTATTTTCTTAAAGAGACCTTAAGATTTTAGAATAAGTACTTTCAGCCCCTGTTCTACTAAGGTTTCTCGATCGGTTCTCGCCTGTTTCATAGTAACGCTCCAAACTCCTTATCAGCTGAAGCGAGATAAAAGTTGTATAATCTCTTCCGGATTAATACTAAGCCGTCTTGCGTAATGTTTACTGAGTGATAAGAGATTTCGGACGGCTATAGTGTAATTGATAAAAAAGTAACGTAACGCATTAGGTAGGTACAGGATTCATATTAACAATAGCTTTTTCCCGAGAATTCGATTAGAACTTTCCCACGGCGTTCACTTTTCGGAATAAAACGTAACACGTTTCCTCTTCTTTTCGTAGTCTTAACTATAATGGTACCAAATAGCATCAAAATCGGTTCAGCGGATTAGCCGCAAACTGTGGAAATGTCTTACAAAATTTCAACCCCCTTTTACCCCCTCTACCGCACAATAACTATTAGTATGCCAAATTTCAGTCCGATCCGTTCAGTAGTTTGAGCTGAGCGTTGATATGATCACTCAGCTTTACCTTTTATATTCTCTAGGATTAGGTATTTTAGTCGTTTTATTTACCGCCATATCTATTAAGATTCATCATAGAAGAAGTAAGGTAAATTAAGAATGACAACCTTCAAACAAATCAGCGTACGCCCGAAATAGGTGTTAAATGCGATAATAGATTTCGCTGCCTAGGCACTGCATAAAAATTTGAACTCCATGATCCATGAGTGACACGTAGATGGCGCTGTACGGCGACGTATGAAAATTTTAAGCTCCCTGGCAATAGCCAAGACTGGCTGGCAATGGCTGGCCAAGAAATATCCGATGTACGCCTTAGTGTAAGGAGATTGACAGTCTTATAAAATTACATTATCTCTGGATTCATGCATTTCTCTGAAACGGTCGTGAGGATACTTTCCAAGGCAAGTGTTTACAAACCACACGCAATCTGACGGTGGCGCTTATCTGTCAAGTGTTATCAACAGACTCGAGAATAACCAAGTCTTTACTTGACGGAAAATCAGAATAAATGTACCTATTTAAAAGCACCGTCATTAATTTAAGTAGTCATTAAAATAGAAACGTGGGTTTTGACGTTTCAGCTAGACCAACAAGCTGACATAGGCCTAAGGCTTGATCGGTCCCGTGCTCGCTTCCACCCGATTCCCGCAACTTTCACGAAGTCATCGCATCATCTTGAATGAATGAATGAATGAAAAACATTCATTTGGAACATAAAACTTAACACATTCCCTGTCCCCATATAAAATGACAGCACAATCTCACAAGTCCAACTGACGTATGTATACGTATCTTAGTATGAAGCAGTGACTCCATAGTGGGAGCATGGACTTGTGAAAAAAAGCTTCATGTCCCCACATTGGGGGCCTTCGGACAGGGAACGTGTTAATACAAAGGATAAACTAAGAACATTCTTTACAAAATCCATGTCATGCGGACACTCAGCATTTCCGCAACGCTGGTTTTCAGTGAGACCGGCAGCTTGTTGGAGGCCTACCGACAGCTCGCCTCCCGGTTCATGGACTTCATCGGATGCAGACGCTATCGGCCATCACTCAGTCCAATGTGCCCCGCCCACTTTCACTTAAGGAAGGATTTTTTAATATCTATCTTGAAATCTTCAGCCATTACCATCATAAACACGTATTACCAGGTCGTCGCTTTTCATCTTGTAGGAGACCTATAGAGGCCTATCGACAGAGAGGCGATTTCAAGGGCTAGCGGCGCGATAAGCGTCGTTAATTAATATGTAGTGAACTCGCACGAGACAACTACTCCATGAACACTGTCATATATCCACATACGTTTAATTTTGTCGCTTGTCGCTCCGCTTAACGCCCCACGCGTCGCATTGCCGCTCCCTGAAAGAGACCAAAGACTTCCCAGTTCCCATACGCGGGCTCTATTCGAGAACCAATTTTAGCACTAAGGTTAGGCATCTCTTACTTTACCACTGAAGCACACGGCCGACACGGCCTATAAAAAATACGATCTCGATCACAACTCGAATGGCACGCCGGACAGCGCGCTGCAGTGTCAATTGTAAATGTGTGTGTACCATCACGCGGGCCAATGATTCACTCCCCATCTCAGGAATTCTGGATGGACGCGAGTTGCGCGCGGGCTAGATTCAGGCGGGTGCTTCCGTGGCCTAGTTTCTAGCGACGTGGTGGCCTAGTGGTTCGACCTACCGCCTCTAATGCAGAGGGTCGGGGGTTCGATTCCGGCTCGCACCTCTAAGTTTACTTATGAGCGAAATTCGATTTGAATTTACCCTGAGATTTTCGGTGAAGGAAAACATCGTGAGGAAACCTGCACGCATCTGCGAAGTAATTCAAAGATGTGTGTGAAGTCCCCAATCCGCACTGTGCCCGCGTGGGGACTATAGCCCCCACGTCGCTAGAATAGGCTGTAGTAGTAGCTTCCGTGGCCATTCTTTATGTAGTTAGGTACTATTAAATATTCTGTGATTGAAGCTTCGCTATTCCTTAATAGCGATCAATATGGGTACTAAATTGAAAAAAATACAGACGCATTATTTATAAAGGATGGCAATGATCTTGCTAATATCGCGAATATCGAATTAGCCAAGTCCCGGTCAAACAATAGATATTAAATCATTCGTTCAATGAGCGAACGTCGTTGTTCACGCTCTACATAGCGAGCAAGGTCGATTTATTATGTCATTTCTAGGCTAGTTGCTTCTGGATCTTCTCGATTCTTTCGAGAATCTTCGATAAAGGATTCAATGGATATATAAAAATACGCGGTAAATGCTTAAAAAATGATTTTTAATACAGTTGTTCAAAAAGAAATTTCGTTACCTGTTTAACGTGCTAAAAGTTAGTCATTTCCGAACGAGCGCTTTTTGTGTTTTGACAGCTAGTGAGCGTGCCTAAAGTTGTTTTTTTTACGAAATAGTGCGTAAAGTTTTTTTGAACTTCATCCTGTTTATTTATTTCTTTATTCCTTTTTTTCACAAATGTATTAAAAAATGTCGTTTGATACACGTGCGAAATTGTCATTTTCACTCGTCCCGTAAACGCTCGCTTTCGCTCGCGCCAACATAACTAAGGGACTCGTGATAAAATGACAAACTTTTCGCACTTGCACCAAAATGTACTATTGTGATAACAAGGCATACGTATGTGGGAACAGAAGGATAAGATGTAACTAGGTATGATTCCCGTCAAAGTCTATTTTGATACCGATGTCATCAAAACCAAAATACAGTTTAGTGTGGAAAGAACAACAACTAATGACTATATAATATCCACACCACACATCCACACAGGCAAACTTATTAACAAAAATATCAATAAGACCTAACCAAAATAGCAAAAAGACACAAAAATACAAACATCTGGTTTGATATTCTCGCATATTTATTCATGACTGACTTTAAAAAACGAGCAAAACAATTTAAATAGCAGCTAAAATAAAAATCAACGATTCAACATGCCATGTTTACAATATTCACCAATTCCTTTAATAATATTTGTTAAAGAAATAAACCCAAGGTCGGGGGTTCGATTCCGGCTCGCACCTCTAAGTTTACTTATGTGCGAAATTCAATTTGAATTTACCACTGAGCTTTTCGGTTAAGGAAAACATCGTGAGGAAACCTGCACGCATCTGCGAAGCAATTCAAAGATGTGTGTGAAGTCCCCAATCCGCACTGGGCCCGCGTGGGGACTATAGCCCAAACCTTCTCGTGATGAGAGGAGGCGTGTGCCCAGCAGTGGGACGCAAATGGCTGTAGTACTAGTAAAGAAATAAACACGGATCGGACCGCATTCTTTAGACTAAACTCGTTTGTTTCATAATAAGTAATTTTAATCATTCGATGACCTAGTGAATCAGTGGCAACAAACTTGTGTTTTGCTGTCGATGAAAATTGGGATTCGTAACCGTATTTTTTACCTAACTGCGCCAGAAGAAGGTTTTTGTTTTTTTTACGAATGGGCTTGCGTTTGACCCTAATCACACCTGATGGAAAGTATTGATAGGGTCTAAGGTGGAACACGCTTGCCTATTCACTCTAGACTTGAATACACCAAGATTATAGGAACTGGGAAACACAAACGCAGCTTAGGGAGGGAATTCCAAGGTTTACCAGTGCGAACAAGAAATGATTTAGCGCATCGCTTTGTTCGACTCACGGGGAACTCAACCACATGAGGATGGAAACCCTCCCGTCGTCTAGTAGTTCGATGATAAAAAGTAGATGGTCGTATAAGATCGTGAAGTTCCTGAGCGCACTCTCCAAATCTCTTCTATGTTTTTGGAGTGTATGTATGAAGGTATGTTTCTTTGGCACGCTGTGTATCTTAAACGGCTTGGTAGATTTTGGCTTACGATGTGTCGTTAGATTGGTTTTGATTGTGAGAGTGATACTTAAAAAGTCGATACGCAGTCGCTTTTTCAAAAAAATATTTATTTTGTAATAGCTATTCAAAATTAAAAGGGCTTAGAGAGAAAGTATTATGATCATGCTCGCCCACGAATTCCTGTTCATTACTTCCACTAAAATTATACTTTGCATTTTTTGGCTGATCAATAATGACAGCATTTCGTTATACAATTATAGTTTACTACTACTACAGCCTATTTGCGTCCCACTGCTGGGCATAGGCCTCCCCTCATCACGAGAGGGTTTGGGCTATAGTCCCCACGCGGGCCCAGTGCGGATTGGGGACTTCACACACATCTCTGAATTACTTCGCAGATGAGTGCAGGTTTCCTCACGATGTTTTCCTTCACCGAAAAGCTCAGTGGTAAATTCAAATTGAATTTCACACATAAGTAAACTTAGAGGTGCGAGCCGGAATCGAACCCCCGACCCTCTGCATGAGAGGCGGTAGGTCGAACCACTAGGCCACCACGGCTTAAAATTCAATTTGGTCAATTCTAGTCTGTCTGTACAATTTTTATTGTTTATTTTTCAATCGCCTCTTCAAATTACTATTTCAAGAGACATTTGGTAGTGAATTTATTCATAAGCGGATCGCGTACGCAAATGTAACTTTGTTCTTCATCGAATGAATGAATGATTGATCGAATGTGACCGATTGGAATGATCCATTGTTTTCTAATGATTTTATTATAGGAGGTCAATTTGTACCGTACCTACGATTTATTTTTAGTTGATTGTAAACGTTGATTCACGTTAAATTTATCTATATACTACTTTCGTACGCTACTTTGTCTGTGTGTAAACTTTTATTTCATAGAAGAGTTTCGCTATATTTTTCTGAATTAACCTAAACTCCTTGGCTTAGCGGTTTACGCAACGAAAAAGTAACAGACAGACAGATTCCTAAACTAGTGTCTTGCTCAAAAAAAAAAAATTAAAAAAAAATGTCCATAAAAATACTGAATTGATATCGATAAAATTGGCTATTTTCGACCCATTATGGGGATCGTGTTCAAAGTGTGATACAACTCGTTCATTAACACCCAATTATTTTCCGTAAATTTTACTTTAGAAGTCATTCCAATTCCCA
Organism: Aethes cnicana; assembly: GCA_963971205.1. Taxonomy (NCBI): domain Eukaryota; kingdom Metazoa; phylum Arthropoda; class Insecta; order Lepidoptera; family Tortricidae; genus Aethes; species Aethes cnicana. The sequence goes on along the minus strand of OZ020295.1, from coordinate 8,050,783 downwards.
AATAAAGTTATTAAAATGTAAACAACCAAATTAAGAACACGATTACGGAAACTTAAAAACTAATTTCTAAAAGTAGTTTACACTATTAAAAAAAACTCCAAAGCAAAGTAGCTTTTAATTCATTCTGATAAGGTTTTCGCCTTTATCTTGGAATGCGAACGGTTACATCGAAATCGCGTGTCTACAAACTATATTTCCTCCCCTCGAACAATGATTTTATAAAGATATGGATGCGTCAGTTTAGGCCCACCGCTGGGCCGACTGCTGGGACTTTTGGGACCCCTGTTGGGACGTTATTGGGTCAAGCGGCAATTAAAAAAATAGTTTGAACCGGGAGGTGTTTCTTTCGTGATGTGCGAGAATCACGCGAACTTTTAAATAGAAGTTTGGCTTAGGTAAATAACAGGTATTTATTTAATGGAGTAAAATTTCTAGGCTTAGGTACTGTTAGTAGGTATAGAAAAAGATTAATGAGCTAAGGAGAGTAATATCCATATTTTCAAATGAATTGGTAAGTTTAGCGGTTTCAATTTTGAAGAACTCTACACTAGCGCCTCTGGCGGCGATTTCAAACGAAATATTTTACAGAAATAAACGCTGTTTTACAAATTAACCTTGTCAGAAGTCAGAGTACAAATTCATGTCAATATTACTAAACGTTTACACAAATAACGTGAGCAAAAAACGTGTTACATCGAACGCTATAATCTTGTCGACCTTGAATTTTAAATGCTTTTTATTTATTTCTATGTTTTTATATTAACTACTATTCATACATTTCTAATATTACACCATCTATCAAGGCAACGTGCCAACATTACTCATATGCTCGAAATAAAATGTAGAACACAACAATGTGGATGTCTGTCTGTGATTCTTTACGTCACTCGAAAATGCGTTTTTAAGCGCATTTGCTAATTGTTTCATGTTTACGTATTCTAGGTTAAATGAAGGTCTTTTTCATTCCTAAAGTGATATTTTTAGATACGGTAAGCTTAAAACTAGCTAAAATACATATTATACCTTCCATGAGATGGCATATGCGCTCCTTACCAACCTATAACATGAAAAAACTGCATTTTTAAAGTAATTTTAAGTATTTTAGTTATTTTTAAGCAGTTTTAATACTTGATTTGTATATTTAAATAAATATATTAGTAGAAAACTTGCCATATCCATATCCAACAAAATGGTCTAGTCACGTCACGGCTCTATGAAAAATCCAATAATGGTAATGCCAATTAATTGCCCTAGGTTCTTGACCGTTTCAGGCGCGACCGCTGATTTACAGCCTTCTTATTTAATTTACTTAACTTACTTAATAACATGGATATTATTAGTACATTACTGACCTAGGGTGGTGAATTCGTAAATGTCCCAGATCGCAGGTTTCTGTGGCCCGAACCGAAAGTGAGGGCCATAAATATGCGATCTGGGGCTTTACGAATTACCGCCCGTGGGTTGTCAAAAGTTTTAAATCTTGCCTTGGCCAAAAAGTGAGATTTTCTCTCTGCGTAGTGGGCAGAAAATCCCACTTTACGGCCAAGGGTGATGTAAAAACCATAATTTGGTTATGCAATCGATTGACTTAGTTTCTAGTAATACAGGATGGGCCATTTAGAGTGGGTTGATTCAAACCGTCCGTTAACGTTAACGTTAAATATCTTACTATGGGACAAAATGACGTTTCTGTATGGAATGACAGCTCGGCGGCCATATTTAGCGACCAGGAGTCCTAACTATGCATGAATCAGCAGCTGATGAGCTGAGCAGGTGAGCTGATTATCAGCTCACCCTTAGAATGGTCAGTATGAGTCGAAACGGTCAGGGCGAGTGGATTCATGCATAGTTGACGGACTCCTGGTCGTTAAATATGGCCGCCGAGCTGTCATTCCAAACAGAAACGTCATTTTATCCCATAGTAAAATGTTCAAATCAACTCACCCTTAAAGTTTTACACTATGTATGAACACAGATTTTCTTGACACTAAAATCGATGTGTTGGTTCTTCGAAAGAGATCTTTAGTATACGTCTTATAGTTACAGTTCTAAATGAGTCACCCTGTATAGGCCATGGATGGAACCCAGACTTTTATGTATTACTTACAAACGTATTTAGTTACAACATTTTAATGAACATAACCGCGTGCGCCAAAGCTCTGCCACAGAAAATTTAATAGTACCTACTGCTCCTACATACACGTAGCAATTAACAATTAAAAAAGGGAAAAAACGCCACTAACGGTTCTCTAATCGTTCGAGCGCTCTCCAAAAAACACCTCGGACAGCTGTCATGTTGATAGCCGGCTTTGGCGCGCGTTTTGACAGCTATTGTCACCGATCCCGGCAATTACGTGTTGAAGTTTGAACTTCGAACACAGACAAAAAAGGAGTATAAAAAGTGCCTCCATTTTTAGTAACTGTACTTTGAGGTTGGTTAACTTTGGTATTGATTTGTCTTTTTTTATACACATTTTTTGCGTGATTAATCTCGCTCTACTGAATGAGAAAAAGATGATCGATTAATTTGGACGCGTCGTCAAGTTTAATTTTTAATATCTGTTATTTATATTACATCGCTTGGAGCTATTTCTTGTAAGAGTATGTTTTAGATCTTTTGAGTTATTTAGAGTATGAAACATTGGAATTTGTACAAAGCAATCGTCGTTCGTTCGTCAAGCAAGAATGTCCATTATTTCAAGTCTATGAATAATTGGATATTTATTGACTATGGATGAACTTACCAAGTGCAATTGAGCACTTCTTTTTAACCAAAAAAAAGCTCTAGGTATTGTAGTGAAATCTTTATATAAATAAAATAAACCACTATACTCTTAGTTTCATACTAAAAACCACATGACTTCGATCAAGTGGACGGCCGGATTGGTCCAGTTGGTAGTGACCCTGCTTTCTGTTCCGATGGTCGCGGGTTCGAGTCCCGCTCGGGGCAAACTTTGTGTGATGAACACGAATGTTTGTACTCGAGTCATTGATATTTAGTATTTATATATGTATGTATTTCTCTATATAAGTATTTATATCGTTGCCTAGCCTAGCACCCATAGTACAAGCTTTGCTTAGTTTGAGGCTAGGTCAATATGTGTGAAATGTCCCAAGATATTTATTTTATTTATTTATTTTTAAGTTTTTACAGCAGTAGCTAATTCTGAACAGGAAACACTAATAAAACACGAATTATTTTTTTAATCATCATAATAATTAACGATTTTAATAATCCTCATGAACATTTCAAGAAAACCGCTTTCAAGTCTTATCTTTCGTTCAATTAAAAAAACAAGTGAAAGGATGAAATGAATGACTTAAAAACGATTCTGTGATTCAAAACTGGTTTAAACCGGTTGTGATTTTTTTCCTCAAAATGATTTTGTTGTTTCAATATGTTTTCAATCGATCAAATCGCCTCACTTGATGTGTAACGTAGTGTCAATGAACCATATTTTTTTAAGACATTCTCAAAATATATTAAAGTTAGTTATCTAGTTTAAGTTACAAATCTGTACGTTTTTGATTATTGCTATTCCTACGAACGTGCAGCAGTAATAAAAATGTTTTTTTCGCTAAGTTTCAGTAGACTTGCTACCTTGACGCATATCACACAAAAATCCCAGAGCTCGTTTCCATTAATCCAGCGGGTCACCTGTAAAATTGTTTTATTTTTTATTTTTATCTTAAAACATACCTGAACATTGTGAGATGACAGCCACCAGAAGGAACGCCAGGCAGAGAGATAACCTCCTTATTTCCATAGTGATAAGATTTATTTTCAGTCAACACTTAAAAATAACCACACTATTAGGCTCCCGCCGGAAAAAAAACTTTCAAAAATACACTGTCACTTCACTGAAGGCACTTTCTCGATGTATTAGGCACTTTTAAGTCGTAATTCTGTAAAAGAAACATATTAATTAGAGAAATATATTTGTTAAGAGTAATAAAGTAAACTAGTTAGATCAGAAGATGCGTTCCGTTCCTTCTCGTTTGTGTCAAAACTGTGCATTTTGTGTTTTGTTTGTTTATACTAAAAACATTTCTCGGTAATTCTTAAAAAAAAAATCAGATTTCCAAGATCCATAGATTGTAAGTTACAAAAATACTTACAAGACTATGTTAGTAAACTAATATTAAATCTTAAGAACTAAAAAAAAGTATTTTTTTAGGTAGGTACCTAATACAGGTTTTCGTTACTTTGATTCGTCACTAACGTTTGTTAGAAGACACCTAACTATTAAACCTTTTTTTTTACAAAGCACTCTCCGCCATCATAACATAATACCTAATTAATCATTAAATATAACAGTGTTCATTTTACATCCAGATAGCGCATTTGTAAAAATGATATCAATAATTCAACTAATATCATAATGGACTTTTTACCACACCGTCGTATAAATAACACTTTATTCGTGTCACGGCCATTACTTAGGACTGGTAATTAAATATGTTAATTCGTTTTAATTAATATGACAATGTTTGCACAAAGAAAAGTGCTGGAAATCGATATAATGGTAGAGTCTCTTTATTTGTTTTTTTTTTGTAATTTCTTTAATATCCACTACAATATTTTATTCACAGTTCACATCACCCGAAGGTAATTCCCATACAAAATGATTCGTCTTATTTTTAGCTGTTCCTTTACATTTTTCCCGATTTTTTTTCAGGGAATAAAACAAAAAAAGGATCACCCAAATCGGTGCAGCAGTTCTCGAGCCTTAGCCTGACGACACACGGCGATTCATTATTATTAGAGACAATGCGGCGATGACCATCAGGTGGGCCGTTAGCATATTAGTTCGTCTTTAGCAATCAAACTAAGGATTTACTAAAAAAAATGACAATTGCTTCATGGAGAATCTAACCATCGGTAGCCAAAAACGAGCCATTTTGTCAGGCCAGTACAGTAAATAGGGAAAGAGAGAGTCACAATCCCTGCGCGTCACGGCGCGCTAAATGGAACTTTAAATCTAGCTGATTAAGCGACGCGTGAGCGCAGGGATTGTGAATATCTCTTTTCTTATTTAAAACTTCGAATAGAGCCGCAGGAATGGGGCCTAATCGAACTTGATATCGTCAGTTGATTCAATGGGGACTATCGTTTCTTTGCTCACCAGTTGGCGCCACTGTTGACTAAGGTCCAGAGGTATAGCTGTCAAAGGCGACTTTATAATATCGGCGCCGAAACAAAGTCAAACAAGATCGCATTTCAACAGGTAAATTAAAGAAATCATAATTTATAATCACGAAGCCCGCCAAAAACCAGTGAAAAGCGAATGATATTGGACCTCACGCGACACTAGCGCCTCTAGTGGCAAATTCACACGCGATAGCCCCTATTGAAAGATGCAATTTTAATCGCACATTCCGAAATTATTATAGAACACTAGCTGACCCCGCGGACTTCGTACCGCCTTGGTTTTTTTTATAAACCTCACGGAGCCCGAGACCTTTCCAACGAATGCAAAACCGTGGAAATCGGTTCGTGCGTTCTGGAGTTATAGCGTCAGGGAGGAAAACCCGACTTATTTTTATATATTAGAAGAAGAAGATTAAATCGATACAAAATCGATCCCACTTAGATCGTCTTTTAATAGAACGTTGGGCAACCAGGATATACGTACTTATGTTGGATAAAAATAGCGGGGATTTATTGGTGTACACTTCCTTCCGTAGTTTCTTTGAAGTTAACCAAGGATATGGGAGACGGTGATTGTTTATAACGGCCAAAGGGGTCAGCAAGAATCGATATGTTATGTAGATCTGTAGAAATCTGTTGTCAGAAGCGGATGACGGATATTAGAGGTATGTCTTACAAATTGGGTAATTGAGAAGTTGCAGAACGGAAATATGATGACCTACCTTGATAAATATGATTATTACTTATTAATACAGTCCAGTGTTTGTAAATTTAAGTTCAATAAACTTTTCATAGAAGAAATTAAGCAACTTAACGTTACATTCAGACATACATTCAAGATAATCTAAACAGCTTTTCCATTGGCTATATTCGAAGTCTTTAATTAGGGATCTCCCTTTTCCCTATAGGATCGCTCACGCGTCGCATGAACTTTAATTTAAATCTAGCTGCTTAAAGTTCACACGGCGCGTGAGCTATCCTATAGGGAACAGCGAGATCCCTATTTTAATACTTGGAATATAGGCCCAGCTAAATTTAATGTTCCTAATATAGCCCCAGGACTTTTAACAACGTTTTTATTAGGTTTTGTCGTGTATCTAAACACACAAACTATTGAAGGAATCTTGCAAGCTAAATTTTAACCACTTCCAGTTATTGTATCATGATGAAACTTGGCCAGTATATGTAGATTGGATGACAATGCAATAATATGGTACCACCGAGCTGATCTGATGATGGAGCTTGAAGGTGGGCACGGAAAAGTCTAACCGTTGTTTTAGTTTTTTATAGGTACCTACTACTACTACAGCCTATTTGCGTCCCACTGTGGGCACAGGCCTCCTCTCATCAGGAGAGGGTTTGGGCTGGTCCCCACGCCGGCCCAGTGCGGATTGGTGACTTCACACATCTTTGAGTTACTTCGCAGTTGCGTGCAGGTTTCACGATGTTTTCCTTCGCCGGAAAGCTTAGTGGTAAATTCAAATTGAATTTCGCACATAAATACCTAAACTTGAGAGTTGCGAGCCGGAGTCGAACCCCCGACCCTCTGCATGAGAGGCGGTAGGTCGAAGCATTAGGCCACCACGGCTTTTTATACTATTAGTAAGTAATATTATGTAAGTAGATAAATACCTACATGCGAATAATTGGCAAAAGACACAGTATCCTAGGTAGTAAATTAGGAATATCTCTAAACATTCCAGACCAAAGATAAATATAAGAGTGACCTAATAACCTAACCTAAAGTAACAAACAATAAGCACGTTAGTAGATAAAGCACGAAGCTAGCCAAGTAGGTTTCCTAAGCTTGAGTAAGTAGATTTATTAGTTGTTAGGGACAACTTTGTTCGTGTATTATTTTCATTTAAGGGCACGTCGGGGCACATTGCTCGCAGGACTGATGGCCGATGGGGCCGGAAAGTTCTCGAGTGGCGTCCGCGAACCGGGAGACGAGCTGTCGGTAGGCCTCCAACAAGATGGAGCGACGACCTCGTGAAAGTCGCGGGAAACCGGTGGAAGCAAGTAGCACAGGACCGGTCGGAGTGGCGAGCCTTGGGGGAGGCCTATGTCCAGCAGTGGACGTCTTTCGGCTGAAATGATGATGATGATGATGAAGGGCACGTCGTGAATTGGGTGGCCGATTTTAATGGGAAAACGAAGCAAACAAAATATTTAATGTTTTAAAAAATATTACCAACTAGCAGTTTTCCCGCGACTTCTTCCCGCGTAGACTTTGAATTTGCGTACCCGATGATACTATACATATAGACAGTTATAGTTATAGAAGTATTGAAAAATTGGTTAGACCCGTGGAAAACCCGTTCCCGTGGAAATATCGGGATAAAAAGTATCCTATGTTATTGCCCGGGTCTCAATCTATCTCAAACCCAAATTTCATCCATATCGATCCACTCGTTGCGACGTGAAGGAAGGACAAACAAACAAACACACTTTCACATTTATAATATTACTGTGGAGTATGGATGATAAGTAACTAGCTTCTGTCTGCTACTTCGCCCGCGTTGAATTCGGCTACGGAGTTCACGCGGGAACTATGCGTTTTTTCGGGATAAAAAGTAAGAATCAAGAATCAAGAATTGTTTATTTGCCAGAATACGTATACAAGATCTTAAAATATAGTGCTAAGTAACAGTATTCAGCCTGCAATGGCATGCAAATGGCATGCAGTAATGAAGTTCTGCCAGTGGTAGGACTTCGAGCAATGCCCATCCGGATGGATACCACCATGCACCTTTACGCTAACCTGCCGCCAAAGCAGTGCTCGCACTGTTATGTTCCGGTAGGGAGTTAAGGCAGCCGGTGAAATTACTGGCACAGAGGCATTCCATCTTAGGCCTCAGGGTAGGCAACGCATTCGAGATCGTATGGTTCCTTAAGGCCCTTCCCTGACCCAGCATCGTCAAATTGCTCATTTAAGATCATACTTTTCTAAGAAATGTTAAAAGTAAAAATATGAAAAAAACATATTTTATATTTGATTATATCATCCTTACATTGACAGCTTTCGATACACGTTTCACGAAACTTCGCTCGATACAATTTAATTCCAAAGTAACCTCTAACTCGGACCGCTAATCCAACTTTACTCCAGTTTATTATATCAAACAGTGTAAAACTAATTATAACACAAAAAATATCCATATTATATGCATACATCGACAGCTTTATAAATGCCATTTTTTTAGACGGTATTTTTATAGAAATTAAAACGTGTTAAAAAGTAACTAAAGCGGGCGTTCTGTGCGTAGCGCTTTCTCTTTCACTCGTCCCACGAGTGACAGTGACGGCTGAGCTGGGTCTATGAACCGCCTTAATGGGGGATCATAGGATTTCGGTGTCCAATTAAGGCTGTGCGTTCGTTAGCCTATACCACTGACATTAAAAAAAAACAATGTCCATGGAGCGCAGTGACTTAGCCATTTTTAGACTTAAACTGACTTGAAATTATGTGTCCATAAAAATAACGGATTTCAGGTCGTTTAGCAAATGGGAATGCCTTTTGTAACGCTCTTTTATTACAACAGTAAAGGGGTTGCAAGTATGTGAAAAGTACAAAAAATATTTAGCTAACTACAGACAGAGTTATATACGCCGACAGCCCAACACCAATTATCACTACTATTACTACTACAGCCTATTTGCGTCCCACTGCTGGGCACAGGCCTCCTCTCATCACGAGAGGGTTGGGCTATAGTTCCCACGCGGGCCCAGTGCGGATTGGGAACTTCACACACATCTTTAAATTACTTCGCAGATGCGTGCAGGTTTCCTCACGATGTTTTCCTTCACCGAAAAGCTCAGTGGTAAATTCAAATTGAATGTCGCACATAAGTAAACTTAGAGGTGCGCGCCGGAATCGAACCCCCGATCCTCTGCATGAGGGGCGGCAGGTTAAGTTGTCAAGATTACATTTCCTATTTTCGGACAAGAGCAACTATTCAAAGAATTGCTTTGCATTAAAAATAAGATAAATAATACTAAGAAAAAACTAGGAAACGCCGGCGTCAATGCATTCTGATAAGTTTACAAAATTAATGTAGACATAATAAACACACTCTCACCGGGACTTAATCGCGTAAAAACTCTTTATATTTTACCTCGAGTCTTCTCGTAACCACGGCGGCCGTTGCATCGCGGCCGAAACGTCGAGGTATAATATAAAGAGTTTTTACGCGATTAAGTCCCGGTGAGAGTGTGTTTAAAATGAGTGTGTATCGCGAAAGTTTGAGACAATGTAATGTAGACATATTGATAACTTTGATACAGTATTGGGCACTTTGCACTTTGAAAATGACGCTTGTTTAAGCCCGGATCACACCAAATGCGTCTGCGGCTCTTCTGCACTGTATAGCAAAGTTCTCGTAAGACCTGTCACACTGCCAGCGAGAGCAGTTCTGTCCTGTTCCCTAACCTTCTATCCTATCCTTCCTTATCCCATACGCCCTATCCTCCTGAAAGGGGAGGAGCCTCCTCCCCTTTCGAGATCGGCAACGCATTGGCTACGCCTCCGGTGTTACAAATGTCTATAGGCGGCGGTGACCACTTACCACCAGGTGGACCGTCTGCCTGTTTGTCAATCTTTTTCCAAAAAAAACAGTTCAGACGAGCCGCAGACGCATTCGGTGTAATCCGAGCTTTAAAATGAAGAATTTTGAAGAATTAAAATGTACAAATGAGACTGGCGGGATCGTTATTTCAAGTCGAATTTCTTCACTCGTTTAAAAATCTAGTTTTATAACAGAGATTGCTTCTCAATGATGGCAAACCAGTTTTGTTCCCGTGAGAGATTGTTCGTAATAATTATAGGCTAGTTAGTTAATGAAAATGGGCAGATTATCGCGGTTTAGAGTTTGGTTCAAGTTACTCAAAACGTTAGGAAAGTTCTGGAGTGGCACCCGCGAACCGGGAGACGAGCTGTCGGTAGGCCTCCAACAAGATGGAGCGACGCCCTCGTGCAGATCGCGGGAAATCGGTGGAATCAAGTAGCACAGGACCGGTCTGAGTGGCGAGCCTTGGGGGAGGCCTACGTCCAGCAGTGGACGTCTTTCGGCTAAAATGGTGATGATGATGACTCAAACAAGATGGAGTGACGTGACATGTTGAAGGTCGCGGGAGTGCGCTGGATGCGAGTGGCACAAGACCGGGCTTAGTGGCTTGGGGGAGACCTATGTCCAGCAGTGGACGTCTTTCGGCTGAAATAATGATGCTGATGATGGTGACTCTATTTTTTAGTTTCCAATTTCAATGAGTTGATTTAAATATAATTATACTGAGATTATCGGTGAAGGAAAACATCGTAAGGAAAATAGTGTGTGAAATCTCCAACCCCCACTCGGCCCGCATGGGGACTATAGCCCAAACCCTCTCGTGTCGAGAGCTCTTTGATCAGCCAGCAGTAAGTATAGTTTGTAGGGATATCAAGTTCTGGTGGTATTGTGACTTTTGCTGCTAACTCGGACCTTTAATCCAACTTTACTCCAGTTTATTATATCAAACAGTGTAAAACTAAATATAACAGAAAAAATATCCATATTATTTGCATACATTGACAGCTTTATAAATTATTTTTATAGAAATTAAAACGCGTTAAATACTAACTAAATCGGGCGTTCTGTGCGTAGCGCTTTCTCTTTCACTCGTTGCACGAGTGACAGTGACGGCTGAGCTGGGTATAGGAACGGTCTTAATATTATTATTATTTGATTAATTGCCAGCAGCATTCTAGTGCTGATATATTATGCCTATGTCACAATATTCATTACAGTACTTTTTTTAATATAGTTTTAAATGTTCACTGTACCTAACTAGACACTTTTATTAAGAGGATACGTGAGCTGAGCCCCTTTTCAGATTTAAGAAATTGAAATCAATGTTGCTGTCTCGCAGGCGCGGGCGGAGCGACAAAAGGTGCGATAAGGACAACTGCAGCTCCGTCGAAAAATCCGACGTAAAAACTCAGAAATCGAGGTTACCAACCAATCGTAATGAAATTTTGGGAACTGGATGAGAAGGAAATTATCTGCGACGGACCGTTTTGATTTTTGCGTTTATTATTGTGGTTTTTGTATACCAGGCATTACTTTGCAGCCTATTCAATCGGGCCGTTTTCAGGACTTTGGAGTCACCTAGTTCTATTAAGAACAAAAATATCACTAAAAGCAAAACGTACCGACACAGATACTGACGAAATTGATCTTATTTCAAAAAATCATTGATCTACGATCAAAATCCAGGGAGGAACATGTCGAGAACGTTTGTATGGAAAAATGACCACTAGCGTGTCCTCTTAAGTTTTCCTAAACCTAAATGCGTGTTGTATTTTTTGTAAATTTTTTTTCTGTATCGTGGTGTGTGGCAATAAATGTTTTTTTTTTCTATGTTCGCTTCTGACTTGGGACGCGTTATCGAGTTATTATGTTTTATGTACTTCGCTATCTCTTTGATTTGTTTAACGGAAACCACGAGTAGTTACTAATCTAAGAGCCGAATGGATTAATGTTTTTTTTTCGTATCCGTTGAAAAAGAAAACAAATCCAATCCACGCATGTGCATTTAAACTAAATGCAGTTTTCAGATAAACACGCGTTTCTCACGTTCGTCTTTTTGATCAATTTATTGGTTGCCATACGAGCGCACACCTGATAGTAAGTGGTCACCGTGGCCTATGGACATAATTTAATCACAAGATTTCGTATATCAGGTCCGTATCTACGACACTAGAGATCTTCTACTTTCTAAAGTCCCGCGCCTTCACATTTCAAAACACTTTAAAATGTATTATGTACTTATTTAAAACGTATTTAAAAAGCGCCACCAACACTTTCAACACATGTGTGCGTGCTGAGACAGCCATCAACTATGCGTTGAGAGTGTTGGTGGTGCTTTTTAAATAATAATAAAAAAATTGAAGCGTTTTGAAATGTGAAGGCGCGGGACTTTAGATAGTAGAAGATCTCTACAGGGGTTATATTCGAAGTCTTAAGTAGGGATCTCCCTGTTCCCTATAGGATCGCTCACGCGTCAAGTTGAACTTTAAATCTAGCTGCTTAAAGTTCACGCGACGCGTGAGCGATCCTGTAGGAAACAGGGAGATCCCTATTTTAAGACTTCGAATATAGCCCTAGTACACCACCAACACTCTCAACGCATAGTTGATGGCTGTCTCAGCTCGCACACATGTGTTGAGAGTGTTGGTGGTGCTTTTTAAATTACATTGGAGCGTTTTGAAATGTGAAGGCGCGGGACTTTAGATAGTAGATCTCTACAAGTCACCAATGTCACCATGCCTACCTAAGTAGGTATATGCTTGTTAGCACGCCCTTGGTGGTATTTTCCCTGTAAATACCCAATGGCTGGCCTGACATCATGCTTGTTCAGTGCATATATATATATATATAATATACATGGTAACATATGAAGGTGTGTCCCTAAGGGCCTGTACAGACAGACTGCATTCGAACTATATTCACTACTAGCTGCTGCCCGCGACTTCGTACGCGTGGAATTCGTTACTTAATAGCATTCCCGCGGGAACTCTGCATTTTTCCGCGATAAAAAGTAGCCTATATGTTGACCAATGCCATAAACTACCGCCATACCAAATTTTGTTGCAATTCGTCCAGTAGTTTTCGAGTTAAATCCGGACATACATCATCATCATCATTTCAGCCGAAAGACGTCCACTGCTGGACATAGGCCTCCCCCAAGGCTCGCCACTCAGACCGGTCCTGTGCTACTTGCTTCCACCGGTTTCCCGCGACCTTCACGAGGTCGTCGCTCCATCTTGTTGGAGGCCTACCGACAGCTCGTCTCCCGGTTCGCGGGCGCCACTCGAGAACTTTCCGGCCCCATCGGCCATCAGTCCTGCGAGAAATGTGCTCCGCCCACTGCCACTTAAGGTTCGCAATTCTTCGGGCTATGTCGGTGACCCCAGTTCTACTGCGGAATTTTTCAAGTACAAAGTGACAAGTAATAAAAGAACCACAATTGAAAAATCCATGATAGGTACCACAGAGTTAAAAAAAAATCATTCAAAAGAGCATTAAAAATTTTCAACGTCCCTGTTCACCAACAATGTATCTAATTCTTTCCCAATGTAATATTCTCCAGTTTTATTTATTTCTTTATGGCTGAAGGGTGTTCGGTAATAATTATTTATGGGGCGATACCCCATAAATCTTAATAGGTCTCTGTGGGGGCTAGAAGAAAAAGTTCGACTGGTTTTTTTTATATCATTTCGTATTCAAATTTATATTTTAGAAGCATATCAATCTAGAATCTGGCAAGTCGCCATTTCCCTGCATTTTTCTGTTCTCTGTCATTAATTAGTTAGTACATCACCTACAGACCTAGGGCGGTAAATTCGTTAATACATGTCCCAGATCGCAGGTATTTCTGGCCTGAACCGAAGATATTTATATTAGGTACATCCCGTCTACATATATATGGACATTTCAATTAAACAAGACATACTCCTGTCCACATTGTGAAATATAAGGTCCGCAGTTCACTGGAGCACACTCCCAGATAAGATAAGTCCGTCGTAATGCTTGATTTATTAATGAACCGTCTTGTTCTTGATGCAATTTGTGTGATTTACATGTGTACAGTGATTTTAAATAGCTTTACTTATGATATTCTTTTAAATAACATGTTTCATGAATGATAATAATTATGTACTTCAAGTACTTCATAAAACGTGAAAGATTGTCTGGATGAATTGAGAACCTCCCTTTTTTAAGTCGGTTAAATTATTATGTTTGTTACTTGATAATTTTAGTCAAATTTCATCATAGGTAACCGATCCAGTACTTAGTTTTGACATGTACTTTAGGACGAACAAACAAACACACTGTTACATTTATAAAATTATCATGGATGACATATTTTAGGTCTACGACCTATTACGGCCTAGCCAAACGAAGGGTTATGATTTCAGCAGTCTGTGTATGTTTGTATGTGTGTTCCACCCTAGCGCGTAATGTACTAGACCGATTTTGACGAAAGAGGTGGCCAATATCTATTTGAAACATTTCGTACAAAAAAAACAACATTGCAGAAATTAATTAGAAGTCGGGTTTTAATTTCCATATTTCTCCCTTTTTTGAGATGTTTTTATTATTCTGCTAGTGGTAGGGCCTGGTGCTAGGTCTGTCCGGGGAGGTACCACCGTCTTTCCCCGTTAACCTGCTGCCAAATAGCAGTGCTCGCACTGTTGTCTTCCGGTAGGGGGTTAAGACAGCCGGTGAAATTACTGGCACAGAGCATTGGCATTCCATCTTAGGCCTCAGGGTAGGCAACGCATTCGAGATCTTATGGTTTCTTCATCATCATCATCATTTCAGTCGAAAGACGTCCACTGCTGGACATAGGCCTCCCCCAAGGCTCGCCACTCAGACCGGTCCTGTGCTACTTGCTTCCACCGGTTTCCCGCGACCTTCACGAGGTCGTCGCTCCATCTTGTTGGAGGCCTACCGACAGCTCGAAATCTATGATCAGCTCGATGGTTTCTTAATGGGGAACAAAGGATTTCGGTGTCCATGGGCCGCAGTGACCACTTACCATCAGGTGGGCTGTGAGGTCGTATGCCTATACCATCGACATTAAAAAAACATACGGACATTGGGTTTTCAGTAGGTATACAGTGTTTCAGTAAATTTTATTTCATTCAGTATTTTATCATATCAGTTTCTCTATTCAGCTATTTTTCCATAACAATAGATAACATGTTTACAAAATGATAATGTAAATGATGTTGTTTAGTTAAAACCGATGTTAAGTTCGAATTAAAACAATTAATCAAATATTAGTCTTATATTCTTGAAATATCTCTCTCTATCTACAATTACTACTACTACTACTACAGCCTATTTGCGTCCCACTGCTGGGCACAGGCCTCCCTCATCACGAGAGGGTTTGGGCTATAGTCCCCACGCGGACCCAGTGCGGATTGGGGACTTCACACACATCTTTGAATTAATTCGCAGATGCGTGCAGGTCACGATGTTTTCCTTCACCGAAAAGCTCAGTGGTTAATTCAAATTGAATTTCGCACTTTTCGCATTTTCATACATCAAGACAAAATTTCCATCATAGGTAGATAGGGATCTTCTACTATCTTAAGTCCCGCGCCTTCACATTTCAAAACGCTTCAATATATTTAAAAAGCACCACCAACACTCTCAACACATGTGTGCGTGCTAAGACAGCCATCAACTATGAGTTGAGAGTGTTGGTGGTGTTTTTTAAATAATAATAAAAAAATTGAACCGTTTTGAAATGTGAAGGCGCGGGACTTTAGATAGTAGAAGATCTCTACTAAAACCTTATCAGTACATTTCAGTACCTATTTATCAGAAACTAGCTAGCTACTCGTAGTATCATAGATAGATAAAGTTAGAGATAAGAGATTACTACATTTCATAGTAGGTAGGTACTATTTACTATGAATTTAGATCCATGGCCAATTGAAAATATAGGCCAGTCCACCGAACAATAAGAGTTTTTACATCCGTTCTAACATATTGACAAAATACAAATGTTATTGTGTGTTTGTTTGTTCAATTATTTCAAGTCAAAACAGAGCGACGGACTTTAAGTACTCAGTATTTTCTTTTAATTGATCTCAAAATAATGTTTGATGATTCGTCTGATTTTCTTTATATTACCACAGATTAATAAATAGTTACAAATATTACATGATTAGGTACTCTTTCAATTGAGAACCGATTTCGATGATTCTTTTAGGTGGCAACTCCGCAGTGATCCCATTTCAATTTGGAAAGAATTGTTCAAAAGAATTGAACCAAATTTAAATGAGATGAGAAAATAAGGGAACTCTTCAAAACTCAGTTGGGCAAATTTTAATCGGCGCGTCACTGTTTCTTTGTCATTTGCATAAATAACGGATACAGTATACGCGAATACGCATAAAAAACTGAGATTGAAACCCCCTTTTTAAATAGGTAGGTTAAATACAGCTTTAAACTTGTGACGTAAGAAACAGTCAAGTAAGATATGGGTCGGTGTGTTGGTAACGTCAAACATGGTGAGTAAATATTAACCACACTCGCTTTCCGTAAGGTGCTAAAATGCCGTTTGAGGGCCAGCGCTAGTAGTAGGGCCTGGTGCTAGGTCAGTCCGCGGAGGTCTTTCCGTCTTTCCCCGTTACAGTGCCGCCAAATAGCAGTGCTCGCATTGTTGTGTTACGCTAAGGGGTTAAGGTAAGGCAGTCGGTGAATTTTCTGGCACAGAGGCATTCTATTCATTTGTCATTCCACATAATGTGCTAAGTTGGCAACATGCACCTCAGAAGACAGCAGGTTCCTCCAGCGGCAGATTCACTCGCGGTAACCCTCTTTGGTAAGAACTGGTGTTACTAGGTGGCAAGCCCTTTTTTCGCTGGGGAAATGCATTTACGCATACGACCCGCCCTTCGGCAGGTGGTTATGTGGGACTCGCCGACCAGAGTGGCCGGAATACCCACTAAACCCCCAGCGATTCTCCTCCGCGCTCTGTGCGCGAGGGCTGCAGGATCGCGTTGTCACATTCTGCCGCGGAGGGTGCCAAGCCCTGACCTAAACGGGTTTTCTTAGCTTTTTACAAAATCGGCCAAAAACATGCTTTCTTTCTAAGACTTAGAAGCAATCTAATACTCGTAGTTGTCACATATGATTTTTTACCAGACTACGCCAGAAATAAGGTTATGTTTATCAAGTTTTCTTAGATAAGTATACTGAAATATGTGTGTAGTCTAACCGGCTTGATAGACTTTAGCTTGCGAGGTGCCGTTAGTTATATAGTCGCCTTGATTAAGAGATCGACATTGGATGGGTCAGAAGTATAGACGTAAATAATATAGACCCGCTCTAACGTACACGTAATATGTCTCCACTTCCACGGTGTCCAATCCAAAGTTCTGTCACCGAGCGTGCGTGACAATAAGCGTTTTTAAATAACTTTTTTCGAAACTGTTTCTCAGTATCTAAAAACTCGTCTCGTTGTTGAAAAAATATGACCCAGCTTTAGTGTCACGTATCATAAGTTTAACTTTGGATTGGACACCAATGAAGTGGGGAAACATGACATGCATCTACGTTAGGCCGGGTCCATACGAAGTATTATTTATGTCTATGGTCAAAAGTTTGTAAATTCAAAATTCGAGTTTTTCCCATTTTAATATCAACTCACCTACTAGTTACATATCAACTCAAGATACCTGTGTATATATAGGTAGTTTTAGTAACTACGTATTACGAAAGCGAATAGTAAAGTCCATAAGTAGGTACCGCTGGCTCTGGTAGGTATTGTAATCAGTTACCTTCATATATGGTGACGCGTGATACGGCGCGTTATCGGTTCATGCGTTTGAGCGTGAAATCGATACGTATTTGCATGGTAATACGATAAACACAGCTGATTGGTGAAATGTGAAATATTATAAGGAACCGGTCGTCTTTTCGGTGAAGGAAAACATTCTGAAGAACACTGCACGCAATATATGTGACGTAATTCAAAGAAGACTTGCCCAAACCCTTGAGTGGTGAGGAGGCTGTCTGTCCAGCAATGAGACGTAATATACTTAAATTGGCTGCTGACGTGGTGGTGTGCTCTGGTGTTTTCAGAATCACGATATTTTCGTAGTACAGTTTGAGGATATTTTGACCTTGCTTTTTTCTTTTTCTTCTCATATCTCTATCGTGACCATAACCCACGTTACAACTTTTAAAAAAAGAACTGTCAAAATTCCCGCCACAATGTGAAGCAGTGACCGCTGCAAGGAATATTGAGCGAGTGGAAACTGGACTCGCGAGAGGTATTTAAACTTTTTAATCGATTCCCCGAATCGAGCGGTCTCCGTGAATAAGTTTAGGTTAGGTTGGCAGCATGTGTTGCTTGTTTTTTTTTTTAATTAGAAGCATACACGCAATGGCAATGGGCAATGTGTCGTTGTAGATTTTAATTGGACTTTTGGGCGGCACATGTTTGTTACGACTTTATGAGAAGTCTGTAATTTAAAAAAATCTATGGCTGTCTTTGGCAATTGAAAACTGACAGTATTAATAACATTGGTTTTATTCTGTGGTTACATTCATTTATTTCACTGCGTCTTAGTTGAAACAATTAATGAAATAGTACACAGTAATAAAATGAGGAAAAAATTAAATAAGAAACACAATAGCTCCATTCATAAAACCACAAGATAACTTTCTTCGAACGAGCAATATTTATACTCACCTTCTCGAAAACAGCTCTAATGAATGCGATATGGAATATAGAGGTTTAAAGGACGAAAAGTCGAATTAGCTACTTCTCATTTCTGGGAAAATTCATGTTTGTCATTTTAAAGCGAGCAAAGCTCGTTTTCCCAGGCCAAGTACTAGATGTAAAACGAATTAAATACAAATGTAAAACAGCTAGGGAAAATAATAAGAAATCATGGCTTATAGACATAAGTCATGATTTATTATTATTTTCTTTTTTGTAGGCAATTTCATAGACACATTTTGTGAGATGAGAGGATTTAGCTGTAAAAATATTTTTCTCAAACATGCTCGGAAATGTTCGTGTTACTTTCAAAAAAAGAAGACGCGAGGCTGTCCATTGCCGGCCTTGGCCAGCAAAAACATTATTGTAGTGTGTGTTTTTTTTAATTCGCTTCCTATTTGAGTCACGTTACGTCTGTAGAGAAACTGATAAATCCATGGAGGTAATAAGTACAACTTCCATGGGCGAACCATCCATGGCCGATCATGGAAGTAGTAAATACTGATGTGGGGTAAGTGCGCCTAAATTTATTTCGCCCCGATGCCTTGTAAACAGCCAACTACTAGTTGAGTAATAGTTATAGGTTTCGATATATTTATGTTACGCGCACTTACCCCATCCTGGCGCACTTGCCCCGACTGATCTTACGTATTTCCTCGCTGTTTGAGAAAAGCATTATATATACCTCGGCTCGGCCGCAATTGCGATTGCCGAACTCGTACAATAGAAGGCTTCGCTTCGCTCAGCCTTCTAACTGACTCGTCCGGCAGTGCGCTACTGGGCGGCCTCTGCAATAATGTACTAATACATGGTGCTCGTGAGCATTGCGAGAGATTTTAACAGCATGTTCCTGACCATATTTTAAGTTAAAAATCTTAATTAACTTCGGCTAAATTCGGCTCGGGTATCGAGATATTTCCATTTCCAAAGGCACGTTTATACTACGTTAGCAATTATTATGTATGAAAATAATAATAAAAAAAAACGTGTTTCGACCTAAGTTCATATAACATTTATTACTTCTTATAGCCTCAGGAATTAGTAGTTAAAATCTCTCGCAATGCTCACGAGCACCCAGTATATTTGAGGTGAAATTCAGATTTCCCCTTTAACCACAAACACTAAATTTGCGCTACAGCCTCCTTGGACGAGTCAATGAAACCGTTTTTTTTTTCGCTAAAATTGCCGTCATTAGTAAAAACCTTGATAGTACCGAAAGCGAAGGCTCTAAAATCCACTTCAGCACACGCATTTACATCTTCCCTCTCTTTCACTCAAACCTGTAGTAACAGTTATCAGAAAAAGAAGGCGATACGCAATTTCATTTTTGCCTTCGAGATTCGAGCTGCCACTCGTCAGTCGATTTAAAGTTTCCGAATGCCGGTTTTTATTTTATGACCCTCTTTATTTGGTATGGCAACACCGTTAAAGTTTTTTATCGGCGAACGATTTCGGTTGGAAAATTAATTTTATCACACTGTCACTTGATTAATAAAAACATATTTTAATGTTTTCGCAAGCACACAGAACGAAATAATTAATATAAATATTAAATAATGAACAATTTAAAGCCCAACTGGAAATTATGCTCAGCGAAAAACCCTGATTGGTACAAGTAGCGTTTTCCATTAAATTTTCATTCATTCATTCATTCGATTGCGACGGTTAAACCGTTACAGCTCTCCTTAAGTATGTACTGAATTGATACTGAAAAATGAAAATTATTTCAGTGTTAAAAGCATGCGTCAGGCATCTGCGTTGTGTCAGAAACGGCAGACATTGATAGTATTTTTATTGTGTTTATGCCGAAATATCAAATTACCTATTATAAATGACGGAAAACGTAAACAGATCTGCCGTTCCAAGGTCCTGTAATGATTGTCTGTTTTTTATGACATAAACAATAAACACAATAGGATTTTATTGATTATTTTCCGAAGAGTCTCTGTTACTATAATATATAAATACTATGTTAATAACGATAAACCTACTGGTAGCAGCAAGGCGTGGTATTTAGACGTTGACGCATAAAAATATCGAGACTAAATTCCTACCAATCAAATTATGACTTTGATTCAAGTCAGTTTACCGCTACATAGCAAATGTCATACAAAAATTCAACTAGGGATTAAGACCTTACTCATTTAATATTCATTTAAACTTGCTCCATAAAAATACAAAACATCAAATGGTGAGCCATAAGCCATTTCAACTTACATCAGTGCCATTAACTAAATGATAATTACTTTTTAGCACACCCCAAAAAACGCCTCTATAAAAAAAATCTTCATCCAGCCAGCTGACTACCGTGAGAAGTGCGGTTGGCAACCTTGAAATTCAATACAATTTAATACAATATTGCTATTTAGCAAACATTAGGGGGAAGTGACTAGATACTGTAATGTGACACCTTTAAAAAACCAAAAGGTGTGAAGGGACTTTCAGTTTTGAATGGGCCTTTTGAATGATAATGAGTGAATGGGTGAATGGAGATGCTAAATCATTCGCTAATGACGTTTGCTGATAGGATTAGGTTGTGATCGAATAAAGGATTTTTGCCTAATTTGCGAAGGGGTGCTTTTTTTCTGTTTCTCAATGAAGGGGAAGGAACTTTCTCAATTAATATAGGGATTTGAAGTAAGCTCAATTTCAAGATGACGTCTCGTACGAAATTTACGTAATATTCATAAAATACTTATACCTATCGTGAATAGCAAATTGAATATTTTCGTATTCTTTAGCAATCGAAACTCGCTTTTATCGCTTGTATAAAATTAAATCATGACTATCATGAATCTTCTAAACTTGATAAGAATTTCAATAATCTCAAACATTTTGATATCATCTAAAGAAACCGTCAAATTAGGCAGCTAGCCAAACTCATTTATCTAAAAGGAATTGCGTCTACAAACTTTGTTATTTTATTAGGTACATAAATGTAGTTCTTTTTTAAAATATTTCTTCTTATTCAATATAACCAGAGAACCTACTACCTTCCGCACAGTACTACCTATTACTTATTCTGTGACAGTAGGCAGAGTAGGCAAAGCCGTGGTGGCCTAGTGGTTCGACCTACCGCCTTTCATGTAGAGGGTCGGGGGTTCGATTCCGGCTCGCACCTCTAAGTTTACTTATGCGCGATTCAATTTGAATTTACCACTGAGCTTTTCGGTGAAGGAAAACATCGTGAGGAAACTTGCATGCATTCTGCGAAGTACTTAATTCAAAGATGTGTGTGAAGTCCCCAATCCGCACTGGGCCCGCGTGGGGACTATAGCCCAAACCCTCTCGTGATGAGGGGAGGCCTGTGCCCAGCAGTGGGACGCAAACAGGCTGTAGTAGGTAGTACTGTCACATAATAAGGGCTCAGTCGGTACTGAGCCACCCATCAAAGCATCCATACGTAACCTCTTCAATGAATGGCTCTCTCTGAGCAGATACTACACCAAAGTACCTCTCAAGTCCTCCATACATAAATATATGATTTATATGACAAGTTGAATTATTACTTCAAGTTGTGGGAAGGTTGTTCGAAGTATGTTAAGTCAACATGTGAGTTATTTTTACACTTTTGACAAACTTTCATTTTTAAATCTCAACTAGCCGTTTTCCCGCATGGAAAGTATTAACAAAGTTTAAAAATGTTTTTCCTTACTACTACTATACTCTACTACAGCTTATTTGCGTCCCATTGCTGGGCACAGGCCTCCTCTCATCACGAGAGGGTTTGGGCTATAGTCCCCGCGCGGGCCTAGTGCGGATTGGAGACTTCACACACATCTTTGAACTACTTCGCAGATGCATGCAGGTTTCCTCACGATGTTTTCCTTCACCGAAAAGTTAGTGATAAATTCAAATTGAATTTCGCACCTAAGTAAACTTAGAGGTGTGAGCCGGAATCGAACCCCCGATCCTCTGCATGAGAGGCGGTAGGTCGAACACTAACTCACCACACCACGGCTCTTTTCCTTACCAACTTTATAAATATCAAAATGGCTTCCATGGCGTCTGACAATGAAAAAGTCAGACAGACAAAGTTTCGTTCACGTTTAATAATATCAGTATATAGAGAAGTACCTATGCGTTAAGACATCAACTATTGACACAGATGCAATAAAATATGACATATGGCTGTCGCAAATAAGAAAATGCCAGTAAAACTAAGTTGCCTTGACCGAAATATTCGGGGAGTATAGAATTAATAATAGACATGATGTCATTAATGATGGAGATATATTGGATACTACTACTACTACTACTACAGCCTATTTGCGTCCCACAGCTGGGCACAGGCCTCCTCTCATCACGAGAGGGTTTGGGCTTTAGTCCCCACGCGGGCCCAGTGCGGATTGGAGACTTCACACACATCTTTGAATTACTTCGCAGATATTGGATAGGTAGTTGGAAACTAACTCTGGGGCGCCGCGTTAATAAGTTGCCCCTGACTCTTTCTTTTTGATTAGGTCCCTGCAGGGAAGTTGATGGGACTTTCCTTATCTCATTTCGGAAAAAAACCTCTTATTCTGGACGTCAAAGTGACGGCTTAGCGCCACGCTGAATCCCAAAGGCTAAATCACTTCTAGAAGGTCTATTAATTTGGGCTGTGGTTTGTATGTCTCTAACAGAGCTCCAAAAGCTACCCCTTAGTGTTGCAAGTGGCAACAAAACGATATTTTTTATTGTTACTCTTTTAAATACATCCTATACTTAGTCATTTTATTTTAAACTATCTGGTGCCCCCGATTTCGTCTGCGCAGGATTAGTATTTCGAGTAGCTTATATACACAATATCTTTATAAATTGTAGCCTTTGTGTTATTCTGATGTATAAGCTATATTATTGTAAAGTTTCATTAAAATCCATTCAGTAGTTTTTACGTGAAAGAGTAACAAACATCCATCCGTACTTACAAACTTTCGCGTTTAGGTATAATATTAAGTAGGATACAGTACGGTTATAGTCACTGATGTAATAACTTTTCAAAACTACTATTTAACCATTATTACTTCAAATAATAATGGTAAGACTTTTATCTGGGGTTAAAAATTGAGATTGACAGTGCATATCACAATCAAGTCCCAAGAAAGTCCTTACAAGGTTTCTTCTCTCCGAATTTGAATTTTAAAAGTGAAGTGGCATCTCGCTGACGTTGGGAGATGGCCTCTCTTTATTTAGAAAATTGGGAATTCTATATCCCTATATCCAAACTGGAATAAGGCCTTTCATCTCCTTGAAACATTCGAACAAGTTTCAAATAAAAATGTCTCATGAAATGAAAAGGTTAATTCAATAAAATATGATATTCGAGATTAAGTAACATTATCTTGAAACTTTTTCCATAATTAATAATAATAAAAGATTATATCGGGATCATAAACATTCAACACAGATACAACTAAGCATCCATAGGACCACCAGCGTCGCTAACTTTTTAAAAATGTAATGACGAGTCATTGAATCACCATCATACAACACTTGCACACATAAAACTAGTAAACTTAACCTTCACGGTCGACATTCGCGATAAATATGCAAATAGGTAACTCCATTCATTACACCGTTCATTATCTGTAAGCGCGTCTTTTTTTTAATGGTTTTTTTTTGGTGTCTGTCTACTTTGTAAGATGTTGAAGCGATGCACAATAAGTTTTTTTTTCTCCCTGGCCAGTTACAGGAAATTCGCGCCAAGGTGATTGCGTTGCGGTTTCTTCTAAAAGTTTAGTGTATCAATGGATGGATAGCTTACGTTTTATTTTAAAAAAGTTATCTGTATTTTTAGATTGGTATTTGTTTTTTTTTTTGTAAAGATTGTTACCTATGTGGGGGTGAAATGAATATTTAAAAATCCAAAAATATATATTATCAATTAAAGATTGTATAAAAGCCTTTATGTAAAACGAAACATCTAAATAAAATAAGTAGTGTTTAAAGAGAAAATTGTTTAAAATATAGGTAGAGCCGAAAAATACTGATTTTTATTATAAACGGTACATTCCTGAAAACTGCAATATGTCGTAACCTAGTAATATTAAAAATACTGTGTAAAAAATACAAAAACTAACGCAGCGGTCGTCACTGCATCGATACCTATAGGGATCTACAATTTTCCAGGGAAAACATCAAATCCCGCGCTATATCTTAAAAACCCATAATTACTATTATAGTCGAAAGTTTCCGAGCTACGGTGAAATTCAGACTCAGCTGCAGCACTGAAATAAATCCTTTACCGCTCCTGAGTTATTTTAGCTTGCTATAAAACCAGACAAACTCACATGTCTCAACTTTAAATATAAACTTCGACACAAAATGCACAGACGAAAACAAAAAAAAAACAAAAATCAATCACTGGCCACACACACTGGAATCACGTGAAAAGTTCAAATGACACAACGCTTCTTTTATAAATGGAACGGAACGCATTCTTATATCGAAATTTGAAATAGGAACGTACCACGCGACCGGACTGCGGCGCTCGCTAACTGAACTGAGGTTTTCGTTTCTATTTCGCGTTCGCTATCACATCTCTAGCGGTGCGCGTGTGTTGGTGTAGTGTAGTGTTGTGCAAGATAAGATTATCGATAAAGTGTTTGTTAGCATAATAATGTGTGTTTATTCCAGAGTTGCACAGTTGGCTTGGAAATTAACATCGTTGAAGCTTGGAAGTCACTAAGTTTGTTAGAGATCTTCTACTATCTAAAGTCCCGCGCCTTCACATTTCAACCCGCTTCAATTTTATTTATTATTCTTTGAAAAGCACCACCAACACTCTCAACGAATAGTTGATGGGTGTCTCAGCACGCACACATGTGTTGAGAGTGTTGGTGGTGCTTTTTAAATACATTGAAGCATTTTGAAATGTGAAGGCGCGGGACTTTAGATAGTAGAAGATCTCTACCCTACTGTCTTGACCTATCTGCTGTGCAGTGGAGTAGGTACCTTCAGGCCAGTAGAAACAAATATTATATTAGCCTCATATTAGCCTTAATTTAATTTATTTTGTTTTATTAATCACCATCTTACATGACTTGTACTGTAAATATTCCAGGACGACTTTTATTCTATTGAAAAATAAAACCGTAATTTTCATACTCGGCATTCCTACTAATATGCAGGTAATTTATAAATATGTCAACAGGGCGATACTAAACACACTAAAATGTTTTTTTTTCTTAAGAATTTTCTGTTGTGACCATACAATGTATTATATTAAGTACCTAAGTATTTTATGTTCTTATTTTCCACAAAAAAGTTGGTAAGTACTAACAGAGTTGAAAAGTATCTACTACTACAACCTATTTGCGTCCCACTGCTGGCCACAGGCCTCCCCTCATCATGAGAGGGTTTGGGCTATAGTCAGTGCGGATTGGCGACTTCACACACATCTTTGAATTACTTCTCAGACGCGTGCAGGTTTCCTCGCGATGTTTTCCTTGACCTCGAAAAGCTCATATTGAAAAGTATAGTCAAATGAAAAGTATTCTTTAATTTCTCCTTCCAAAAATTTTCCTGATTATGTCGGACAGAGATGCAACAAGACGCAATATTTTTACCTAAATATTTAAAGCGTTTCAACTTTTTATCAATATGTTAGTGGTAGAACCTGGTGCTGGGTCCGTCCGGGGTGGTACCACCGTCTTTCCCCGCTAACCTGCCGCCAAATAGCAGTGCTCGCACTGTTGTGATCCGGTAGGGGGTTAAGGCAGCTGGTGAAATTTCTGGCACAGAGGCATTCCATCTTAGGCCTCAGGGTAGGCAACGCATTCGCGATCTTATGGTTTCTTAATGGGGGATCATAAGATTTCGGTGTCCATGGGCCGCAGTGACCACTTACCATCAGGTGCGCTGTACGGTCGTTTGCCTATACCAACGACATAAAAAAAAACCGGCCAAGTGCGAGTCGGACTCGCGCACCGAGGGTTCCGTACAAACCTGTAAGGTTTACAAAGTTCGTTCTTTACGACAATCGAGTCATAACTATGGTATTTTTATTGCAAAATGAAATTCATAACATTACAATGGGGAAAGATGGAGTAGCATAAATTTAAGACAAAGATCTTAAAAAATATATATTTTGTAATGTAACTAAAAATTTAAGGTTTTCGGAATTTTTCCTTTATGTGTGCTATAAAACGTTGCTTCATGCCAAATTTCAAGATTCTAGGTCGACTGGAAGTACCCTTTAGGTTTTGATTCCCTTGCGAGTACTTGCGAGTTTCAAAATATGCAGCTTAAATTGCTGTTTCTTTTGATTGCGTTGACATAGAAGTTTGATTTTGTTACAGCTTAAAGGTATTATAGACCTGAGTATTTGGTATGAATTTCAATTTAATACCTCTACGCGTTTATGAGGAAATGGGTAGTAAGGTTAAAATTATTAAAAAAAAATATATTATGTGTTGTAACTAAAAATTTATGGTTTTCGTAATTTTTCCTTTATCTATGCTATAAGACGTTGCTTCGTACCAAATTTCAAGATTCTGAGTTCACGGGAAGCACCCTGTAGGTTTTGATTCCCTTGCAAGTGTCGAAAATTTGCGGCATAAACGGCTGTATCTTTTGATTGCGTTGGCTTAGAAGTTTGATTTTTTCACAGCTTCAAGGGACAGTAGACCTGAGTAATTGATATAAATTTCAGCTTCATACCTCCACGCGTTCCTGAGAAAAAGGGTCTTGACAGACGGACGGACAGACGGACAACAAAGTGATCCTATAAGGGTTCCGTTTTTTCCTTTTGAGGTACGGAACCCTAAAAACAAGAAAATTATATAGACTGTCAATCTCCTTACTATGCGGTGTATTAAAATGCTATACAAAGTGACCCAAATTCATTGCTGTTCTGTGCGCTCGTTTGCCTTTACCATTGGTATAAAAAAAATGTTACTGTCTCTGACTTTGTTTGATCCATGGCCACCTCTAATAGTTTTTACATGTACATACAAGATTTGACGTAAATATCTTTAGCCTACTAGGTACGTCCCCAATATTGTATTGTATCGATAAAATATCCTAACAACAAACAAGTTTATCGATAAAACCATGGAACATCACTATTCCATAACATCACGATCTCATGTTAACATGGAGACGCTACGCACACATGCAAAAGTTAAGCTTTTAAGCTAACACTTCCTACTTTACCAAAGTGAACTTTAATTCTACTGGTATTTAGTCCAACTTGGCATAACAGCGATTAATTCAGTACTATGGTTTACGACACCTTCTTTAAGATACAAAAAGTTTAAACGAAAATTGCGGGGTCAATTTCTTTTCCACCTCACTATAGGTCGAAAAAGGTCACTACTCACTAGCGCTAGATTTTAGAAAAGACGTTTTTTATGCTCTATCCATAGCGGTGGGAAGTGTCTGAATTTCGAACGGCGACTACGCAGGCTGGAGATAACTTTAATAGTACGTTACAGACCTAGGGAGGTGAATTCGTAAATGTCCCAGATCTCAGGTGTTTGTGGCCCGAACCGAAGGTGAGGCCAATAAATATGCGCGTAGCGGGCAGAAAATTCCACTTTATGGCCAAGGGTGACGTAAAAACTTTTAACGTCACCTTTGGGCGTAAAGTGGGATTTTCTGCCCGCTATGCGCCGTAGAGAAAATTTCATTTACATCACCCTTGGCCATAAAGTGGGATTTTCTGCCCGCTACGCGGAGAAAAAATCTCACTTCTTGGCCAAGGCAAGACGTAAAACTTTTGACAAACCACGGGTGATAATTCGTAAAGCCCCAGATCGCATATTTATGGCCCTCACCTTCGGTTCGGGCCTCAGAAACCTGCGATCTGGGACATTTACGAATTCACCACCCTAGGTCTGTAATGTACTATTCCTGGCCAAGGTACAACATAAAACTTTAGACAAACCACGGGCGGTAATTCGTAAAGCCCCAGATAGCATATTTAAACACCTGCGATCTGGGACATAAACGAATTCACCGCCCTAGGACTGTAATGTACTATTAATTTCAAAAATGGAATTTTTGAACTCGGCCCGGCTTGAAAGTTTTCTCATCGTCGGTAGCGAGGTGAAAAAAACTGTTTTCCACTCGTCTGAACCTACTTAGTGCATTGATATTAACCTTCCCTAAGCAAAAAAGAATTTCTTTCTTTCAGAGACAATACTTAGCAGCCTTGTGTAACAAACTAGCTTTACTTTACTACTGAAGTATTTTGAAATGTATTTTTTTTACTGAAATAAACGAAAGAAGCAAAAACATTATATAGACTGTCAATCTCCTTACTTTGCGATGTGCATCGGAAAAGCTCTTTATATAAAAGCAATACCCGTCTTCAAAATTTCATATACGTAGCCTGTGTAGTGGTGTCTTAATTTGAACCCCCCCTGAATATTGCTTGCAAGCAGCGACATCCCACCACCACCACCACAACAGCCTATTTACGGCCCACTGCTGGGCACAGGCCTCCTCTCATCGCGAGAGGGTTCGGACTATATAGTCCCCACGCGGGCCCAGTGCGGATTGGGGACTTCACACACATCCTTGAATTACTTCGCAGATGCATGCAGGTTTCCTCACGATGTTTTCCTTCACCGAAAAGCTCAATGGTAAATCCAAATTGTATTTCGCACATAAATAATTTCAGAGATGCAAGCCGCTTTCGAACCCCCGACCCTCTGCATGAGAGGCGGTAGGTCAAACCACTAGGCTACCACGGCGACATTTACACTCAACAGCAATGAATTCGGGTCACTATATATGGAAAACACTATACAAAGGTGACCCAAAATCAAAAGTTTGTCATTTTACGTCAATTTCGCACGTGTATCAAACGACACTTATTTTTTAAACATTTGCGAAAAAAAGAATAAAGAAATAAACGAACTGGATGAAGCTCAAAAAACTTTACGCACTAGTTCGTAAAAAAACATTTTAGGCACGCTCACTAGCTGTCAAAAAACAAAAAGCGATGGTTCGGAAATGACAAAATTTTGGCACGTTAAACAGGTATCGAAATGTTTACTTTTTGAGCAACTGTATTAAAAAATGATGTTTCACTACAATACCTCCTATATCGCTTAATAGAAACCACCTATTGGAATTACTATCTTATTTGATTATTTTCTGATAAGTAACTAAATAAAGTTAATAATTTCTTAGTAAATCATAGCCACAACACTTTTCTCGTATAAGGGATAACATCTGGGTGTTAAAATTAACCGATGTCCTTTCCAGGTTTTTAAACCATCTTTATTCCAAATTAGATCTTTCTTTATCCTTCCAACGGTTTTCACAAAATCGGTTAAGTACTAAGTTGTTGCGTGAAAACGTACTCAACAAACATTATAGGAACAGAAAAACTTTCACGTTAAATATTATTAGTAGGTAGACCTTAAACAATATATTAGGTAGTTAGGTATCACAAATATTGAGATCACAGACCAAAATAACTGTAATTTCATTAGAACAGTAACAATGACATTAATTTCTAAAACCGCACGATGATTCTAAATTATATTTAAAATCAAGTCATAGAAATGATGCATTTGCCACATGCAGTCGAGGTCATCTATAAGTATACACACTCTTACCTACCAAAAAAAAAGTAAACCTAGCCACAAACCACAAACCTTCATACTATCAGCGTACCCAAATAGCATAGATGTCGCTGCCTAGGTAGCCTGTATGAAAATTTACAGCGCCCTCTGGATATTGCTCCAATACAGGCCTTTCTGATGTAATCGACCACATAAAAAAAATTGGGCGTAATTCGAAAACCATTTCGGTCTGAAACTTTTTTATTGACTCCTTCAGATTAAATAGAGATACCTAAAGGATTCAATAAAAAAGTTTCGGATTTTTTCGTTCATTACTTTTAGATAAAATGGTGTTTTAGGTGCGTGACGTCATCTCACTCAATTCACTCACTCTCGCTAAAGAGCGGGCGGTCGCAGAACTACATCTATGCGCCTAAAGTGGTACTAATACGTCACCTTTAGAATGAGGCGCTTATTATTATTAATAATTTTATGTTTGAAATTGACGACTTACGAAAAAAAGAAAAAATACGTCTCAAAATAATGTCTATAGAAAAATGGCATATGTAACTTGAAAAAAAAATCGAAGGGACTATATTAACGAAACTGAACCAAAAAAAAACTGGTCGGATTGCGATTAAATTTGGTAAGTATGGAAATTACACAATAACACAACATCAACAATATGGTACTTTATATCCCGGAAAAAATATACCTCGTATTCTGTTGTTGAAACTGTTGTTCAAAAGTGCTCACATATTTATGATCACGTCTGTACACAGAATATATACAGATGAAGTAATGCAGGAGGATGCATTTATAGAAGTGTATGACTGAGCCACCGTTTATATTTAATTATTTACAAGTTGAATTATATCATTTGTAATTATAAATGCACATCATCGTCGTCTTGTATGGTGCTCTGCTGCATAATACACTACTACAGCCTATTTGCGTCCCACTGCTGGTCACAGGCCTCCTCTCATCACGAGAGGGTTTGGGCTATAGTCCCCACGCGGGCCCAGTGCGGATTGGGGACTTCACACACATCTTTGAATTACTTCGCAGATGCGTGCAGGCTTTCTCATGATGGTTTCCTTCACCGAAAAGCTCAGTGGTAAATTCAAATTGAATTTCGCACATAAGTAAACTTAGAGATGGAGGTATTTTACCTTTGCCCAAGCCCATTTTACCTTTCAAATTAAAACTGTTATTACGATATTGTACGTTTTCCTCTGACGAAAACCTCATGAATGAACATGGTGTGACTCATAAGTTTCATAACCATCTATATGCTAAATAGATCACGTAACGAGTGGGTATATATATATGACGAATTTATGCTTGTCGCAAAACAATTGAACACCGTAACGGCCGATGCGTGCTTGGCGCCCAAAATGAGGCGCACCGTATTCTCCTGCTCACTAGTTGGCGCCTCTATCTGCAAGGTGATGGCTTTCAATGTCACCGTTTTGTCATTTCATACAATAGTGTCAATGTCACTGCGACGTTTGACGTTCCGGAGACTTCAGTGTTGCCAATTTAGCGTGTATAACGGCACATATTGTGCTAAATTGGTAACATTGCGCCTGGCAGGACAGCAAAGCGTCTTTATATCGGCGGATTCACTGTAATTCAGTTAAATTGTGTTTTTACTAGGAAAGTTTTGAAGTAGTTCTGATTTCTTTCATTCTATATGTACCTATTTTGGGGTGCTGAATCCGAATCTGAGGTTTGCGGACAAAATTTCGTGATGCAACATTGAAAAAGATCGCGAAAAAAAAGCGAAAAATGTCTGCTGCATTTCAGATTTAGGCAATTTTGACTCCAAAGGACTAGCTTTCGGTCATACATTCTCAAGGGGGTTTTGAAGAAGACTACAAGTAGTTATTTCCAGTGATGTATAAACACCATTTTGCCGGATCACATCATTGTGTTCATACTTACATTACGAGACCTAATTTCCTGCTAATTGAGCGTTATCTGGTTGGCCTTATATCACTAGCATTATGTTAAATGGATACGCCAAAGTATTTACTGAGTGTGGTAAACTAAAGTACCTAAGTACCTTCAGTTTTTGGTATAAAGCCGCTGGAAGCCTAGCAAGTGGCAGAAACAAGGAAATTATATTGAGTGATGAATTGACGATAATATCTCCTTACAATGCGGCGTACTTATTTTTTAACAGACAGACAGACAGAGTTACTTTCGCATTTATAATACTAATATGGATATGGATTTCTAAATATTGACGGCCGGATTGGTCCATTTGGTATAACCCGCGATCATCGGAACAGAAGGCAGGGTGATTATACTCGTATATATACTAGCTTCTGCCCGCGACTCCCTCCGCCCGCGTGGAATTCGGTTATAGCGCTCCCGCGGAAACTATGCATTTTTCCGGGATGAAAAGTAGCCTATGTCCTTTCCCGGGACCCTAAGTATCTGCATACTAAATTTCATCGCAATCGGTCCAGCAGTCGAATCGTGAAGAGGTAACAGACAGACAGACAGACCGACCGACAGAGTTACTTTCGCATTTATAATATGGATATAGTCACCCTGCTTTCTGTTCCGATGGTCGCGGGTTCGAGTCCCGCTCGGGGCAAACTTTGTGTGATGAACACGAATGTTTGAAAAATTCAAAATTCAAAATTCAATCATTTATTCAGCAAATTGGCCACATAGGGGCACTTTTACTCGTCAGAAAAGAATTTACTAGCGCTTCCTAGACCCATTGCTTGAGAAGAAGCGCCGCAACAAACTCAAGCAGAAGGCCTTTTTTCAAAATTTACATTTACATTACATGTATAAAATATACATATAGGTACGTACTACAATTACATTGAAGGGATGTATAGTCCCTAACTTAAACTTAAATCTAAGATCTTAGAGATGTATAGTCTCCAAGGGTCCAGAAAAAAAAAATATGGAGATGGCCTCCATTGTCAAATAAATATAAATTCCATAGATGTCGACAGTCTCAAAATGTCAATAAATAATGAAATACATCATGTATAAAAGAGTACTCGAGTTATGGATGTTTAGTATTTATATGGTATTATGTATTTCTGTATATAAGTATTTATATCGTTGTCTAGCACCCATAGTACAAGCGTCGATTAGTTTGGGGCTAGTTCAATATGTGTGCTATGTACCAGGATATTATTATTATTTCCATAGAAAGTCTCGTGAAAGCTTTCGTTAACTTGTCTCTTCGGACGATTTTCTCAAAAACAATCCTCCATTGTATTTTAACTCTGCGTTTTGTTGCATAACTGATGCAGTAGCGAGAAACGAGTCCTAATTAACATTGACATTCGCGACCTTTGGCGGAATACACAGACATACATACACACATTATAGTCTCGTTAAACGACTGATAACAGAAGACGACATCTAAATAAACAAATAGGTATAGGTACGATCTTAGTTTTGTAATTATACAAAACTAAGATCGTACAGTCAGCAGCAGAAGTAGATAAGCTGTTCAGGTGTTCAAAATGACCTACACACGACCTTATTCTTAAGACGTTAAGGGCGTGTGTAGGTCATTTTGAACACCTGGACAGCTTATCTACTTCTGCTGCTGACTGTACCTATACCTATTAAGCAATAGTAGGTTCCTACTGCACATCAAAGAAAGCTGCCAAAAAAACAGGCCGAGGGGCAAGGATCACAAGAATAGACACGAGTATACAATACGTTCATTCGGTGAAGGAAAACATCGTGAGGAAACCTGCACGCGTCTGCGAAGTAGTTCTAAAATATGTGTGTGTGGAAGTCCCCAATCCGCACTGGGCCCGCGTGGGGACTATAACCTAAACCTTCTCGTGATGAGTAAAGGCCTGTGCCCAGCTGTGGGACGCAAATGTGGTGTTTATGGGCCTTTTATTCTCAAGAACAACAGCTCCTAAAAATAAAAAATCGCAAAAAGTGTGATCCTAATAATTGCCTTTAGAATTTCGAATCCAAACACAGCGACAACCGCTATACGTAGCCTCACATTACAAGTATCGAAATCTGGTATACCTACCTACCTACCTACAGTGAAAAACCTGAAACAGAAAATTGCATCACGTGTCTAAAAAAATTGGTTGAAAGTAGCACTACCATGAGTTTACAGTGACCGTACTCGCTAGCGACTACGTAAACGATTTGTATGAGAATTTTTAGTTCAACGAGTGACCGCCAGGGGCGCTGTACTATTCTTCATACAAATCGTTTACGTAGTCGCTAGCGAGTACGGTCACTGTAAACTCATGGTATTGCTACTACGTCGGATTACGGACGATAATTTTATACGTGATAACGTCACGTAACGCTACAGGCGGTGTAGCGTAGGTAACGCATTAGGGATGACGACAACTTTTTTTTCCTTTGTCTATCAGGAAGATTATTGAAAAGTATTGGACACGTATTTTTTCTTTTTTCACGTAATCAAACTTATACGGAGATATATTGAGTTGAAATGTCGCGTGACGTCACGGTTAGGTACGATTTATACCTAACGGTGACCAGTGGCGGATACAGAAAAAAGTCAAGGGTGGGGCGCATACGTAATGGTCCTCCACTTTTCACAATTGAGCAAGGCGCTTATTTCGCAGACATAGGTTTTTCCGGGGCGATCTAGGTTATAGGCGGTGTGGGACACGCATGGGGGGGGGGGCGCGCGCCCCCCGCGCCCCCCATATGTATCCGCCACTGACGGTGACGTAGTTAGCCCCCACTCTCCAACTTTAATGCGTTTTTACTTAGTCATTCTTTGTTAATTTGATAAAACAAAAAATACGTGTCTAATATTCTTTTATTACCTGACTGACGGACTAATTAGAATTTCGATTTCTTCACCCTGTCATCCCTATTGCGTCATGTTTTTTCGTGGGTGCAGCCGGCGTTCATCAATTTATAAGACGTTATGACGTCAAAAAGTTAACTTCGTCGTCATTCGTCCAAATCTAAGAAATTCAAAATTCTTAGCTTGGATAACAAGGTAGTTACTTACATTTTAATAAGCATTTCGCGGTGAAGTCCGTGGTGGCCTAGTGGTTCGACCTACCGTCTCTCATGCCGAGGGTCGGGGGTTCGATTCCGGCTCGCACCACTAAGTTTACTTACGTGCGAAATACAATTTGAATTTACCATGAGCTTTTCGGTGAAGGAAAACATCGTGAGGAAACCTGCACGCATCTGCAAAGTAGTTCAAAGATGTGTATGAAGTCCCCAATCCGCAATGGGCCCGCGTGGGGACTATAGCCCAAACCCTATCATGATGAGGGGAGGCCTGTGCCCAGCAGTGGGACGCAAATAGGCTGTAGTAGTAGTAAGCATTTCGCATTTTAAACCACAGGATGTTACAAAATTCGACTAAGTCGTCTTTAATTGTGACAGTCGTCACGTACTAGGGGACCGTATGATACTCTGACTCATTTGACTATATGACACCATGCGCAAGAGTGGCCATGAATGA
The DNA here is from genome assembly GCA_963971205.1 of Aethes cnicana. Classification (NCBI taxonomy): domain Eukaryota; kingdom Metazoa; phylum Arthropoda; class Insecta; order Lepidoptera; family Tortricidae; genus Aethes; species Aethes cnicana. The sequence continues at coordinate 8,015,373 of OZ020295.1, read as the reverse complement.
TGTCACTTGGTTAATTTCTCTATCAGTTACCATTACATGTTGAAATATCAGTTACCTTAGGCTTAGATACAGTACAGGCGGATTAAAAAAAAATAGAATTAAAAGAGAACTTAGGTACTTATCTCTAAAGAAACGAAAGAAGATGAACTATATCTAGTTACAACTCCGGTTGAAAGTTCGAAATACACTGAGTCTTGGCATAGAAAAAGCAAGGTAAACCTAGAATGACAACCTTCATACAAATCAGCGTACGCCTAAAATAAGTGTTAAATGCGATAATAGATGTCGCTGCCTAGGTAATAGCCTGTATGAAACCTTGAAGGGCCCAAGCCCCATCCAAAACGTTCGTTACGCTGAAAATACGCATCCCCAAAGTTTTCCAATGGGACACATAGAATGCAAACAAGGAAAAGGTTGTTTGAATACGAATATATTTAGGTAGGTACTTAAATAAATGATATCGTGTCTACACGTGTGTGCTTCAGCTTCACTATCCGAACTCGGCGGAAGCGGCCTATAAAAGCACGATTTCGAACACAATTCAATCAAAAGTGTCAATGTTTGCGTGCGAGGACGTCTGTACACTTGTAAATGTGTGTGTACCACTACGCGCGGGCCAACGATCCACTCTCCATCTCCGGATGAAACAAATGACGGTGAGGGCGAGTTGGGCGCGAGTTGCGCGCCGGCTAGATTCAGGCGGGTGATTCCGTGGCCATTCTGTACGTAGTACTATTAAATATTCTGTGTTCACGGTTGCAATTATAATTATGTAGTTACTTTACAAAATCTAGAAACCCATGGTTCACCTACTCCATTAGCAACATTCAATAGGTAACGAAATAGTGACATCAAGTAGGAAGTCATAAATTTCTACACATCAAAGCGGCTACTTAAAACTTTATGAGTACCTAAGTTTCCCAACTTCATAAGGCCGTCCTGGTTCCTTTTTTGAAGCCTAGATTGGGCTAGAAGACCTAGGTATCACTTCCGCCATGAATTTTGTGTGCGTGCATTTCATACTAAACTTTCACCCTCTTGTTTGACTCCTAGGGAAAAATATATCCTACATCCTTCCATTGGTCACATAGGTAACCGTATCAAAATTTCATCAAAATCGGTTCTGAAATGTTACTAAATGCTGGGAACGCCCAGCTAGTCAATTTTCTGAGAGAATTTAGGAAACTGGCACTCAATGAGATAAGTAAAGGCTAAAACAATTCTCAGGCATACAGAAGGTATGTTATGGAGTTACTTTGACATCCATATTAATATTATAAATGCGAAAGTAACTCTGTCTGTCTGTCTGTTATCTCTTCACGCTTCAACCGCTGGTCCGATTGAGCTCAAATTTGGCATGGAGATAGTTAGGGACCCGGGAAAGGACAAAGGCTACTTTTAATCCCGGAAAAACGCATAGTTCCCGCGGGAGCGCGATAACCGAATTCCATGCGGGCGAAGTCGCGGGCAGAAGCTAGCTATTTATAATACTTAGTTGTAGGGACTAATAGGGATATATTATAATTTTATTATCTATACCTATGTATTATTTTGTATCACGAATGTAGGTAAATAGGTAATTGTGTATAAATGTGTTATATATATTTCAAAGTGACGTCACGTCACACAAGCAAGATTGACCGACTACTTACTCACCTACTACTTAGTTACCGCATTAGCGTACCATAATAGTACATATTAATCACTGAATGATTTTGTACCTACTACAGAACACGAGTTACCTATTAAACCCAAAATTTATCAATTAATGCCAATACCCGCCACTAGGTAACAAGGGAGCTATTATTAGCTATACCTATACCTCATAATTTCACTCTGAAAACAAACTAAAATGTAGGTAAATCGATTCGCCTCAGGACATTCGGGAACGGGTAATTTTCTTTCGAACAACATATTTTATAGCGTATTAACTCTTAAAATATGTCTAGAAGCAGGTTTATGACATATGAACGTGAGTTCAGTCTAGGGCGCGTATAAGGAAGTTGCGACCAAATAATCTACTTGCATTGAAGCATTTCCTTAATATCTCGTACGTTATATTTTTATGAAATAATATAATCGATCGAATCGAATCGAATAAGAATAATGGCGCTACAACAAACAAAATAATCATCGTACGCCCAAAACAAGTGTTAAATGCGATAATAGATGTCGCTGATAGGTAGCCTGCATACAAATTTGAACTCCATGAGCAACATCTAGATGGAACTGTACCGGCGAAGTATGTAAATTTAAAGGCTGAGCCCTGGCTATTTCCGATGTAAGTTACGCCGTTATGTAAGGAGATTGACACTAATAATTACATTGTCTCTGGATCTAGGTACCTATTTCCACTGCCGCCAAAATTCCTACATCGAATAGATTAAAAAAAGGTTTGATAGTTCGTGGATATTTCTATGCTTTGCGTTTCGTTACACACAAGCATTTTGGAAACTTATATAGTTTTTATTTAATTATTTATACAGTTTACAAGTTCCGGAGATTTTTTTCCAATGGATAACGCTAATAGGTAAAGTTAGTTTATGCTAACAAAAATTACTCTCATGATTCATTACGTAGTTTCAGACGTTACCTTGACAACATTTATTTTTTTTAACACGGTTTAGAATAACCGAATTACCTAGTTAGAAAGTAGGGAAAAAATAGTACTGCGCGTAGCGCCCGCTCATTAGTGTTAGTGAATGAATAGAGTGAGATGACGTCACGAGTTATGAGGGTTTATCCTGAAAGTTGGCAACGTCGCATATAGCTGTCAAATGTTTCGTGTTTTTATTGATTTCTCAATATTGCTGAATTAAAAAGGAATATATCATTCTATTGTTGTATGATGCGTCTCATTTTATATTTGTTGGTTAGGCATTCAAATAATAAGATTACCTACATTAAAATGCATGGAAACTGCGATGGAAAGTTTTCAAAAGATATTACTTCCGTAATACTAAAAATTTCGTGTTCCTATGGTTACTGTCGCAAGCCATACTTAATGTTTTATTCAACCATAGAGCGATAATTCATGTTGTCATTCATTAATATTCAGAAATTAACGAAAACAGCAAAATATTTGACAGCTATTTGCGACGTTGCCAACTTTCGGAGTAAACCTTCTTATCACTAAAACGCGATTTTCTCTAAAAGTAATGAACGAAAAAAGCTTTTTTATTGTATCGTTTAGGTAGAGATACCGAAATGGTTTTCGAATTACACCCTACTACAATTTTGAAATAATTGGAACCCATTTTAATATGTGCAAAGTTTTATTATGGTCCTTAGATATTATAGTTGTTTAAACATTACCTCGAATATGCGACGTAGGAATAGCAGCTTATCTTATCATGACAGCATTGACAGCCAATGACGGTGACACATCTGTCAGCTGTTTTATTTCGCCGCATGTCAACACGGCCTTCATTTGTTTTCAAATTTCCCACCCATCAAGTATCAAGTTGGAATTTGGACTTTGCTCTTTTGTTTTGTATTATTTAAAAAACTTTTTACCACGTAAACATTCTATACCTGCGATTGCAACATGACATCCTTAATGAAATCCGTATTTTTTAATCAACGTATTATTACAACACGTGAGTCGAAAACTTGAAAGTTATAAAAATTGTTATAATAGTTACTTAGTGGTATAGTTAGCAAAACTATTAAGTTTTGCTTTCTTCGTTTTAATCGTTCTTTTTGTCACCGCTTCCAATACTATAATCACTATCCGTTGCCCGCGACTTCGTCCCGCGTAGGCTTAGAATCTGCGTCCTGGTGAAGGTGATACTATAAATATAGATTATAGTCATTGAATTGAAGTATTGAAAACTGCTTTTATCCGTCGAAAACCCGATCCCGTGGAAATATCGGGATAAAAAGTACCTATCCTATGTTGTTTCCATGGTCTCAATCCATCTCTATACGAAAATTCATCAAAATATGTTCCAAGTTTCAAGTACCTTAAATGTAGAAGAAATAATATCTGGCCAGCAGAAGTTGATAAAAGAAATGCAGGAAATGGTTCCTTTTTCAAATCACGTTTTTTTTTCAGGTGTCATCCGTGCATTCTCTTCAGCCAGTGACATAGCTAAGTTTGATACTTTGGCTGTGTCTGAACCGAAAAAGCATGTATTTCACGTGGAACTAAACAGGCCGAAAAAAATGAATGCTTTCAATCATCAAATGTGGCTGTGAGTAAAAAATAAAATTCAAAATGTATTAATAAAGTGGTTATTTGGTGCAAGTGCTTGTAAAGAAAGGTAACCAAGCAAAGAGTTCTAGGATTGAACAATGAGAGAAGTCCATTTTTAACAGACTTTGAAAACATGAGGAGGTTCTCGATTTTTCTGTCAATTGTGAACTGATTTTCATGATTCTTTTTTTAATTGAAAGATGGTACCTCCGGCTTGGTCTCATTTTAATTTGGATCAGGTCTGATGATGGGATCTACCAATACCAAAAAGGGACTTACGTCCCGTTGTACCAATGTTTGGAAACTGTAGCCGAAATATTCATAAAAAAATTAAAACTAACTTCAAACTCCGACAGCCTACAAAGTCAGTGTCAAGTGAACTGACCCAAACCTGATGACAATCTTATACTGAATTTGACATCAACTTTGCAGATTGTCGGAGTTTGAAGTCCATTTTTTTTTTTATTCAAAGAAAAAGTAATCACTGTATTTTCAAACACCTTAAAGGATAGAAGCCATGTTTTCAGGCAGAAATAATGTTTCCATGAGTATATGTACATCCCAATCTGCATTGCATTGGGCCAGCAAACCCTCTCATGATGAGAGGAGGCTTGTGCCCAGCAGTGGGTTGTAAATAGGCTATCATGGTGGTGGTGATGGAGTATCCATATCCATGTTAATATTTTAAATGCGAAAGTAACCCTGTATGTCTGTTACCTCTTCACGCTTCAACTGCTGGACCGATTTAGGTGAAATTTGGTATGGAGATAGTCAAAGTCCCGGGAAAGGACATAGGCTATTTTTCATCCCGGAAAAACGCGTAGATGTTGCAGTAGCGCGATAACCGAGAGAGAGGGGGGGTTATCTCGATACCGCGCCGCAGGATTTACGCGTTTTTCCGGGATCTATTAGTCTACATCAGTATGATTATAGGCAAATTAGCCCATAAAATTGTATGTAGTCATTTTTATGAATGTTTTATTTTTATATTCTTTCAGAGAGCTGAAGCAGTGTTTCGATTCACTCAGTGACAATCCGAAGTGCAGAGTGGTTGTGTTGTCAGCACAGGGAAAGCATTTTACAGCAGGTTTGTATTGCAATTTGCAATCCACAAGCAAAACAGCCTATTGACGTCCCACTGCTGGGCACAGGACTCCTCTTACTGAGGGTTTCGGCTATTTCCCTATGGGGGCTCAGTGCTGTGCACTTCACACACATCCTTGAATTACTTCGCAGATGCGTGCAGGTTTCGTCACCATCTTTTCCTTCACCAACAAGATCAGTAACACTCATTAGTAAACTTAGAGGTGCGAACGGGATTCGAACCCCCGACCCGACCCTCTGCATGCGAAGCAGAGGTCGAACCACTCACTAGACCACCAAAGCTTGTAGTGATTGTTAGTTACAATTGTACAGAAAAAAAAAAGCGAAACAATTACATATTCCACCTGATGGTAAGTGCACACTGTGGCCCATGGACAAGGGATCATAATATTATCTCTATTCCTAACTTTTTCTAACTCTAGCCTCATAAAATGTAAAATATTAATTTTCAACCATTCCAGCAGCAAATTTAAACTATAACCAGTGTAAGCTTGGTCTCTGTTTACATATGTTTTGAATGAATCCGGAGGTCAGTGTAAATTGGACAACAAAAAGTTGTCGTCATCCCTATTATTTATTACTTCGCAGATGCGTGCAGGTTTCCTCACGATGTTTTCCTTCACCGAAAATGATATGCCTTTATTGAATGTTCCAGGTATAGATTTGAACAGTTTCATGGAGAAGGCGAGCGACGCGGGCGAATATGAAGAAATCGCTAGGAAAACGCGCTTCATGCACAAACTGATTGGGACGTATCAGGTATACATATCTACTACTACTACTACAACAGTCTATTTACGGCCCACTGCTGGGCACAGGCCTCCTCTCATCACGAGAGGGTTTGGGCTATAGTCCCCACGCGGGCCCAGTGCGGATTGGGGACTTCACCCACATCTTTGAATTACTTCGCAGATGCGTGCAGGTTTCCTCACGATGTTTTCCTTCACCGAAAAGCTCAGTGGTAGGTATACATATACAATCAAATATTTATTCTAAAACCGGCCAAGAAGCGAGTTAAACTCGCGTGGAGAGGGTTCCGACCCTTGATTATTTTCAATGACGTCATTTTCAAACCGTTTCACAGGATAAGCTCTTTTATATGATAGATTTCAAATACCATGGACTTCTTAATAATTATCCTGTAATCTATAGGTCAATTTTGGCTTTCGGTGAAGGAAAACATCGTGAAAAAACCTGCATGCATCTGCGAGGCAATTCAAAGATGTGTGTGTAGTCCCCATCCGCACTGAGACTATAGCCCAAACCCTCTCGTGATGAGAGGAGGCCTGTGCCCAGCAGTAGGACGCAAAAAGGCTGTAGTAGTAGTAAATAAATAAAAATAAAAATCATATATTGCAGGCTAAAAGCCCATATGTGGTTAGTAACAATAAAAAACCTTACGAACTAAGTTAGTACACATTAATCACAAAAACCGGCCAAGTGCGTGTCGGGCCACGCGCAAATTATAGGGTTCCGAAGTTGAGGATGCCCACAGTACCTTTCTAAGACTTATTAGCATCTAGCTAGCCTGTGGTATGACGTGCCCGCCCGACGCCCCTGCCGCTCGAGAAAAATCATCATTATAAGTTGGTCGACTATTACTCGTAAGTTTGTACAGCCTACTTAGCTCTGATAGTTTTCCTTTCAACTACGTTATATATGCCACAACCGTGTTTTTTTTCAGCCATCCAAATACCACCTGGCAGCTGGCAGGGGGGGGGGGACACGTGACTCTAACAAAAAATAGCACTTTAAAGCTTAATATTTCACAAACGCATCACTTAATCAAAAAATGGTTTTAACAAACCCACAATATTTTTTTAAGACCTATTCAACGATATGTCGCACCATGGGGTACGCAAGAAAAAAAAATTACATCCCCACTTTACGAGTAGGGGAGGTACCCTATAAAAAAATATATTTCAGAATTTTATTGTACCACTTTGTCACCGTAACTAATATGTATATTCATGCCAAATTACAGCTTTCTAGAACTAAGCATCTCCGAGCAATAGTGCGGACAGACGGACGGACATGGCGAAACTATAAGGGTTCCTTGTGGACTTCGGAACCCTAAAAACGAACTAAGTTAGTACACATAAATCACAAAAATGACGATACGAGTGGTCGAACCTGCTCCCTGCCAGGGACAAGTAGTGCTCACCTCGATTCCTACTTGGCCAAAGAAATAGTAGTAAATAATTTATTTTTTCATTACAGGACGGTATAACGGCTTTAGAGAAATGCGTTAAACCTATTATTGCGTTGTCGCATAGTGCTTGCGTTGGTGCGGGAGTGGATTTGATCACAGCTGCCGATATGAGGTAATCATTTTATTTACATCACCCTTGGCCGTAAAGTGAGCTTTTCTGCCCGCTACGCGGAGAGAAAATCTCACTTCTTGGCCAAGGCAAGACGTAAAACTTTTGACAAAACACGGGTGGTAATTCGTAAGCCCTTCGGTTCGGGTCACAAACACCTGCGATCTGGGACATTAACGAATTCACCACCCTAGGTCTGTCATTACTATTATTTATTTCAAGGCTCTCTAACAATAGGTATGACGACTATTTTTTTCCTCAGTCTATCAAGTAGATTATTGAAAAGTATTGGACACGTATTTTTTCACGTAATCAAACTTATACGGAGATATATTGAGTTGAAATGTCGCGTGACGTCACGGTTAGGTACGATTTATACCTAACGGTGACGTAGTTAGCCCCCGCTCTCCAACTTTAATGCGTTTTAACTTGGCCATTCTTTGTTAATTTGATAAAACAAAAAATACGTGTCTAATATTTTTTTATTACCTGACTGACGGACTAATTAGAATTTCGATTTCTTCACCCTGTCGTCATCCCTATTGTTGAATTAAAGCTTTGAAATGATTTCATTTTCAGGTATTGCACAGAAGATTGTTGGTTCCAAGTTAAAGAAGTGGATATCGGCTTGGCAGCCGACGTTGGAACTTTGCAAAGATTACCTAAAGTAAGTGTTGAAGTGTAATCATAGAATATTTAATAGTACTACATACAGAATGGCCACGGAATCACCCGCCTGGATCTAGCCGGCGCGCAACTCGTACTTACCGTCATTTGTTTCATCCGGAGATGGAGAGTGGATCACTGGCCCGCGTACTGGTACACACCATTTACAAGTGTACAGACGTCCTCGCATGCAAACATTGACACTTCATTCGAATTGTCTTCGAAATGGTGCTTTTATAGGCTGTGTCCGCCGTGTGTCATAGGGCCCGCATTCACTGGTCGATAGGGCCCGCGTGGGTCCCCGTATGTTGTATATAGAACGAGTTATCGACCAATGAAACTGAGCCTTATGTTACGGATATCAGAAACAAGTCTAACAAAACGTTGTGACGATATTTTACCCGCAGAATCGGCTATCGATTCTAGCGTGCTTTTTAGTTTTTTTTTTTTTTTTGAGTAAGTAAAATATAAAATCGCATGCATCCGGACCGTTGGGCCAAATTGGCTTCTGACTGGACTCCACGTGAGCTTCCGGCGCAGAGACAGACCAAAAATGAGATGGCGGGACAACCTAGTCGTCTTTGATAAAGAGTGGCAAACACAGGCACTGGATAGGGACGCCTGGCGGAAAAAAGGGGAGGCCTTTGCCCAGCAGCGGGACACTCCAACAGGCTAAGAAAAAAAAGAAAGAAAAAATTGAATAGGATTCATGTATCGTTCACACACACCACCAATTATTTACTAACTCGAAACAGTGTTATAAACTACCCCCGTAACATATTTTATTGCAAACCGTCCAGTAGTTTTCGAGTTAAATCCGGACATACATACACACAGAATTTTTTTCTAAAATTCGTTTATTTTCTTTTAATTAACACGCTTTTATTAGGTCGACCTGTATGTAACTATGTATGGAATCTTGCAAGTTAAATTTGACCCACTTTCCGATTTCCGATTGAGCTGAAATTTTGCACGAATATATAAATCGCGTGTCAATGCAATATTATGATGACGTGGAGTTGATCTGATGATGGAGCTGGACGTTGGCCATAGGAACTCCGTAATAAAACTACATAAACCCATCGAATTTGGGCTCGTTTGATTCGTCTTGAAGAGTAGATGAAGGATTTACAAAGAAAAGTACATCAGCAATATAAGCGTGTCCCAAAAATTTAATTTTTGGAAAAAAAACAAGTTTCAGACGCGACTTCTTCTAAAGACTTATTATTAGTTATTTAATTATTTAATATAAGGCGTGAGGGAGATTTTCAGTCTATACTAATTTCCTTGTCTCTGTTAAAAATAAACTGCTTTTTTTTCAGGTTATCGGAAATACCTCTGTGGTCAGAGAACTGTGTTTTACGGCCAGAAAATTGGAGTCCAAAGAAGCCTTATCCCTTGGATTAGTCGGCAAGGTGTTCAAAGATAAGGAAACGTAAGGTTTTTGAAGTTGGCTAAGGGCGACACCAAGCCGCTAACCTTGGGTTAGCCTCTCAACCCACGTCAAATTCATACAAATAAATCGGCTAAGTTAGCGGTTAACCCGAAGTTAACAGCTTGATGCAAGCGGGCCTTAAAAACTTGAATAAAGCTTGACCGGTAACTCAGCATTATTTCATGTTTCAAATTCAGTACCTGGACGGGCGAGCTTTGCTCGACTGAAATAGTAGTTTGTGTGACTAGGGAGCAAAATGGTATATTTTACCGCGGGTGACGGATTGAATCCAGAGCGACGCGAAAGATTCCAGAATGGAATCCCGAGCGGAGCCAGGGATTCTAACGTGGAATCTAAAGCTAGCGAGGGTGAATCCCTCGCTAGCTATGTCACCCAAGGTTTAATAGTACATTACACACCTAGGGCGGTCAAGTAAAGAAAGTCTCAGATCGCGGGTAATTGAGGCCCGAGCCGGAGGCGAGGGCTATAATCTAGCGGTCTGAGGATTTCTTTACGACCGCCCGTGGTTAGTATACGATTTTACGTCACCACCTGGCCGTGAAGAGGGATTTTTCGTAGCGCCCAAGGGCGGTAAATCCCGCTTTTCGGCCTGGTGTGACGTAAATAATTTTGCTACCGTGTTGCACACTCTGTTTTTCACTCCTCCTATGAGAAAACCAGTAGCAGCAGGGAACAAAATCGTACTTTGCTCCCTGTTTGTGGGATAGAAATGGAGAGGGAGCAAAATCGCATTTTGCTCCCTCTAAACGGGGAACAAAGTACTCCTTTTCGAATAGGAGGCGTGAAAATAGATAAAACCGAGTTTTCTCAGATATGAGAATCTAGATCGATTTGTCGCTTCCGTAAACCTACATACAGACATACACACATACATACATTACATATATAAAAAAATCCAAAAGAGCTTTTTTTGTGTTCAGTATCGTTTATATAGTCCTCAACTCGATCGTTTCTTTTAATTTTCAAGTTACAGATGCGACTTCTTCTACAGACTTGTTATTGTATGTAATTTGTAACTATATGGAATTATTTTCAAAAGGCCTTCTGTAGCAATACCATGAGTTTACAGTGACCGTACTCGCTAGCGACTACGTAAACGATTTGTATGAAGAATAGTACAGCGCCCCTGGCGGTCACTCGTTGAACTAAAATTATTCATACTACTCATGGTAGTGCTACTTCTGAGTTTGTTGCGGCGCTTCTTCTTTTTCTGACGTGTAAAAGTGCCCCAATGTGGCCAATTTGCTGAATAAATGATTGTCTTTTTTCCAAGGATCCAAAAATAAAAATAAACGATAATAATAATTTTATGGAGATAGCCTCCGTTGTCCAAAAATAAAATAGTATGAGCTTTGACCTGTAATAACATATGGACGAACAGTGCCTAACAGAATATGACAAAATATATGGAGCAAACTGACATTAGAAAATACGTTCCAATATGCCTAATAACGCCTCTTTATAATATGTGTCAAGATAGATCCATACTAATATTATAAATGCGAAAGTAACTGTCTGTCTGTTACCTCTTCACGCTTCAACCGCTGGACCGATTTGGATGAAATTTGCTATGGAGATAGTTGGGGTCCCGAGAAAGGACATAGGCTATTGTTTATCACGGAAAAACGCATAGTTCCCGCGGGAACGCGATAACCGAATTCCACGCGGACGAAGTCGCAGGCAGAAGCTAGTATTTTATACAAAATAAACCTAACATTATAAGACTTAAGTGTCAAATTTACTGAACGCCAAACGGGGTGCCCGAGTTGTTCAGGCACCCGTTTTGACGGAGCCATTTTTCTCCGGCTGATTGTGAATTCTTACTTATAATAAGGTCAATGAATATAAGTAACAATGATAATTTTAATTTCTATGGACAGTCAGCAGCAGAAGTAGATAAGCTGTCCAGGTCTTCAAAATGACCTACACACGACCTTATTCTTAAGACGTTAAGGGCGTGTGTAGGTCGTTTTGAACACCTGGACAGCTTATCTACTTCTGCTGCTGACTGTACAATAATACGCAAAGCTCGACTCAGATGGCGCTGTAAACGCTTGACCCAAACCAAAACCCAAACACTGCAGCTGTAAAATTTTTACGGGTTTTTTTGTTGACAATTTTAAGTAGATTTGTTTAAATTTGTTAAATATTGACCGCCATTTTAATTTTGGTTCAGTTATTTTTGATGAAAATGAAGACATCCCAATGCAATTATACCTGCCCCGGAGACATACCAAGTCTTTCGGAAATACGTGTCGTCCGTTCTCATTGCACCCTGGAACTGCACAGCGCGGCATTTTTTAATAATTTAAGTAAAACCAATAACAACAAATATTTCTCTATGTAATTGACAGATGGTTTGGGTCAAGCGATCGCAGCGCCCCTAGTGGCCAAATTATGCAGATTTCTTGTCCATTGCAGCGCACTGACATCAGTACTAGAGATGGCTGAGTCCATAGCCTCAAAAAGCCCAGTGGCAGTTCAAACGACGAAAAAAAGCCTCGTATACTCACAGGGCAGGACTACAGACGAAGGATTGGAACATATCGTAAGTATATTTTTATATTCACTAGCTTCTGCCCGCGACCTCGCCCGCTGAACACAAAATAACAATGTTTAGAAGAATTGTATGTAATAGGGGAGACGACAACTTTTTTTTCCTTAGTCTATCAGGAAGATTATTGAAAAGTATTGGACACGTATTTTTTCTTTTTTCACGTAATCAAACTCATACGGAGATATATTGTGTTGAAATGTCGCGTGACGTCACGGTTAGGTACGATTTATACCTAACGGTGAGGTAGTCAGCCCCCACTCTCCAACTTTAATGCTTTATAACTTAGTCATTCTTTGTTAATTTGATAAAATAAAAAATACGTGTCTAATATTTTTTTATTACCTGACTGACGGACTAATTATAATTTCGATTTCTTCACCCTGTCGTCATCCCTATTGTATTTAACTCGAAAACTACTGGACGGATTGCAACAAAATTTGGTATGGGGTAGTTTATAACACTGGTCAACATATATATAGGCTACTTTTTATCCCGAAAAAACGCATAGCTCCCGCGGGAACGCTATTTCCAAATTCCAGGCGGACGACGTCGCGGGCAGAAGCTAGTTAAACGTATAAAAATTATATGGAATTCTAGATTATCAGTATCACTACTACTACAGTCTATTTGTGTCCCACTGCTGGGCACAAGCCTCCTCTCATCATGAGAGGGTTTGGGCTATAGTCCCCACGCGGGCCCAGTGCAGATTGGGGACTTCACACACATCTTTAAATTACTTCGCAGACGTGCAGGTTTCCTCGCGATGTTTTCCTTTACCGGAAAGCTCAGTGGTAAATTCAAATTGAATTTCGCACATAAGTAAACTTAGAGGTGCGAGCCGGAATCGAACCCCCTTCCCTCTGCATGAGAGGCGGTAGGTCGAACCACTAGGCCACCACGGCTTTTTCAGTATCAAATCAACTAAATTAAATATGTTATTGGTAATTTATTATTTTCAGCGCTTGCTTAACCAAGCCATGCTGTTGAGCGAAGATGTAAGCAAAGCGGCTGTCGCCGCCATATCTAAGGAAACACCTGAATTTGAAAACTTTTAATAAATAATGTGAAATCAAATATAAAATAGATACCTATATACATACTTTGTATACAATTTACATCATAATTTACTAAATAAAGTATTATTTTTCAACAAACTGGCATATTTATTAAGACTTCTTAAGTAACAATTTAAAAGAAATTTAAAAACAAAACCTACCGACGAAAAATAATAATATTCGGATTTCGAATTTGGCTTGACGTCACCACGGCGAAGCTACGTCACTGCATCGCGCATTAACAAAGAAAATCAGGTAACCTAGTTCGCGGAGGCTTGCAGTTACGCTTGCTGCGAACGACCTACCCCAAAATAGCGCAGCTATAAATAGACCAGACCAGGCAGTGCCTGTGAATGGTGCAACTGCAAATAGGCCACGGTGCAGTGCATGACCTATTTATTTTTGAATGGTTATCGCATGAACGGGGCTGGGCGTCGAGCCCCTCCATTCAGTAAGGCTCTGCCGTGACCTAGTTACGTTATTCGCCTGTGCGCGCTCGAGGTGAACGTATGTCGGAGTATTTTACGTCCAATCCCACGAAACTGACTCTGGAAAGATCAGCCTCAGCTAAAAACGAAGTAATTCGGTGAACAAAGCTAGTTTTTAAAATCGCGGAAAAGTTCCTCGGTTTTGAAATAGTGATAAAGCTACTGACGGTGCGCTCGTTCGAAATCGCCGGGAAAATTTTTCGTCAGGGCTCAAAAGTGACGTCATTGGCTAGCGGACAGTGCACTCTGCTGTGATTGGCTGAAATCGTGTAGGAGGCGAGACGCGCCAATAGGAGAGCTGGGATAGGTGGCAGCGCGCGATAACTACGCCACCTGTCGCGCCCTCACACTGCTTTCATTGAATAACCGGGACTGTTTTCTTGACGCAAGCGTACTGAGGCCCGACAAAGGGCCGAAATAAGAACGGCTCGCAAGTGAATCTGATGTATTTATGTCATAAAAATGGTGAAATCTGTGAAGTGGCGAGTAGAAATTAGGATATTCGACGTGTCGAACCATGACCGAGGCATCTGAAAAGTAAGTTGTGTCTCCGTAACTCAGTTTTTTAGTGGTTTTTGCTGCTCCCTGACTGCTAGGGAGGGCCTTACCCCGGCCATTTTCCGTAGCCCACAGGATGTGTGAGATGATTTAGGCTGTTTTCTGACGGCCCTAAGCCTTCCGAAACTTATACTTCAGCTATCAGTCTCATTCAAGCTACATTGTAAGTTCAATAGGGCTGCATGTAACTACGACCGACGCCCTTAGGTCACCCTGTGTGTACTGTATAGCTATAATCAATGAGACTCGTTCATTCACAATACAAGTTCTCCTTTCGGGGTCATTTGGAGCTGGCTTGCTATTTCCTCAATGAATTTATTTCACCGCTCGTTGATTCAGCACGGACCACTATGTACGTCGCTGTGAATATTTTCCGCGAAAAAATTCTAGACAAATTAGTATGCTGGAGTGTAATTAAAAAATTAAACAATGGGTTTTTTTATGGTGCACGGTTTAGTAAGGACAATGAAGGTCCAGTTTAACGTCATTGTCTTTTTAAAGACGTTTGGAGCTTTTAATTGCCACCTTGTCTAACTGGCCAGTCCAGTAATAATTAGTTTTACAATTGATTTAAATCACGAAAGCTGGCAGCCAATAATTCCATTTTCGAAATGTTCTAAACAAAAAATGTCATTCCTCTGATAATGCATTTAAAATACCTCTCAAGCTTTAGCTGGCAGCCAATAATTCCATTTTCGAAATGGACGCAGTTCTGCAAACCAGATCCAACCCACAGCATGACAGTTTTGAGAAAAAGCCGTTTTTGTTAAAAATGTGTGTACAAAATTTTCTATAAATATTTTTAATAAAGTTTGAATGCACAATTATAGAAGATGGCTAGCTCTATTAATTGTTATGTTAATCTGTTGCAAAAAGCATTTATTACCTGATTTAGAACCAATAAATGGGGATGGATCTTTTTAATAAAAATGCGAATGTGGGTTGGATCTTTGTTTATTTAATAAAAAAATAAGGGAAAATTATATTTACACGGTTTTTTTAAATGAATTTTAATCAAAAAGGGCACAAGTACTAAGGCAAACTTGTAGCGTGAAAAGATTTTAGCAAAAACAAAATATTTCATACAAAATTTTCAACAGAGACGAAAACTGCAATACTTTAGTCATTAAGAGAATTCGAACAAAACGTATGAATTAATCTGTAACTTTTTATATATAATTTCCAGTTTTCGTGTTAGTAAATGTCTTCTACTTCAAAGTCAGGTTGTCCTGAAAACCCTTCCAGGTCATCATCCTTCAACCGGTTGGTCTGGAATAAGTTCAGTGTAAAAAAAGGTGGTATTCCTGTGGAATCAGGTGAAGGAGAGTTTTCAAGTCCTTTAACTTGGCTTCGAGAATAGAATTCCCACAGGTCAAAGTACCTCTACTTCTTTTTTGTGAGAATAGCCCCTAAGTGAAAGTTTTTTTTAAATATATTCGTCCACCAACTCTTCGTCAAGGTTGCTCGCCCGTAAATTTTGAACATATCCTGTATTTTAAGTATATCCCTAATCTGCAGCCGTGGCAGCTTATTCCCGTCTATAGTTTTCTTCCTAGTTGTTCTCTAATTGTATTGAAAATAAAAAGTAGGTATAAAAACGTGCAAGAAGACTTCAGTTTAAGATGAATGTTCACCGTTTTAGCAAAAACTACTTTATATCATCAATAAAATTAGAGAAAGTATAACTAACAGGGAGAAACTACTTATAGACGAGAATAAGGCTGCAGATTAAGGAAATAGAGATAAAATAACCGGATAGGTATCCTTCCAAGTCTAAAATCCAAATTTTGAACATAGGTAGGTACCTATGTTCAAAACTTACATGACGACCAACCTCGACGAAAAGTTTGTGGTCGTAGATATATTTAAAAAAGTTCGTTCGGGGGCTACTCTCACAAATGAAATAATGGAAGTACTTTGGCCTATGAGAAAACCTATTCCCGAGGTCAAGTTAAAAGACTTAAAAGCTCTTTCACCTGATTCCACAGGCATACCACCTTTTTTTACACTAAACTTATTCCAGAAGAACGCTTGGAGGATGATGACCTGGAAGGATTTGCAGGACAACTAGACCTTGAAGTAGAAGACATTTTCAACTATGAAAACTGAAAAATCTAGAAAATAATTTACAGATTAATATATAGGTTTTTTCGGATTCCTTTTTTGGTCTGATTTTTGTACAAAATAAGTAAATACTTTATTTTTGCTGGATTTTTTTCATTCCACATTTTTTGCTATTGTTGCCTTTGTATTCTTGCTATTTTTCTCCAAAAAAAAACCGTTGAAATGTTTTTTTCCCTTATTTGTATTAAGAGTATTAAGACCCTGTAAATCAACAAGGATTCAACCCACATTCAACATTCTTACTTTTTTTATTGAAAATATCAATCCCCTTTTATTTACCGTAAATGTAATTAATACTTTTCGCGAAAGAATATCATAAATCCACAACTCTGTTATATCATAATCCACAACTCTATTTAGTGAAAAAGATTACGTAAAAATACTTCCATGTGTTAAAATATTTTCAATATGGAACCAAGTCACATGAACCCTCATAAAATTGAAAAATTTAGGCTATTTTTAATATGCAAACAAGATTCAAGATACATGGTTTCATATAACTGTGAAATCTTTATTTTGCAAACGGGATCCAACCGCGCTTGGTCTCTTATAGAGTTATCAAATTATACGTCTATGAGGTACCATGTGAAATGAATCTTGTTTACAAAATATGGATTTGCTGTTTTGTGGAATGGTAACTTTGTCAACATATTGTTTTGATAGGTTAAAATGGTCAGATCATTTTGATTTTTAAAGGGAAGGTGTAAGGTGCATTTTAAAACCTATCTGCATATTTAACTCAATTTTGACAGGTGTGTGGGTTGGATCTGGTTTGCAGAACTGCGTCCAAATGTTCTAAACAAAAAAATGACATTCCTCTGATAATGCATTTAAAATACCTCTCAAGCTTTGTATTGTAGCTAATACAATAGCTTAGGTAAGTGCCATAAAATGAAAATTCTGTACAGTCAAGGGCATTAATATGTGTACACTTTTGCATCCTATTCCGTTGTGTTAAGGTCCAAAAGTGTATACATATTAATGCCCTTGACTGTACCTGTTACCTGTTCTGATAGTAACAACTAAAAAATTTAGAAAAAGTAACCTATAGACGAGCATGATTCTTCAATTTAAAAAAAAACCATCAATCATGAGAAGAGTTTAAGTTGTTATGATTGTAATTTCACTTCTAAAATCAGATCCAAATGGAATTTTCGCTTGCACTTTAGCATTAACATTTTTATTTCATCTGAAAATCAATGAAGCTGTGGTGGCCTAGTGGTTCAACCTCCACCTCCCATGCCGAGGGTGGGGGGTTCGATTCCGGCTCGCACCTCTAAGTTTACTTACGTGCGAAATTCAATTTGAATTTACCATGAGCTTTTCGGTGAAGGAAAACATTGTGAGGAAACCTGCACGCATCTGCAAAGTAATTCAAAGATGTGTGTGAAGTCCCCAATCCGCACTGGGCCCACGGGGAGGCCTGTGCCCAGCAGGGGGACGCAAATAGGCTGTAGTAGTAGTAGTAGTAAATCAATTAATCTAATATTTAAACCTTTAATACACTCTAGGAAATCTTTTTGAACATTTCTGTTTAGAATCTGTAATTAAATATTAACTAGCTTACTAGACATCTCAGTATTTGTAATCATACACATGAACCGGTCTGAGTGGCGAGGCCTTGGGGGAGGTCTATGTCCAGCAGTGGACGTCTTTCGGCTGAAATGATGATGATGACATGGAAGGTTGCATTAAAGGGTAAATATAAAATTAGTGTGCGCAATGCAAGACTAAAGAGGTAATTTTATCCTAAAACTAGCTTCTGCCTGCGACTTCGCCCGCGTGGAATTCGGTCATCGCGTTCCCGCGGGAACTATGCGTTTTTCCGGGATTATTATTATTATTTATAGAATGGGACAACTGCCTGGTTTCAGTTGGGTGATCGGTCCTCCATTCGGAACCATTTCACCCATTTCCCCGGTCTCCTCTGGGATTACGGGTTATCCGCTCCCAGCGCCGTTGCCCCGTAGAACCTTCCTGTAGCCTTGCAGTTTTTCCGGGATAAAAAGTAGCCTATATCCTTTCCCGGGACACCAACTATCTCCATGCCAAATTTCATCTCAATCGGTCCAGCGGTTGAAGCGTGAAGAGGTTACAGACAGACAGAGTCACTTTCGCATTTATAATATTAATATAGATTATAAATGCGAAACTAACTCTGTCTGTATATTACCCCCTCACATTTAACATGCTGAACCAACTTGTATGACATTTATTATGAAGATAGTTCGAGTCCCAGGGGAGAACATATGCTACTTTTTATCCTGAATTCCTGGATCCAGCGAGATTTCTATAATCAAATTCCACAATGATAAATTATTGCTTCAATTTGCTTTGTAAGGGTGCTTGATTATTTTTGTGAGTTGTTCCTGCTGATGATTGTACAACAATTTAGGCTAAATTATTTATATATTTAATTTATGTTGACCTCTTGGAATTTTGGTTAAGGAAAACCGTTTCCTCAATTCCATGACCACATCCTCCCATTGATTAATAGCTGTGAATCATTCAGTTAGAATTCCTTTTAATTATACTTATTCAAGCTTTTAAAGTGGGGTAATTGCAGCGACAAAATTATAAAGTGCTATGAAGTACAATAAGTATTTTACCAGGAATAACTGGTTGCCTTTCAAGTTTCACTTTAAGAAACATTAAATCAAATATAAACACTATAGTTCAGTTCTGTTCAGTTCAATTGACAACACCAGCCAGCAGTTATGAAAAGGCTATGAAAAAATCTCTGAGATTGCTCCCCATGCCCTCAGTATACGTGGCCTCTATCCGAGCTACCGGTGAGCCATGTAGATAGACGGAAGTGTAGGTGGAGTGGGAACTTGGAGAGACAGGGAGATGTAGAGCCAGCCCAAATATAAACACTATAGACTTCAAATCACTATAGACACCCGCGTGGGGACTACAGCCCAAACCCTCTCGTGATGAGAGCAGTGGGACGCAAATAGGCTGTAGTAGTAGTAGTAATAAAATAATAATAAAGCCATTTTATTCATAACACTTCTACAGTTTCATTTAAGTTATGTGTTTGTGCAATGTCCTTCCTCAATGTTATGAACCCCTCTTTGGGTGTAGGCCTCCTCCATCTTTTTCCATTTCTCCCTGTCCTTTCCTAGGCTCATCCAATCCTTCCCCGCTGCTTGGATTAGGTCATCGGACCACCTGCGTATTGGCCGTCCAACTCGTCGCTTTCCAGAGGGCCCCTTCCATTTGGTTGATTCGATGGTCCATCTTCTGTCTTCATAGCGTGATACATGGCCAGCCCATCGCCATTTCAGTGTTAGAGCCTTGGTTAGAGCGTCCTGGACTCCCGTTAGTAGTAGTAGTAGACATCAAATTGAATAGTAAAACCCATCATAAAATATTTACATAGATTTAGCTCTTCACGCTCATAGGTGGTAGGTAAAGTAAAACCACTGTGCCAGGGACCAGCAACCCTCGACAGCCAAGGTCTTCTTGGGATTTATGGTATTTGTGATACTACTTTTTTTTACCAACTCAAAAAAAACCTAAAAAAACGCTTAGAATCAATAGCTGATACTGGAGGTAAAATATAATTAGAATGTTTTCCTTGATGAATGATTCCTATATTGCCTCAACGAACTCAGCAGAAGGCCTTTAAAAAAAATCACATACAAAGTCATGTGTTGGTATGAACTAACATTACATTGAAGGGATTAAACTTAAATCTAAGATCTTAGAGATGAATAGTCTCCAAGGGTCCAGAAAAAAAACGATAACAATCATGGAAATGGCCTCCATTGTCAAATATATATAAACTAGCTTCTTCCCGCGACTTCGCCCGCGTGGAATTGGGTTATCACGCTCCCGCGGGAACTATGCGTTTTTCCGGGATTTAAAGTAGCCTATGTCCTTTCTCGGGACCCTAACTACTTGCATACCAAATTTCACCGCAATCGGTCCAGCGGTTGAAGCGTGAAGAGGTAACAGACAGACAGACAGAGTTACTTTCCCATTTATAATATTAGTATGGATTTCATACATGATATAATAATAGACTTTGCCAGGTAGGTATGGCAGTCCGGTATTCTGTAGTAGTGTGGGTGTCACCCTAACGTCATTCGCACTGCTGTGTGTTGCAAGTGGTGTATTAAAATAATCCCCGACACCCAGGTATCCTGTGAGTGTTTCATTTAATTATTACGTTCATTTGTTTTTAACTTGTCCCATTTTGTGTGCTTAAACAAGTAAATGACAATTGTAATGCGCAAATAATTTATTTTGCATTATAACGGCAGCAAATATTTCCTTCATTTTTGTTTTATTGCAATAAAGTGGCAACTCGACTTTGACTCTGCCTACCATGAATTTCATAGAGGTCAACAGTCTCAAAATGTCAATAAATAATGAAATACATCATGTATAAAAGAGTTCATTAATACTTGTCAATAAGAACATGATGAGGTCTCTCGCTTAAAATGTTTGACTTAGTAATATATTTAAATTCACGTTTTATAATTTAATTATTTGTACTCACCAGAGCTCATGTTATAAACATGAGCTCTGGTGAGTACAGCAATTTAACTGGGCTAATAGAATAAATTACGAATTACATATTTCTAATCACTATTTACACAAATGGAATAAAATAATATTAGAAATAGTTATGTCAATATTGCAATAATAAATATAATGTCAAACAATTTAAAATAAAGATTATATTCAATTAAATTAAAAATACATGAAAATAAAAATAAATAAATAATTATTTCAATTGTCAATTTTACTGCATTTATTTTTCTCATTCATAAATTCTTGGCCCTATATAAAAATTTAAAACTTCTTTGAACCCAGCTCTTGTGAACGGATTTTCGTGAAACCTTTTTCGTTGCATTGTTAAAATCTTGAATAAAAAACTTTAACCAAACAATTCACAATTTGTAACAATAAAAAAATATGAACACATTTTTAAGGTTTCCGCACTTCAAAACAAATAACTTTTTTAGGATCATTCACGTGTCTGTCTGTCTCATCATCTGTCTGTCAACTCGGGTTTTTTTAATCAGAACACCGTAGAAATTGATCAGAATTTGTCTGAGGTTCTATATCGATTGAACTTAATTTTCATACCAAAAGAATCTCTATCATTTGCTATTTCGTATTATAATCCTATGATCCCATAAGATCTCGAATGCGTTGCCTACCCTGACGCCTAAGATGGAATGCCTCTGTGCCAGAAATTTCACCGGCTGCCTTAACCCCCTACCGGAACACAACAGTGCAAGCACTGCTATTTGGCTGCAGGTTAGCGGGTAAAGACGGTGGTACCACACCGGACGGACCTAGCACCTACCACTACCACTAGCAAACCTACCATTGCCCAATTATAAAATTTTCACTTAAATACTATTCCTGTTAAATTTCAGGCCAACTGGTACAGGTTATACATAAATCTAGTATTGTGTCCCCTTTGGTAAAAGGTTGCCCACCTGACTAACATTGTCGTTCCTGTTGCAGTGCCTACTTGGTGCGTGTGCGGGCGCAGGTGATGTGTCGCGACGAGGGCACGGGGGGGTGGGTGGCGCTGGGAGGGGGGGGACTGGCCGACGTCATGGTGGGCAAGCGAAGACGGCCCACGGGTAAGTTGACATGTCTGTTAAGTCTATCTACAGGTCGCGGCATGTAACTTGAGCGGTGAGCAAAAGAGGGGATTTCTGCGCATGTTTACGACTGAAGAGCCAATAAGCGTGCGCGCACGACAAAGCGCCCGCTGCGCCCCACGCCCCTCTGCCGATGAGACCTTATTTTTTACTTCTGCGCATCGAAGGTCACCGCTCAAGTTTCGTGCCCATGCTGCGGTACGACAGAGGTAGGTAGGCGAGGTGACAGCGGGGACGGTGATTGTTGCGGGGAGACTGAACTCGCGCAGAGCACGAAACTTACATACAAAAATCTACAAAAATGTGACATATAATGGTTATGGCTGAGGCTCTATCTTTCGCACTTTGTTCATTTATTTTGAGTATAAAGAGAGACTCAAGTTACTTGACCATTATTTTCTATCAAATCGAACTTAGTCCCTAGAGACCCCTACGCCACCGTTCCGTTGTGCTAGGTTGAGTCAGCACTTTTAGAAGTTCCTACTTGGTGCGAGGTTATGAGTAGGAAAGGGTTGGCGCTTTTGGCCGACGTGATGGTGAGGAAGCGGTGAGGGAAAGTCGATCCTGTGTTTTAGAAGGAAATTTCACGTAACGCGGCAGAGGACTGAATCTTCAAACGTTTCAACCGCCATCAGTCCTACTGATGGCGGTTGAAACGTTTGTAGATTCACCCTTCAGTCAAGTTGGGAACGGCGCCGTACCCAGGGGTAAGCAAACTTTGTTTTTATAGAATTAGACATCTACCAGCACTGCTGAGAAGTTCCAGTCTTCATTCCAATATCTTTACCGCATTTTGCCCTTCACGCTTGAACCTGATATTGCTCGCTCATGGGAGTACAAATTTTCATACAGGCTACCTAGGCAGCGACATCTATTATCACATTTAACATTTATTTCGGGCGTACCACTGGCAGAAAGGATTTCTTTATACAAGATCGAGCAGTTTCTTAAAATATTTCGTAATTAGAAATATTTTTTTTTGGATTGAAAATTTTTTATTGGTAGAAAAATCACTGTGTTGGCGTTCTGAGATATGGCGTCCTTAAATTCTCAAAATATTGCTAATTCTAAGAAAGAAAAAATCAGGGGAAAATTGGTATTCTTGGGTTTAACAATTTTATTATTGACTTGAAAATTATTGGTACAAAAAATAATTTCATGAAGGTTTTTTACTCATACGAAGTAAATTTGCTCTAACGTCAATAGGGAGAAAACCGTTTTCATGAAATCAATTGCTTTGATAGAAAGAAATATGCTTAATTTCAAGAAACCCTTTTTGCCTGTGACGCTCATTTGTATGAAGGCTGTCATCATTCTGGGTTTACTATGGAGGGTTGAAGTAAAGGAGCGCAACGCAATCTTTATAGTTCCAAAGGTGGACACCAAATCGGGTAGCATGGGGGCGCTGTGGTCGCCACTCCAGTCGAGCCACCTAGGCGGATAGTCTGCAGTAGCGCCTTCAGATGGCGCTGCTGAGGCGAAAACGGTTGTGAGGAGAATGTGTTTTGTTTTGTTGCTTATCAAATCCGCTGGACACCTTTTCAACTGTTTCGCCATATAAGATAGTGCTCCTTACCAAGACACATTCCACACTCCATAAGGTTTACCTTACTTTTTCTATGCCATTAACCCAAATGTCTTGCTTCAGGTGGAGGCGACAGTAGCGGGGACACATCATCTTCGTCAGCAAACGCACCGACGCACGACTACTACATACACGGCAAACGAATTAGCGATAACATGGTAAGGACCGCATCAAAAACCGTCTAGTAATTGTCTTGAGAACGGATTCACAATCAGCCGGAGAAAAATGGCCCCGTCAAAACGGGTTCCCGAACAGCTCGGACACCCGTTTGGCCTTCGTTATAAAGAGGCGTTATTAGCATATTGGAACGTATTTTCTAATCTAATGTCAGTTTGCTCCATATATTTTGACATATTCTGTTAGGCACTGTTCGTCCATATGTTATTACTTATTATGGTCAATGTGAGAACCGCAGAAGTCGGCAGGTATAAGCACGACATTACTTAGAAGGCGTGGAGAAGTTAAGCCGTAAACGCAGTCTATTATTGCTTAATCTGTTATCTATCATTGCTATTATTGAGACACCTTACATCTCCAAACTGATACATATCCTAAACCTGTGTTGTATGATTTAATTTTAGAAATTGTGTATGTTGTGTACAACTGTGTGTGACTGTATACGTATTTACTTTGTTTTTATATTTTGTTGAATTTTTTTAGTTTTAAGACTTCAGGATCTACTGAAAATCAGCGCCGAGGTGTTCCTCGGCTAAAGCTGAGTGGATTCCATTTTTGAAAAAAAAATTGATTTAAGATAGCCAAATGTAAACCTTTTGTTTGTATTTTTTTTCAAAATAAATACCTATTATATTCTATACAATCTCTAAACACTTGACGAAACCGACTTCGGTTTCTTCTTTGTTATATTTAGAAGATAAGTAAAAAAAATATGACGTGTAAAAGTGCCCAGATGTGGCCTATTTGCCGAATAATAGTACATTACAGACCGAGGGTGGTGAATTCGTAAATGTCCCAGATCGCAGGTTTCTGTGGCGCGAACCGAAGGTGAGGGCCATAAATGTGCGATCTGGGGCTTTACGAATTACCGCCCGTGGTTTGTCAAAAGTTTTACGTCTTGCCTTGGCCAAGAAGTGAGATTTTCTCTCCGCGTAGCGGGCAGAAAATCCCACTCTATGGCCAAGGGTGATGTAAATAATTTATACATAGTATGGTATATTGTGTAGTTTACATTGAGAATAGTTTATTCAGAAAAGAACAACTAAATAATTTGATTTACTTGTGTCGTGGTATAAAATAGGCTACCTACTGCGGCCTTTTTAAAATGAACTTTTGTCACGTCAATATCTCGGTTTGTTGAAATCAGGAATTATTATATTCCCAGTATAGTAGGAGACTAGGCTCACCGATAGTCTGAAGAAATGCCAAAATTAAGTGGCAGTAGTAGGGACATATGAAGCCGTGGTGGCCTAGTGGTTCGACCTACCGCCTCTCATGCAGAGGGTCGGGGGTTCGATTCCGGCTCGCACCTCTAAGTTTACTTATGTGCGAAATTCAATTTGAATTTACCACTGAGCTTTTCGGTGAAGTGACATCGTGAGGAAACCTGCACACATCTGCGAAGTAATTCAAAGATGTGTGTGAAGTTCCCAATCCGCACTGGGCCCGCGTGGGGACTATAGCCCAAACCCTCTCGCGAAGAGGAGGCCTGTGCCCAGCAGTGGGACGCAAATTGGCTGCTGTAGTAGGAGGGGCACATTGCTTGCAGGACTGATAGTTTTTTTATTTTTAATCTTGAATGAAACGACGATGATGATGATGATGATGATGGTGATGATTATTTTTCATTATTACAGGTGGTACTCGAATGCACGATCAAAAAGGACTTCCAATACAACAAAGTGATGCCGACCTTTCACCACTGGGTGACGGATGAGAAGAGGTTTGGGCTGACATTCCAGACTGCTGCTGATGCCAGGGCCTTCGACAAGGGTGTCCGGACTGCCATCGAGGAACTGCTGGACGGTGAGTGATGTTGTTGGTCCACTGCTGGGCAGGCTCGGTTGGATTTTACAAAAGGGGACTACTACTACAGCCTATTTGCGTCCCACTGCTGGGCACAGGCCTCCTCTCATCACGAGAGGGCTTGGGCTATATTCCCCACGCGGGCCCAGTGCGGATTGGGGACTTCACACACATCTTTGAATTACTTCGCAGATGCGTGCAGGTTTCCTCACGATGTTTTCCTTCACCGAAAAGCTCAGTGGGAAAACAAAAGGGGACGGCTGTCTGGTTTCGGTCGGGTGATCGTGATGAACTATTTAACCCATTAGCATATTAGGTTGGATGGGGCCGGAACGTTCTCGAGTGGCGTCGTACGCGAACGGGGAGACGCATTGTCGGTAGGCCTCGCAACAAGATGGAGCGACGACCTTGTGAAGGTCGCGGGAAACCGGTGGAAGCGAGTAGCATAGGACCGGTGTGAGTGGCGAGCCTTGTGGGAGGCCTGTGTCCAGCAGTGGACGTCTTTCGGCTGAAATGATGATATTGGGTTGGGTTCAAAGTAACTTAAATGGATGACAGAATATGAGATTGACACTTCAAAGTTTCAATTTTTAGATTGACAGAAACTGTATAATTAATAATATGTTGATTTTCAATCATGGAACATGGCAAGGTTTTCCAATTTATTGTTTATTCTTTACATTGCAGCCATGTAAAAAATTCGTTTTAAGATTTTTTTTATTGCATCTGATGTTCTTAAGAGCCACACCCAGTGTCGGATAAACAATTTAGATAAATGTCAGATTCCCTTATCAGCTTCGCTAGAGGAGAAAGGGATTGTAGCTTGATTTGGCTACATGTTAGAATTCGTTTATCAAATTGAAAAATAAGTTCAAAACTTATTGGGCGCCATTTGTAATGTAATAATTTAAAATTTATTTTATGAGTAAGAGTCTATTTTTGGGCCTGGGTTTCTAGCTTGGATGACCGAGATTTGCCCCTATCAGCCAGGCTCCATATATTCTCATTGCAATGGTTTCAAAATATTTCCCGTTACCTCTCATGATTACCTTTCGCCCAGCAGTCGGTAATTTTGCTATGATTGTATGTACGTATTGATGTGTTCATTAACTAATTTATCTAATGTGCTTTCTTCTTTGCTTTCGTATACTGGATTCTTACATGGTAAGTTGAATATTAAACGTGTTTTAGGGAATGTTTGTTTTATCTTGAGCTCAACTGATTTTAAATGTATAAATATAATCAGTTCGTTCTTTTATTTTTAGTCTCCTAAACAAAGTCCCCGTAAATAAGTCAGAAGTGTGAATCAATTTCGATTTTTGAATCTTATTTTTGCACTACTATAGTCGTTTTTTTTTTTAAATCTGATTATTTTTTAATTCCCTAGGTCTGGGCGGGGCGTGGCCATCGCTGCACGCGTACAAAAAACACAACCCAGCCCCCAAAGATGATGACGAGGAGCATAACATATTCGAGGTTAGTCCACACTTTGCCCGCTTGTGGCCAGACAGCAAACACTTGTAACATAGCTCGCAGACGGCAAAATTGATAGGGCCAGAAAATATTCGGATATTACAAGTTCAATTATAAAAAAATTATTTTCTTCTTCATTTTACTTGCAATATTAATGCTCCTCGCAATCTACACTATCAAGTGTAGATTGCGAAGAGCATTGCTTGACTGGAAGGACTGTTGACTGGTGAAACAAGAATGTTTTCTCTCCTATTCGAGAAGGAGTATTTTGTTGACCGTCTATAGGGAGCAAAATGCGATTTTGCTCCTCCATTTCTGCCCCGCTAACATGGTCCAACAAAGTATACACGGTTTTTCTCTCTGCTGCTGGTTTTCTCATAGGAGTGAAAAGCAGAGTGTACAACACGGTAGCAAAATTATTTACACCTTGAGTGACATAGCTTGAAACCCTCGCCAGTTCAAGATTCCATCATAGATTCCTCGCTTCCTCTCGGGATTCTATTTTGGAATCTTTCGCGTCGCTTTGGATTCAATCCGTTACCCTTGGTAAAATATACCAATCAACTATTACTACAATGAGACGAATTCCCCACAGTGCCTGAACCTGCCTACGGATTCTCGCTCCAGCTCTGAAAACTCTACCGCCAGCCGGAAACGACACGATCTCACGCAAACGCCAATTTTATCAGCCATCAACCTCCCACGACACCATGGTAAGTCCCACCAGCACCAGGAACAAATATCAGACAATTCTATCTTTAACGCATTCACTGCCACTTCTGTTTTACGAACTTTCGCCAGGTGCCACATCTGTCATTAAGGGACATTGCAACGCACATGTGCGTGCGTTCAAGGCACTGCGGGAAATTCACCAAAACGCACATATGCGTCGGTGGCAGTGAATGCGTTAAAAAGTCGACACTGATTGTTATGAAATTTATTATGAAAGTTGAAGCGTGAAGAGGTAACAGACAGACAGACAGACAAAGTTACTTTCGCATTTGTAGTATTAATATGGATTTATCTTGAACTTATTCAAAATTTTGATGTTGTGGATTTAATTATTTTTCCAAAACTGTTACAAGACTTTGGAAACTGAAAAATAGACTACAAAGCATTTAGTTAGGTATCTTTTAGTTAATAACATCTTGATTTATATTTACTAAATATAATGAGGAATTCGTCTTTAATAAAATTGGTTTAATACTTACAGATCAAAAAAAAACAATAATAAGGAATTAAACTGTACCTAAAAATACAGTCAATGAATTCGGGTCACTTTATATGGAAAATGCTATACAAAGTGACCCGAATTCATTGATGTAGTGTATCTTGACTTTCAAAATTTTACGTGTTTTAAGTGTTCCAATTCCAAACACATAAATACTGTTTATATGTTTATGTTCCAATAATGTTTATATATCATAATTATAAGGATCTGTCCTATTTGTGTACATTTTATTCGTCTATTCCGGCACTTTCCTCTCCACTGCTCAAAGGTTGACTGGAAGAAATTCCTTAGAGGGATAAGTTCGCCTTTGTACATTGTTATTATTTGTGATTTTTGTGCGTGTATTAATTGTGTGGTGTACAAAAAAGTGTTATTTACTTAGTTACTTACACAAGTATTCAAATTTACAATTCATTCGTAATGAATTTTCAGATACCCTGAAAGCCTACGAGATTCAGTACGAAGACAAACTAGAAGATTCCGATCCCGAGAGGTGTCCTTACGTCCATCTATCGGCAGTAAGTATTGAACTGTAACATGTCTGTCTATAACCGGGAATCTTAATGACAAAATGAGCTTTTTTACGTGATATATTTTATTTGTTTTAATAGCATTTGGTAATGAAGTGTTCAAAAAAATTTTTAAATGAAAAAATAAAACCGACTTCAATCAAACTACCACAGCCTGTGAAGTCGGTGTCAAGTTCACTATAAGATTGTCATAGCTTTGGGTCGGTTCACTTGACACCGACTTCACAGGCTGTCGGAGTTTGATTGAAGTCGGCTTTATTTTTTTATTTAAATTTTTTTTTCGGCTGCATTATCCATTGGGACGTAAATATCAATGTAGTAGTCTTTGAAACTGATGCCAAAATCATACACGTGCTAACAAATTTTGAGGAAATCCCTCATCATCAAAACTGAACCAAATTAAAATGGGACCACCTTGGAAGTACCACTTTGGAATAAAAAAAATAATCATCGAAATCGGTTATCAATTGACTAAATTATATATCCATATTAATATTATAAATGCGAAAGTAACTCTGTCTGTCTGTCTGTCTGTTACCTCTTCACGCTTCAACCGCTGCACTGATTTCGATGAAATTTGGCATGGAGATAGTTGATGTCCCGGGAAAGGACATAGGCTACTTTTCATCCCGGAAAAACGCATAGTTCCCGCGGGAACGCGATAACCGAATTCCACGCGGGCGGAGTCGCGGGCAGAAGCTAGTAATATATATATGCGTCGAATTGAGAACCTCCTCCGTTTTTTCGTCGGTTGAATAATGTTTAAAAAATTGAATAAAATCGTGTGAGATTTGGTTTTTATTATTTTCAAAATTAGAACCAGACATTTTTTTTTCGCTTTGTCCGCAGGTGCACGAATACACCTACCCACAAGTCGGTTCGGGCGGCATCATTAGTTCAGAAAAATCCTCCCCGAACACCAAACCGCCGTTACTTAGCAGAGATTCTGGTAAGTTGAATAAAACTCTTATTTATTCATATAATAAATAATAATAAGTCTGTTGAAGAAGTCGCGTCTGTAACTTGAAAATTGAAAGAAACTATCAAGTCGAGGGACCACAAATTTGGTATGGGGGTAGTTTATAACACTGGTCAACTAGGCTGCTTTTTATCCCGGAAAAACGCATAGTTCCCGCGCTATTACCGAATTCCACGCGGACGAAGTCGCGGGCAGAAGCTAGTTTATTTACATAAATGTTAAATGCGATAATAGATGTCGCTGCTTAGGTAGCCTGTATGGAATTTGATATTACTCATATAGAGAGCTTTTTCGATGTACGCCGCAATCACAGAATATTTAATAGTACTACATACAGAATGGCCACGGAATCACCCGCCTGAATCTAGCCGGCGCGCAACTCACGCCCAACTCGCCCTTACCGTAATCTGTTTCATCCGGAGATGGAGAGTGGATCGTTGGCCCGCGCGTAGTGGTACACACACATTTACAAGTGTACAGACGTCCTCGCACGCAAACATTGACACTTCATTGGAATTGTGTTCGAAATCGTGCTTTTATAGGCCGTGCCGCAATATAAGGAGATTGTCTAAACGAGTTCGTACAATAAAGTTAGTATGACCCATTATGGGATTGATGGTGAGAGCGATACCTGAATCCCAAACAGAAAAAAAAAATTACGAACTCGAAAAAAATTAAAAACCTAAAAAACATGGTTAGAATCGATACTCGATTCCGTGGGTAAAATATCGTCACAACGTTTCGCTTCACCCCGTATAATTTCCTCGACCTCCTTTTTTGAAGTCGGTTGATAATCGGTTTCTTTCAGGATCCATCAAAAAGTGCGGTTACAGCGGACCGCCGCCTCTTCCAGACAAAAAACCCACAGAAACCTTTCAAGCTCGGCTCAAGTGCAGGTAATATAAAGTCAAGACTCTTGTGTTAAACCCATTGACCTAATAATAACATATGGACGACGGACAACGTACCGGGCAACACACCTCGGAAATCCGAGGTCGCTCCAGGAAGTCGTCGGCAACATCAAGGGTCTGCTAGGCTTTCTTCAGGAGCTGGGTCGGCAGGAGTAGCCCCGCCAGCCCAAAACCACGCAAAATAGGCGCAATCTTGACGTCGAGATGCGGAAAACCAGCCCGCGCAAACCTATACCTATACCTATCATATGGACGAACAGTGCCTCAAGGGCGGATCCAGGGGGGGGGGGGGTCAATGGGGGTTCATGACCCTAGGTCTACTGCTATTATGTCAAAATATATGTAGCAATAGCTGGGCCCGCGTGGGGACTGGCCCAAGCCCTCTCGTGGTGAGAGGAGGCCTGTGCCCAGCAGTGGGACGCAAATGGGCTGTAGTAGTAGTATGGAGCAAACTGACATTAGAAAATACATTCCAATATGCTAATAACGCCTCTTTATAATGTGTCATAAATATTGTATACAAAAGTAAACCTAACACTATGAGACTTAAGTGTCAAATTTACTGAGCGCCAAACGGGTGCCCATTTTTCTTCGGCTGATTGTGAATCCTTACTTATTAAGATCAATGGTTAAACCATAGAAAAAATCAGATAAACCTAGAATGACAACCTTCAAACAAATCAGCGTACGCCCGGAATAAGTGTTAAATGCGATAATAGATGTCGCTGCCTAGGTAGCCTGTATATAAGTTTGAACTTCATGAGCTACATCTAGATGGCGCTGTAGAGGCGAAGTATGAAATGTTGAAGGGCCCTGGCTATTTCCGATGTACGCCGTAACGAAAGGAGATTGACAGTCTAATATAATTACCCCAAATACCACACTCTGGTCAAACCCACTACAGGTTTCACTTCACAGCCTATTTACATCCCACTGCTGGGCACAGGCCTTCTTTCATCACAAGGGGGCATCCATTAAGTCGACCAAAATCTCATCTATTACTACTACTACTACAGTCTATTTGCGTCCCACTGCTGGGCAAAGGCCTCCTCTCATCACGAGAGGGCGTACAACGCGTGGAACGTATTTTCTAATGTCAGTTTGCTCCATATATTTTGACAATCTGTTAGGCACTGTTCGTCCATATGTTATTATAGGTCAATGCTGGCGAAGTATTTTATTGTATCATGACCTTTTTGTACACAGGCATTGCCACGAATGGTACTTGGAGAGCGCGAATCGAGCTGGCGCCTGTGAATTCGCGCCGGACGCTTTCAAAACGTGCATCGACTGTGTTTCCTGCATCAAATGCGCTCAGGTACTTATATGTAATTGTAATTGGAGTATTTTGTTACTGAAAAATAGCTTACGTCCTATTCTCAGACCTACTGAACATACACTCCAAATTTCATAAGAATCGGTCGAGCCGTTTCGGAGGAGTTTGGTTACACACACTGTTGTCGCCTATTAGGGATGACGACAACTTTTTTTCCTTAGTCTATCAGGAAGATTATTGAAAAGTATTGGACACGTATTTTTTCTTTTTTCACGTAATCAAACTGATACGGAGATATATTGAGTTGAAATGTCGCGTGACGTCACGGTTAGGTACGATTTATACCTAACGGTGACGTAGTTAGCCCCCACTCTCCAACTTTAATGCTTTAATTTTTAACTTAGTCATTCTTTGTTAATTTGATAAAACAAAAAATACGTGTCTAATGTTTTTTTATTACCTGACTGACGGACTAATTAGAATTTCGATTTCTTCATCCTGTCGTCATCCCTATTTTTTATATATTAGATATCCCAATACTTCGAGTCCTTTAAATTAATTAAGATAAGAGAATCCACTGAATAGCTTTTCAATTTAAATAGGTACTTAGCTAGCTTCTGTCCGCGACTTCGCACGCGTGGTATTTAGTTATAGCGTTCCCGCGGGAGCTATGCGTTTTCCCGGGATAAACAGTAGCCTATGTCCTTTCCCAGGACTCCCAACTATATCCATACCAAATTTCATCCAAATCGGTCCAGCGGTTGAAACGTGAAGAGGTAACAGACAGACGGACAGAGTTACAATACAATACAATATAAATACTCTTTATTGAACACCACACAATAGAGAAAAAAAGAACAGAACAAAAAAGATTAGGAAAACATGTTGTTAGGTATTTAGCAGGCGGTCTTACTTTCGCATTTATAATATTAATAATAATATGGAAAAGGATATTTACTAAAATCAGAAATATTGACTTCCTTTTACGAATCGAATCCCGGAATCCCGGGGAATATCCATATTAACATAATGATTGAGGTCATTGATACCGTGTTGGCGGGGCGGTGCGGATCATTGATGATAATTTCGTTTGTTGCAGTGTATGTTGTACCATTGTATGTCGGATGCTGAGGGGGACTTCGCTATGCATCCGTGCGCCTGCGCGCCGCCCGACGAAGCCTGCGCCAAACGGTGAGTGTTAGCAACTGCTAGCATAACTGTTTTATAAAAAAAAAAGGACTGCATACAAACTTTTGATATACCCAGTGTCACTCTCACAATCAAGACGAATCTAACGACACCTCGCAAGCTAAAATCCATCAAGCGGTTTAGGCTACATGGCGTGCCAAAGAAATATATATACATACACTCGAAAAACATAGCCTTCCTTCTGGTGCAGTCGGGTAAAAAGTAAAGTTAACCTAGAATGAGGAAACCTGCACGCATCTGCGAAGTAATTAAAAGATGTGTGTGAAGTCCCCAACCCGCACTGGGCCCGCGTGGGGACTATAGCCCAAACCCTCTCATGATGAGGGGAGGCCTGTGCCCAGCAGTGGGACGCAAATAGGCTGTAGTAGCAACATACACTCGAGTGAAGTGAGTGAGTGAGTCGAGTGGCGCCCGCGAACCGGGAGACGAGCTGTCAGTAGGCCTACAACGAGATGAAGCGACGACCTCGTGAAGGTCGCGGGAAACCGGTGGAAGCAAGTAGCACAGGACCGGTCTGAGTGGCGAGCCTTGGGGGAGGCCTATGTCCAGCAGTGGACGTCTTTTGGCTGAAATTATGATACATACACTCGAAGAACATAGCCTTCCTTCTGACGCAGTCGGGTAAAAAGTAAAGTTAACCTAGAATGACTACCATACAAATCAGCATACGCCCGAAATAAGTGTTAAATGCGATAATAGATGTCGCTGCCTAGATAGCTTGTATGTAAATTTGAAGACACCTGGATATTGCTCACATCTAGAGCTTTTCCAATGTACAGGTCGCCGCACGTAACTTGAGCGGTGAGCAAAAGTAGAGCGGATTTCTGCGCATGTTTTCGCCTGAAGGTCCAATAAGCGTGCGCGCACGGCACAGCGCCCGCTGCGTCCCGCGCCCCTCTGCCGATGAGACCTTATTTTCGACTTCTGCGCAACGAACGTCACCGCTCAAGTTCCGTACCGATGCCTGTACGCCGCAGTGTAAGGAGTTGTCAGTCTATTAGTCCACCAGTACAAGCTTGAATATGTACCATTGACGGTTAAATTTTAACTTTTATTTGTCTTTCTTTATTTCTTTTATTTTATTTTATGGAGCCACTGAAAATCAGCGTCGAGGTCCCTGTGCCTCGACTTCACTGCTGAGTGGACTCCTTTTTTCGGTTTACTGCAACATTCCTTCCTCTTAGATGATAAGTTATAGCCTTAAGAATTATTGTTACAGTATCGAAAATAAAGATTTTCTATTCTATTCTATTCTATTATTTTGTCTCTGCTGCCACACATGATTTAGCCTTTTATGCTTTTAGCCTTAGCAAGGGTTTATTCCGAAAGTTGGCAACGTCGCAATCGCAAATAAGTGTGAAATATTTCGCCGTCTTCATTAATTACCAATGTTAATTACTCAATATTACCATAGAAAAATATATATAAACTTAGAAGGACAACCTTCAAACTGATAGTATAATTAAAGGCGTTTGAAGCTATTATAATACACTTTTATAGTAAACACGTTTAATATGTTTTACAGCGAGAAACAAAAATCAATTTTACAAATACATGACACACGAGTATATAGACGTATTAAAAATCAAATGCATAGACAATCTTGAGTGGACAGCACCTTCCAACACAAACAAATCAGCATACGCCCGAAATTAGTGTTAAATGCGATAATAGATGTCTGCCTAGGTAGCCTGCATATAACTTTGAACTCCATGCGCAACATCTAGATGGCGCTGTACAGGCGAAGTATGATAAGTTGAAGCACCCTGGCTATTTCCGATGTACGTCGTAATATAGGGAGGTTGACAGTCTTATATAATTACATTATGTCTGATATTACAGGATTAAAAACAGATTTAATCTCTCCGTAGTTCAGGATAAGCCCTCTTGTTATTTCATTAGCAATCATGGTGCCTGAAGAAAACTCATTACCCCCTATAGATGTTGTCATATCAACTTGGTTATTTTGTCCGCAGCTGGTTGGGCATAACACTACTCTCGCTTCTGGTGCCCTGCCTGTGCTGCTACGGGCCTCTGCGGTGCCTGCACTCCGCCGCGCGCGCCGCGCACCGGGCCGGCGGCGCGCACGCGCCCATCCAGACCTAGGCCACACCTAGGCCCCACGCCTATACACCTAGGCACCTGTGACTTGACACTCTGTGAACTCGAAAGTGGACTCTACGATACAGCGGCAGTGGAATTGTTAGAACATTTACCTATACACACAGTAGTGCAGTGAAGTGACTTGAAATTTGTGAACGGTGAAGTGAAAGTGTGGAATCTGTTGGCGTAAAGAACACTCTCAAATATAAGTGATCTGGAGATTCAGCTCTATGATTTCTGTCATGCATTTTGTATGAAGCGAGGTCGGTGACAAATTTAGGTTATGTTGGACTTGGTCATGAGTCACATAATGAGTAAAACGGCTTTTTTGTTGTGATTTTTCTTTGGGATACGTCCAGTTTTTGGAGTGGTCGGTCATCCCCCTAGAACCGCGTCTGGTACTAAATGAAAAGCAACTGCCTTAAAGTGAATTAAGGTAGGTACCAATATTGCTCCTAACTGAATAATCAATAGTGAAAGTGCTGTTTTCATTGTGAAGTTACAAGCAAAATTGAGCTAAACTAGTAATACCAACAATAAGCAATACTGGACCTAAAAAGACTTAGGAAATAAATTAACAAAAAAAAAACAATGAACTGGAATCAGAATATAAGTCAGAAAAAAAGTCCCTTCTGACTTGAAGAAACACTGGAGTCAACATAAATAAAAGATTTCAGCCAAATCAAATACAACTATAGTTATGACAAGAATACAAACACAGATTCACTTGCAAGGATTTTAAGGTAGAAGAAACTTCGATATTAATCAAATGGAAAGCAAGTCAGCTCAGTGATTCGGTTTGTGGGTTGCCAAGCACAAAAAGTGGATTCAATGTTAAGAAAGTGAATGAAAAGAATTGTTTGAAATGTTATAGTTACGGTCAGTTTTATGCAAACTGTTTAGAAGATGGACAGAGAGAGGTGATGAGTATTTATGGTGAATACCTGAAGACCCGAAGTGGATGACAATCTCATCCACATCATCCATTTCCAATCGAAATGGTGTACAATGGACAGATTTTCAATAATCTCACTATGGGAGATGAGAAATGATGATAATGAAAGTTATTAATTAATGTTACTGTTAGGCCCTATTAGTACAAGTCCATACAAATTTTACTACAGCATTTGTAATTTTTGTATTGACTCACACTTACTCTTATCAGATTGAATGGGGCCTAATGTGTACTGTGAAAATTGACAACATTTCATTTTTAAACACAGCCATTTTATTATCTAGTTAGAAAGTAGGGAAAAATTAAAAGGACACGTATTTTTTCTTTTTTTCGTAAGTCGTCAATTTCATACATAAAATTGAAATTAAATAGCGCCTCATTCTAAAAGGTCGTAAGTCAAAAATGACGTAGTCGTACCACTTTCTGCGCATAGACTATAGTTCTTCGAGCGCCCGCTCTTTAGCGAGTGAGTGAATTGAGTGAGATGACGTCACGCACCAGTTACCACTACAATACGATTTTCTCTAAAAGTAATGAACGAAAAAATCGTTTTTATTTTATTGACTTAAAAAAAAAATTGAAATGTTGTCAATTACTCCCCATTGTATTGTGAAGTGTCAGCTCTTGAAACGTCATTATCAACTAAAATTTGTGATTTAACACGCGATGTGTTTTAAATTTAAATTCGTTGTTTCTTTCTAAATGCACAGAAACATTTTAATAATATGTTACAGATATTGTTATGATGTCGATTTTTTATTACAGTGCAACACATTTTTTAACTGGCAACGTACTGGTTAAGAAATGGTATTGCCATATTTAAATGAATGTTGCCGCTCTATAAAAGTGTTAAATGATTTAGCATTTAAAATACTTATTGGTACGGAGAATTCGCCATGGTTATTAATATTAAATGTATACTTATGAATTGTATTGTGCCATTCAACTTTTATTGTGGTTTTTTGACATGGAGAGTCCTTTATAATGAAGAAGATGGAAGATCTTGGTGGATTTGTGTTAACTATTTAGTTAAGAAAATTAATATGTTGTATACTATCTTACATCTTCCAAAAATATTTATAAATGTGTCATGTTATTGAGAGTGTATTTTGTTGTGAAGCATTCTCCATGTTTATAAAGATAATGGGAGGTTGCTTATCACAATTTACTATGTTGAAATGTTTCTATAAGTCTTCCATGGCTATATTTTGGATATTTTAGCTTCCCATTATTTTCGAACGTTAGATCTGTTGTAAATCTCCCTGTATTGGTAAATGGAACTGTTTCACATGCCAGCAGTTATGTAAGTCGAAATTTTATTGATTGTATTGAAATTGCACATTTTACAGATGTTGACAATCTCTTTGATTGATGTTTGAATTCTCATTTTTAGAACCTTTTCATACTGACTTGAAGTAAACGAGCCGTAAAAATATGGTAGTAATAACTACTTGAAGTCGGTATGACCAGATCTGCCGATATTTTTTTACTGTGAGCACACTGTCATAATTTGACAACTTATTTTTAAATACAGTCCAATTATTGACAGTGTGTGTGTGAACTTTGCTAAGCCAAGAAGTGACTGCATCTGTTTTATCAGCAGTTCATGGGATAGCATCTTTGGTTGCACAAAAGTATGTTAATGTTCACGTTCAGAATTATGTGTACATTCTTAAGGTTTACTAATGTAGAGATTTTACTGTACACATATTCAGGAACTGATAGAAGAGTACTAGAAATCTCTAGTTCAAATATTTAATCTAATTTTTTTTTTTCAATAAATGTCAAGCGACATATCCACAGCTGTCAAACTTAACAGCTGTAAAAAATACTATATTCTTCTAACAAAATCCACTAAAAAGAACCTTGATTTTTTACAAACTTCTTGTAACTTCATTTACAATTAGATTTTATTTAAATTACGGGTATAGGTTACCGACGTAATAAAAAGCAGACGTTGTAAATTTTCGTTTTAAATGACATTCTTCAGGGAAATGTCGTTATAAATGTAAGTATAATTAAAATTTTGATCCTCCTCCATCTCGATATCGTTTGAGATGTTCAGATAATATTGTCATTGAGTAAATAATGTCAATATTATTGCCACAGTTCAAACGAAGCGATGTCAAAAAGC
This sequence comes from Aethes cnicana, assembly GCA_963971205.1. Taxonomy (NCBI): domain Eukaryota; kingdom Metazoa; phylum Arthropoda; class Insecta; order Lepidoptera; family Tortricidae; genus Aethes; species Aethes cnicana. The sequence goes on along the minus strand of OZ020295.1, from coordinate 7,976,844 downwards.
ATTTTAACTGTCATTGTCAAACAAGTACTACAAAGTTCTTTGACAGTGATAGTGGTAGATCGAATTGTGTAGTGTCACCGTAAACAACTAAGTATTAGTGTTTAGTATAAGATCACTAGTTTTCTGGATTCTCTATAGAACACCCAGGAATAAAAACATTAAATGTAAAAAGAGACGAGAACTTGTGAGTTCTCAACATTTTACATTATTAGAATTAATAAATGTATTTAAAATAATCAAGCATTTTCATAATTTTCTGTACGTATGAATCTAGTCTCAATTGTACGCCTAACTTTTTAATTTGTCACTCGTTCACAATCTGAACTCATTCCGTTGAATAAAAAAAAAAAACAATGACCAAATGTTTTTGTATATTTATAAAAATAGGATTATTCGAGTCGCGTTGTGGAAGAATGTTCGCCATCGCCCACTGGCCGCTACAAAAACACGAGAAAAATGAATGAAAAAAATACAAATGTGTTCGAAATTTAAAATTCTCGGGTCCCCATGATAAAGGGCTCAGTCGTGTGGACTTTGACAACTTTAAATTTCATCGCTGTTCCGATGCGACCCCTTTTGTGTATTTGTCGTATCGTAATTGCGAAAAATACAGGAGCCAGTTCCAAAAATACAATAAAACTACAGTTTTGGTGAAACTAATGTCCAGTCCGCGATCCAACATGGCGCCACAGCGGGCTCGTTCGTTAATTGTTACTCCGCATTTTAATATAACTTAGTAAATGTATTAAGTGTTTAAATTATACTAAGCATTGTATTTAACTGTTTTTTAAATATTAACTTTCTTCAGCTATAAATATAAAGAGACGATTTTTCTTTAAGGCTAAATTAAAAATATCAATGTTAGATAAGAACAAATTTGAATATAAACCAAAGTTTATGTGAAATTAATTATTGATGACGAGAAGTTGATGAAAATTAATGTATTTGAAATAATGAAATAAATAATCGTACGTAATACGACCTTTTATTTCAACGCTCAGTATGATCAAATAACAAACCGAATTAATTATCTTGATTTATTTGATTGTAAAAATAGTTCAGTACTTAATTTACAATGTAGGTACTTACTAAAAAATATATTAATTTAGTTATTTTTACCTTTTTGCATAAATCTAGTTAAAACCAGAATATTCAGCTACTACTAACTCTTCCAAGCACTATACATTTATGAGCAAAAGGAACGAAGAAATTTTGTTAAAAATTATGTTATAAAAACTTAATAAGTAGTTAACTTGATAGTTAATATTTATTTTCTTAAGAACGGAAAAAGAGGTATTTTGTAATGTTCATTATGAATCATGAAAATACGTTAAGATCAAGTTCACAGCTTCTTTCCTACATTTTGTTCCATGAAAATTGCTTTGTTTTCACATTAAATTTGTTCAGAAAACCTAAACAAGCTTATTGTTATAGTAATAGTAACGATAATTGCAGTCGCAAAAAAATGGCGACAAACGTAAAAGTCAACTGGCAACACTGAACATGGAACTGGCGACAACGAACGCCAAGAAGGCCGCCTGCCTCCCAGCTGACGAGGGCGCGGCGAGCGCTTGCGTCAAGTTGTGGACCCGTTCGTTTGGTTCTTCTAGAACTATTGTATAGTCGCTGTAGTCGTGGGTTACTGGTGCGTGGTTGCCTGCTGAAAAAGAAAATTGCTTATAAACTGATTATTATTTTATATTATTTGACGTGATAACGTCTTAAACATGACAAGCGATAGAGAAGCACGATCGGCCTAAGCGTGCAGCTGCTGTTAATGTCTACTACTACAGCCTATTTGCGTCCCACTGCTGGGCACAGGCCTCTCATCCCGAGAGGGTTTGGGCTATAGTTCCCACGCGGGCCCAGTGCGGATTGGGGACTTCACACACATCTTTGAATTACTTCAAAACTCAACTTTGAATTACTTCAACTTTAGATGCGTGCACGTTTCTACACGGTGTTTTCCTTCACCGAAAAGCGCAGTGGTCAATTCAAATTTAATTTCGCACATAAGTAAACTTAGAGGTGCGAGCCGGAATCGAACCCCCGACCCTCTACACTACATGAGAGGCGGTAGGTCGAACCACTAGGCCACCACGGCTGTTTATAGTCTGAGAGATGTCAGGCCCGGTTCCTATATCCACGAAACGCCTCGTTTTGCCTACGGACGGTTGATTTTTGACATTTGTTCCATAGAGAATCTGTCAAATTTTAACCGTCCGTAGGCAAAACGAGGCGTTGTTTGGATATAGGAACCGGGCGACAACTGACATTTGACTGAAATCGCTCCGACTATAGCGTGCGAAAAGTTTGACGTTACTGAACTAGTGCTTTTTAAGCCTAATGCGTGACCGTGAAAATTTTTCGAGCGTCGTGATTTTAATAGTTTTTTTTAACTTTCATATCAGTTTTTATTTACCTCCTGGCTCGGTTGCAAAATGTAGAACTGACGATGGCTTGCTCCACCCAAAACTGAAAAAAAAACATGAAAAAATCTTTCACTAGCTTAACTAAACAACTTACAAAATGAACAGCTTTACTTCCTAAGTTTATCATCGCTAGTAGGTATAGCTAACATACCTAATGAGGGCCACCGTATTTCTATTCACTAGTTGGCGCCACTATGTACAAGGAGCTGGCTGTCAATGTTTGTCATTTCGTACAATAGTGTCAATGTTACTGTGACATTTGACGTTTCGGAGTCCTCAGTGGTGCCAATTTAGCGTATAATATGGCACATAAGTTGTTAAATTGGCAACATTGTAGGACTGCACCAAATTCACTCACGGTGACCCTCATTACATATTTTATAAGAAAATACTATGTTACAATAATGAATAAGTACTTCGCCAGGTACGACTGTCCGGTATTCTGTAGTAGTGTGGGTGTCACCCGAACGCAAAGCCCGAACGGCATTCGCACGCTGTGTGTTGCAAGGGGTGTATTAAAATAATCCCCGACCCCATGTATCCTGTGAGAGTTTCCTTAAATTATTACGTTCATTTGTTTTTAACTTGTCCTATTTTGTGTGCTTAAACAAGTAAATGACGGAAAATACTTCCTTCATTTTTTTTCATTGTAATAAAGTGGCAACACTGGCAACTCGACTTTGACGTACGGGTGACACGCCACCCGGATCGGCAGACTATGGAGGTTGAAATAAAGGATCGGGTTGCTCAATGGCCGTCGTCCAAGATGGTTGACGTTTGTTGAGCTTCCCCATTTTTACTTGATTTATCTTTTATACCGTACATTTATCATTATTACCGTACACTGCTCGGCCTGTACCTGTGGGCCAATTACTTGACATTGGCGAAATTGTCTTGCACATAGACAGAAGCCATTATTTAAAGAGAAGAAGAATAAAGGATCGCGATCATTATAGTTACAAAAGTGGACACCAAATCGGGTAGGTTGGGGGCGCTGCGGTCGCCACAAGTGTCAAGCCACCTAGGCGGATAGTCTGCAGTAGAAAACGCAGCGAAAAGGTTGTGAGGCGAGTGTGTTTTGTTTTGTTGCTTATCAAATCCGCTGGACACGTTTTCAACTGTTTCGCCATATAAGATTGCGCTCCTTACCAAGACACATTCCACACTCCATACGGCAGATACTAATAAAATACCTGTTTCGCGAAGTAACTACCGCCTCGTAGACGGTAGAGGGCGTTAGACCGCGGACGGTGTAGCTCGCACTATGAATAGGTCCTGTATGACAAAGAAACGTTTTTTTCTGTAAACACTAAGAATTGGCCACACTTTTGGGGGATTCCCTCATTTCCTTGTGGTTTTAAGCTGTCACTATGAACAGAGCTTATTCTGAAAGCTGGCAACGTCGCAAATAGCTGTCAAGTCTTTCGATATTTTCATTGACCGATTTGACTGATTCTTTTTAGGGTTCCGAAGTCCACAAGGAACCCTTATAGTTTCGCCATGTCCGTCCGTCCGTCCGTCCGTCTGTCCGCACTATTGCTCGGAGATTCTTAGGTCTAGAGAGCTGTAATTTGGCATGAATATGCATATTAGTTACGCTGACAAAGTGGTACAATAAAATTTAGAAATGTATTTTTTATAGGTTACCTCCCCTACTCGTAAAGTGGGGATGTAATTTTTTTTCTTGTGTACCCCATGGTGCGGCATATCGTTGAATAGGTCTTAAAAAAAGTAGTAGTAGTAGTTAAAACCATTTTTTGATTAATTGATGCGTTTGTGAAATATTAAGCTTTAAAGTGCTATTTCGTCATGCATCTATGCAGGTAGATGTTATGACGTAGGCATCCGCTAAGAAAGGATTTTGCAAAATTCCCACGGGGACGGGAAAAATCGGGATTTTACTTTTTGTGCATACGAAGTTGCGGGGAAAAGCTAGTTCAACCATATAGAGCGATAATTCATGTTTTCATTCAGTAATATTCAAAATATTTAACAGCTATTTGCGACGTTGCCAACTTTCGGAGTAAACCCTCTTCACAGTCAAAACACGGTCGGACGGACTGTGTTTCGATTTAGACCTTTATAATCCTTACCATCAGACGAGTCTCCGGGCACGATGATCTTGCTCCACCGGTTAACCGGAGCCGCTGTCGTGAACCCGTCCGGTTCACCGGACGACCGGCCGTAGTACGGACGCAGCCATAGGTTGTAGTCTGCAATAATAACAATCATGATACTACTAAAACTGCCTACTACAGCCTATTTGCGTCCCACTGCTGGGCACATAGGCCTCCTCTTACCATGAGGTATAGGTTTGGGCTATAGTACCCAGACTAGGCTGGGCTTGTATCTTGGGAACCTAGAGTGCAATACCATTATTCTTGTACATTAATGCCAGGTTCTTAGACCATGCGTCTAGGCATAGGCCTCTAGCAAGGCTCGCTACTCGCCACTAGTTATGTATATAATTGTATTGTTCGATACTTAATAATTTGCTCTCTCGCAAAAATTGGGAGACTGTCCATCCTAACATATTTATGCTTGTAATAGGTATATTTTTGCTACTGGTAGGGTCTGGTACTAGGTCCGTCCGGGGAGGTACCACCGACTTTCCCCGCTAACCTGCCGCCAAATAGCAGTGCTCGCACTGTTGCGTTCCGGTAGGGGGTTAAGGTAGCCGGTGAAATTTCTGGCACAGAGGCATTCCATCTTGGGCCTCAGCTCAGGGTATACAACGCATTCGAGATCCTATGGTCTCCTAATGGGAGATCATAGGAGCAGTGACCACTTACCATCAGGTGGGCTGTGCGCTCGTTTGCCTATACCAATGATATTGATATTATTAAAAAAATCTTATTGGGATGTTTAAATAAAAATACATTGCTTGGCGTCTTACCTATGATCTTAGAATAGGAGTCCACCTCCCAGATGAGAGTGAAGCCGGTAGATGTCGGTTTGTTAAGCGCAGAATCCACTTTAAAGGAAGCCGTGTTTGGTACACCTGTGAAATTAGAAAAAAAGTGTAAGGTCATAAACATTCTGGCTTTTAGGGCGCTACAGACGACCCTACGCTAAAGACGGCCTGTATGCAGGGCCCTGCAAGTAGGGTCGTCTGTAGCGCCCTTCAAACAGGCAAGAATTTAAAAAGTTCAAGGGACTATTGAGAGATTACGACTAAAAATATATTTCATTTAGAATTTAATTAATTAACTAACTAAATAATGCGAAAGTAAAACTAAAAACGCCATTGCCTGAAAATTGTTCAGTGTGATAAGCAGTGTCAACCAAGCCAATATCAGATTTTTATTGACTAGAGGATATTGTGGAGACTGGCCGAGTACAATCGGTTAGTTGACACATTTTCTTTCAAAAATAGGTAAAGTAATTTTAAGCGTAGAACTGTTTTTGTTCAATATTTTTAGTTTTTTTCTATCGCTTGTAACGAACAGATCTCTGAAAATACATTATCAATTCAACTTAAAATCTATTATTTCATAGTTAGGGCAGTGTTAGGGCAGTAATAGGGCCAGTCTTCAAGATTTAGATATTTTAATAAGCTAGACATCGTCTTCGTGTCTTCGGATTCCACCGCTGATCTCCGTGCCTGCAGCATCTACCTGAGCTAACACCAACCCCCCCTCACAATATGTACTAGTAGTAGACTACCTATTTCTAGAACTCACCAGTGAGTTTGAACGAGACGTCTTCCATGCCCAAACTGTTCTCGGCCCGAAAGGTGTAGTTTCCGAGGTCGTGGATGCGGACTCGGCGGAAGATCAGCTGGTACACGTTGTCGTGAACCATCATCAGGACCCTGGGACATGGCACATTGGGTCTTAGCATGACGCTTACCTATCGTCAGTCCTTTTTTTGATTCTTTTATTCTTTGCATAGCAACCATGTACAATAGGCCGCAAAAGTGCATGGTCGGTAGGAAATCATAATGGCATGCCGCCGTTAAGTGGCGCCATCTATGAGCACGTTCATTGATCTAAGTTCATCTAAGAATTCGGTTAAAAACTTCTCACTAGATGGCGCTGATATCGGTCATAGCATACAAAAATAAAACATTTTTTTCCCTTTCTGGAACTTGGTATTTTCGGTGACTGAGTAAACCTGCTTACTCTCCCTCAACTATTCCATACAGCAGTGTTCTTCATGTCGAATTTGCATTTTCGATTATTTCAATAAACCACGAGATGGCGAGATCTAATACCACGAGCACGGCTCAGTGTCAATATTGTGAAACTCCAAATGCAATTCACAATCATTCACAAAAATCTTCTCCGAACAATAATTACACTCGGGTGATTTGAACCCGAGCCATTCGGTGATGTAGTCTTTTCATAGCTGTCCTAAGCCACTCGACCATCGAAACATGTTGCTGAGGCATTGAAATTCATTACTACTATCGTCAATTTAATTTTATGTCCAGATATTATACGCATAAAAAAATAAAGGGTAGACTGAACATTTGAAAACACCCTAATATTTTTTTGTTTTAATAGAAGCAATCTTCACTGGTCGTTATTACGTCAGCTCGTTGTCTGTTCCTATTTCTGTTGTTTTTCTTTTATTATAGTTGGATTACTTCATTAATAATGAGTTCTCGTTGAAATATTGACTTTGTCACAAGATCGCGACCTAACAAAGCAAAAAGCAAGCTTTTGCAATGCAAAAAGATTACAGTAATTGCTAGTCGAACCGGTATAACGTAAGTATTTTTTTTTATTCCTAGCTTTCTATAAGTGCTATCACCTACTTATAATTATTCCTTAATCATAAATTATCATAATATTTCTGAAAATTTTTGCAGAGGAAAACAGATGTTCTCTTCGTAATGAGGGTTTGCAGTATCGTGTCGAGGCTGGGGAGGCAGCTGCCCCCTGATCTAATACAAAATGCCCCGACAAAATCGATCCACCCCCCTGGATCTGAAGCTGAATATGCGCTTGCCCCCCTGAGAGAAGCTGGGTACGCCCTATGGTAGATGTGCTGGAGCTGACCATGCACGCTACGGTCGCGTGCTTCAATCGCCGCGGCCGCGATCAAAGGCCAGTGCCTTGCCTTGGAATACCACCACCACCACAACAGTCTATTTTACGGCCCACTGCTGGGCACAAGCCTCCCCTCATCACGAGAGGGGTCTTGGAATACCACCTTTAGTTTATTGAAAGTTATTGACAAGTGATCAGACCTGTAAAACTCAAGTTATAAGTGCTAAGTTTAAGTATAAATACCTGAGTAAGTTAGTAGTGACTATAGCCTGTTAGATAATTCGAGAGAAAAACTAAACAAAGATACGACAAGCACGTGATCACTGCAAATATTGTAAGTATTGTTTTACTTTAAAATAATCATATTCAACAGTTTGATGAATAGATAAAATATCTAATAACAGGGTGTTATAGATTAAATGTGATATTCATCTATGTCTGTCGTTGTTGTAAGTAACTATAGTGAAGAATAAAATATCCAACATGTGTGATATTGTATTATTATTGGATAGTGATATAATGAATAGCCTGAGAACGCTTCCTCACAAGAAAACACAGCAAACAATTTCATTAAAGTAACAGAACAATTTATTCTTGATAAAAAAAAATATAGGTCTTAACAAAAATGTAAAAAAAAACCTTCCCAATCCGATATCACGAATTATCTAACAGACTATAATAAATGATATTTTTTTTATTGTGGAGAAGCTTCAATCCTCTTTCCGAGTTCGGAAATGAATACTTAAGCTATATCCTCAATAAAATGTTATTTATAAAACAGGCCGTTCCTACAGCGAGAAACAATTGAAAGCGCTTATTATTTAAGTTTTAATTTGTATAAAAAATACCGTCTTAAAACATATCAATTTATTTCACCATATCAGCCGATAGACGTCCACCGCTGAACATAGGCCTCCCCCAAGACTCGCCACTCCGACCGGTCTTGTGCCGCTCGCATCCACCGACTTCCCGCGACCTTCACCAGGTCATCGCTCCAGCTTGTTGGAGGCCTACCGACAGCTCGTCTTCATCGGCCGTCAGTTCTGCGAGCCATGTGCCCCGCCCCCTGCCACTTATCAATTTATTTATAATGGTTTATGTTCTGCTATTTTCAGTTTAACACGGTTTAATAATCAAGAATAGTTTATTTTAGCATTAAAATAATTGTATCGAGCGATCAGCGAAGTGTCATCATTATATGTGAAACGAAAACTTAAATGCGAAATAATGATATAACCAAAAATAGTATTTTTAACATTTACAAGTTGCTATTTTTATGAAAAGTATCTTAAATATGGAATGTAGCGAACAGCTGGGTAACGGATCGGCCTAAATATCACAAATTGCGTATAAAGTATAAGTATAAATAAATGAGGAAAGATTTATTTTGTTTAAAACATAATTACTTGGTTGTATTGGTAATTGATTATTGGTTTGGCATTTTTTGGGAAATAATATATACTTTTATTATGTTTATTTAATTCACGTATAATAGAATTTAAAAATATTAATAAAGTTTATTTAGTTTAAACCAAGAATATTGTTTTATTTCTAGTTATAGATAATTATACTACTACTACTGCAGCCTATCTTTGAATTACTTCGCAGATGCGTGCAGGTTTCCTCACGATGTTTTCCTTCACCGAAAACCTCTGTGGTAAATTCAAATTGAATTTCGCACATTAAGTAAACTTAGAGGTGCGAGCCGGAATCGAACCCCCGACCCTCTGCATGAGACGCGGTAGGTCGAACCACTAGGCCACCACGGCTTAGATAATTATAACAGAACAATTATTAATTTAATCCACTTATGAAAAGTTCAGAAAAAAATAGTAGGTATTGAAAAAAGAAAAAAAACTAAAAATATCTTGTCACTTGTCCAGAATCGATCCTCGGTCTATCATTTCGTTACACTAAGGCGCTAATTAACTAAGCTATCGACTCATGTTACGAGTGGCTGAAATATAGGTTCAGATACGTTTTAATTATGTTGCTTTCAAATAACAACGCCATCTTACGGCGCTGCCAGTTGACTTTTTGAAATTCACGTAGCTAGTAGCACGTAGCACGCCATCGACGCCGAACCGCTTCGTTCAGAGGAATCTCGACTTTGTCGTGGCCATGCACTTTTGCAGCCGACTGTACAACGTTCTTAATAAAGAGTAGGTAAACATTCTAAGCTATGCTAAGACCAGAACCCTGGCAGGGTAAAGCAACAGACAGTATGGCAGGAACGCGAGATCAGATAGATACCTACCTATGATCATTCCTCATCTTACCTATCGTCAGTCAGTCCTCACCTACCTATCGTCAGTCTTCACCTGCGTATCGTCAGTCTTCGACGTACCTACTATCAGTCAGTCCGCACTTACTAATCCTCAGTCCTCACCTACCTATCGTCGGTCCACACCTACCTATCGTCAGTCCGCACTTACTAATCGTCAGTTCTCATCTACCTACCTTCAGTCCGCACCTACCTGTCGTCAGTCCGCACCGGATGTCCGTCCCGCAGCCACGCGACCCGCGCGGGCGGCGCCGAGAACTCGACGCGCGCCGCCAGCGCCGCGCGCAGCCCTATCGCCGTGTGGACGAAACTTCGTACTGCTGAGACCACCGGGGCGTCTGAGGAAAAGTACAAGGAACTTCACTTGGCTGTTAGTAATTAAATCCGATCAATGATCTAACAATATAACGGGGATGCATTATGCAGTGACTCGCTTAGCTTTCGCTAAGCCGTCACTTTGACGTCTTAAATTGAATGTTTGCCCGTGAAGCGAAAGGGACCTAGGAGCACAATCTTTATAGTTCTACAAGTGGACACCAAATCGGGTAGGTTAGGGGCGCTGCGGTCGCCACTCCAGTCAAGCCACCTAGGCTAGGCGGATAGTCTGCAGTAGCGCCTTCAGATGGCGCTGCTGAGGCGAAATCGCAGCGAAAACGGTTGTGAGGCGAGTGTGTTTTGTTTTGTATCAAATATCAAATCCGCTGGACACGTTTTCAACTGTTTCGCCATATAAGATTGCGCTCCTTACCAAGACACATTCCACACTCCATAGGAGGTACCCATTTCCTTCTCTTCTCTATAAAATCTCTTCGTGGACTACGTTAGCTACTATAGGCGGCGGACACGGCCTATAAAAACACGATCTCGCACATACCTCGAATGTAGGATCACGCAGTGTCAATGTGTGCGTGCGAGGACGTCTTGTAAATGTGACAACGATTCACTCGCCATCTCCGGATGGCGAGGCGAATTACCGGCGAGTTGCGCGTGGGCTAGATTCAGGCGGATGATTCCGTGGCCACTCTGTATGTAGTACTATTAAATATTCTGTGCAATAGGCTAGGTTATGTAAGCTACACAGCTAACTTACCATGTATAACGACCCTAATGTCAGCCACAGCCGGATCACCGACCCCGTTGTCGGCGGTACATTGGAACACTCCAGCCAGCAAACGGTGTTCCGCTTTAAACTTGATCCGCGGGCGGTGTTCCAACAATGCCATAGCCTCACCCTGTGGACAATATTGTCGGTAACTAGATCATCCTCACAACAGCCGAAATTAATCATCATCATCATCATCAGTCAGTAGGGACCGGTGTGGGGCGTAGGCGACGCGTCAAGCTTTGTGCTGCTATGTAGTGAATGAGTTTAACCGCGCGTGAATGAGGGTAAACCACGGGTGAACGAGAGTAACCACGAGTGAATGAGGGTCGCCGCGAGTGAATGAGGTTCACCGCGAGTGAATGAGGGCCGTCGCAAGTGAATGAGATATGGTATATAAATAAAGTATGGTGTGTATGGCTGCTTAGGTCCTGACTGAGCAAGCACTCGCGCAAGGCACATGTCCGGGCAAATGCTCGCGATGTTTGCCTCGGGCGCTTGCCTCGGCTTCGAACAAAAGTCGGGTCGAGCACGTTCGGATGAGGCGCTGCCTCGGACGAGCCACTCTATATTCGAAGTCTTAAATAGGGATATCCCTTACCGTATAGGATCGCTCACGTGTCAAGTGCCCAAGCATTTGCCGCCCGAACGCTGGGTCGGGCGCATGCTCGCTCAGTAAGGACCAAGCCTATTCAAAGTACCTATATAAACTTACGTTTTTCTTCCAAGTGACGATAGGGGTGGGTGTGCCAGTGGCTTCGCAGCCGATGTCCACGAATTCACCCTTGCGGACTTCCAGGAAACCATTTTCAGGGATCGTCCTGATTGTGGGGGAATCTGCATTGAAAAGAGTCTTGTCAAATTGCTCATGTAAAATCATACTTTTCTAAGAAATGTTAAGAGTAAAAAATTGAAAAATACATATGTTATAGTTGATTATATCACCCTTACATAGACAGCTTTCGTTACACGTTTCACGCAACTTCGCTCGATACAATTTAATTCCAAAGTAACCTCTAACTCGGACCTTTAATCCAACTTTACTCCAGTTTATTAACGTACAAACAGTGTAAAACTAAATGTAACAGAAAAAATATCCATATTATATGCATACATTGGCAGCTTTATAAATGCCATGTTTTTAGACGGTATTTTTATAGAAATTAAAACGCGTTAAATACTAACTAAATCGGGCGTTTCGTTGCGGTGCGCTTTCTCTTTCACTCGTTGCACGAGTGACAGTGACGGCTGAGCTCGATATAGTAGCGGCCTTAAATTAAACCCACTTTAACAATAATTAATATTTAAACCAAAGAAAAATGGTAGGTAAAAATTTAAGGCCGAGCAGGATTCGAACCTGCATCTCCATCGGATATCGGCTAGAGGGCGTGCAACCAACTAGGTTAGGTACACCATCGATGAAGTCACGAACCAGTTTACACTAAAATACGATTTTCTCTTAAAGTACCTAATAAGTGAAAATACCTATCTGTAACTTTTTTATTGAATCCTGAGTTTTCGAATTACTTGTACGTATGTACTTAGCCTTAAGTATAAAAACCGGCCAATGCGTGTCGGGCCACCACGCGCAAAGTATAGGGTTCCGAAGTTGACGATGCCCACAATACCTTTCTGAGACTTATTAGCATCTAGCTAGCCTGTGGTATGACGTGCCCGCCCGACGCCCCTGCCGCTCGAGAAAAATCATTGGTTTTTTAATCATTTCATAAGTTGGTCGACTATGACTAGTAAGTTTGTACAGCCTACTTAGCTGTGATAGTTTTCCTTTCAACTACGTTTTTTTCAGCCATCCAAATACCACCATTTAGCTGGCAGGGGGGGGGGGGGACACGTGACTCTAACAAAAAATAGCACTTTAAAGCTTAATATTTCACAAACGCATCACTTAATCAAAAAATGGTTTTAACAAACCCACAATATTTTTTTAAGACCTATTCAACGATATGCCGCACCATGGGGTACGCAAGAAAAAAAATTACATCCCCACTTTACGAGTAGGGGAGGAACCCTATAAAAAAAAATATTTCAAAATTTTATTGTACCACTTTGTCAGCGTAACTAATATGTATATTCATGCCAAATTACAGCTTTCTAGAACTAAGCATCTCCGAGCAATAGTGCGGACAGACGGACGGACGGACGGACGGACGGACGGACATGGCGAAACTATAAGGGTTCCTTGTGGACTTCGGAACCCTAAAAATCTTGAAATGTTGCCAATTGTCAGAGATTCCATGTTGTCAATTGTTACAATAAATTAATAAATTAATTTGAAGAGTCAGCTGAGCTCGCACCTTTGTCTGAATTTACCACTGTGCTCTTCGGTGAAGGAAAACATCGCAAGGAAACCTGCAGGCGTCTGCGAAGTAATTCAAGGATGTGTGTGAAGTCCCCAATCCGCACTGGGCCCGCGTGGGCACTAAAGCCCGAACCCTCTCGTGATGAGAGGAGGCCTGTGCCACCCTGTGCCCAGCAGTGGGACGTAAATAGGCTGCTGTGGTGCTGGTGGTGGTTAGAGACTCACATTGAACTTCGATGGCGTGCATCTGTTGGATGGGACCCCAGGGTTCCGGCCGGATAACCTGCAAAAACCATCCAAAATTATTATTATTTACTTTAATTTTACGTTATTAAGTTGCTTCTGACTTCGTTCGCGCGTGGAATTCGGTAAAAGCGTTCCGAACTATGCGTTTTTCCGGGATAAAGAAGTAGCCTATATGTTGACCACCCATACCAAATTTTGTTATAATCCAACCCGTAGTTTTAGAGTTAGGTCCGGACATACATACATACAGTATTTTTTTCTGAAAATCGTTATTTTGTGTTCAGTATCGTTTATATAGGCCCCTCGACTTGATAGTTTCTTTTAATTTTCAAGTTTCAGACGCGACTTCTTTACAGACTTATTATTACTTATAGTATAGATAATAAATAATATTATAGACTAATATATCTAAGTGAACTACCAATGCCTGTGACTATGCCCAATTTTGGGCCACGCTTATCTAACTATAGTTACTACTACAGTAGGTATATTAATGGACTCGAACTATTTCCACATGTTAATCTAAATCATTTCATTGTAGATAAAAGTTGTAGGTAGGCATCTATTCGAGTTCACGAAGTGATTCTATAGCGCATGGGAAAGGAACCTCCATCGCTTCTCGGTTGAACGTTATTCGGGACGTCAAAGGTGACTGCTGAGGGAGTCAGTCAATCCCAAAGTCTAAACGTCGTTTCGGCGCGTAAAGTGAGATAGCAGATAGCTATAGCTGACTGCTGACCCCGCGTAATACTTACTTAGTCCAATCGTGAACGTGTAAAAGCGAGACGCAAGGATCGATAAAGTGCCCTTCTTGGAATTAGTTCTACTACTAGTTATTTGCCTTCTCGCAAAAAAATGGGAGACTGTCTATCCTTATTTTAGGAGATGGGAAATCTTATATCCCTATAAGTATATGGACTAGAATGAGGCCTGAACTGACACAGCTACCCTAAGCTACCTTCGCATTTCCTTACTAAGTAATTAGTAAAGTCCGGTGCATATCTCGATTATTCCCCACTTTTCTAAACGGTGTGGAAACATGGGTCGACACGATACCGTAATTTCACGTTACGGCACAAGACGTTACGACTTATATCGTAACTGCTACTTGAAATGGCTGTATGGGCTCGGCAATGCGGCTATTGTTTTCGGGACATTTGGGCCGCGTATGCATCAGTACAGTCAGCAGCAGAAGTAAATAAGCTGGTCAGGTGTTCAAAAAGACCTACACACGCCCTTAACGTCTTAAGAATAAGGTCGTGTGTAGGTCATTTTGAACACCTGGACAGCTTATCTACTTCTGCTGCTGACTGTACAACAACGTATAGTACGACACAACTTAGAAGACGCGCGGTGAAGCACTTAAACCCTTGACGCAGAGTCTATTATTGCTTAATCCACGCGCCTTCTAAGTTGTGTAAACCTGTCGATAGATTGGAAAAAAAGTGTTATTATTTATTTATTTTTCTTTTGTTTAATGGTGTGCAGGAGATGGTGACGAAGCCTGTGGTGGATTTGTTTTTTTTTTTTGACGAAGTTTGTTGCGGATTCTGTTTTTCTAGTTCTGGTTCTGACGAAGCTTGTCGCAGGTACCTATTGTATTTTAATAAAAAAAGAAAATTACCCATATGTCACAAAAAAAAATGAAAAATTAGGTTGTGGGTTCATCGACTTTTAAAGACGAACCTTGAGAAATTCTTAGTCATAAAAAGTTAACCACGTTAAAAAACCTATCTCCTTAAGAGTAATATAAAATTCCCGTGAATTCATCGTCTCGCATCCTTGTTAGACTAACCCTTTACTGCCGAAGGTAACGGAAGGACTAATTACCTAGCAGTCGCTTAATTAAGCCAATTAAAGACCACCCTGTATGCACTGTAACTACTGTAAGTAGCATTTTTAAAACGCTTTTATTAGGTAGGTCGACCTGTATGTAACTATGTATGGAATCTTGCAAGTTAAATTTGACCCACTTTCCGATTTCCGATTGAGCTGAAATTTTGCGATTGATGAATGAATATGTAAATCGCGTGACAATGCAATATTATGATGATAGGAACTCCGTAATAAAACTACGTAAACCCATCGAATTTGGACTCGTTTGATTCGTCTTGAAGGGTAGATGAAGAATTTACAGAATAAAGTACAGTCAGCAATAAAAGCGTGTCCCAAATATTTAATTTTTGAAAAAACTTAAATTTAATATTTTTTCGGCTTATCTTGGACATGATCACATCAGGTCGTACAGTCGCTGTGAGATATATGAGAGCGGACAAGGTGATTATAAATATCTGAACGCGTCTTACTTCTAAAGACTTCAGTGCATGTCCAGATAATTATGATCTATCACCCTTGTGTGAGCAACACATATGATGGCGATTGTACCTACCTACAGAATAGCCTATTAATATTAAAAACCAAATTTTGGGCATCATGAGTTTGTTCTATTTATAGTGCAGACTGCGATCTCGACACACATCTTTAAGAAATTTCGCTGGTGCACAGGTTTCCTCATAATGTTTTCCATCGCCAAAAAGCTCAGTGCTAAACCGCGCTTTGTGTATTTGAAGCTCTGGCAAAAGAAAGACGATAGTCAAGATCTCACAGCACGAGAAAGGATATTTATTTATCGTGTGGCTTAAATTAACACTGTTATATACCTAAAAACGACCGTTTAAATCAGCATCAAGGGATATTTAAAAAAATCTATCAAAAAACTACTGCTACGCAATACATATAATATAATAGTCTTATTATTATTAGAACATAGCTTCTGCCCGCGACTTCGTACGCGTGGAATATAAAAAACTTTTATTTCCGACATCCGATTTTAATCAAACATAATTTATATGTTGCTCCAAATGATGCTCTATCTACCCTTGAAAACTGCATTCAAATCGGTTCAGTAGTTTCGGAGATTAACTCTGACAAACAGACAGACAGACAGACAGACAGACAGAAAAGATTTCTAAAAATCACTGTTCTGTGGTCTACCATAATTACAACTTTAGACCCCCGTTCCTTTTTTTGAACTTTTCTTTCTATGTACAGACACGCCGGGTTCTGCTCTTTTATTATAGTAATATAGATAGATAGATTGCGTGCGCAAGCGCAATTTTTTTTTGTTGATGAGTAGTTTCTCGACTAACTTTTTAATTGGCTGTTGATGGCCGGAGACAATACAGAGCGGCTCAAAAGAGTTGCCACAATTGATTAATTGCAGATAATTGGGCAACACTGACCGGCCGTAGTGATGTGATGCGATCATCGATATGGCAACGAGTAGGTACAGTTTTAAAGGCCTTTTTTTATTTAAGAAGTTTTGAAATTTATTCAACTTGCTTCTTAATTTTCGCTATCTCCGTTTTCTAAAGGTCTATTAGAAAATATCGCTGGTTAGCGATATGTCCACTTAGGATAAAATCAAATTAAAAAAACTTAGAATACCTACTGTCTCCTTTTTGTACTTATTTGGTGTGCAATATTTTTTTTTACGCCATTGGTAAGTATAGGCAAGCGAGCGCACATCTGATGGTTAGTTGTCACTGCGGCGGCCCATGGACATCTAATTCCTATATATGATCCCCATTAAGAAACCATAAGATCTCGAATGCGTTGCCTAACCTGAGACCTAAGATGGAATATTATACCTCTGTGCCAGAAATTTCACCGGCTGCCTTAACCCCCTACCGGAACACAACAATGCGAGCACCGTTATTTGGCGGCAGGTTAGGGGGGAGAGACGGTGGTACCTACCTACCTACCACCCCAGACGGACCTAGCACCAGGCCCTACCGCTAACTATGGAATAGATAAGTACTGTGAAGGGGGGTTGGTGTTAGCTCAGGTAGCTGCTGCAGACAACTAATAAATGTGACAACTAACCGATTGTACTCGGCCAGTCTCCACAGTACCTACTTATTCTTTGCCGTTTTCAGCGGTATCGATACATTTTTATCGACATACCTACTTACTTACACTCAAGTGTAATCTTAACTCCAGCTCTAGTTAAGAATTAAGACCGAAGGGCGGGTCTTAGTCATTAGTTATACGTGAGAAATGGCTTTGTGAACAAATGTAACGAACTTTTGATATGGTTAAAAGAAATCAATCTCTATGGTAATTGTGTTGAAATTCTATGTAACATAAGACAAGGTAATTTATATGTTTGTAATTAAGTTGTTTTTTAATTTGAAACTAGCGAAGGGTTTGTGATGCTACGTTTATACACATGCACCCGGGCACGTAATAGTACTACTATACTAATGGCCCAGGCTGGTGAACGTGCCCGTTGAATGTCGTTTTGAACGCCGACCGTGTACACAGGTATGGTACGTTTACATGAACGGCGTTCAAAACGACATTCACGGGCGCGTTCACAGGCACGAGCGTGTAAACAGGCTGATGTTTTCGAACGCGCTCGTGAATGTGCACGTGAACGCCGTCGATCGGTCGGCTGTCGGTTTCCTATCGGTTGTTCGGCAAAGATCATTATATGTTTACATGCACGACTTTCAAAACGACATTCAACGGGCACGTTCACGAGCTCGGGCACGCGTGTATAAACGTAGCTGTACTTACGTCCGAGCATGATCAAATTCACCTTTGATCTTTGTCGAAAACCGACCGCCGACCGATCGACAGCGTTCACGTGCACATTCACGAGCGCGTTCAAAAACGGCCTGTTTACACGCTCGTGCCCGTGAACGCGCCCGTGAATGCCGTTTTGAACCCTTCGTGCGCGAGTCCGACTCGCACTTGGCCGGTTTTTATACCTCACAAGTATACTTCGCAGTGTCCTCCGCCCCTAAAGAGTCGATCTGCAGACTGTAGTTGGCGTGAAGTCGAGTCCTCGTCGGCAGCAGGTGGTGAGGGTCGCGGCTGTCCCCGAGGAGCACGTCGCCTTTGTACCAGCGAACCCGCACGGTTGAGTCTGTGGGTGAGATCTATTTACTTACTTGTACCCATAGACGTAAATAATATAGACCCGGTCTAACGTACACGTAATATGTCCCCACTTCCACGGTGTCCAATCCAAAGTTCTGTCACCGAGCGTGTGTGACAATAAGCGTTTTTAAATAGTATTTTTCGCAATCGTGACATAATAGAGAGCTTTTCAGTCGAGTACCGTGTTTAGGCCACGAAGCTTGCTGAGTGGCCTAAGTAAGGTACGAGATTGAAAAGCTTGATTATGGCACTATTGTGAACAATACTTTTTGTACGAGTCCATTAAAATTAATAATTTAACTCATTAGTACGAGTATATAAGAAAAATAAATGTCGTTTGAATTTTGCTCTTCGTGGTAGGGCCTGTAATCTAGTTGGTCACGACGTGCATCTAGATGGCCATGCCGAAACGTGAAAAAGTATTTCGATCGTCTAGAGCGAATCGAAATAACTTATTTCGGTTGTTTCGGAAGTATGACTATTTAACGATGAAAAGAGTGACATTGCAGTATTCTCTATGAAATCTTAATACACATATTTCAATTGACGAGTACAAAAAATCTTTTTTCGAAACTGTTTTAGTATCTAAAAACTCGTCTCGTTGTTGAAAAAATGTGACCCAGCTTTAGTGTCACGATATAAGTTTAACTTTGGATTCTACACCAATGAAGTGGGGAAACATGACATGTATCTACGTTAGGCCGGGTCCATACGAAGTATTATTTATGTCTATGCTTGTACCGATGTTTGTTTGCGTGTCATCCTTCAACTTCATCGTCATCATCTTGACATCCCTTCATGTAATTTTAGTACGTACCTATATGTATATTTGATACATGTAATGTAAATTTTGTAACTATGTGGAAATTTTGAAAAAAGGCCTTCTGCTTGAGTTTTTTTCGGCGCTTCTTCTCAAGCAATGGGTCTAGGAAGCGCTGGTAAATTCCTTTTCCGACGTGTAAAAGTGCCCCTATGTGGCCAATTTGCTGAATAAATGATTGAATTTGAATTTTATTGTTAGTCTGTAGGTAGGTACTCGCATTCGGAGACCGAACGTATTCTATTCTAAATAAATTAATGGCTTCTGTCTTAATTGGACACTTCGCCAATATCAAAGTTAGGGCCACAGACCTGCAAGTTGGTAATAAAGTTTTTAAGTAAATGTACGGTGTAAATGATTAATAGGTAAACTACAATTGGAGAGACTTAACA
This sequence comes from Aethes cnicana, assembly GCA_963971205.1. NCBI lineage: Eukaryota > Metazoa > Arthropoda > Insecta > Lepidoptera > Tortricidae > Aethes > Aethes cnicana. Next base: position 7,957,304 of record OZ020295.1, on the reverse strand, counting down.
AACGTCAACGTCCATCTTGGGTGACGGCCATTGAGAAACTCCCAACCTAACGTAAGTATGCGCCCAGCCTAAATATTCTGTGATTTCGCAACTTTTTCGCAATAAAAGTCGTCTGACATTAAAACTTTTTAAATATGGCGGCTTTCGCCTTCCTGCCACGTGTCAACGCATTATACGCCGCCAGTTACCGAACAAATAGCCTATCCAAGGTACAATTGGAGTATAAAGATGCCATCAGTACTTCCTGCGGCTAACAACGGTTTGGACCGGGCGGCGGGCGGCATTATTGAATTTGGAATCAAGTTTGATTGGTGATAAATAATAGGCCGTCGGACCAAGGGTCCGAATTGGGCTAGGGTCAATTCACTTGAGAAAGAATGTATACTCTTGGAGGTAGGCGCGGGATGGTTACTTTACAATACGTGACGTACTTACTTGATCTTTGAACTAAGAAATTAAGAAATATAACTTAGATCTTCCGAATCATAACGCGATTTAATCTACGTATGCATTTCCTTTTCCTGTAGCTATAATCTTAAAAGTTAATTGAATTTGGTATTAATCAAATTTTATTAGGTACCCCTCTAGGTAAATAAGAATACTATCGGTGTTCATACAATTTGTATCGACTTAAATACCACGTGTATGATTGTTTTAGATATAATCTGACATCCTTTGTTCGTCCGCTTGACCCATTTGTTTTTTGTGCCCCTCGCCGGAATCAAACCCGTGACCGCTCTTGATAGTTAAAACACTGTTAATGTAATTATAAATACAGTGCGTGCAAGGAAAATAAACAACCAAGTTTGTGTAATAGCGAAGAAAAACATCGTGCAGAAAACTGCGCGCATTTGCGAAGCAATGCAAAAGACAAGTAAATACAGTGGGACGTATTAAGGCAAGAGCCGTGGTGGCGTAGTGGTTCGACCTACCGCCTCTCATGCAGAGGGTCGGGATAGTTCGATTCCGGCTCGCACCTCTAAGTTTACTTAAGTGCGAAATTCAATTTGAATTTACCACAGGGCTTTTCAATGAAGGAAAACATCGTGAGGAAACCTACACGCATCTGCGAAGTAGTTCAAAGATGTGTGTGAAGTCCCCAATCCGCACTGGGCCCGCGTGGGCCGTGCCCAGCAGTAGGACGCAAATAGGCTGAAGTAGTATTATTAATAATTAAGGCATATTGTGGGTGTTTTTTGATGACGCTGTGATCTAGCCCTTGTATTTGTATTTAAGGTAATTTCATTGATAAACGAGCACACAGCCCTCCTGATGGTAAGAATTTCACTGCTACTTAACATCAGAGGTGAGTAAAACGCGCCCGTTGGCCCATATAAACCCCTTGACTTCATAATAATTACGCAATTATCTAATGTACTTAATATTTATTTAAGCTTGTCTCACGCCAATCATACCTAATCGAGCTTTGGCTTGAATCAAGATAATATCAGAGCTTTTCAAACAACTCAATTTGCTATAAAGTTGATTGCTAACATGGCGTCTCTTCTCGACTCTAATGCTCTAACTTTTTCCAATAGTTTTTAGAATTTTTGTCTCTTTGTTTGTTTGTCTGTTTATTTGAGCGCGCATCACGTGGAAACTGTGATGGATGGATTTTGATGAAATTTGGTATGAAGATAGTTGGACTCCCGAGAAAGGACATAGGCTACTTTTTATACCGAAAAACTAATAGTTCCCGCGGGAACGCGATAACCGAATTCGACGCGGTCGAAGTCGCGGGCAGAAGCTAGTTTTACGATAATTATGTGACTGACGGGTGGCGATATTCCGTATATGCGAATTCAAAAGTTAATAGTGCGATAATAAATAAACATACAAATAAATATAACCGTGTGGAAACATTCTTTATACATTTGTTGGCAGCTTTTTAAAAGCGCCGTGTGCGATCCGCCTTACACCGAAACAGTTAAGTTGTAAACGTAATGATCTTAATTTAACTAAATTACTTTAACTACGCATTTAGAACCATTAAGTTACGGCCCATATTATTTAGAAAAACACATAATATATCATCACTTGTTTAGAACAAGGTAGAAAATACATCATGTTACAAAATACATAAAAACGAATTTTTAGAACTATAATATGAACTAGATAATCGATCTAAGTGCCGAGAAATTACAGGTTTACTTCCAGCTGTAACTACTGCTACTACTACCTACTACAGCCTATTTGCGTCCCACTGCTGGGCACAGGCCTCCTCTCATCACGAGAGGGTTTCGGTTATAGTCCCCACGCGGGCCCAGTGCCGATTAGGGACTTCATACACATCTTTGAATTGTTTCACAGATGCGATGAGTGCATGTTTCCTCGCGGTGTTTAGCTTCACCAAAAAACTTCTATTATTCATCTTCGTATTATTCTAATGGACTTGTATACCGTTTTTTTGTTATTATCTTACAAAACAGTTGTAATCTTTACAAACGCTTATAATCTGACATTGTCCATCAATAAAACAGACAGACGCGTTTATTTAATTTGCATATTAAATGTATCACATTCTTATTTCTTATATTGAAACAACACGAGCACACTCAAAACTAGTCATTATTTCTCAAAAAGTAAAGTTTAAAAATCAATGCAGCTATTGCCATAACCATAGAGTTTTTGATTCATGCCGGCGCATAGAGAATGCTCATTATTTTTTTAATATCCGTTCGTAAGCTTTATTCTTTATGTTACGGTTAAGTTTTAATCTCGAGACGCGGTGATTTTATTATTGAAATTATTGAGAATTGGTAGTTAAAAGTAAATTCTTTGCATAGTCATGCACCAAGATAATCCAATATTAAGAGAGAATTTGTTAATTTATTCGTTGTTTAAAAAGATTGGTCCCATTTTAATTTGGTTCAGTTCTGATGATGAGATCCATGAGAACATGAGGGAACTGCTCAAAATTTATCAGCACGTGTATGATTTTGGTGTCAATTTCAAATACGTACTTAGTGAAACTTACGTCCTGTTGTAAACTCATGTTTGAAAACTGGATCCGAAAAAAATAATAAAAAAAACCGCCTTCAAACTTCGACATGCAAAGTCGGTGTAAAATTCACTATAAGATTGTTGTAGCTTTTGGGAGCCGTGGTGGCCTAGTGGTTCGACCTACCGCCTCTCATGCAGAGGGTCAGGGGTTCGATTCCGGCTCGCACCTCTAAGTTTTTATGTGCAAAATTCAATTTGAATTTACCACTGAGCTTTTCGGTGAAGGAAAACATCGTGAGGAAACCTGCACGCATCTGCGAAGTAATTCAAAGATCTGTGGGAAGTCCCCAATTCGCACTGGGCCCGCGTGGGGACTTCAGCCCAAACCCTCTCGTAATGAGAGGCCTGTGCCCAGCAGTGGGCCGTGAAAAGGCTGTGTAGTAGTAAGTAGTAGTAGATGTGACCGAAGTATTTGACGATTCGGCTTAGACGAACCATGGACGGATATTGTTGGTCGAGTTTGAGTTCTTTGAGCACCGAGATGTTGGTGCGATGAGCTGTCCAAGGTATAGTATATAATATTATCAACTAAATAGTTGGCCGGTTTTTTTTTGTAAATACAAATTTCTTTTCTCACCCGTATCGTGTATGTAACAAGGCAGTAGAACCGTGTCGTTCTCATATGTTTTCACCGTCACTGGTATGCTTTTGAAGACTTTGTCGCAGCACACGGAACACAAAAATGTCAAGAAAATCACTGTTCTAAAGTTCTTTGAGTCCATTTTGAAGGTCGCTTGTAAATATTTATATGATAAGCTTCGTTACGTTCTGGTAAAAAGATTATGTACCTACATAGACGTAAATAATATAGACCAGGTCTTACGTAGGTACACGTAATATGTCCCCACTTCCACGGTGTCCAATCCAGTGGCGGACTAAGCCTGTCGGGGGCCCGGGGCGGTAAAATCGAAATGGGGCCCCCCTCCTGGCCTGTGTAGATGTGTTGATGGTGTATGTTAGGCTCCCGTGCACTGACTATCTAACACATTTAGTTGAAATTTGTTCGCTTACCATCAGCTGGCCTGTCTGCTCGTTTGCATTTATACATCCATACTTAATATTATAAATACAAAGCGAAAGTAACTTTGCCTCTCTGTTGCGTCTTCACGCTCAAATCGCTTCACCAATTAAGATGAAATTTGGTATGGATGGAGATAATTCTAGTCCCGAAGGACATAGGCATAGTCTAATTTTTATCACGAAAAACGTGTTTAGTTTCCGCGGGAACGCGAGGGCTACAACCGAATCCTACGTGGACAAAGTCGTGGACAAAAACTAGTCCACTTTCTAATATTATAAATGCGAAAGTAACTCTGTCTGTTACCTCTTCACAACTTCAACCGCTGGACCGATTTAGATGAAATCCGGTATGGGTATAGTTCTAGTCTCGGGGAATGATCTAGTATCCTTTGTCGTTTGAAAGTATGGACTGTGGAGTAGTAAGCATTAAATCCGGTAGTTCTGATTTTTTGCAGGCTTGTTTTTGTTTTTGGCCTAATATATTATCCAAGTTTGTGACCTCGAGCGCTGAACGCAACTTTGTCAAAAATAAAAAACAAGAGAAAATTTCGGCTGCTTTTCAAATTTTGGCGATTTTGACCCCAAAGGACTAGTTTTTGATAATACCTTCTCGTTTTTAAAGAAGACTAAATTTGCTATGATATGAGACTAAAACCGTCTATGTGTACCCAATAGTTTCTGAGCTAAAGTTTTTCGGAAGTCATCATTTTTCAGAACTTAGCAATATTTTAGAAGTCACTCGAGCAGCTGTAGCAGGATGTGTTTCCAATTACCTTTGACGGATTGTGCTAGTGTTGCTCGTGTGGAGTCACGAATTTGAGCCACCTGTAGCATTTTTATATCCTACTAGCTTTTAAAGGCGATTTCGTATGCGCATAATCATCAAAATTTAAACTCCCGTTTTTCCCGTTCCCTTTGAAATTTTGGAAAAACCAAGAGGTGCATCATTAAGAGTAATGATACACCTCTACACCTCCCACCCACCCCAGCTGAAATTTGGCTTGTAGGTTCCTTAGGAAGTGTGGAGGCGCACTAAGAGAGAATTTTCTAAAATTCTTACGGGAACGGGAAAAACGGGAGTTTAAATTTTGATGTTTCTGTGCATACGAAATCACCTTCAAAAGCTAGTAGGATATAAAAATGCTACAGGTGGCTCCAATTCGTGACTCCACACGAGCAACACTAGTACAATCCGTCAAAGGTAATTGGAAAAACATCCCGATAGAGTTGTTTTCTAAAATATTGCGAAGTTTTGAAAAATTCTGAATTCTGAAAAGCTTTATCTCAGAAACTATTGGGTACACAGAGACGGTTTTATTCTCATATTATAGCAAATTTAGTCTTCTTTAAAAACTTTTTGAGAAAGTAGTATATAAACTAGTTCTTTAGGGACAAAATCGCCAAAATCTGAAAAGCATCCGAAATTTAAGTGGCAGTGAGCGGGGCACATTGCTCGCAGGACTGATGGCCGATGGGACCAGAAAGTCCTGGAGTGGCGTCCACGAACCGGTAGACGAGCTATTGGTAGGCCTCCAACAAGATGGAGTGACGACCTTGTAAAGGTCGCGGGAACGCGGTGGATGCGAGTGGCACAGGACCGGTCTGAGTGGCGCGCCTTGGGGGGGGCCTTGTGTCCAGCAGTGGACGTCTATCGGCTGAAATGATTATAATAATGATGATCCAAAATTTACTCGTTTTATTTTTATTTTTGACAAAGTTGCGTTCGGCGCCCGAGGTCACAAACTTGGATGATACATTAAGGCCAACATCATAAATACATCACGCTGATGTATAAAGTTACTGGATTAGAAGGACATAGGCTACTTTTTAAATCGGAAAAACACATACATAGTTTCCGCAGGAGCGCGATAGCAGAATTCCACCTGGGTGAAGTAGTGGGCTGAAATCTAACTAAAAATCTTCTTTAAAAACATCCTGAAAAGGTAGTATCAAAAACTAGTTCATTGGGGTCAAAATCGCCAAAGTCTGAAAAGCAGCCGAAATTTTCGCAGTTTATTTTTATTTTTGACAAAGTTGCGTTCGGCGCTTGAGGTGACAAACTTGGATATACATTAGGACAACATCATAAACAAGTCTGCAAAAAATTAGAAATACCGGATTTGAAGCACATGCTGATGTGTAAATTAATTTACGTATTATCATTATAATTACACTGAGTCCATATTATGCGCTTAAGAGGATACATAAATAAAAAACCCATTTTTAGGTGCGTAGAACTCGTAAAGTACTCACGTTAGGAGTCTGATTTTCGGATATGTGTATATTGATTATATACTTGAAGGATTGATCAAGGCCAAAACATGACTGAGATAATTTTGTTCGATAGAAAAAAATCACGAAGTCGCAGCTGCTATTATCTTAATGTGCTTGAAGCTTCTTAACGACAAAGAAAAGGACTTCGAGACTTTCTTAAAAACTAGACATCTATATTAACTAAAGACTGATCATACTAGATGTCAATATTTATATATATATCAATTACAATTAATTTAATTCGGCTTTGGCGCTTACGTTGTTTTATTTCGTCCGACGTGCGCTGCCATCTCTTTCTTTCGTGCAAGGTCCCTATATACGCATCACTCTACGCCAGTCGGCCAGAAACCTTCGCTGCAGTAGGACCTGTGCTCGACAATCCCAGCTCCGTATCGCGCTCGTATGTAATCAATATTTCGTGATTATAAAGAGAAGTAAGCATGGGAAAGTTTAAAAAGAAGACGGCAAAGTGCCGGTAGTATGAGAGAAAGCAAAATTAAGTTTCTTATTTATTTATACGATTTATTCGTGTAACCGCATTCAATATTGCTAATGGATTATGAACTGGAGAACTAGTCGTTTTAGTTAAAAATACTTACCTATCATTTATGGTTGACTTTGTGCGCGGCCTCGGTAGCCATGTAATTTCCTAATCAAGTAGGTATGAAATTTATGTATTTAGAAAGAAGCCAGCAATTGACAAGCTGGTATCTTTGGGACTCGCCTGTTTATCTCGACTTAGATCTGCCTTCTTTCCCCTGCATTACTCTAAACAGTAGTGAAAAGTCAGTACCTATACTTACCTATTCACAAAATAAAGTCGATGTGAGCATCTTTTACCTTCCTGAGTATAAAGATACTTGTAGGTACAATCTGTTGTACATTTGCTTGATAGCCCAAATACCTATTATTTATTACCTATCCATGTGAAAAATATGCGGTTCCAATATTATTACATAGGTACATATGCCTATTGAGTAGATAGCCTCCTTTTGTGAAGTCGGTTAACTATTCTCATTTCAAAATCGTATTAATTAAAATAAAACAGATATTCAGATAGATATTTACCTAAAGTTTGGCCGCGTGAACGGTAAGGGGACGGACTCAGTTTTTATTTGCCTATTAAAATTCCCGGGATTTCCAGGATTTCTAAATTTAGTAACCAGGCCTCAAAAAAGCTTATTTTAGTATTTCTATACATTTATTTATGACTAGCTCCTGCCCGCGACTTCGTCTGCGTGGAATGTAAAATTGCCGATAAGTTTTCTTTCCGACATCCGATTTTAATCAAACATAGCTTATATATTGCTCATGCTCTATCTACCCTTGAAAACTGCATTCAAATCGGTTCAGTAGTTTCGGACACAAAAGGACAGACAGAAAAGATTTCTAAAAATCGCTGTTTTGTGGTCTACCATACATCTTTAGACCCCCTGTTCCTTTTTTTGAACTTTTCTTTCTATCTACAGACACGCCGGGTTCTGCTCTTTTATTATAGTATAGATAGATAAGTATTTTTAGTGTAGGACCCAATTATGAAAAAGTCTTCAAATAACGAATTCCGTGGGACCTGACCTACCTCGGCGATACGTATGACCGGTATGGCCTAAATCGGCACGTTCTTCAGAATACAAAAAAGTGGTTGTCACCTCCTAAGTGTATATGAAGGGGGAAGCTACGACGTAACACAGATGGCGGCCAGGAGGAAGCTACGACGTAACAAAGATGGCGGCCAGGATTTTTCTACTAGCGTTATTTCTCGGTAACTACTGGATCGATTGATTTTATCAAACAAAGTGTCAGAAAATGAAAATATGAAAGGTAATATAATATAAATTATTTTTTGTCTTATATTTGTTCACATCAAGTTAATAGAAAATGAAATATAATCTGATTCGCCTAAAGATTGACTGGTAAAGAATGCCTTGAAGCATTAAGTCCGCCTTTTGTACACTAAGTTTTCTGTGTGCAATAAAGTTTAAATAAATAAATATTTATGAAAATTAACATTTTTATGAAAATTTATTGTTTTCTTTCAAAGATAATAGGATTACCGAATTTTACCTATTATAAAAGTTGTAGAAAAATTCCTAGATTTTTAATGAATTTCAAATTATTACAACCGACCGACCTAAATTACCGAATAAACAGGTTTATACGATTTTAATGATTTCAAAGAAACGGTCAAGTGTGTGTCAAGAGCACAAAATGAGCTAGCTAGGGTTTCGAGTTTTTAACCTTCCAATTTACTTAGAACTCTGGATTCTCATGGATTGTTTTGTAGCAGAGACCAAGTTATGCTGGATTAGAAACCACTCTATCTATTAGTGAAAACTGCATTAAAATCCGTTCAGTGGTAATCAGTAATCAGTAATCATTTATTCCTTGACAACCATGGTATTACATAGCTCTTAGAAAATAAGTAGTCAGTACAAACATGGACCCTATTTGGGTGCAGCAAGGTTTGATCTTAAAACTAAGTTTAATATTAAATTTACATTAGAATAAATCATGCAATGACAATTTAACATTCATGATATAATTATTTTCCTAATAGTCTCACATGTCTCTTTATTTACAATTTAAATTATTTGACAATTAATTGAATTGAATGAATTGAATTGAATTCTCACATGTCTCTTTATTTACTATTTAAATTATACTATTTAAGGTTTTTGACTTTATCGTGAACATCCAGACTGACAGACAGACGCGGCGGGGGACTTTGTTTTATAATATGTATAGTGTTAGTTACACCATTTATAACTGCAGAACGGCTGAACCGATTTCGATGATCTTTGATTTTTTAGATTTGTCTCCGTCCCGAATAGCCCTTGTAAATAATATATATATGAAGAATAATAAAGAATAAGAGGAATACGTGTACGAAATTTCAAGTTTCTATCCTTAAGGGTTTGGCCTGTGCGTTGATACGTCAGTCAATCACCTTTGCCTATTATATACACAGATTATATATATGTAAATTGATTATTATCAATTATGACTTTAAGGAAACCCATTTGAAGCCAATCCAAAACAAAACTCAATTCATTTCATTCATCTAGAACCGAATGTAAAATTATATATAATTATTTGAACTCACTGACTGCTAATAAGCTCTTCCGGATTATTTCTCATTTTTGGTCCTGTTCTTGGATTGCTTCGTTATTTACCGGTCGATTGTAATCATTTGAAATTCATTAAAAATCTAAAAATGTTTGCTATAACTTTTATATTAGACTAAAATTTGATAATTCTGGTAGTTATCGAGTTATTTCTGCAAGAAAACAAGCAATTTTCATAAAAATGTTATTTTTCATAAATATTTCATTTTATATTAACTTTGCGTGACTAAATATAGACAACAAACAATCTACATTATATTACCTTTCATATGACACCTTATTTGATAAAATCGGTCCAGTAGTTACCAAGAAATAATGCTAGTAGAAAAGGCCCAGCCGCCATCTTTGTTACGTCGTAGCTCCCCCTCTTACTCTTGGGGGGTGACAACTACTTTTTTTTTTGTATTCTAGAGAACATGCCCAATTAGGCCATATCGGTTGTACGTATGGCCGAGGTAGACCGTCCCACGGAATTCGTTATTTGAAGATTTTCATAATTCCTACACTAAAAATCCATACTAATATTATAAATGTGTTTGTTTGTTTGCTCTTCCTTCACGTCGCAACGAGTGGACCGATTTGGTTGAAATTTGGTATGGAGATAGTTTGAGGCCCCGCAATAACATAAGATACTTTTTATTCCGATATTTCCACGGGAATGGGTTATCCACGGGGCAAACCAATTTTTCAATACTTCTATAACTATAATTGTCTGTATGTGTAGTCTGTGTGTGTCATCGGGTACGCAAATTCTAAGTCTACGCGGGACGAAGTTCGCGGGCATCGGCTAGTAATTATAATAAATAAATGTATATACATACCTAAATAAGCTATTTCGAGGCCTGGTTACTAAATTTACGAATCCCGGAAATGCCGAGAATATTAATAGGCAAATAAAAACTGAGTCCGGCCCCATACCGTTCACGCGGTTAAACTTTGGGTAAATGTGTATCCGAATTTCTGATTCCTGTTAATTACAGAATATATTCAATATCTACCTGATTTTTTAAATGAATAAGATTTTGTAATGAGAATAATTAAATGACTTCAAAAAAGGAGGTTATCTACTCAATACGCATATGTACCTTTGTAATAATATTGGAACTGCAATATTTTCACATATGAATAGGTAATAAAATAATAGGTATGTATTTGGGCTATCAAGCAAATGTACAAAACATTGTACCTACGTGTATCTTTATAATCACGAAGGTAATTGAGATGCTCACATCAACTTTATTTTGTGACTATGTTAGTATAGGTGTGTGAAGTCCCCAATCCGCACTGGGCCCGCGTGGGGACTATAGCCTAAACCCTCTCGTGATCAAATAGGCAGTAGTAGTAGTAGTAGTAGTATAGGTACTGGCCATGCCGATTTAGGCAGTACCGGTTGTATGTATGGCCTAGAGAGATAGGTCACACGGAATTAGTTATTTGAAGACTTTTTCATAATTGGGTCCTACACTTAAAATACTTAAACATGTTTAGTTCATAACTATGACTGTATACCTACCAAGGCATACACTAAATTTCGAAATTCCGGGATTCCCGGGACTTTTTTATAGGAACATTAAATTGAGTCCGGCCCCATACCGTTCACGCGGTCAAACTCTGGGTAAATGTGTATCCGAATTTCCGATCCCTGTTAATCACAGATATTAAATTTAAATTAATGAATTAATTTTATATCCCACTAAAATGAAAAAAATAAAATATTCGCTTCTAATGTTTGTTTAGGTATATATAAATTTGTTATTTGTTTCGTACTTTGTATTGAATCCGAAAGTAATGACTTCGATATTTAAATCTACTTTATTTACCAAACTAGCGCAAAATCAGAATTAGTGTAGGTGTTTTGAATTTCGCGGGAACACTCGGGGGGAGCACGCCCCGCGCGGGACGCGCGCGACTAAGCCACGCCTCCATAGCTTCAACTATTTTTCAACATAGGCCCTTAACACGGTACCGCGTGTGTTAGACTTATTTCTAATAGCCTTAGATTATGACGATCTATTTGCTTTATTTCCAAAAAAATTAAGTGCTTGGACCTTAGAGTGATGACCTATGTTGGGATGTTTTACCAATAACTAAGTATCTTTGGAATGGAATGTGGGGGCCCTCATGTCAACTAGGTCGAAACCAGAACATTGGCGTAACAATAGGGTGGCAGTGGCGCGTGGCAGAACGGGCAAATTTTTTTAACTCACTACTTGAGCTGAGGGGGCCCCGGCCCAAGAGGCCGCGAGGAAAGAAAGGAAAATCCAACAATTTCAGTTATGGAATTTTGTAAATTAACGGGGCTGGGGCCCTATACGTACGAAAGATTTGCCCCGGGGCCTCGAGCGTGAGGTGGTACATTTATGCCGCTGCCTGGTCGAAACTATTTTTTCAAGTATTTTTTGCCTTAAGTACTATATTATTTGGTGATTTGGGGGCCCCCTAGGACCGGGGGCCCGGGGCGGACCGCCCCCGCCGCCCCCCCCTTAGTCCGCCACTGGTCCAATCCAAAGTTCTGTCACCGAGCGTGCGTGACAATAAGCGTTTTTAAAAAAACTTTTTTAGAAACTGTTTCTCAGTATCTAAAAACTCGTCTCGTTGTTGAAAAAATGTGACCCAGCTTTAGTGTCACGATATAAGTTTAACTTTGGATTGGACACCAATGAAGTGGGGAAACATGACATGTATCTACGTTAGGCCGGGTCCATACGAAGTATTATTTATGTCTATGTGTACCTACATATAAGAAAATAATTGTATTTGTAGTAGAGCCAGCTTCGCTAAGCTTAATGTGAAAACGATTTCTATATGAAATTTCAGGATGTAAATTAGATAGTACACTTTCCAGGTTAATTCGCCGAGCCAATTTAGATGAAATTGGATATGGAGATGGTAAAGATAGAGTTTTTAAATATTAAATGAAATTGAGTATAAAATTCAATCCAGACGAAGTGACCAAACAAAAATACGACAAAAATATAATTACTTTTACTTTTTTATGTGCATCGACTTGTGAAGACGGATGTGTGAACATCCTCTTATCATAACGACGTTATTGGACGATGAATCATATTGCTCTGTCATTAAAGTGCAATTTAATTTGAGCTTTAATTGCTCCACGCTCCGATACACTGTGGGAACATAAAAAGTGTCAACTTCAAATTCCGGTGATCGCAAAAAAAGAATTATTTTGAAGCTTTTGATTAAGCGACGGATTAATGAGTTTGGGTACTTTTGAGCTTTTTGCTTGAGTGGCTTCGTGGGAAATTGTATCTAAGCACTGAAAGGATAGAAATTTTAAAAGTTTTAATGTTATTTCAAGTATGATTAATTTGTCGGAAAAATAAATTGAAATGCTGTTATTTATTTAAACTTTATTTTATTGCACATTAGTAAAAAAAAAACTACTAAAAGGCGAACTTAATGCCATAAGCCATTCTCTACCAGTAAACTTTAGGGCAAATCAGAAATCACTTTTGTTAAACCATGGAAAACGACGAGTATGATTAATCGATGTATATGATTTATTAATACATTAATTAATTTGCAATTAATTAATAATGTTATATTATAGTATTATTAATTAATTGCCTATTAATTTTAATCAAAAATTTAGTCAATTTTCTTAAAATAATAGAATATAAGTATATTTCTGATAGTCTTCACTCCACACAAACGCCGTTTTTTTATAAATACCTACCTCACCTATAAAAATGAGTAATAGGTAATTTATCTAATTCAATTCGACACAATACCGCAGTATCAACACACCGATTTAACACCACGATCAATAAATACGTAAAAAAAAATCCGTTTACTCTGTGGATCGTTTTAAATTACGAACGCGCGCGCGCGACGGCGGGAATCTGAGCACTCACTGTGTCATGCGCAGGAGTGAGCCTGGATCTCGATCGACGATCGTCGAGGGCACACTTGGCTTGCTTAACCAATTGACGAATTAAGTAAGTAACACTTTATTGTACAGAAAAAAAAACACATATACAATTATCAATACAGAGAAGAGACACATGTACAAAGGCGAGCTTAAATTAAATGGAGGAGTAGAAACAAAAATGTCTTGTACTTAAGTTACTTAAAACGAGCTACCGTCTATATTATTTATGGAATGAAATGAAAAAAAAAATTCGTGACAAACAAAAGAAAAGAGAAACAAAGAAAACAGAACGTGGTGAACCAGTTCTCATACCTAGGAAAACTCATTTTGTCTTTTTTTTACCTACGAATTTCGACCTACGAAAACTCGGTCGCCCAAACGCCCAAGTATCTAGTACTTATTATATTTTTTTATGTCATTTGGTAAAGGTATAGGCAAACGAGCGCACAGCCCACCTGATGGTAAGTGGTCACTGCGGCCCATGGACACCGAAATCCTATGATCCCCATTAAGAAACCATAAGATCTCGAATGCCGTTGCCTACCCCGAGGCCTAAAATGGAATGCCTCTGTGCCAGAAATTTCACCAAAATTATTTAACAAATTTTACATAATAACTCAAAAAATAGTATATTCTAATTTCTACTTTAAGCTACACTACACAAGTTAAAAGTATGACCTCTCACAGACCCAAATGACACAGTGAAAATTGATCCGTGACCTATGTTTAGTAATTACTAGCAATCAGTCAGTCTAACGGCAATTTATTGTCTATTAGATAATAATAGGTTCGCTGTTGGTTTTTTTTAATTATTATTATAGACGGACAAACAGGCAGACGGCCCACCTGATGGAAAGCGGTTACCGCCGCCTATAGACATTTGTAACACCTGAGGCGTCACCAATGCGTTGCCGGTCCCGTAGATATTTAATGACACCCTTTTTAAAACATCCCATATTGTAGCGCAGAGGGAAAATTTCAGCAGGGAGTATTACGCCAGAAATTTCAGCAATTGTTTTTTTTCTCCAATTGTGCCCCCAACCTAAGACACGTCACATCTCCTATCCCAATTAAACAGATCATAACACCGGGAGGGAGACATCTTGCCGGATTACTCATAGCACAAAGCACAAGTCAAATATAAAGTTATCGGGCACCACAGGTCAAGCCTAGGTCACCTACCTAGACAACCCTTATCTATAGTAGGTACGTTTCCCTGACTTATATTATTGACAAAAATCCTTTTCTTGCGTGTTATTCCAAATGTTTTGCATGTAAGAAAATTTTTCGTGAGTATCTAAATTTCTTTTTAACATAGACATAAATAATACTTCGTATGGACCCGGCCTAACGTAGATACATGTCATGTTTCCCCACTTCATTGGTGTCCAATCCAAAGTTAAAGTTATATCGTGACACTAAAGCTGGGTCACATTTTTTCAACAACGAGACGAGTTTTTAGATACTGAGAAACAGTTTCATAAAAAGTTTTTTAAAACGCTTATTGTCACTTACGCTCGGTGACAGAACTTTGGATTGGACACCGTGGAAGTGGGGACATATTACGTGTACGTTAGACCGGGTCTATATTATTTACGTCTATGCTTTTTAAACAATTTGTCAAGTCCGCATTATATACCTAATTCAAACCTATAGTAGCGTATTTATACTTCTCTGGAGGAAACGCAGTCGTAAAAATAAAGTACTTTAATAAAAAATAGTTATAGATTGCCGCGTATCTATACCTACCTACTAATTATGATTTCATTTCTATAAATTACCTACTTAGGACGCGTCTCTCCATAACCAGCATTTCATAATATAGCTGTTAAAGTCATCGAAATCGTAAAACCACATTTAATTGCGTAAATAGAACTATCAAATTACTCCGCAGGCGCCTGTTGAAGTATACCAATCTAGTTCATAATAGCAAACTTTTTATTTATCACAAAAGGTCCGTAATGAGCCCGCTAACGAACCCGTTTCATATATGATACGGTCCGAATTGGACTATAATTGTTTGCTTTTTATTAACTGGCTGTTTATTGAGTGCCAGTGCCAATGGAAAATGTAAACAACTTGTTGATTGTAAATGTAATTTTTAGGTTGTTGAACTTTTAATCGGGCACTTTTTCTTCTCAATAATATTATTCCTTCTTATTTATTACGAAGTTTCTTGAAATATATGTAACATATTGCATATGCTTTGTACTTATGTATAATATCTCCGATACTGTACATATACTTAAATGTAGAAGGCCGTTTAGATGTATGTAATTCACATTAATTATTTAAATTGCTTACATAATATCAATGTCGAATCAACTTCTGCACAAAAGTCCTCCCGATCCCCCGGTCCCGATATTGTAATAGTTATCTGCTTTGTGGCTTTTATGCGACAATTTGTCGACGACAAAATTGTAACTATTGTTGTCATATTAGAAGTTGAATTGTCGGCTTCGAGAGAGCCTTGTTGTCAAGTCAAGCTACTGAACTAAAAACTGAGCAATAGGTATGTATACGTTGTGTTATGTTTATGTATATACCTATTATAAATTTTAAATGCGAAGGTTACTCTGTGTGTCATTTACCCTTTCACGCTTAAACCGCTGGGCCGATTTAGATGACATTTGTTGTGGAGATAGTTGGAATCCCGGGTAAGGACAGATTAGCTACTTTTTACTCCGGCAAAACGCATAGTTCCCGCGGCAACCCTATATGTATAATCGAATTCCGCTCGAACGAAGTCGCAGGAAATTGCTAGTAAATAATAAATCATCGACTTTATCGGTAAAAAAGCAGCCTCGTTGTATGCGTATAATAAAAACACGGTACCTATGTAGGTAAAAAAATAACGATTTATGAATGAGACAAGGTTGTGTGTAGTGTCACGTGTAGTGTAGGACACATTGTTACCATAATAAATAATTGATTTTTTTTCTTGCCGTGTATCAAACATCTCGCTCAAATAAGACGTTGTGGCTACTTGAACTTATCCTCGACCATAGATAGACGCATCTTATCGCACCTATCCCACCAAAAAGTAACCAAACTAGCACTTTTTGTTGGTAACACTGTCACAAGATGTCCGACGGGAATTGCCAAAACGATGATTTAGCACCGCCTTCCTCAAAAAAGACAAGAATTAACAATGAAAATAATGAAAGTGTGAGTGTTGATACGTTGCAATTGAAAGACTTTGAGTTGGAGAAGATATTAAATAACAACACGAACAGGAAAACAGTGTGTGTACTAGGGAAATTCAAGGACAAGAGTGGTGTCGCGTTGGTTATTCTCGAGAAAAATGCTTTCAAGGAGGAAGATTTGAGTAACCGTGGATATTTCTCTGTAGACACAGAGCTGCGTACGTTCTTTGAGAACGATATTTACGGAAATTTCGAGTGTTTCCCTAAAGCGTCTATTAATGGTGAGTGTTGAAAGTGAAAGTTTCTTTGGCCATATGCGTCATGCCAAGGATTTCTTTGTGCTCCAGAACGAATGCATTCGTCATAAATTCACGTAGCTTATTGCGTGATTAACTTGTTCACTCCTTTGTTAATTCGTGATGTGTCATTTCTCACTCGCTACGCTTGTCAAGTGAAGGTAAAGGATTTTTTCAAAAAAGATTTCTTTGCATTGAACTTGATATATGTATTGCGTCAAAATAATAAGATTTTGATTAATTTAATTAGTTTCTTTCTGCAATCAAATTTAGGTAAGCCAAAAGATATTAAAGAAAGACTTTTGTTTTAACTAAAAAGTGGTTTTTGAGTCAGTTTCTAGTTTTTAATAGCACTGTTGTTAGTGAAAATTGTATCATGATATCCTTGGCGTGGATGTAATTTCACTAAATTGACGAAAGAGTGGGTGCGCGGTGCCCGTAGCATTTGCTACTCTTCATCATCATCATTAGGACGTCCACCGCTGGACATAGGCCTCCCCCAAGGCTCGCCACTCAGACCGGTCCTGTGCTACTTGCTTCCACCAGTTTCCCGCGACCTTCACGAGGTCGTCACTCCATCTTGTTGGAGGCCTACCAACAGCTCGTCTCCCAGATCACGGACACCACTCGAGAACTATCCTGCCCCATAATAAACGATTGTTCGATCGAACCGTTGCTACTCTTGCTATGTGGTTAATCCGGAACTGATATTGATACTCAATTGTTTATTGTTACAGTTGTTTAGTATATATTGATAGAAAAATTATCACCATTTAATTAAATAAATTTTAATGATTTATTTTCAGGTGTTAAAACTACAATCATCTATCCTGCTACAGAGAAGCACATCGTCAAATTCAGCCAACAAGAGGTCCACATAGTACTGGAGACTCCGCAGCTGTACGAAACGCTGACTTTACCACATTTGGAAAAGGAACAGTTTAATTTGCAGGTTACTATCTTTTTTTATAAAGCCGTGGTGGCTTAATGGTTCAACCTCTGCCTTGGATGTAGAGGGTCGGTGTTCGAATCCGGCTTGCATCTATGAATTTCCTTATATGTGAACTTCAATTTGAATTTACCACTGAGGTTTTTGGTGAAGGGAAACATTGTGAGGAAACCTGCATGCATCTGTGAAGTAATTCAAGAATGTGTGAGAAAGTCCCCAATCTGCACTGGGCAATGAGGACCCTCTATAGCCCAAACCCTCTTGTGATGAGAGGAGGCCTGTTCCCAGCAGTTGGGACTTAAATAGGCTGTTGTGATGGGTTTTTTTTTAATGTATATTTTAGACAGGTACATAAAGATTTTGAACAGATGGAATTGTGATCTCTTGGCTCTCAACACAATGCAGTCATTGAACAGTTTCAAGATTTTACTATTAAACTTTGAGAAAATTATGTTTTGTTTGAGTAAAACTGTTGGAAACTATTATCTGAAATAGTCACCATCAGATATATTGGTATATCGTAGCAGGCAAGATGATCATAAATAATGTATTTTTTTATGATCCCCCACAATGTTGTATTGTAGGACCATTTATGTGTCACCTCGACCATTGCTGATCTATTGTGACAGCCCTTAGTGTTATTACAGTTCACCAGAAATACCCGTTGAGTCTAAGAAGTTCCAGTCTTTGGGCGGTGATGTTTTGTATTTCTTCCGGGTGTATAATGTGACTCCCTAGGTGAATACTTCGTATGTGGATGAGGAGTCCACACTCGCAGAGGATATGCAACGGCGTCTATGTCGTTTACGTATACGTCTGTGAATAATGTAAATCTGTACTCTTAGCGTCTTGACAAAGATCGCCATCTGATCACATTTATGACCACCTTGGTCGCTTTCATATGGCAACTATACATTGGATTTATGGTAAATTCTCAATTTCCAGTGGGTGTACAACATTCTAGAAGACAAAAGTGAAGTGGAGAGGATTGTCTACAACAACCCCAGCGACACGGAGGGTTTCGTATTGTTGCCGGACTTGAAGTGGGACGGACTCACCAAAGAGACGTTGTACCTGCTGGCCATTGTGAGACAGCGAGGGATTAAGTCCATCCGAGACCTGGACGGCAGTCACTTGCCATTGTTGAAGAGGATCAGGGACGAAGGCAAGGTATGTTTGCATTGGTCTAGTTGCAAGACGGAATGTGACTTGAGTTTTCACATCACGTCTGGTAAAATAGGCGCAGTAGATGTTTGTGGAAAATCTGATATCAATTTTCTTTTTTTTTACATCCTTGCTACAAAAGTATGTCTTTGATTTCTAATTGGACTTTTTTTAAACTGACTTGAGTTTTTCATATTTTAAAAATCTGGACGAAAATGTAAAAGTCAACTTCGAAAGGTCATTTTGTATAGCATTCAGAAGGAATTTGTTTTGTGTTTTCAGAAAGCGATACTTCAGAAGTACAACGTCAAGGGTTCTCAGTTGCGGATCTACCTGCACTACCAGCCTTCCTTCTATCACCTCCACATTCATTTCACATACCTGAGACACGAGGCACCTGGTATCTATGCGGAGAAGTCCCACCTACTGGACACAGTCATCGACAACATTGCAATGATGAGCGATTACTACAAAAAAGTAACCTTACCCTTCACCATTCGTGAAATGGATAACCTTTTCACCATCTACGAAACCAATGGTCATGTTCAGAGAATTACCAATACCGAGAATACGGAGCTGATTGATAAATAAGCTATTTTTGTATTTAGTTGCTAAGCGAAAATGTTGATTAAGAGTATTTTCATGGAGCTGCGCTCCAGGTTGCGTAGTTGCAACGTTTATATCACTACGGGAGTTGATTTTAAGAAGAACTGCTGTAATTTGAAGATCAGCATACAATCTGATTGTATTGTATTGAACTATTACGATGACAGGAAGAGAAGAGACAGTCTGTCGTCTATTGAAAGTCTTTCGGACTGCTATTCTGAGGAGGATGATGAAGTCACATCGGTTATACCGATACAAGAATTCTGCCAAATAATACCAAATTCAATGTCGTGTCTCAAAATAGATAGAAATAATATATCTTTTCGTATCCTCACAGAGCCTAAGAACGGCGGGAATTTTTACAAAGAAGTTCTAGCCAATGAGAAAGTTGGGAATGATGTCAAAACTCAAGAATTGAAAATTAATTTTGTAGCTAAAGAAGAAATCAAAATACTGTGCGGTAATTGTTCTAACGTCATCTCGAATGATGCTGTTAAATTCGAGAGAATCTTAGAGTTACCTTCTGCTAATATTGACATGTCGGAATGGTTTTGCCATGGACATTGTCACAGCGGTGAAACAACACCAGGAATCTCTATAAAACCAAACCAGTTTGATTTTCTGTACAGACTGACATACTTCATCGTAAACAGTAAGCTTTTGGCCGAGAAAACGAATAAATTCAATGCTAAACGCGAGGTGTATCACTGCAATAGATGCCTGGCCTGGTTGGGTTTAAAAATTAAAGACACAGTGAAGTTATTTAATTCTGAAGTCAAGCTAAACCACGGCGGCAATGACAGCCCTATATTTTCCTTAAAATCATCACCAAATTCAAGCACAACTGACTTCATCTATACCATTGAAAGCATGGCTAGAGAATTCAATCTTGGTCTTCAATTCACCGTAATGTGCAAGATTGTATTGGATTGTACGGTTTCTGCAAACAATAAGCAATATATGTTGATCTGGATTATGGATAAAGAGTTGCAAGTGATCAGAAATACAGGTGAATACATTGAAGATGATCAGATTGTGTTGCAGTCAAGTTTTCTAACGAAGATCCTGTACAAGATCGAGCTGTGTTTGAACGATGAGGTGGAGGGTTGGCTGTCGGACCCAGCTGTGACTTCAACTGAGATATCAAAGAGCATGTTCAGTCAAGGAGTCGCTCATTTGGAGCGTATGTCATTGAAAGTGCCAGAGTCTTTTCGCAATGCAAACGGTTACCGAGTCAGTTATCTAAAAGCATAATAAAAATAAAGTACCGCATCAGATATCTTTTTTCATTGCATTTTCCTATCTGAATTACATCTTATACATTAAATGAGCTATCTGCCTATGTTAATTTATACAAGTAACATCAGAAATGGCTCTTAACGATTTGGACGACATTTGGAATATAGGGGTGAAGCGAAAATCTTGTTTTGATTCTTTCAACCGAGCAAATCTTGGTCGCTCAGGTACTAAGTAATAATAAAAGCAAAGGGTTACTTATTATAACAGAAACACTACAAAGCAATCAACTAACTGCTACCAAAGTGACAGACAAATCATCAACAGTACATGATATTTATTAAAAATACACCAATATAATGAACTGAATAAGATTAACAAATTATTTCTTACAATACAATCTTAGGTATTAACAATTTAGGTAATATTTAAACAATTTAGGTCATATTCTCTGAAACTTATTCAAATATGTCTAATTTGGAATGTTTTCTATGATGGGAGGAAATGTAGAAAATCCATCATCAAACGATGTGCATGCCTGTTATATTGGAATAGATCTTTCTTAAACTCTGGTTTTTGACAGTGTAACATTAACATGTATGCTGTTGGAGTCTTATTGAAATAAATAAAAAGAACACCTTTCTCCTCTAGCTACCTAACTGAATTTGTAGTGTGAATTTTTACTATATAATAATGCTTATATCACGAAGTTTTTGTGTTGTAGAATGCAGTGAAGTTAAATACTTGCAGTCCGGATATTTGTCTTAATTACACACAAAATAAAAATGTTGTGTGTGACAACATAAAATTATTGTAAGTAACAAGAATAAAATACTAAATATGCAGAAACTCATGAGATTGTCTCCATTTGTGATGTGTTCTGTAACCGTGCAATGCTGCCAACAACAAGGGAAGAATTGAACCACCAGAAGAGGGTGAACAGAATACCGAAGATGACATCTGATACAGAGTTAAGGATATAAATGATTTCCTGCAAGTTTTATGAAAGCTTTGAAGATATACTTAGTGCTTCAATGGTTCATCAACATCTATAAAACAGTTGATTTTGTAAAAAACAAAGCCTGTTTCCTGTGTTTTTCAACAAAATCTGTTTATTATTTGATGTGTGAAAGACAAACAAGTTCTAGAAACTGTTTATATGACGAAAATCATACTATTTACATCACAACATAGTTTTCCAGCAATTTTATTTCAGTTTTCTAGTGAGTGTTGAATTCAACTTTTGTTTCTAAATAGTCTTTGTTTCACCTTCCAATTTCAAAATCCAAGAAATAGGCAATTCAGCCAGTATCTGAGTTTGATAATCGAACATATGCATAGAAATACTTCAACGGTGCTAAACAATTGAATAGGTTAAATGAGTCATTACTTCTAATCAAATCAGTACGCCTTGAGCAGTTAGAGAAAACTAGGTTAACTTGATTTCGTGTTGGTACATTATAGATAACTTTCTTGTTATAAAAAAGGATACGTATGACAACCTTCTCCCAGGGTTCCACCATGTACAGTTCCGTCGCCAATAAGTATCTTTGATACCAGTAAGCAAAGAAATTCTGGACTTTCTTGATCGGAGACATCGCTTCACTAGATTGTAGTTTCTTAAAAAGCTTGAATTAATTGTTTGCTTTGCTAGTATGCTGTGATTGATTAAGTTGTAATGCAGAAATACTCAGGGTCGCTTGTATTTATAGTAATAGTTGTACTTTTCCAAGTTTTACTAACAGCAGATGAACGCACACACCATCGACATCGAAATTCGATTTCAGTCGACTCGACTGCTCTGCCCTGACAGTGACAGTGACACTAGTGACAGAAGATTTTTTTTTCATTTATCCCATGTGATGGGGGAAAGCATGCATGCAGCCATCGTCATATTTGGACAGAAGAATAAATTTAATCGAATATGATATTTCGGTATGAGTGCTAACAGCTTTACTAATTTTTTTAATTTATAAGTTTATATTTATATTTTTTGTAGTGTAACGTTCCAAAAATTACATCATAATAAATAAGTGTATTTGGATTATTTTATTATTTTTAGTGGTGATATTTGAACTGATTTTCAAAGGTTTTTTTTACGAGATATCAACTCTGCGTTGAACCTACTCGAACGCATCTCAAATTTTTTTTTCAATATACGCCTTACTGCTAGTTTTTCGTATAGTAATATAGATACCTATGCTTGCTTTGCGTTACGCTCCGCTCCACCAAAAATAGGATTATTATTTAATTAAAACAAAGCATAATCATTGGTTTCGCTATATTTAAAACAAAATAATTATAATAAAACAAGACTTAATACTAAACAACACAACACAATAACAGTGGATAGAAAAAACCATCTTAACGATCTCCACATCAGATCATACATTAAGTATACCACGTGGATGTACAAACACCGACGCACACTATTCAGACTTATTCATATGGTAATTATCAATTAAAATGACTGGACTGGTAATGACGAGTTTAAAGCTTCGGGTTCTGGCAATATCTTAGGTACACCCCAAATCTGCCAGAGATATGTTTCTGACAACGAAACACATCTCTGTCACGAGAAACCCTTAAGGAGCATCCCTCATATAACATTTCGACTCTACAGCGTCCGATATAATACTCAAGGAATATTAACAGTAAGTAATACGTTATTTAGGGAACTGCCACGTTGACTGGTGGGGTAGATTATGCGTCTGCTGCTGTGGTGCAGGCTGAACAGTCTGTGTCTTCTGACTGGCAGCAGTGTTGTTGTCACTACGGTCCCAGCCGTGGGACTCATGGTGATGCTCATGGTGGTCAGGCGAGGGGAACCACTCAGATATCCACACAGGCTTCCAAATCTTCTTCACACCGGGAACCCAAATCTGCTTCCAATCCGGTATCCAGATCTGTTTCCACGCCTCTTTCCATTCTAGCTTCTTGTCGGGCACCCAGATTAGTTTCTTTGAGGGCTTCCAAATTTGCTGCCACGCTTCCTTCCAGACTAACTTCTTATCGTCAACCCAAATTTGTTTTTTCTCCGTCCTCCAAATTTGTTTCCACTCGTCCTTCCATACCAACTTCTTGTCCGGAACCCAGATCTGTTTCTTCCCCGGCTTCCAATATTTCTTCCATACTGGCTTCCACACGAGCTTCTTCTTCCAAAGGTCGTGTGAAGTGTACTCCCAACCGGCATGGTCTTTGCCTAGATATTTCTCGCCCGGAACACCAACTTTTACCCATTCCGGTACCCAGATCTTCTTCCACGCGGGCACCTGGATTTCTTTCCAAGCTGGCACTTGAATATCTTTGTAAACAGGCACTGTGACCTTTTTCCAGTCCGGCACCTTGACCTCCTTCCAAGCTGGAACTTTGATAGGTTTCCACTCAGGTTTGTAGATTTTCTTCCAATCAGGCACTTTTATCTCTTTCCAGACGGGAATTTTAGTTGATTTCCAAACGGGCTTCCAAATCTTCTTCCATGACGGTTTCCAAATTTGTTTCTTCGCGGGTTTCCAGATTTTCTTCCATCCTGGTTTCCAGATCAGCTTTTTCTTCCAATAGCCTGGGTCGTGGTGGTCGTGATGATCGTGATGATCGTGATGATCATGGTGCTCTTCGACGTGGTGCTCCTCGTGATGCTCCTGGATATGATGCTCGTGGTGATCATGATCATCGTGATAATCATGATCATCGTGGTGTTCGTGATGATCATGGTCTATCACGTCATGATGTCCGAAGTCTCCGTGGTCTTGGTACGGATTCACGAGGTCGCTAGGCGGCGCGTAGTCATAGCCGACGCGTTTCTGCGCATGATCCTTATCCAACTGTTGTGTTTGTTGATTTTGTGGTATTAACGCCTTGCCAGCGACTAGAGCGACTTGTATTACCGCTATGGTAATCTGGAACAAGACAGCAAAATTCACGTTAAAATTTAGAATAGGTGCAACAACAATAGCGGTAGGCCGATGGCGGGACAAACTAGAAGCATTCCGCGATGTTTGGCCGGATACGGATGTCGCAGGAGACAGAAAAGCGTGGAGAAATGAGAGAGAGCGCGTGAGCGCAGGGATTGTGAATGTCTCTTTCCCTATTTAAAACTTCGAATACAGGTAGAGCCCCAGGCTAATATAACTAGCTATTGCTCCCCCCCATGGATGTTGGTTTCCCATACAAAATGCCCCGAAAAAATTTTCACTCGTAGGTATATATATTATTATTATTTTCCTTTCTGTAACTGCGACTCATATAGACTATAATCAGTTTGTTTGAGTGAATTATTTGACTGTAGGAGAGCAGGAACCAGTGTTGCTGCTACCACAATATTGGTACCTACATTAATTAATAATGTGATATCTTTTGAGACGTTTCACTGTTCTTGAATTTTCTAGCAACTCTTGCGCAAGTAGGTTTGGGTGACATGCCAATCGTTTGGTATATCTCGTTGTATGAGTTTTGATCTCCTCTATGACGGTGGGAATGTTCAAATATTGGTGAATTTCATCGTTTTTTGTGAACCATGGTGCATTAACCAACTGTCTTAAAATGATGTTCTGAGCTCTTTGCAGACACATAACGTTGCTGTTACTACCCACACCCCATAATTGAATACCGTAGGTCCAGATAGGTTTTATGATGGAATTGTAAATTAAGAGTTTGTTGTCCAAGTTTAAAATTAGTTAATGCAAATTTTCGGAATTGTGGTACCAACGTATGTATATTATCGTATATGTTATTATTATAAATGCAGGCTTTCTCGCATATTCCACGAGACCGAATACTTTCTCCAAAGCGTCATCATTAATTACCTACCTAAACATTTAATTACCCATACTTTGTACCTTTCGGAAAGATATTAAGTGTCTACTATGTACGAGTAGCTGCCCTATGAACGAAAGTATCGTATGTATTTAAGTACCTACTTGAGTAACATTGTAATGTGTGTGTGTGTGTGAAGTAATTGTTTTTTACTTTTTGTTAAGTATATGCTATAGGTATGTACGTTAAGATCTCTATTCACTCTCTAGTTTACTTAAACACTGCACTGGAGGCAAGACGTGGTACACAAGACGAGTTGTAGTTATCGATGGTATTGTTTTTTTTTTATATATACATGGTGGGTCAGAAAATATGGCAAATAATTAACCCACAGTATCGGCTATCGATTCTAAGTATATTGTATAGGTCTTTAATTTTTTCCGATACGGTGGGTTAATTATTTGCCATATTTTCTGACCCACCGTGTATATATCAATGGTATAGATAGGCAGACGAGCGCACATCCCACCGTATGTAAAGTGGTCACTGCGGCCCATGTACACCGAAATCCTGTGATCCCCCATTAAAAAACCATCATCATCATCATCATCATTTCAGCCGAAAGACGTCCACTGCTGGACATAGGCCTCCCCCAAGGCTCGCCACTCCGACCGGTCCCGTGCTACTTGCTTCCACCGGTTTCCCGCGACCAAAAACGCACGTTTAAAAAACCATAAAGATCTCGAATGCCTTGCCTACCCTGAGGCGTATAGATGCCACTGCCAGCGCATGCCTCTGTGCCACAAATTTCACCATTTACATCTTAAGTAAAGTAGGTACCTAAGTAACTACCTAATTAATTTTTATAGTACATTAGGTGAGGGCCATAAATATGCGATCTGGGGCTTTACGAATTACCGCCCGTGGTTTGTCAAAAGTTTTACGTCTTGCCTTGGCCAAAAAGTGAGATTATCTCTCCGCGTAGCGGGCAGAAAATCCCGCTTTACGGCCAAGGGTGATGTAAAAGATGTTTTTTTCTATAAAATTTTCAGTTTATTTAGACCAAATAAAAGCAAATTAATGACTACCTATTCAGAAATACAGCGAACAAAAATTACAGCCGGGTAGGATTGGTAAGTATTAGGTACTACTGGACGAGTCTGAACTAAAACTAAGTAAAAGCACATAGGTCTATTGTTTATTCGAAGACTTCACATCTTTGAATTGCTTTGCTGCGTGCAAGCTCCCTAACGATGTTTATTCATTTACTTATGTTATTATTTTTTGACCTGGTCATCATTCCAATTAAAATTCCAAACATTCGCGTTCAAAACGTGAGCGCACTTGCGTAGTCAGATCCAAAACAATCGGCCCACAATTTCACTTTTACGTAATATACTTAATGAAATTTACATCGTAGATATAGCGACGTAATACTCGTTCATTTTAGAACAAGTAACGTGGGACCTGTTTCGTACAGCCGACTGGTCCAGTGGAGCCGGAATCAGGAAGTGAACGAAGGAATTCGTCTTGTGGCTTTCTAGGGAAGTGTCTGGCTGGAGAAAGCCGATAGTTGCAGTTTTTTTTATGGCAACACTGCGTTCAAATGTCAATGCGTGAACTGTCGTTACAATTTAACCGCCTATTTGTTTTGTTTGAAAGGTTATCGATGGAAATCTTTGCGATTGCGAAGCTAGCTATTTATTTGTGCTTTTCTATTTTGAATCTCTATTGATAATAGATCTGCAGAGAAACAGATATGAGGTAGGTAGGTAGGCGAGACTTAAGTGTTACTAGAGCAAAATAAAGATGATTTTTAGTCATTTCGTCTGTGTGTTTTCATGTTTCCAATCCACCCTCACCACAAAGACCCTTTACGTCCCACTGCTGGGTACAGGTGCCTCCTCCACCGCCAGAGGGTTTGGATTATGTATGTGCTAGCTTCTGCCCGCGACTTCGTCCGTGTGAAATTCGGTTACTATAGCGTTCCCGCAGGGACTAAGCGTTTTTCGTGGATAGGTAAATTTCGATTTAGTCAGTAATAGCTTAGACTTCCTCGAAACCAGCAATGTATATGACTACTACTGACTGGAATATTCTCCGCCATCTTGAACTATCATCGTCATATTTCATCTAATTTACAGAAAACTATAACAAATTATATACTTAAACCTTTCTCAAGAACCACTCTATCTATTAAAAAAACCGCATCAAAATTCGTTGCGTCGTTTTAAAAATCTAATCATACATAGGGACGGACAGACAACGAAGCGAATTTGTTTTATGCTACCTATGTATTGCTGTATGTAAAACTCTTTATATAAACCTTAGTAACTATGTTAACTAAAAAACCTATTTTACAAAGGCGATTATTGTGACTAGATATACTGTGTATGATGTATTTTTATCATTTTTATTTTTACTATGACATATAAATCGGTTTTATGAATAAATGAGTATGAGTATGAGTATAATTATGTAGTTTCCACCCGGGCTTCGTGCGAATTGGGGACTTACTCACAGATCTTGATCTAGTTCGCAGAAGCGTGCAGGTTTCCTCACGATGTTTTCCTTCTTCAAAAAGGTTTAAATGTAATTTCGCGCATGTATGGTATGGTTTCTTAATGGGGGAAGATAGGATTTCGGTGTCCATGGGCCGCAGTGACCACTTGTCATCAGGGTTGAATTTCGCATTTAAAATACCTAAGAATGTCCAGTAGTGGACAGCAATAGGTTGATGATGATGATGAAGTAATAGTTTGGAGGGTACGCTTAATTTAGTATTCAAATGCAATAAAAATATAGTTAAAAATCGGTACCTACCTACCTAAGTGATTACAAAATTTTAGTACCTAGTTGATTTTTTAATTTATTTCTTTGTTACGATTTCCTCACAACATGCATAACTAATAACACGTTATATTTAGGTAGGTACACGCGTTTACAATGGTAATTACTTACTACTTACAAGACTCGTATCATAAACAACTATTATACAATCGTTGCATAACATTGAGAATGAGAGCTCTCGACGTCAAGTTGAGTTCAAACAAAAGAGATGCTAGATAATTGGATATAAATATTTATTACCAAAAATAGCTAATGGGGAACACTTGTTAGTATACTTAAGTAATTAAAAAAACATTTTTTTTTCATTACACTTTCGTGAATGTGTCACAGAAGCTCACGTGTGCCAGATTTCAACTAAACCGGTTCAGTATATTTGGAGCATATTGTAATAGGCACACAAACAGGGCATGACATAAGAGTTTTTAAGGTAGGCATATAACTTAGTTATAATTATAACTCTTAGGCATATAAATGTAATTGCGCGATTGACTATCCCATGTTGTTTTTTAAATTACCATTGTTTAAGTCAATTCCGCCGTAATTTTTCCGAATTTAAGTAACCCGTGGTGGCCTAGTGGTTCGACCTACCGCCTCTCATGCAGAGGGTCGGGGGTTCGATTCCGGCTAGCACCTCTAAGTTTACTTAAGTATGTGCGAAATTCAATTTGAATTTACCACTAAGCTTTCCGGTGAAGGAAAACATCGTGAGGAAACCTGCACGCATCTGCGAAGTAATTCAAAGATGAAGTCCCCAATCCGCACTGGGCCCGCGTGGGGACTATAGCCCACACCTTCTCGTGATGAGAAGAGGCCTGTGCCCAGCAGTGGGACGCAAATAGGCTGTAGTAGTAAGTCAATTCAACTCAATTCAATTCAACCATTTATTCAGCAAATTGGCCACATAGGGGCGCGACTTCATCGACTTCGTCCGCGTGGAATTCTATAAAAAGTAGCCTGTATGTTGACAACTACGCCCATAACAAATTTTGTAGCAATCCGTCCAGTAGTTTTCGAGTTAAATCCGGGCATACATACATACATATACATACAGACAATTTTCTAAAAATCATCATTTTGTGTTCAGTATCGTTTATACTCCCCTCGACTTGATAGTTTCTTTTAATTTTCAAGTTTCAGACTTAATAACATTATTATTATTTAAAGATACTTATTAATATAAGTAGTATAAATAATGTTTAATGGACATATTGGCTACAGGTAGGTTCAGCTCAGTTGGTAGTGACCCTGCCCACTGTTCCGGCGGCCGCGGGGTCGAATCCCGCTCGGGGCAAACTTTGTGTGATGAGCACGAATGTTTGTTTGTACCCGAGTCATGGATGTTTAGTATTTCTATTTGTATGTATTTCTCTATAATACAAGTATTTATATCGTTGTCTAGTAACCTAGTACAAGCTTTGCTTAGTTTAGGTCAATTTGTGTGAAATGTCCCAATATATTTAGGTATTTATTTATGGACGGACGCTCCATATTCCTGTGTACCGATTCGAATAGAGCCCCTGAATTTAATATCTATTGCGCAGGTACGCGATGCAATAGGGATGACGACAGGGTGAAGAAATCGAAATTTTAATTAGTCCGTCAGTCAGGTAATAAAAAAATTTTAGACACGTATTTTTTGTTTTATCAAATTAACAAAGAATGACTAAGTTAAAACGCATTAAAGTTGGAGAGGGGGGGCTAACTACGTCACTGTTAGGTATAAATCGTACCTAACCGTAACGTCACGCGACATTTCAACTCAATATATCTCCGTATAAGTTTGATTACGTGAAAAAAGAACAAATACGTGTCCAATAATTACCAATAATCTTCCTGATAGACTAAGGAAAAAAGGTTGTCGTCATCCCTATTCTTTTCTTACGAACAAACAAAGAACGGGATGCAAGCTAAGTACTGTAGTTAAACCTTGAAAAAGAAACCCGTCAAGATGTTTCCCAAATCGTCTTTCTTTATGTAACCTTCGCCAAGAACGTTACAGAACCAATTGACAACTATATCGAGAAGGATCGGTATGTTTGTTTGGACATCCCGGTGAAAGTGCGACGTTCATTAACACGTTTCGCACTTGTAACTGTTACGTAACTTGGTTACGTAACGGCGTCTGACCGCGGACGTCCTGAGATACCGTATCCTTTATATAAGGACTGTCCTTAAATGGTGTACATTTTTTTTGTAATTCACTACACCCACTCGGAAGGAAATGAGAACTGTAGAAAGTTGTGTTACAAAACATTTTATTTCCAAATATAACTTCGGATATGTTTACTCAAGCGCGCCAAAACACCAAGTCCGACGTTTTGATGGCATCATCATCATCATCATTTCAGCCGATAGACGTCCACTGTTGGACATAGGCCTCCCCCAAGGCGCGCCACTCAGACTGGTCCTGTGCCACTCGCATCCACCGCGTCCCCTTTACAAGGTCGTCGCTCCATCTTGTTGGAGGCCTACCGACAGCTCGTCTACCGGGTTTGACGGCATAAGAAACTAACAACTCTGTAAGCCCCACTTGCATCAAGCCGTTAACCTCGGGTTAATCGCTTAACTCAGATTGATTTGTAAGAATTTGACGTGGGTTAAGAGGCTAACCCGAGGTTAGGGGCTTGGTGGCAGCAAGTGGGGCTAACAAACTCAAATTGACCTAGGTCAACTCAATTATTGGCTTGTAATTAGGCCTTCTACTATCTAAAGTCCCGCGCCTTCACATTTCAAAACGCTTCAATGTATTTAAAAAACACCACCAACACTCTCAACACATGCAAGCGAGCTGAGACAGCCATAAACTATGCGTTGAGAGTGATGGTGGTGCTTTTTAAATAATAATAAAAAAATTAAAGCGTTTTGAAATGTGAAGGCGCGGGACTTTAGAAGATCTCTATGTGCACTAGAAGACGATTTAATACATATTTAATTATTGACGTCCCACTGCTGGGCACAGGCTTATCTCATTTACGTTAAGGTTTGGCCTATAGTTCCCACGCGGGCCCAGTAGGAAGTTCGGACATCCTTGGATTGCTTTGCAGGTGCGTGCAGATTTATCTCATTGGTAAATATAAAGAGAACTTCGCAGTTTAGGCCGTTCCCGGACCCAGCATCGTCAAATTGCTCATGTAAGATCATAAGTACTTTTCTAAGAATTGTTAAAAGTTAGAAATTTGAAAAAACACATGATATATTTGATTATATCATCCTTACATTGACCTTTCTTTAATCCAACTTTACTCCAGTTTATTATATCAAACAATGTAAAACTAAATATAAAAGAAAAAATATCCATATTATATGCATATATTGACAGCTTTATAAATGCCATGTTTTAGACGGTATTTTTATAGAAATTAAAACGCGTTAAAAACTAACTAAATCGGGCGTTCTGTGCGTAGCGCTTTCTCTTTCACTCGTTGCACGAGTGACAGTGACGGCGGTTCGAGCCGGATTCGAACCCCCGACCCAACCCTCTGCATGAGAGTAGATCAAACCATAAGGCTAATACGGCATTTTATTTACTAAACATCCATGATTATTGAATATAAAAATTGTACCTAAGTATCATTACGCAAAGTTCACCCTTAGTTGGAAATAAATGAGATCATTGTAATTAATGACTAAAAATAGGGTTGTTACATAAGTATTTGTGGTAAATTTAAAGTTCTATTTAACTTGTAATCGACTAATAAAAATTAGTTTAGAGTATAATTAATTAGTTATGTTTTTTTTAGATATTTGTTAAACTCCACCTGGACGTCTATACTTATTATAGTCGGAAGTTCCTAACTATAACATAGATTTAGGGCACTGATCTAGAATCTAAATTGATCATTTCGATATGACAACAATGGCGGTGTATGTTCGTGATGAAAGTGAGAATCGGAAAAAAATGCGTTTTATGAAATAATAAGTTATCTAGTTCAATACAGTAAATATCTTCCCATTGCTGATCAAAAGCCTTTTCCCTTCACGATAATTAGAAAAAGCAAACAAAGGGAATTCGGCACAAAGATACCTAGTTAATTGGACTAAAAATATAGGATAATAGCGTACTTTTTATCGAAGTAAAAGCAGACGAAGTCGCGAACAAAAGCTAATAATAAACAACCAAGCACGTTGACAAAAATAGAAAGCTACATTTTCATATAAATAATTCAAGTCCTGGCGGTTGCAAATATTATTTCCGTATCCACTGGCAAGTTGTGCAATAGTTGACCATAAAATGCACGCACGGACACCCAACACTGCGTTATATTATATTTAAATGCGTGATCGAAACGAGGTCGTGGTTCGTGACCTAACGGACGCAGTGCGATATAGCGCTTCGTTATGTAATCGAATCGGAGCCATGTCGCATACGTCACGTCATACCGTGCAATAGGCCTACTTCGTACGTGATGAGATGACGCTGATGACATCATTCGGTAGGCTAACGATAACACGAATTTCGTTTTGAATTAGTTGTCCGCCCTGATTTTGAAAACTTCCGTTACTGATTCACTGACTGATGACAACGCATAGCCTGAAGTGGGGGTCGTAAGAAGCTGGGCATGTACCTTTTGATGATGGTAGGGTAACCGTCTTTCCCCGCTAACCTGCCGCCAAATAGCAGTGCTCGCATTGTTGTGTTCCGGTAGGGGGTTAAGGCAGCCGGTGAAATTTCTGGCACAGAGGCATTCCATCTTAGGCCTCGGGGTAGGCAACGCATTCGAGTTCTTATGGTTTCTTAATGGGGGATCCCTTACCATCAGGTGCGGCTGTGCGCTCGTGTGCCTATACAAATGACATAAAAAAACCTAAACCTTGATAACATGAAAAGAATAAAAATAAATTCAAAAGATTATTAAAAAAACACTACTTTGATATTATATAAAAACTTATCCTAATATTAATATTAGTATATAACCTAGTAATTAATGGCTAAGATATTAATGTATAATTGATAAATATTCGTGATCCCGCAGTCAAACTGTACTCCAGTTTTGTGGGACTATTTTTATTCATTCAATTGTATTTGTTCTCAATAAATAAATAAATAATAATAATAAAATAAATTCTATTTTAGTTGAAAGTGTACTAGAAACCTTAAAGATTTCTATAGACAATGATCGGATGAAAGTCAGCTTTCAAAGTGAAAAAAATTATTGATTGTTTGATAGGTTGTCGATAAGCGAGAGACAAGCTGACATCGAATAAAATCGTGTAGCCACCAATAAGCACATTGAGAACAAGAAAGGTATTATGTGTCTTTTTCTGTTGTTTATATTGAGCCTTGAGCACCGTAATTATGGTGCTAAGTTCATAGGCACGATTAGAACATTGTTGTTGACAAGAAATAACAGTATTGTTTTCACTATTATGAGTCAATAGGTATTGTATATTTCAAGCAAAATGTTGTATAATATTGTGGATTCCCCAAGAGAACACACAAGTTTTTCAGTAAGAGTTCAATACGATTGGCGCACATAATATCGCAAACGGATTCCCAAAGGCAATACAGGGGCTATATTCGAAGTCTTAAAATAGGGATCGTTCCCCATGAGTCGTACAAAGCGATGCCCTAAATCTTTTCTTGTTCGAAACTTTCTGCTAAACTTTGGAATTCCCTCCCTGCGTTTATGTTTCCCAGTTCCTATAATCTTGGTGTATTCAAGTCAAGAGTGAATAGGCATCTTCTGGGTAAGCGTGTTCCTGTTCCACATTGGACCTTATCATTATTTTCCATTAGGTGTGATTAGGGTCAAACGCAAGCCCATTCGTAAAAAATTTTGCCTGCGGCACCTCCAAGTCAGTAATTGGCAGGAGGTGACGCAGGCAGGACAGCTAGGGTCCAGTGGCGAAAGCTCGTTTCGGAGGCCAAGATCCATTTTGGGTCGCTGAGCCAACCTAGTTAGTTAGTTTTTTTTTTATATCGATGGTATAGGCATATGAGCGCACAGCCCACCTACCTAATGGTAAGTGGTCACTGCAGCCCATGGACACCGAAATCCTTTGGCTCCCCATTAAGAAACCATGAGATCTCTAATGCGTCTCCTGCGTTATTCGTTTTTATTTTTATATCTTGAATATTTTTCAGGTTAGGTATATTTCAGAAAATACCTACGCGAAAAGTGACCTTTCTCTCCTGATCTCCGAAACTAAAATACCTAAAATTATGAAATAAAAATATGAAAGACAGCCAGCTTCTGTGGAAAATTTGCTAAACTCAAATTTTAGAAACACCCCATAGAACCATTTTTGGTCGCAAATTTTCAAAAGGTCGCAGATTAGTAACAGTGTCGTAACTTTAACTAAATTTAATGGATTTTGGTTGCAGCATGTAAGTGTCAGCACATTGAACTGAAAACATTTAAGAACTCCCTGGATATAAACATATGTAAACCTATTATCAGTAGTTAAGACTGTCTGCCTAATGATTCGGAAAATTAACAATGTCTAATACAAGAGAATTTTTTTTTGGAAACTTCCTTTTCAATTTTCGCGAAAGTTTCCGGAAATTTCTATGAACGTTCCTAATGTTTTGAGGATGTGCATGAAAATTACTAGAAACAAATTACACTAAACTTCCGTTCAGTATTTCAAGAGCAAAACACCCATAGTTACACTCGCAATTAAAAATAACGTATAGATGGGAAAATGTATGGCAATAAGCCGTTATTTAAACTACGACTTCTCACCCATTTGTTTACATTCAAACAAAAGATTAGCACCTGTCAGTTTAAACGTTTAAAAAATTAACACGCAAACACGTAAAAATCATTTGCTCACAAAATAATGTTTACATAACTACCCGGTGTTTGGTTGTTAAAAAGAAATGACTTCCGTAAATATACAAGCGGTTCTACGAAATATAGAAGCTATATAGTTAAGTAACTATAGCTTCTGCTCGTGGCTTTATCTCTGTGGAATTTCCTTTAAGTTTTCACCCCCTACGGGTTCATCCCTCTCAGTACTGAATAAGTAGACCCTCTGTCTATTCAGTACTGAATATCCCTAAGTAGAGAGATACTTTATCACTTAAAAAAAACGAGAAAAGAAATCGCTCTTCTCACTTTTAGTGATTCTATTGGGTTGATATCCCAATAAAGTCTTCTTAAATAGGGAGAAATATCTCTGGGTATGGGATATTTATACAGTATCGAATAGAGCCGCAACATAAGAAACACTTTTTTTACTTTGTTTATGATTGTCACGGCAAGATTTGTGTAAAAAGTGGAGGTACATATTTCCATAAAACTTCATGTAATCCTTCTATTTCAGGCAGCTAGGTCTTACATAACACACGTATGACGAATTCACTAATTACCTATACCGAATTTTCGTTATACCTTAAACATGTTTAGAAAATTACAAAGAATCAAATTGACGATGCACTTTTTGAAGCACCGAGTCCAAACGACAAAAAAAGACGCGGTAAAATTTTCAAAGTCCCTCGCGTGTTTCGGTGAAGGAATAATAGTTTTAGATATGTGTAGATGTTATAAACTAGATCACTGACCACTAGTCTCCGTGCCCCTCGCATGGTGGCGGGTTTGATGCTCGATCGAGGCCGGAACTAACTCTGGGGACCGCCTTGAGAGATCGTATATATACGAAGCCCTCGCGCGGGTGGGGCGCTGCCACTTTCGCTGCCTCTGCGCTCCCGGGATTTGAAGCGACAAATGTGAACCAGATCTGTTTTTTTTTAATGCTAAAGGCGGAACGGGCTGATGGGAAGTAGGTACCGCTGATACATTGGCATGGCAACACTTCCCTCATTGGCTCCTGACAGAACCATGGAAGTAGTAACTAATAACTGGAACTGCTTGCTGACAAAAAAGCTTCGGGTGAAATTTTGGCCACGTTTTTGGATTGTGATTGTGAACGAAAACGACCTTCAGTCTCACGTCTTTAAGCTCGATTTTTATTGTTTCGAAATTGACATCACTCGCTCCAGATATGTACCTCCATGTTCTGAACCTACATTTTACCAATTACCAATGCGTTGCCGGTTCTCGAAGGAAGGATTGGCACCCAGAGGTTTTTTCGGAATGGTAAGATCGGGATAGAGAGCGTCCCGTTCCCTAAATAAGAGTAAATTTGGTGCCTATTAAATATTAATGTAGCCGTGCTTAGGTAATATTAATTACCATCAGGGAGAATAATAGTTGACCCGTGAACTACGTGTCACCGGAGATTCCTTTTGTGATGAGCACGAATGTTTCAATTACGAATATAATGGTATAGGCAAACGAGCGCACAGCCCACCTGATGGTAAGTGGTCACTGAGGCCCATGGACACCGAAATCCGTTGATCCCCCATTAAGAAACCAAGAGATCTCGAATGCGTTGCCTACCCTGAGGCCTAAATAGCCTCTGTGCTAGAAATTTCACCGTATTTTTTTATTAATATTAAGTAGGTACTAACTTACGGTCATTATGGATGTTTAGTATTTATATTCGACGACAGGTTTGGCTCAGTTGGTAGTGACCCTGCCCACTGTTCCGACGGTCGCGGGTTCGAGTCCCGCTCGGGGCAAACTTTGTGTGATGAGCACAAATGTTTGTACTCGAGTCATGGATGTTTAGTATGTATATATGTATGTATTTCTCTATATAAGTATTTATATCGCTGTCTAGCACCCATAGTACAAGTAGAAAAACATAGTAAAAAATTAAAAATAAACTACAAATAGCTACAAATAAATTAAATTTACAGAAATAAGCGAAATAAAAATGAATGAATGAATTAATTAAATCACTTAATTATTTATTTATATTATGTATTTATTTCTTTACATAAGTATTTATTTCGTTGTCTATAGCACCCATAGTACAAGCTTTGCTTAGTTTGGGGCTAGGTCAATTTGCGTGGAATTGTCCCAAGATATTTATTTATATATCTTGCTAAATAGATATCTTATTTTATCTCTCCCTATCCCTATGGACTATTTCGAATAGACCCTCCCGTCATCCTCATGTCCACTGCTGGACATACATACATTATCATCAGGTGCCACCGTATAGGTAGTGTAGCTAGGGGCTCGAGAACTGCCTGGATCTATTTGGCTGAATCTTTTTTTAGTTTGTTCCCTGTGATTCTGGGAAGGTTTATTTAGAAATCAAAAAAATCGGGTACAGTCGTATAAAGGAACAGCAAGAAAAGAAGAAAACAACTTTGTATGGGCAGCAGGTGAAATTTCTGGCACAGAGGCGTTCCTTCTTAGGCCTCAGGGTAGGCAACGCATTCGAGCTCTTATGATTTCTTAATTGGGGATCATAGGATTTCGGTCATTGCTCGCAGGACTGATGGCCGATGGGGCCGGAAAGTTCTCGAGTGGCACCCGCGAACCGGGAGACGAGCTGTCGGTAGGCCTCCAACAAGATGGAGCGACGACCTCGTGAAGGTCGCGGGAAACCGGTGGAAGCAAGTAGCACAGGACCGGTCTGAGAGCCGAGGGGGAGGCCTATGTCCAGCAGTGGACGTCTTTCGGCTGAAATGATGATGATGATGATGAGGATTTCGGTGTCCATGGTCCGCAGTGACCACTTACAATCAGGTGGGCTGTGCGCTCGTTTGCCTACACCATTGGTATAATAAAAAAAATCGCGTTTGGGTGATACTAACTCCACCGGGCCAGCTAGTAAGTGTATAAATATTGAATTAAATGATTTTCTGATTTCTATTGACCCTGGCCACCCCATTTATATTTGCGCATGACCTTCCGTTAAATTAAATGTATTCTGAGTATGTACGAGTAGTTCGATTGCATGAAATTACGCATGGCCCTACCATAGATTACGTAATGGTTACTACGTGCAAAGCGGGGAGTAGGGCATTCACAACGTCATAAGCATTATAACGGCGAAAATTCTAGCTTATAACCATAGTTTGCTTGCAGGGTCCGTCCAGATGAATGCCACCGTCTTACTAATCTGCCGCCAAAAAGCAGTGCTCGCACTGTTGTGTTCCGGTAAGGGAGTACCTAAGGCAGCCGGTGAAATTACTGGCTTCTAGGCGTACAATCTTAGTCATTGGAGTTGGTGATACATTCTTATGTCCCTTATGTCCATGGTCTGTGACAATATACTTACCATCAGATAGCATGTGGTGTGCTCTTGCCAATTAACAAAATAAATATAAACTGCCACTCGCTTTAAGCCCTAACCCCTTATATATTTTGGTTACTTTTGGTAGTATAAAACATCATCATGTATTACAAGAGAGATCAGCCGTGGAAGCTACAGAATATATATAAACTAAAGTCACAGAATATATATAAACTAAAGCTTTAGTACATTACTGCAGAGACCGGTAAGTAAGCCATACTGGCCAAGTATGATATTGACGGACCGAGGCGCCAGCCGAGGTCCGGCTACATATGCGGCCAGTATGGCTCTTACGGTCGAAGCAAGTATAGTGCTTTTCTCAAAAATGAAACACGAATAAAAGACAAAAATATATTTAAGAAATATTGAAGGTTACATTCATATTTGGGCACTTGCTAGTACTACACAACGAAGCATGGAATATACTGCCCATAAGCTTGACGGCTGCATTATTTGGCGCAGATGGTTAAAATAAGCCAGGAACACATTCTCTGACCAATTATAAGCTTTATTGTCTTCCTTCCACTTAATGAACTTTTCGTAATTTTTTAATTATCTCTCCTTTGACTTAGGTGGAAGTAAATTATTTTTGGCTAACTCCGCCTCTGCTTTTAAGTGAGGAGGAGTGCCGTCCATATTGGAATCTGACTCACTTGAACTCATTTTATTCAAAAATGTATTCAATAACACGAACAAAATATGTTTTACTTCAATTCAATTCAATTCTTGTGGTTATGGCTCCATCGAGATTTTCGATGATATGTTTTACTTAAAATCCCGCCTTAGCTCTAGCGCCTAGCCGACTGTCATTACGTTTTTTTTTATAAAGACTGCGTTTAGTTATTTGCACTGAGTTACTTGCACTGTTGCCAATCTCATTTTTTATTGGTAATATTTCATAATTTTTACATTGTAGAACTAATGTTCATGATTTTAACTTTAACTCAGACCTCTTTTTTTATAATATAAAACAGGTATTCCGAAGTCAACAATTATCTTAACTGTTTCCGCCTTTTTACACACTACAATTGTGAATTAAACGCAGCATGCATACGTTCCGCGCACAAAACTTGTCGATAGGTTTTTTTTTTTAAATATTGGATCATGTGTTTTTTATACGTACTGCCTATTGCGCTGACCTATTTTAGTTTTTTTATTGTTCTTAGTGAATATAATGAAACATTTTGTCATGTGCAAAATAAAAAGTACGTATGCTTTAATAAATATGTAAATTTAAAGTGAAATGTCGTTCAAGGTAATTATTTTTTATCCTTTATCTATTTTAAATTTATATACGACCTCAGCACCTAATCCTTTGTATTGGTTGGTGGCGATGTAAAAATGTGCTTCGAAATTCAAATAACATGATACGTAATGGAATTACATACGTACTTACTGGACAATTATTGATTCCAAATTCAAAATCTCGCTATTTACTGGACACTTCCAATAAGCCTTCGGTATGACCTATTACTGGATCCTTTTTAGCGATGTTATGGCAACATTACATAGCATTTTTGAGAAATATTTATTAACTGTGGCATAGTCATAGACGTAAATAATATAGACCCGGTCTAACGTACACGTAATATGTCCCCACTTCCACGGTGTCCAATCCAAAGTTCTGTCACCGAGCGCGCGTGACAATAAGCTTTTTAAAAAAAAACTTTTTTCGAAACTGTTTCTCAGTAACTAAAAACTCGTCTCGTTGTTGAAAAAATGTGACCCAGCTTTAGTGTCACGATATAAGTTAAACTTTGGATTGGACACCAAGGAAGTGGGGAAACATGACATGTATCTACTCGTACGTTAGGCCGGGTCCATACGAAGTATTATTTATGTCTATGGGCCTAGTGGTTTGACCTATTACCGCCTCGCCTCTCATACAGAGGTTCGCGGGGATAATGTACCCTATGATTCGGGGTTTCGAATTTCTGGCACCTACAAATTTACTTATGTGCGAAATTCAACTCGAATTTACCACTGAGCTTATCGGTGAAGGAATACATCGCGAGGAAAGCTGCACGCAACTGTGAAACAATTAATGGATCCGCGCTAGCTGTTGTGGGGTACCTATAGGTAGTATGATTTCAACAATAGATTAAGTATTATTTAACAATCAAGATTGATTTTAGAACAGGAAATGTTTTAAATACACTCAATGAAAACGGGTCACTTCGTACCTATAGGATTTTCCGTACAGTGACCCGTTTTCATTGCTGTTGGGTGTATATGCGTCCATTTCAGCCGAAAGACATCCACACATTTAAATACTTATCCAATCATGATAGCTTTTCCAATTTGCTGTTTTTAACAAACTTCGTCAGAAGGAGGATTACGTTTGTCGAGTGAATCATCATCATCATCATCATCATTTCAGCCGAAAGACGTCCACTGCTGGACACAGGCCTCCCCCAAGGCTCGCCACTCAGACCGGTCCTGTGCTACTTGCTTCCACCGGTTTCCCGCGACGTTCACGAGGTCGTCGCTCCATCTTATTGTCGAGTGAATGTAAACTTTTGCACGCTCTGTAGCCAGTCTTGATGACTTGTGAGAAAGGCGGTCTTAAACTACGCCGGGGCCCTTGGGCACACAAGAATTTGGGGCCCTTTTGGAAAGTAAAGAAAAGTAACATTTTGAAGCAAGTGCGAGAAGTTTGTCATTTTATCACGAGTCCCTAGTTATATTGGTGCGAGCGAAAGCGAGCGTTAACACTGGGGACGAGTGAAAATGACAATATCGCACGTGTATCAATCGACATTTTTTAATACATTTGCGAAAAAACAGAATAAAGAAATAAACGAACAGAATGAAGCTCAAAAAGCTTTACGCACTAGTTCGTAAAAAACAACTTTAAGCACGCTCACTAGCTGTCAAAAAACAAAAAGCGCTGATTCGGAAATGACAAACTTTTGGCACTTTAAACAGCTATCGAAATGTTTACTTTTTGAGCAACTGTATTAGAAAGCTATTTATACTTCGCTTCGCGACTTCGCTTGCATGGAATTCAGTTCGGTTATTGCGTTCCCGGGGGAACTATTCGTCTTTCCGGGATGAAAAGTGCCAGTAGTAGTGTCCTTTGGGGCCCCCTGAGGACGGACACGGCCTATATGAGCACGATTTCAAACACAATTCGAATGAAGTGTCAATGTTTGCGTGCGAGGACGTCTGTACACTTGTAAATGTGTGTGTACCAGTACGCGGGCCAACGATTCACTCTCCATCTCCGGAACACATGAGGAAATGAGGGTGAGGGCGAGTTGGGCGCGAGTTGCGCCTCTTCACGCTTCAACCGCTGGACCGATTGAGATGAAACTTGGCATGGAGATAGTTGGGGTCCCGGTAAAGGACACAGGAATAAGAATAAGAATAAAGAACATTTATTGTCACACACAAAAACAAGCAAATCACCAAAAAAAATAAAAAAAACAAACAAACAATATTCACGTGTGACAAAGGAACGGGCTCAGCGTGTGCTGCGAGTGCGAGCGCAGCGCTGGTTTTCAGCCCGCCCCTTTTTCCACAAATACCACTTACACAGTGCGGGTAGCCTAAACTACTAACTACTTTTTATCCCGAAAAAAAACGCATAGTTCCCGGATGTTGCGGTCAGAAGCTAATAATATTATAAATATGGATTTGCTGGAAAAAACGTTGGATCTAGAATCTTTCCTTGAACACAGACGCCGATACATTACATAATAGTGTTTAACGTCGTGGCGAGGGAAGATACAAGTTTAATGTCTTCCGCAACGAGGCTGCCCCTTGACCCTTGATTTCTAGAGGAAGCGAACTGTACTGGGGTCTTATTCGAGACTACTACTAACTTACTTACTTTTGTATGTATGTTCCGCGATTACTCCGTCAATTGTGAACCGATTTCGATGTTTTTTTTTTATCGAAAGGGTGTACCTCCGTTTCGGTCCCATTTTAATTTGGTTCAATTCTGATGATAGGATCCGAAAAATATACTTACGAAGTACGTTATATCCGTGGCTTAAGGTACATGCTCAGTACTTACTTGTCATTTGTTACGTAATAGTAGTTGGCGTTAAAATTGCAACGGTATATATAGCGAAGATTGAAATTACGCACTCACTGGACACTACAAAATATTCTTTACTGTTTTTTTTTATAACTCTGTCTAATCTGTTCATTGTATTTTAGTCTTTATATATCAATACATCTATTTTATATACCTTTCTTAACGTCATTAACTTCAAACCTACCTAAACTAGCTGCTATCAAACCAACCACTTAATCACCACGCACTCACACATATGCATTCACTCATATGCTCAAACACACACACACACACACACACACACACACACACACACACACACACACACACACACGTCCGTTCACCCATGCACTTACTGTTCCCATTGCATGATCTTAAAATATTAATTGTCTCGTAGTTTTTGTTTTTTTTTCCTGTTATTCTTCTTTATTTTATTTTTATTCTCCATAATGAACAAAATTTTTGTTAGTTTGACGCAGAGGACTCAATAATAGCAGCAATAATATTCCGAAATTGGTCACTTCGTGACAGGCATCGCCTAGTGAAGGACCAAGTGTCAATATTTTTGTATCCCAATGTTTTTTGGCAAAATAAATCAATTTTTATTTATTTATTTATTTAAACTGTTTGCATGCGGTGTCCCGGGTGTCCGCCTATAAGTAGCTGTGCAATTAGCTATAGAACCACTCACATGTAATATTTTATAAGAATGTAACATTGTAACTGCTGTTGGTAGACCAATAAATAAATAAATAAATGTTACGAGGTTTTATCCCGAAAGTTTGCAACGTCGCATATAGCTGTCAAATGTTTCGCTGTTTTTATTAATTTCTCGTTAGTACTGAATTAAAAAAGAACTTATCATTCTATGGTTGAACGACGCGTCTCGTTTTATACCTATTTGTTGGTTAGGCATTCTAATGATAAGAACACATTAAAATGCATGGAAAATGTGATGGAAACTTTTCAAAAGATAGTACTTGGAAGTACT
Organism: Aethes cnicana; assembly: GCA_963971205.1. Lineage (NCBI taxonomy): Eukaryota > Metazoa > Arthropoda > Insecta > Lepidoptera > Tortricidae > Aethes > Aethes cnicana. The sequence continues at coordinate 7,913,875 of OZ020295.1, read as the reverse complement.
AATCCTAAAAATTTCGTGTTCCTATGATAATTGTTGCAATGCATACTTAATGTTTTATTCAACCATAGAGCGATAATTCATGCTTTCATTCAGTAGTATTGAGAAATTAATGAAAACAGCGAAATATTTGACAGCTATTTGCGACGTTGCCAACTTTCGGAGTAAACCCTCTTAAGATAACAACTTTCTCTACTGAATTTGGCCGTATCTGTCAACCTGATTTTTTTTATACTTAAGAATTTTCCGAAAATATATAAGTACGAATAATAGGAGCTATGCTATACATGGTGGGTCAAAAAATAATGGCAAATAATTAACCCACAGTATCGGCTATCGATTCTAAGTATATTGTATAGGTCTTTAATTTTTTTTGAGTTGGTAAAAAAAAAAAAAATTGTATAGGATTCAGGCGTCGCTCACACAATCAATCCCATATACAATTTTTTTTTTACCAACTCGAAAAAAATTAAAGACCTATACAATATACTTAGAATCGATAGCCGATACGGTGGGTTAATTATTTGCCATATTTTCTGACCCACCGTGTATAAGACAAACAATTTATTATACGCCAGTTCGTTTTATTCTTTATACTTAGCGCATTGAAATAAAAGATTGTTTTGAAAAAGTTTTATTCATTTTTCATTTATTTATTTACACATAAGAATGGAACCTCGAGGACTGTGGTCTGCTTTAGTACCTTCCTTTCCTCCTGTAACAATTAAAAAACTATACTTAAAAAAAATTATGTCTCGTGATGAGAGAAGCTTGTGCCCAGCAGTGGGACTTACGCTGTGGTGGATAGACGGTGCATGCAGTGGCGTATCTAGATACGTCCAAAAGAAAATGGGAGCCCTTTCGGAGCTCGGGGGGAAAAACAGAACTGAGGTCGAGGGGCCCGGTACACTGCCCCGCACAAAAAAAGGTGCATGCCCCTTAGTAGTAATACGCCATTGTCTAGCAGTGATAAACATAAAGACCCCATAAAGTATGTACTAACTGATCGTTTTCTTCCATCTGGTCAGCCATGTATCGGCCGGTAGCGAAGCCGCCAACGGCGCCTATAGCTGCTCCCAATCCGGCCCCCACCACTGTGCCCACCCCTGGGCACCCACAGGTCCCCAACGTAGCACCCAGCTTCGCCCCTGCAATGGAGACCCAAATTAGAGAGAAAGAGAGACCGTTACCGATCCCCACTGCACCCAAACCCTCAAGGGCGATGTACCTAGTCGTGTATGCAAGATTAGCATGTTAGAAAGAGATATGGCATCTTGAGCTGTGGCCTTCGATGCGCAGAAGTCGAAAATAAGGTCTCATAGGCGGACGGGCGCAGGACGCAGGACGCGTTGCCGTGCGCGCACGCTATTTGGCCCTTCAGTCGAAAACATACCCAGAAATCCCCTCTACTTTCACTCACCGCACCTGCTTGGCTCGTTGGCAGTCAACAGTCAATGTCTGACAGTTCCAGTGTGACTACTTGACTAGTGTGAGAGAGTGTGCGCAAGCGAGCAGATTAATAGTAGTTTATGTAACTGCTACATAATAAAGGTCCTTAAACACGAGTGGGGTTTTATAAATCCTCTAAGATGCTTCAAAATCTGTCTGTCAGTGTCTCAAATTCGATTTTACCCATGTTTGGAAACTGTAGCCGAAAAAAAAATTAAAACCGACTTCAAACTTCTACAAAGTCGGTGTCAAGTGAACCGACCCAAAGCTGATGACAATCTTATAGTGAACTTGACTCCGACGTTTTAGGCTGTCGGAGTTTGAAGTCAATTGTTATTTTTTTATTGAAGAAATTTTTTAGTTCTAAAGTTGCCTTACCGGCTGCACCGCCGCCGGCGGCGCCTGTCATGGTACTTGAAGCCACCACTGCGTCACGCTCAAATTTAGAAATTTTCTTCGGCATTTCTGAAAGAGCCAAGGGAGGGTCGACGTCAACTTTTACCCTATTCCGTTGTATCATAGAGAAATGATACAAGAAGAGTGAGAGCCAATATAGTGCGTGCTCCAAAACCCGGGTTAACACTAGATCGACATCTAGCGTCCAGTGGCTGAACCCCGATTACCTGACCGTTTAGCCGTTGCTACCGCTACTTGAAGATAGATGGTGAGCTGAACGCAAAGTGTATTTCTAAACAAAATGCAACTAATATTTTAACTAGAACTCTTTTTTGAAATCCTCTGCGATTTTGGGTTGTAAGTTGTAAACTGTTAAGCAATAAAATATGTTTTGCGTTCGGCTCGCCATCTAGCTTCAAGTAGCGGTAGCAACTGCTAAACGGTCGGGTGATCGGGGTTCAGCCACTGGACGCTAGATGTCGATCTAGTGTTAACCGCCGGGTTTCGGAGCACGCACTAAAGTATGGGCTCTTCCACTCTTCTTGTATCATTTCTCTACGGTTGTATTAAGGTCCACAAGTGTAAATACATATCTATTTGACATGGACTGGACATCCAGGGTTCGAGATATAAAGCTATATTGTCAAAAAATATAGAAAAATATGGCCCTCCTGCGAAGACCGCAGAGGGTCATAGCCTCGAGGGCATGCAGGGCGTACCGCACGGTCTCGTACACGGCTGCGACCCTCCTTGCACGTGACCCTCCGTGGTCGCTGCAAGCTGAGGTACTCGCGGAGGTGTACGAATACCGTGCCGCCCTGCGGGGAAGGGGGGACTTCCCCAGTTTCAGGGAGGTGCAGGAATTGCGGGAGGTGGCGCAAGCTGCCATCCTTCCGCGGTGGAGGGACGAATTGGGATCCGCCTCGGCTGGCTTGGCGACCGTTGGGGCGATATTGCCCCATCTAGATCGCTGGGTTGCCCGGCGGTGGGGGCCTATGTCCTTCCACCTGGTGCAGATGCTCACTGGACACGGAGTCTTCGGGGAGTACCTGTACCGCGTGGCGTGCCGGGAAGAAACTCCGGCCTGCCACGAGTGTGGCGCACAGGTAGACACCATGCGTCACACTGTGGAGGAGTGCGCGGCCTGGGCGAGCGAGCGGAGCGCTCTGGCCGCCGTCGTGGGGGGAGACCTTTCGCTGTCGACCATAGTTGGCAGGATGCTGGACAGTGAAAGGTGCTGGGAGGCGATGGCCTCTTTCTGCGACGCCGTAATGTCACGGAAAGAGGCCGCGGAGAGGGAGCGCGAGGACGATCCCCTCGCGCCTCCTCTCCGCCGGAGGACCTAAACGCCCCACCCTAGTGAACCGGGCAGAGGGGTGGGGGGGCCCCAACGCCCGCTTGATGTCCACGGAGTCTGAGCGCCCCGATATTCTCCCGGGGCGCTCAATCGGAGGAGGAGGGCCCGCAGAATGGGCCCGCTGAGAGCGCTGCGGTAGAATGCGACGACGCGACCCCGCAGCCCTCGCGCACAGAGCGCGGAGGAGAATCGCTGGGGTTTTAGTGGGTATTCCGGCCATTCTGGTCGGCGAGTCCCACATAACCACCTCCCCCCCCCCCTATCCGGGCGGGTGGTATGCGTAAATGCATTTCCCCAGCGAAAACAAAAAAAAAATGCGGGCCCAGTGCGGATTGGGGACTTCACATACATCTTTGAATTGTTTCGCAGACGCGTGCAGGTTTCCTCACGATGTTTTCCTTCACCGAAAAGCTCAGTGGTAAATTCAAATTGAATTTCGCACATAAGTAAACCTAGAGATTCGAGCCGGAATCGAACCCCCGACCCTCTGCATGAGAGGCGGTAAGTCGAACCACTAGGCCACCACGGCTTCAAAATTGATTGTATCTATACATACATACGCGATACGCGCCACGCTCGTGAACGGGTGCTATCTGTGTGGTCCGGTCTGTTCATGCTTGCAAGGACGTTTAAAAATAACCATTAGCTTTAAATATATTACTAAGTCAAACATTTTAAGCGAGAGACCTCATCATGTTCTTATTGACATGTATTAATGAACTCTTTTATACATGATGTATTTCATTATTAATTGACATTTTGAGACTGTCGACATCTATGGAATTTGTATTTATTTGACAATGGAGGCCATCTCTGTAATATTTTTTTTCTGGACCCTTGGAGACTATACCTACATCTCTATGATCTTAGATTTAAGTTTAAGTTAGGGACTATACATCCCTACAATGTAATTTTAGTACGTACCTACGAGTATATGTATATTTTATACATGTAATGTAAATTTTGAAAAAAGGCCTTCTGCTTGAGTTTTTTGTGGCGCTTCTTCTCAAGCAATGGGTCTAAGAAGCGCTGGTAAATTCTTTTTCTGACGTGTAAAAGTGCCCCTATGTGGCCAATTTGCTGAATAAATGATTGAATTTGAATTTGAACATATGTAATCGTATAGAGATGTACTACTACAGACTACAGTAAATCACTCCAGAGGTATTAATAACTCAACCCACTCGATCCAGAGTCCAGGCATAAGTACTCATAATGTACCTACCTACCTACACACTATCTAGAATACAGCGTAATAAGTATTTGACGTCATTATGATACCATGATAACAATTATCCACTCTAATAATTAGGTATTATAAATGTTTAAGTGCTTTTGTTTGTTTGTTTGTCCTTCACGTCAAAACGGGATGGAGCGATTTTTATGAAATTTGGTTTGGAAATGGCTTGTGACCCCGGAAACAACAAGGACACTGTTTATCCCGACATTTTCACGGGAATGGGTTTTCCACGGGTCAAACCATTTTCAAGACTATGTATACTACGTAGGTGCTTTCTAGCTTATACTTTTATCTATTTATTTATACAAGCGATCTCAGTAACGATTTCGACGAAATTTGGAATAGGTAGGTATAGGGCTATCTAAATATATAAAACTCAAAGGTGACTGACTGACTGACTGACATAGTGATCTATCAACGCACAGCCCAAACCACTGGACGGATCAGGGCTGAAATTTGGCATGTAGGTTCCTTAGGGAACGTAGGGAAGCGCTAAGAGAGGATTTTGCGAAATTCCCACGGGAACGGGAAAAAACGGGATTTTACATTTTAATATTTCTGCGCATACGAAGTTGCGGGGAAAAGCTATTATTTATATAGGGCTTTACGGATGCGACAAATCGATCTAGCTAGGTCTCATATCTGCGAAAACTTGGTTTTAGCCATAGACATAAATAATACTTCGTATGGACCCGGCCTAACGTAGATACATGTCATGTTTCCCCACTTCATTGGTGTCCAATCCAAAGTTAAACTTATATCGTAAAACTAAAGCTGGTTCACATTTTTTCAACAAAGAGACGAGTTTTTAGATACTGAGAAACAGTTTCGAAAAAAGTTTTTTTAAAAACGCTTATTGTCACGCACGCTCGGTGACAGAACTTTGAATTGGACACCGTGGAAGTGGGGACATATTACGTGTACGTTAGATTGGGTCTATATTATTTACGTCTATGGTTTTAGCTATTTTCACCCTAGCAAAGCTCGGTCGCCCAGGGGACCTAGGGAAAGGGGGATTCCCTATCCCTGCGCTCACGCGACACGGCACGCCCAAATTAAAACTTTAAATCTAGCTGCTTAAAGTGCGCCGCGCCGTTTGAGCGCAGGGTTAGGAAATCTCCCTTTCCCTATGGAACGTTTCGAATAGAGCCCCAGGTCCTACCTATCTAGTCTCATCAAGTACGCAAATTTTAAATCTACGTGCTAAGTCGGAAACGGCTGTCTAATAAAATAAACATTTTAAAATTCACCAACTAAGAAGGTAGGTAAGTAGGTACGTGAGGAAACCTGCATCGTGAGGAAACCTGCACTCATCTGCGAAGTAATTCAAAGATGTATATGAAGTCCCCAATCCGCACTGGGCCCGCGTGGGGACTATAGCCCAACCCTCTCGTGATGAGAGGAGGCCTGTGCTCAGCAGTGGGATGCAAATAGGCTGAAGTAGTAGTAGTAGTAGTAAGTAGGTACGTAACTGAAAACATTTATCTCACTATACTCTCTAGCTCTTAGATATACCGCCATTTTAGTTTTGCTAATGTCCATTTTATGTTTAGGCTACCAGGAAAATCAGAGCAATATCTTCGAAATCAAGCCCACGCATTTGCCAAACATTGTTCGAGAACAAAGGCAAAGAATGTTTACCTACTAAATAAACACATTTAAAGCGATAAAAATAAATCCTTTGTTCACATGGGTACCTACTTATTAAACACGTAGATTCAGGTCTTCATAAATAACTACTTTGTAACTTAAAAACATTCGCATTGCGCATGCGCAAACAAGTTACGCATTTTGTACAAACAACACATTTTATCTTCAAATTATATAAATACAGGACACTTACCGAAATTTCTTATCACACCGCCTAGTCGTAAGGATTTCTCGCAGCGAACTAAACCGAAGAACGAACATTTTGAATGATAGAACGAATGATATCACGCCGCCCCGATGCGTGTGCGCAAAATTTCCAAGAAATCTATACTACTAATAATAAGTCTGTAGAAGAACTCGCGTCTGAAACTTGAAAATTAAAAGAAACTATCAAGTCGAGGGGCTATAAAAACGATACACGAAGTACGATTTTTAGAAAAAAAAAAATGTATTTATGTATGTCCGGATTTAACTCGAAAACTACTGGACGGATTGCAACGAAATTTGGTATGGGGGTAGTTTATAACACTGGTCAACATATAGGCTACTTTTAATCCCGAAAAAGTACATAGTTCCAGCGGGAATGCTATTAACGAATTCCACACGGACGAAGTCGCGGGCAGAAGCTAGTAATAAATATACAAACAAATGAGTCAAGTGTCAAAAAGTAGTAAGTACGCGAAACGCGAAACATGTAGCGTTTCAAATTTCAATTCCAAAGCTATATCTTTAAAGTTCAAAATGAATCACTCATTTGTTTCAGTTTCTTTTAATTTTCAAGTTACAGACGCGACTTTCTTCTACAGACTTATTATTATTAGTATATATACTAATATATAGATTCAGACAAAATTATTCAAGTGAGTGGCTGAAATGTAATGATGTGAAATATTTTTAGAACCGGCTCAGAAAGCCCTTTCATTTGACACCTCACACGATAACTTTCAGAACAAAAATTGATTTTCCCATACAAAAAAATATTACGACTTTACTCCATTTTTTTTTCATTTTTTTGGTGCTTGCTACACGGATCATATTGATTTATATGGACTAAAGATCAATCGTGCAGATTTTCATGCTTTTGTCACCATTTTAATTCAGCCATTTTTGGCCTTCCAGTGGCTAGTAAATAATTTCATAATTTTATTTGATTTGAATGATGATTAAATTCTACGGCGTGTCGATTAATCTCGAGAACTTATGACTCAGGCATGACCTTAATACTACCTTCTCCAACTCATCATAATAGGCAAGATTGAGGGGAAAAGGTGCGTCGGTAGAAGGAAGAAATCGTGGCTCCGTAACATTAGGGAATGGACCGGCATTGCCAGCGTGGAACACCTTTTTTGACTGGCAAAAAATAAAAATAGATATGCGGAGCTGACAGCCAACCTTCAGTAGTGGACCTTCACTATAAGAAGATCATTATATCGATATTTTTTTCGATATGCTGGTTTTTGGCTTAAAGGACGTGCTTGGTAAAAAAATCTTAGTATCGAATATGGATACGGCTTATTAAGCATGAGATGTGATACGGCCAAGGCATAGTTTCCATCGCAGATGTACATATTATGTGGTCAATCTATATGTACTAGCTAATAAGAGGGTATAGTGGGCAATGGAGCATAATACGGTCTTTTTCCTTTTTTTTTTCAAGTAACATATGAGTAACTTTTTACTAAGCAAAAAGGAAATCATCATCATCATCATTTCAGCCGAAGGACGTCCACTGCTGGACATAGGCCTCCCCCAAGGCACGCCACTCAGACCGGTCCTGTGCTTGTGTCCGGTACTTGCTTCTACCGGTTTCCCGCGATCTTCACCAGGTCGTCGCTCCATCTTGTTGGAGGCCTACCGACGACAGCTCGTCTCCCGGTTCGCGGGCGCCACTCGAGAACATTCCGGCCCCATCGGCCATTAGTCCTGCTAGCAATGTGCCCCGCCCACTGCCATTTAAGGCTCGCAATTCTTCGGGCTATGTCGGTGACCCTAGTTCTACTGCGGATATCTTCATTTCTGATTCTATCACGCAGAGAAACCCCGGGCATAGCCCTCTGAAAAAAGGAAATACCGCGTTTAAAAAACAAAGGGAAGGCTTATAAATTATAATACTATCACGTAAAATAGGTAAAAAATATACTTTTAATGCGACATAAATATTACAGGAGATATCTTTCAATTTCTAAGAAATTCGACAAAGTATTTTTTTTTGTAAGTTATTTTTGATTTTTGTAATCATATTCAATGTGTTTTCTCGAAGGGTCGCTTTTTTCCTTAAAACTCTTGTCCTCTCTTGAGTTCTCTGATAAACCAGTTTCGTGTGTTAGTGCTATGGCCGTATAGGAAATGCCTGCCGTTTATAATATAAGGAAACATCACAGAATACCCATCACTCCAAGATCCACGACACACTTCTACCCCCATCTTCCCGTTCGGGAGGAGCTCTTGAATGAACCAATGGTTCCCATCAATGATGCTTTGGCCGAAGTAAAACTGGTTACCGTCTATAGAGAACGGCACAGACACTTCATGCCTTGTGGCCCACTCACCTTGGTCGGTCTCCTCTCCCATTTTGCCACCTGGTAACAGTTCTTGGATGAACCAGTTTCGGTGGTCAGTGCTATGCCCGTAGAAGAACTGCCTTCCGTTTATCGCAAACGGAAACACTACTTCGTAATTAAATCTCCAAAAACCGTTGCTTATTTCCCTCCCCATCTTCCCGCCAGGCAGCAGCTCTTGGATGAACCAGTGAGTCCCATCTATGATGCTTTGCCCGTAGAAGAAGTGTCTACCGCTAATGGTGTACGGGAACGACACTCGATGCCTCGTGTTCCAGTAACCCTGATCCGTTTCCTCCCCCATTCGGCCTCCTGGTAGCAGTTCTTGTATAAACCAGTTCATCTCGCCTGAGCTGTGTCCGTAGAAAAATTGTCGACCATTTATAAAGAACGGGAAGACCACCGCGTAAACCTCTTTCCACATACCACAACTAGTCTCTCGTCCCATTCGACCGTTCGGCAGCAATTCCTGGATGAACCAGTGATGCCCGTCTAATATGCTCTGGCCGTAGAAGTAAGTCTTATCTTGAATTGTGTACGTGAATGAAACTTTGTGTCTCGTGTTCCAACGGCCTACCTGCATAATGTCGTCTGACATTCGAACTGACATTTTAGTTGGTAACGGGTTGTCAGGATTGGTATTTAACAGAGGCAAATGACCTCTGTCTTGTCTATAACGAAGCTTAGGTCTACTTCGGAGTCCAGTATGCATGGACTCGGTGCGTCTGCTCTGCTGGATGCGTCGTTGGGTTGCCGATAATGATTTCGGTCCCTTTGAGGTAGTCTTTCACGAGTGGAAGCGTGTACGACGTGTACCGCGCACTGATGGAAGCTCTGGCTGAGGATGGGTTCTGAAATAAAAAAAAAACGTATTTTATTATGTAAGTAAGTTAGGTACCTAATTTCTCAAGTGGGTGGAATAAAATGGCCTCTATTATTGACACACCGTATATTTCATATTTAAAATGTAGGCCGTGATGGGTGGCCTCTCAACGCAAAGAATTCCAGCCTTCCATATTATATAAATAAGCTTCTGCCCGCGTTTACAATGTATTTTTTCGGGATAAAAGAAAAAAAAATACAACTACCTTTCTGTCTGTACCTAAAGCAAAAAATAAGAAGTGCGATCTAATAACACCATTTTGATTTTATGTTATTAGGGCATGTTTATAGTTCATTCAGAGAAAACGCAGAGCTTTCTAGGGTTCTGTCAGCCTACTTCCAGTTTCATCATGAGATCCTTCTACTAAGATTTTTTGAGAGGAATCTAATGAACCAAAACTCAGCAGATTCACTATTCCAGGGTTATATTAACCTATATACTTCATGTTTCATCATCAGATCAGGTCAGCTAAAGTTACTAAAACTTGTTGAGACAAATCCAATGAGCCACAAGTCTTCGGGTTTAGGTACTATAAGGAATTACCGGGTTCCATCCTCCACCTCCGAGCTCCATCATCAGGTCAGTTCGGTGGTGGCATAATATTGCATCTCATCCAAGTTAGATGTAGATAAGTACTTGACAAGTTTCATCGTGATACAATAACTAACTAGAAGAGGGCAAAATTTAGCTTGCAAGATTCCTTGATAAGAATGATAAGTGCATAGTTTGGTTTGTGTGTTAGGTAGGTATTTACACTACTACTACTACTACCTATTTGCGTCCCACTGCTGGGCACAGGTCTCCTCTCATCACGAGAGGGTTTGGGCTATAGTCCCCACGCGGGCCCAGTGCGGATTGGGGACTTCACACACATCTTTGAATTACTTCGCAGATGCGTGCAGGTTTCCTCGCGATGTTTTCCTTCACTGAAAAACTCAGTGGTAAAATCAAATTGAATTTCGCACATAGGTAAGTAAACTTAGAGGTGCGAGCCGGAATCGAACCCCCGACCCTCTGCATGAGAGGCGGTAGGTCGAACCACTAGGCCACCACGGCTTCCGTATTATTTACACGAGGACCTTTTAATTCATCAAATGATATTGACCTTATAGTCTCTCGCTTACAACTGTCAATGGATCTTCTTCACAGATTCTTCACTAAATGGAAGTTGAAGTTAATCGAGACTACGACTGAGGCATATCACCTATTTACAACATGACGTAAACTTCCTTTAAGGAAAGGAAGATCAAAATAAGTGAACGAACACGAAATACCATGGAGCCTATCCTTAAAATATCTTTGAGTACTGACTCCTTGACAACAAGTTAAAATGGGTAAGCACGTGGTATCACTGCGTCCAAAAGGATTGCAAGCTCTGGGAGCACTTTCACCAATAATGAATAGGAAATCCACCTTGATTCAATACACTAAACTATCAATACACACCACCCTTGTAAGACCAGTTATTGCTTACGCCTGCCCGGTTTGGAGCAGTACATATGATGTTACCTATACAAAGTATAAGAAATTACAAGCAGTACAGAATAAAGCGCTAAAAATCTCATGGAACACACCATCACTACACAAACCTGCGTAAAGTTCATTTAAAGATGATAGTAATACCATTACTTAAGACTTTTATCACTACATAGTATAAAACAAAGTCGCTTCGCTGTCTGTCTGTCCCTATGTATGCTTAGATCTTTAAAACGACGCAACGAATTTTGATGCGGTTTTTTTCATAGATAGAGTGATTCAAGTGGAAGGTTTTCGTATAAGTATAATCTGTTATAATTTAACGCTCAATTCCCGCGGGAACGCTATAACCGAATTCCACGCGGACGATGTCGCGGGCAGAAGCTAGTAAACATTAATAGTTCTACCGATCCATGTCAATAGGTTTTGGAGAGAAGAAGAAAAGCTTGTGTTTAGATTTAGATACCGATTGTGAAACTCACAAGGCTCATTTTAAGCCTGCAGTAAAGCATTTACTTTTAAAGCGGTAAAAATTAATCCTTTATTTCACATATTTCCCATGAACTCCCTAATTCCCATTGGGCCCGCGTAGGGACTATAGTCCAAACCGGACCTTTCATAATGACAGGAGGCCTGCACCCAGCAGTGGTCACATATTTCATATTTCACATAAACCGTAGTATAGGTACCAATGTATGTAAGGTACTACGTACTACTAACAGTCACTCATAAATACAGTAATGTACTAATTATAGATATTATGTAATTTAAAAACATTCAAGTTACGCATACAAACAACATATTTTGTCTGCAAATGATATAAACAGAGAACATTTACCTACCGAAAATACGTATCACATCACACCGCGTGTTCGTAAGGATTTCTCGCAGCGAACTGAACCAAAGAACGAACGATTTGCATTGAATGATTCAACGAATGACATCACGCCATTTTCACGAAATCCCGATGCGTCCACGATAACAAATTCACAAACAAATGAATCAAGTGACAGGGGAGACAAAACGCGCGCATTGCACTTCTAATACTGGTCGCGGGGAACGGCTATAGTCTACTACTATAGAATATAATATAAAACAAGGGCGGATCCATTTTTTGACTCAAGGGGACCCCTTTTTGCGTCAGGGGTTAAAAATAAATCATAGCAGTAGACCTAGTCCTGCCGAGGGGGGGGGGGGGTCACGACCCCCATGACCCTCCCCCCCCCCCTGGATCCGCGCTTGATATAAAACAAGAAACTGACTGACTGACTGTTAAATCAACGCACAGCTAAAACCGCTAGGCCTAGAAACATGAAACTTGGCAGGAAGGTTTCCTTTATAACGTAAGTGAGTACTACTACTACAGCCTATTTGCATCCCATTGCTGGGCACAGGCCTCCCCTCATCATGAGAGTTTGGGCTATAGTCCCCACACGGGCCCAGTGCGGATTGGGGACTTCACACACATCTTTGAATTACTTCGCAGATGCGTACAGGTTTCCTCATGATGTTTTCCTTCACCGAAAATCTCATGGTAAATTCAAATTGAATTTTGCACATAAGTAAACTCAGAGTAAGTAGGTGCGAGCCGGAATCGAACCCCCAGCTCTCGGCATGAGAGGCGGTAGGTCGAACTACTAGGCCACTACGGCTTTTTAAGTGAGCACTAAGAAAGCATTTTTGAAAATTCCACCCTTAAGGGGGTAAAAAGGGGGTTGAAAGTTTGTATGAAACTTCTAATGCGCTAAGCTTAAAAACATGAAACTTGGCAGGGAGGTTCCCTTTATAACGTAAGTGAGCATTATTTAAATTTTGAAAAGTCCCCCTTTAAAGGGGTAAACAGGGGTTGAAATTTTGTATGTAACTTCTAAACTGCTAGGCTTAAAATATGAGACTTGGAAGGGAGGTTCCTTTTATAACGTAAGTGAGTATTAATAAAGATTTTTTGGAAATTCCCCCCTCGGGCCAACCGCTGGGCCTAGAAACATGAAATTGGAAAAAAAAGGTTCTTTTATGACATACTTAAATGAGCACTAATAAAGGATTTTCGGAAAGTGCCCCCTCGTAGGGGTAAATAGCGGAGTCAGTGTTTATCCCGGAAGTACGATTAGATCCCGCGGGAACGCCATAACCGAATTCCACGCGGACGAAGTCGCGGGCAAAAGGTAGCAGTTTAATAAAATACTTGTATCATGTAAATCATTTATTTACTTGGTTAATCATATTGTGACCTTATGTATAATATAAATTGATTTCAGCCATTTCATTGTACATAGAAAACACGCACTTCCAAACATAATTGCATTAAGTTTCTTCTAAGCCAAGATACTTCTGATATTTCTAAATATTTTAATATATATGTAAATCGTGAGACAAAAACACCTTATGTATGTCAGTTCGTTCAAATCATGTGCTCCTTTGAAATATGCACGGCTACAGACCGCCCAAAATCATGGATACCTCGATTCTACTATCGTGCTATGAAATAACAATTTTGAACAAACAGACGACTAATAATTCTGTATAGATAACTATATTTATAAAATAGTTATAACACAACTCATGCCTGTAAAGACATTTAAAAAAGTATAGGAATAATTTCTGAAACTCACAAATTCATTTTGATATTTATATTGCGGTATTTTGTCGGAAAGTTCTCCTGTTTTCATTTCATATGCAAAGAGATAACTTTCTACTGGAAAAATGTATATAAAACATAATCAAATTGATTGCAAAACCATCAAATATCAAATCATTTATTTGTCCAGAATACAGGTAATATTGTAGGTGTTACATAATTTTTGCCTACACTGTTTCTCGCCGCAAGGCGCTAAATATATTTACATCACCCTTGGCCGTAAAGTGAGATTTTCTGCCCGCTACGCGGAGAAAATCTCACTTCTTGGCCATGGCAAGACGTAAAACTTTTGACAAACCGCGGGCGGTAATTCGTAAAGCCCCAGATCGCATATTTATGGCCCTCACCTTCGGTTCGGGCCACAGAAACCTGCGATCTGGGACATTTACGAATTCACCACCCTAGGTCTGTAATGTACTATTAGTTACAGATCGTGCAGCTGCGATCTTTACTGAAAATACTAAAACCGGTCATTTAAGTATTCTTGGATGGTATACGCCTTTTGATTTCAAAACGTTCATTATTCTTTTGACAAACATGTGAATTAAGGTATTCATTATAGATGTGAAAAAACTGGAATCCATACAGGCAATAAGTTAAACGCTTATTATATGCCAAAAACAATTAGCATATTGATACTTATTTTATTTTTACATATTTGTATTTATGTTTTTATTACACGCTTTCTGACAATGTAAAGTTGCCAGCGATACTATAATGGTAACATAATGAATCAGTTATATAAAGCGCTCTTTATATAGTGCACTTAAAGGTTACATTGGCATATCGGGGTAAGAGGCTAACATAAACATATCGATATTTAGAGAGAGATATCCAACAAATGACATCTTAGATCCGTACAAACTAAAACACAGTACCATTGCGAAATACAGATGGCACTGTTCACAAGTTATTAGGTTGATTCATGGAAGGCGCGCTTACCCCGCATAATGAACAGTAAATTGACTCCATATATTTAATATTGTACAATAAAATTTCGAATCAGTCTCTTCCACCAAGGCACTGTAAACACAAGCTGCCATACATTATTGTACAAAATTGGCACAACTGATTTTATTGTCTATTCGTATATTTATAACCTAAAAATACTGTGATTCCTTAGTAATCGAAGTATTCGATATTAGCAAACCATTCGAAGATATTAATAATGTACAATATATGTTATTATAGTATAGACTATTCACATCAAAGTTATTAGTCTGCCGTGCATTGATGTGATGATTTAAAAAAAGCAGTGTGACTACATCTAAAATCAAATGAAGACATTCCTTTGACCTTCATTCTAAAAATGTAAAAAAAAGATTTTGCGTTTTTATTACCTACAAAGTCATCTTCAAATACATTCAAGAATCAAAAGCATGCTGATACACAGAAGTTTAACTCATTTTTGATTTATCTTTCTGCCCCCGTAATAAGTACAAATAAAATAAATCGAGGAACTGGATTTTTTTCTACATATTGGTAATAATATACAGATTCCGTACAATATCACAAGATAACATAGACAGAATTAATGTAGGAAAAACTTAACTTACCTAGTTGCCGAAACATTCTTGGTATTGGTAATATCTTATTTTTACACCAATTTATGATACAAAAATTGACATGTTTGATAGCCAATAAAATAAAAAGATAATCTATTTCCTTATTTTTCATCAAATGTTTGGGCGCCAGGGGCTATATTCGAAGTCTTAAACAGGGAGATCCCTATTTTAAAACTTCGAATATAACCCCAGGTAAAATCACACGATTAAATATCGTAACGTAACATAAGTATACGTAAAAACAATATATTTAAATCTTGAAAAGCGAAATTCTCAAGCTTATTCCTTGAGAAACCTACTCACATTTTGTAATAAACATCAAAAACTTGTGAGTCAACGCACTTTATCTCATAAAAAATGTTGCGTTAATGACGAAAACCGGGAATAACGGTACCGAGCTGCTTACACCAACGGACTTGATAGCTCGGGACCGACGGTCACCAAAGATAGCTCTGTCTAGAAGGCTCCTGTCCTACTGTATTTTTTATAAAACTGTACTTTTTAATAAACTCAAGAGACAAGGTAATCACAGACCAACAATCTTGTACATCGGAAAAGGTTGGTATGTGAGCAATCTAGAAACAGAGCGCTTAAAATTTTCATACAGGCTACCTAGACAGCGACATCTATTATCGCATTTAACACTTATTTCTTGCGAACGCTGATTTGTCAAACTTGTTACATTACGGCGTACATCGGCAATAGGCAAATTTTCATATTTCGCCTGTACAGCGCCATCTAGATGTTGCTCATGGAGTTTTGCGCATTTGTATGCAGGCTACCTAGGCAGCGACATCTATTATCGCATTTGACACTTATTTCGGGATTTGTTTGAAGGTTGTCGTTCTTACCTTACTTATTTTTTTTATATCATTGGTATAGACAAACGAGCGCACAGCCCACCTGATGGTAAGTGGTCACTGCGGCCCATGGACACCGAAATCCTATGGTCCCCCATTAGGAAACCATAACGTCTCGAATGCGTTGCCTACCCTGACGCTCAAGATGGAATGCCTCTGTGCCAGAAATTTCACCGGCTGCCAGAAATTCTATGTTTGTATGTTTGCTTCTTCTATGTTTGTATGAAGGTTTTTCTATCATATTTAATTACGAATTTCAGTCCAAATAGTCAGTGTATCCTTGGGCCCCAGTGAACACCACATCTATCCATATTCTGGCCGCTTCGCCAGAGGGCGCCATGAGGTAGTACCGCCGCTGCCGAGTCTTCACTATGAAGGTAGTTTGGGGGCTCGGGGATTTGGATGTGTTACCGTGGTCTAGGTAGACCTCTTCGATTACCTGTAATTATAATTTATCTTTGGGACAAATAAGCCGTGGTAGCCTTGTGGTTTGACCCGGCTCTCATGCGGAGTTTCGGGGGGTTCGAATTCGGCTATACATCTCTAAGGTCTTAGATTTAAGTTTAAGAGGGTTTATCCCGAAAGTTGGCAACGTCGCATATAGCTGTCAAATGTTTCGCTGTTTTTATTAATTTCTGAATATTATTGAATTAAAAAAGAAGGTATCATTCTATGGTTGAATGACGCGTCTCGTTTTATATTTGTTGGTTAGGCATTCAAATGATAAGATTACATTAAAATGCATGGAAAATGCGATGGAAAGTTTTCAAAAGCACTTCCATAATCCTAAAAATTTCGTGTTCCTATGATGATTGTTGCAATCCATACTTAATGTTTTATTCAACCATAGAGCGATAATTCATGTTTTCATTCAGTAATATTCAGAAATTAATGAAAATAGCGAAATATTTGACAACTATTTGCGACGTTGCCAACTTTCGGAGTAAACCCTCTTAAGTTAGGGACTATACATCCCTTAAAATGTAATTTTAGTACGTACTTATATATATATTTTATACATACATACGTACGTATATGTATTTTGTATGTATTTTATACATATATAATGCAAACTCAATGTGAATTTGTATGTGGAATTAAAAAAAAGGCCTTCTGCTGAGTTTGTTGCCGCGCTTCTTCTCAAGCACTGGGTCTTGGATGCGCTGGTAAATTCATTTCTGACGTGTAAAAGTGCCCAGATGTGGCCTATTTGCCGAATAAATTATTTTATTTTGATTTGCTCGCACCTCGTGAGTTTACTTTAGTTCGAAATTCAATTTGAATTTACCATTGAGCTGTTCGGTGAAGGAATACATCGTGAGGAAACCACATCTGCGAAGTGATCCAAGGATGTATGCGATGAGAGGAGGATTGTGCCCAGCAGTGGGGCGTAAATAGGCTGTTGAGGCGGTGGTATAAGTTGGATATTTTACCTGAAAGTATGCGCCGCCCCGCGGTTTTCTCTCGCTTTTGTCCCAGTAATATACAAACGTTTTTGTTTCCCGGTCGAAAACGAACCATCTGTAAATAAATATTAATAAATTGATATTAACAGTAGGTACACTCTATTAGTACCTGCGTAGTAGTTTTTACATGGTAAAATAAAATATCATTTCGAATATTCGTAGCATCCCTAATTGGATGTGTTTTTTTTACCGGCCAAGTGCGTGTCGGGCCATGCGCAAAGTATAGGGTTCCGAAGTTGACGATGCCCACAGTACCTTTCTAAGACTTATTTAGCATCTAGCTAGCCTGTGGTATGACGTGCCCGCCCGACGCCCCTGCCGCTCGAGAAAAATCATTGGTATTTTAATCATTTCATAAGTTGGTCGACTATGACTCGTTAATTTGTACAGCCTACTTAGCTGTGATAGTTTTCCTTTCAACGACGTTATATACGCCACAACCGTGATTTTTTTCAGCCATCCAAATACCACCATTTAGCAGCATTTAGCTGCCAGAGGGACACTCGACTCTAACAAAAAATAGCACTTTAAAGCTTAATATTTCACAAACGCATCACTTCATCAAAAAGTGGTTGGAACAAACCCACAATATTTTTTTAAGACCTATTCAACGATATGCCACACCATGGGGTACGCAAGAAAAAAAAATACATCCCCACTTTACGAGTAGGGGAGGTACCCTATAAAAAAATATATTTCAAAATGTTATTGTACCACTTTGTCAGCGTAACTAATATGTATATTCATGCCAAATTACAGCTTTCTAGGACTAAGCATCTCCGAGCAATAGTGCGTACAGACGGGCAGACGAACGGACATGGCGAAACTATAAGGGTTCCTTGTGGACTTCGGAACCCTAAGAAGGGTTAAAAGGGAGTAACTATTTTTTTTATCCCTAACAAATGCAATGACCAGGGGTCACCTTATTATAATTTCAGTAAAAGTTACCTTTTTGACCAAGTGTGGAATTTAGCCCCTAGTTTATGCAGATAGCCGCGGCACGCACTAGAAGTTACTGTCACGTGGGGGCACAATTCGATCTGGTGACCTGGAACCAATGCAAGAAAATGAATACATAAAAGTTTCTCTGGGGAAGTCATTAGCAGAGACATCAGGAGAGAAAGACGGGCAATTTCATACATTTAAGTATCTATAGAACGTTTCACTTACTATGTAAATAACTTCTTGTTACTAGCTTTTACTGATTTTAAAATACATTGTTTAATTCAATATTTGTACGTTGTAAATACAACAGAATATGCATGGAAATCGCATCTATCAACATCTTATTGTACTCACCATATTCTCGACAAATAAATATATTATTATTATTATTATAGCGAAAATGCAATGCATTTTTTTCAAGTTTTAAAACTTAACTTTACAAAAACGTAGCCGTTATCGTGTTTTGGGGTTAACAAAGGCATTGTTCTTTTCGAGTGGTTTTCTTCCTATAGTTAAGTTACCGGCTGACTCCACGTGGCGCCAATCAATCAATCAATCAATCAATCAATCTTTATTCGCATAAAATGTAGTACATAAGATGGTATACATATAAAATTGCCGCAGGTCGAAGTCGTCTCGGTCGACGGGCAGGTACCGGGTGAGCGGGCGCTGTGTCTCGCTGTGGGCGCGACCAGGCGACAGTGGTACATACCGGCTGACTCCACGTGGCGCCGCAGGTCGAAGTCGTCTCGGTCGACGGGCAGGTACCGGGTGAGCGGGCGCTGTGTCTCGCTGTGGGCGCGACCAGGCGACAGTGGTACATACCGGCTGACTCCACGTGGCGCCGCAGGTCGAAGTCGTCTCGGTCGACGGGCAGGTACCGGGTGAGCGGGCGCTGTGTCTCGCTGTGGGCGCGACCAGGCGACAGTGGTACATACCGGCTGACTCCACGTGGCGCCGCAGGTCGAAGTCGTCTCGGTCGACGGGCAGGTACCGGGGGGAGCGGGCGCTGTGTCTCGCTGTGGGCGCGACCAGGCGACAGTGGTACATACCGGCTGACTCCACGTGGCGCCGCAGGTCGAAGTCGTCTCGGTCGACGGGCAGGTACCGGGTGAGCGGGCGCTGTGTCTCGCTGTGGGCGCGACCAGGTGACAGTGGTACATACCGGCTGACTCCACGTGGCGCCGCAGGTCGAAGTCGTCTCGGTCGACGGGCAGGTACCGGGTGAGCGGGCGCTGTGTCTCGCTGTGGGCGCGACCAGGCGACAGTGGTACATACCGGCTGACTCCACGTGGCGCCGCAGGTCGAAGTCGTCTCGGTCGACGGGCAGGTACCGGGTGAGCGGGCGCTGTGTCTCGCTGTGGGCGCGACCAGGCGACAGTGGTACATACCGGCTGACTCCACGTGGCGCCGCAGGTCGAAGTCGTCTCGGTCGACGGGCAGGTACCGGGTGAGCGGGCGCTGTGTTTCACTGTAGGGCGCGACGCCGCGCCGGTAGCGACGCGGGGCGCTACTGAGCGACACTGGAACACGAGAGTAATAACACACTTTCACTCCTGTTCGAAAAAGAGTATTTTGTTGCCGGTTTAGAGGGAGCGAAGTACGATTTTGCTTGCTGATACTGGTTTTCTCATCGGAGTGGAAAGCAGAGTGAAAAACACGATAGCAATAGCACATTACAGAGCGTAGTTTGTCTAAAGCCCGGCTCAGGCTTAAAGCTTTACATCTTGCCTTGTCCAAATACGCATAGTTTCTGAGAATTAGAGCAAGTCAACAAGGCCCCTTAATTATAGGTTGGTGGGGTGAGGGGGGGGGGGGGGCTAAAGGGGGGGGGGATACTCACATATGTTGTCTCGGCTGAAGTCGGATGCGAGAGAGAGCGGGCGGCTGTCATCGCTTCGCTTCTCGTCTTCTGTGGACTCCGTGCGCGAATTTCTGACCTGCAGCTGAAAAGAAGTTCAAATTATTTTTATCTACTTCGTACGCGTGGAATATAAAATTGCCGATAACTTTTCTTTCCGACGTCCGATTTTAATCAAACATAGCTTATATGTTGCTCCAAACGATGCTCTATCTACCCTTGAAAACTGCATTCAAATCGGTACAGTAGTTCCGGAGATTAACTCTAACAAACAGACAGACAGACTTCTAAAAAATCGCCGTTTTGTGGTCTACCATGCATCTTTAGACCCCCCGTTCCTTTTTTTTGAACTTTTCTTTCTATGTACAGACACGCCGGGTTCTGCTCTTTTATTATAGTATAGATTTATTTATTGTAAACAAATACAATTAAATGAATAAAAATCGTCCCACAAAACTGGAGTACAGTTTAACTGCGGGATCAGGAATATTAATCAAGTATACAATAATATCATCATCATCATCATCATTTCAGCCGATAGACGTCCACTGCCCCAAGGCGCGCCACTCAGACCGGTCCTGTGCCATTCGCATCCACCGCGTTCCCGCGACCTTTACAAGGTCGTCACTCCATCTTGTTGGAGGCCTACCGACAGCTCGTCTACCGGTTCGCGGACGCCACTCCAGGACTTTCTTGCCCCATCGGCCATCAGTCCTGCGAGCAATGTGCCCCGCCCACTGCCACTTAAGGTTCTTAATAATATCTTAGTCATTAATTGCTATTCTATATAATAGTATTAATATTAGGATAAGTTTTTATATAATATCAAAGTAGTGTTTTTTCTAATATTTTTTTAAATTAATTTTTATTCTTTTCTATAGGTACTATATCTTAATATAGAAGACGACAATGGGGTCTTTTTTTTGCTCACCAGTTGGCGCCACTGTTGAGTAAGGTCCAGAGGTATAGCTGTCAAAGGCGACTTTATAAGATCGGCGTCGAAACAAAGTTTTAAAATCCTGAATCTCATTAAGTTTATTATTAGTAGCTATGCCGCAATGTTGTACCCGTTTTGTTCGAAAAAAAAAAACCGATTTCAAAGCGTTCACACTCATCGCCAAATAATCCATAATATGCGATAATTTCACGAAGGAATTCACTTTTCAACAGGTAAATTAAAGAAATTATAATTTATGTCACGAAGCCCGCCAAAACCAGTGAAAAGTGGATGTTATTGGACCTCACGCGACACTAGCGCCTCTAGTGGCAAATGCACACGCGATAGCCTCCATTGACTCTAGACTTGAATAGACCAAGATTATAGGAACTGGGGAACACAAACGCAGGGAGGGTAGGTATACTTACGAAAACCGGTTTAGGCGTGTAACCGATGCCCCAATGTGATGTTTTTATGAAGGTGAGCCACATAGACATAATGTTCCAATAGTACGGTTTACACACAGTTTCATACACTGCACTATTCAAAATTTTGTGGTGAAAGAAGTAGGGTAATTTGAGTATGATTGAGTAACGAACAATATGAAAATTAAAAATTAAAAACGTTTATTTCAAAAATAAAACATGCAGTTTGAATTTAACGCATATACCTATCATTCTTTAAATGAAAATCGAGACTTTCAAAAGCAAAACACGAATGACCGTCTTTGTTAATATAAAAAATTGGTAACTCAAGATGAAAAAAAAACCGCCGTTGGTCATTATTTACTCATTTTGCTTTTTATTACAACAAAAATTTATACTGAGTACTGCTCTAGTTGTATTTCCATATTTAATTTCAATCCGCAAAAAGGTTTTTTGATGATCAAAGGTTTATTAAAATGATTCACGATTGATATTTCTCTCACTTTATTTATCCATTGAAAAATCATAAAAACTCAATCACCAATTTGCGGTATTTTAGTGGTTTTCGATCGTTAAATCTGGCAGCTGTGAAAATAAATTTATTTCCATTGGTTATAAAGAAAATAACGCGCATTTCGCTCTTTGAAACGAAATTTTAGTGTAAAAATGTAACAAATAATCATGTTTGCGTTTAGAACATTTACGCTAGTTGTACGGAAAAAGGTTTAGATTTGAACGGCGAAGAACCAGCCGTTGAGGCAGTTTTCAGATATGGAAACACTAGCTTCTGCCCGCGACTTCGCCCGCGTGGAATTCGGTTATCGCGTTCCCGGGGGAACGTTGCGTTTTTCCGGGATTAAAACTAGCCTATATCCTTTCTCGGGGCCCCAACTATCTCCATGCCAATTTTATCTCAATCGGTCCAGCGGTTGAAGCGTGAAGAAGTAACAGACAGACAGACAGAGTTACTTTCGCATTTATAATATTAGTATGGATTACACGAAGTTATTTTGTCTTGTATAAATGGAGGATACCTAAATTCGAACACAGTAGGTTTAAATTTGAATGAAGCGTAATTTGCCTTTGACAAGGCGAAAATAGTTTTCCCACGCGAATTCCTCGCTGATAATAACTTTATATTTGCGTATTACGAATATGTCTAAGAGTGGATTTTTATGTATTCATAGTCTAGGAGCGACGACCACTAACACTGACCCGTCGAACGACTACAGTGGGTTTCTTAATTGTGTAATCAAAGATTGCACGTCCTTCGCAGCCAGGGTTGCCAGGGTAGTCTGCATTCTATTTTCACGTATCTCGGAGGAACTGCATTGCATTGTCTAATTTAGTTTTGTTTTATTTCAAACTGGTTTCAGTCTGTGGCATATTCATGTCATCTCATCTATACTATAATAAAAGAGCAGAACCCGGCGTGTCTGTACATAGAAATAAAAGTTCAAAAAAAAGAACGGGGGGTCTAAAGATGTATGGTAGACCACAAAACAGCAATTTTTAGAAATCTTTTCTGTCTGTCTGTCTGTTTGTTAGAGTTAATCTCCGAAACTACTGAACCGATTTCCGAACCGTAGATAGAACATCATTTGGAGCAACTATGTTTGATTAAAATGGGATGTCGGAAAGAAAAGTTATCGGCAATTTTATATTCCACGAAGACGAAGTCGCGGGCAGGAGTTTGGGAATAAAAGCGAAACTGCTTTTTGTATGAAAAAGTTGAGATACGTTGAGGTTACTAGCGACTGCGATTGTAGAGATTTTATTATTCTACTTTTATTTTATAGCAGTGCTTTTTTTGTTCGTATGCCTACCTAACGTTTGCCTATTCTACAAGATCTCTTTTCTTTAGTTAAGGAAGGCAAGTTATGAAGTAAGTTGTTTGTATATCACTTCCCTTTTCTGTGTAGGTGTCAGTAATATTCGCTCTTAGACTATTTGGACCGCAGATGTGTAGCAGATTAATAAGATGAGGGAAGAAAAACAACGTATGTTTAATAAAAAGGGTCACTTATGAGTCACAAGGGTAGTTTATAAATACCTAATTTATTTACATAGGTACCACATCTTTTTTTTGTATTTAAATCATATTTATTATGTACATATAGTGACGGCCGGATTAGTCCAGTTGGTATTGGCCCTGCCTTCTGTTCTGATGGTCGCGGGTTCGAATCAAGCTCGGGGCAAACTTTGTGTGATGAACACGAATGTTTGTGAGTCATGGATGTTTCGTATTTATATATGTATTTCTCTATATAAGTATTTATATCGTTGTCTAGCACCCATAGTACAAGCTTTGCTTAGTTTGGGGCTAGGTCAATATGTGTGAAATGTCTCAAGATATTTATATAGGTAATAACACAATAGTGTTTTACTATAAGTACTGTGTTATATTAAATTCCTTGTTAATATTTAAACGTTGCTGTGACGATATTTTACCCACAGAATCAGCTATCGATTCTAAATACCTATGTTTGTTTTTTAGGTTTTTTTTTCGAGTTGGTGATTTTTTTTGTATGGCACACTATGGGATTGATGGTGGGAGCGATACCTGAATCCCATAAAAGTTTTTGTTACCAACTCTACAAAAGATAAAACCTAAAAAAATATCTACTTACTAGAAATGAAACTAAAAATTCGTATCTTTAATTATTTAAAGTCAAATTAAAATATTATCATTTATTTATCTACTTATTAACTGAACGCACTGTACGACGTATGTAAATAAAAATATTACTATTTAGATCACTCTTGTTTTAAAAAAACCAGTAGAAAAACGATGATTTTCAATGGCCTAAGTTTACCCTTAATTTTGCAACACCAAATTACCACAAATAAATAATTTCCTTCACCACTAAAACGAATTTATTTCATAGCACAATTACTTTACAACTAAAACCACTAAAGTCAAATTAACTGGCAACACTTCGATGTTGAATCGTCAAAATTTTCCCACTAGCTTTCTTTTTTTTTTCTAATCCCGTGCCCTTGACTGTGAGCTCTAACGGCCAGCTACGCACTGAGATTTGTACGCGCCGTTTTTAAACAGTTTATTTTGGTAGCACTAAACGGTGGGCGGGAACAGAATGGTACGTGAGAATTGGTAATTATGACAGGTAAATGCTATTTAAAACTGTGTTTTTATTTGTTTAATTTGTTTGTATGGATGGGATAAGGTATATCGTCTTTGCTTCCCACTTCACGCCCACTTGATCATTTTATGGACATTAATGTGTCTTATTATTACTGAGATTCTGTGGGAGTGTATGGGATTAGTAGCCCATTTGGTGTTCCCGTGTTAATCTATACGGGGTCACGATGTGAAGATGTTTTACCCACAGAATCAGCCATCGAATCTAAGCATGTTTTTTTAGGAATTTTTTTTCGTGTTGGTCATTTTTAAATGGGATTCAGGTATCACTCAGCCATCAATCCCTACTAGGCCATACATTTTTTTTTACTTGCTAGAAATAAATAAAAACCTATAAAACATGCCTATCGATCGCCGATTCTGTGGATAAAATATCGTCACAAAACAATACACGGATGTGACAATTCTTAATTAATTCAGTCAACACCAAGTTAGAAAATACCTATTGGCTTTATTACGGCAGAATAATCTTTACTTTTTTTCATCACGAATAACATGAAAAAAAATTGCATTACACAAGATGAAACACTGTTTTCGTATAGCGAATAACTATTTCGGCATCTCTGCTAACATCCGATATGGTCTAGTGGCTAGGATACCTGGCTCTCACCCAGGAGGCTCGGGTTCGATTCCCGGTATCGGAAATACTTTTTGCTTTTTTGACAGGGTAAAAAAATGCTTTGTTGCATTTTTTTTGTCACGACAAAAAAATCTTATTGCTTTTTTTGATATGGTTAAAGTAAATAAGTAACAGTTAAACTAGTAGTTTCAACGTACCTAAATAGACAGTAGATAGAAAATAAAAATATTTCGCGAAACAATTGCGGATTTTTTTTTTCATATCGCAAAACGCAAGTTGAGTTGCAATAATGTTATCCGAATTACCTACATGTTACTTAGTAACTTAAGCTATTATTGTAGATAGCTTATCCGCGTATTATATAGGATCGATACGATAATAGTAAATATTTTAAACGACGTTTTTAGGGTTCCGTACCTCAAAAGGAAAAAACGGAACCCTTATAGGATCACTTTGTTGTCCGTCTGTCCGTCCGTCTGTCAAGACCCTTTTTCTCAGGAACGCGTGGAGGTATGAAGCTGAAATTTATATCAATTACTCAGGTCTACTGTCCCTTGAAGCTGTGAAAAAATCAAACTTCTAAGCCAACGCAATCAAAAGATACAGCCGTTTATGCCGCAAATTTTCGACACTTGCAAGGGAATCAAAACCTACAGGGTGCTTCCCGTGAACTCAGAATCTTGAAATTTGGTACGAAGCAACGTCTTATAGCATAGATAAAGGAAAAATTACGAAAACCATAAATTTTTAGTTACATCACATAATTTTTTTTTTTTTAATAATTTTAACCTTACTACCCATTTCCTCATAAACGCGTAGAGGTATTAAATTGAAATTCATACCAAATACTCAGGTCTATAATACCTTTAAGCTGTAACAAAATCAAACTTCTATGTCAACGCAATCAAAAGAAACAGCAATTTAAGCTGCATATTTTGAAACTCGCAAGTACTCGCAAGGGAATCAAAACCTAAAGGGTACTTCCAGTCGACCTAGAATCTTGAAATTTGGCATGAAGCAACGTTTTATAGCACACATAAAGGAAAAATTCCGAAAACCTTAAATTTTTAGTTACATTACAAAATATATATTTTTTAAGATCTTTGTCTAAAATTTATGCTACTCCATCTTTCCCCATTGTAATGTTATGAATTTCATTTTGCAATAAAAATACCATAGTTATGACTCGATTGTCGTAAAGAACGAACTTTGTAAACCTTACAGGTTTGTACGGAACCCTCGGTGCGCGAGTCCGACTCGCACTTGGCCGGTTTTTTAATACAGTTGCGAAAAAATAAGAAAAACAACGAGTAAGGAATTAGAAACGTTTATATTATTAATTTTGTAATTGCAATAGAACTGAAAAATAATAAAGTTCTACAAAAATTAAAAAAATCTCCCAATGAAAAATTCTTATATCTTTATTTATCTATTTTTTTATTTACATAATAGTTAATGGCACAATTTGTACAATTATTGAGTGTGATATTGAAAGTTTTTGCTGGTAAATTAAGTGTTTGGCTGACTGAATTATTCATCTCACATGTCTGTGAAGATTGAGTCACTGGGAAAAGAGAAAAGCACTAGTTCGCAAAAACCAACTTTGCGCACGCTTAACAGCTACGTAAAGTAGCACTTTTTGAGCAACTGTATTAAAAATTACTTTTACATCACCCTTGGCCGTAAAGTGGGATTTTCTGCCCGCTACGCGGAGAGAAAATCTCACTTCTTGGCCAAGGCAAGACGTAAAACTTTTGACAAACCACGGGCGGTAATTCGTAAAGTCCCAGATCGCATATTTATGGCCCTCACCTTCGGTTCGGGCCACAGAAACCTGCGATCTGGGATATTTACGAATTCACCACCCTAGGTATGTAATGTACTATAATTAACACGCTTTTATTAAGTCGACCTGTATGTAACTATGTAATGGAATCTTGCAAGTTAAATTTGACCCACTTTCCGATTTCCGATTGAGCTGAAATTTTGGACGAATAAGTAAATCGCGTGACAATATTATGATGACGTGGAGCTGATCTGATGATGGAGCGTGAAGGTGGCCATAGGAACTCCGTAATAAAACTACATAAACCCATCGAATTTGGGCTCGATTGATTCGTCTTGAAGGATTAACAAAGAAAAGTACAGTCAGCAATAAAAGCGTGTCCCAAAAATTTAATAAAAAAAAAACTCATTTTAACACCATAAGCCTCGGAGCAAAGTAATTGAAAGATTAATAAATGATTCACGCCATGATAATACTCTTACTGGCATTTCGTAGTTCAAAGAGATTATACATAGACAAAATTATCTACTAATAAAACAACTGCCATCCGCGCCGGAAAGGACAAATGCATTCAAGATGTCGCCTTACCAAAATAAAAACAGAATCCGGCGAAGGAAATGTCAGTTTGTGTATCTTGATTTCCTGTTGAGATCGCTTTACGGAGTAAGTAGATTGTTATGTTTATAAGGTAAGACAAGTTTTCCTTTTGAACGAGCGAAGCGAGGGCTCAGAATCGACGAGGTTTCGATGGTGGCATTTAGTAACTAAGCTAGATACATGAATTTATTACTAACCGACTCTATGTTGTTTCTAACAAAATGGATGTAATTATCAGATTAAACAAATCTCATTATTATTATTATTATTATTATTATGTAAGTATGTAAGGGCAAAACTCCTACAGCTCGTCTCCTACGCGGACGCTATTCGAGAACTTTCTGGACCTATCAGCCATCAGTTCTACGAGCAAAGCGTCGACAATAGGGATGACGACAGGGTGAAGAAATCGAAATTCTAATTAGTCCGTCAGTCAGGTAATAAAAAAATATTAGACACGTATTTTTTGTTTTATCAAATTAACAAAGAATGACTAAGTTAAAACGCATTAAAGTTGGAGAGTGGGGGCTAACTACGTCACCGTTAGGTATAAATCGTACCTAACCGTGACGTCACGCGACATTTCATTTCAATATATCTCCGTATAAGTTTGATTACGTGAAAAAAGAAAAAATACGTGTCCAATACTTTTCAATAATCTTCCTGATAGGCTAAGAAAAAAAAAGTTGTCGTCTCCCCTATTGCACCTTAAGAGGACATGCGACTGGTAATTTTTCCATACAAACGTTCTCGACATTTTCCTCCCTGGATTTAGACCGTAGATCACTGATTTTTTGAAATAAGATCAATACCTTCAGTATCTTTGTCGGTACGTTTTGTTTTTATTGAAAATTTTGTTTTTAATAGAACTAGGTGACTCCAAACAATGCTGAAAACAGCCCAATCGAATAGACCGCAAAGAAATGCCTGGTATACAAATACCACAACAATAAACGCAAAAAACACAACTTTCAGACACAGATAATTTCCTTTTCATCCAGTTCCCAAAATTTCATTACGATTGGTTTAATTTTGGAGGAGGAAAATGTGGAGAGCTAAACCACGATTTCTGGGATCCTCGTTATCCTAGTTCTATTGAGGAAAACATCAGTTCTTATTGAGAAACTAACCACAGCTTGATTCTACTACTACTACTACTACAGCCTATTTGCGTCCCGCTGCTGGGCACAGGCCTCCTCTCATCACGAGAGGGTTTGGGCTATACTTAGTCCCCACGCGGGCCCAGTGCGGATTGGGGACTTCACACACATCTTTGAATTACTTCGCAGATGCGTGCAGGTTCAGGAAATCTTCAGGAAACGATGTTTTCCTTCACCGAAAAGCTCAGTGGTTAATTCAAATTGAATTTCGCACTAGTAAACTTAGAGATGCGAGCCGGAATCGAACCCCGACCGCCCCATGAGAGGCGGTAGGTCGGACCACTAGGCCACCAATGCTTACCAGCTTGATTCACGCGATTCCAAATAGGCAGGCATTCGAATCATTTACACGATGCAAAGCTGTTATATGATCGTCTATTAATATGGCAGTTATTTTGGTTTACTTGTGTTTTTAGGGTTCCGAAGTCCACAAGGAACCCTTATAGTTTCGCCATGTCCGTCCGTCCGTCCGTCTGTCCGCACTATTGCTCGGAGATGCTTAGGTCTAGAGAGCTGTAATTTGGCATGAATATGCATATTAGTTACGCTGACAAAGTGGTACAATAAAATTTTGAAATATATTTTTTTATAGGGTACCTCCCCTACTCGTAAAGTGGGGATGTATTTTTTTTTTCTTGCGTACCCCATGGTGCGGCATATCGTTCAATAGGTCTTAAAAAAATATTGTGGGTTTGTTAAAGCCATTTTTTGATTAAGTGATGCGTTTGTGAAATATTAAGCTTTAAAGTGCTATTTTTTGTTAGAGTCACGTGTCCCCCCCCCCCCCTGCCAGCTAAATGGTGGTATTTGGATAGCTGAAAAAAATCACGGTTGTAGCATATATAACGTAGATGAAAGGAAAACTATCAGAGCTAAGTAGGCTGTACAAACTTACGAGTAATAGTCGACCAATTTATAATGATGATTTTTCTCGAGCGGCAGGGGCGTCGGGCGGGCACGTCATATCACAGGCTAGCTAGATGCTAATAAGTCTTAGAAAGGTACTGTGGGCATCCTCAACTTCGGAACCCTATAATTTGCGCGTGGCCCGACACGCACTTGGCCGGTTTTTTATTTAACAGAGTGGCGGCGTGTCTATGGCGTCATGTGCGGCGTGCTTTGTTGTCTATTATTGTAACACATAATTCGGGTTTTCGGAAACGCAGTAGGAAACTGACAAAGTTATTTGCCATTAGCCATTGCGTACGGTTTTGCCTTCGTGGTATGTCACGCTAAACCACAGGGCGGACACGGCGTATAAAAGCACGGTTTCGAACACAATTCGAATGAAGTGTCAATGTTGCGTGCAAGGACGTCTGTGTGCGTGCGAGGACGTATGTACACTTGTAAATGTGTGTGTACCACTACGCGGGCCAACGATCCACTCACCATCTCCGGATGAAACAAATGACGGTAAGGGCGAGTTGGGCGCGAGTTGCGCGCCGGCTAGATTCAGGCAGGTGATTCCGTGGCCATTCTGTATGTACACTTGATCAATAAAAGTACTTTCAAAAACTGAAATGAAACTTTGTTTTTTCAACTTACCTCTTCGATAGATGATGACATGAACCCAGAACTGTAACAAAAAAGTATAACATTAAAAAAAGAACATAACGATGAGCTGATTGTCTCTAAAATTTATCTTATAGAGACATTAACAATATTACTTTACAGACCTAGGGTGGTGAATTCGTAAATGTCCCAGATCGCAGGTTTCTGTGGCCTGAACCGAAGGTGAGGGCCATAAATATGCGATTTGGGGCTTTACGAATTACCGCCCGTAGTTTGTCAAAAGTTTTACGTCTTGCCTTGGCCAAAATGTTAGATTTTCTCTCCGCGTAGCGGGCAGAAAATCTCACTTTACGGCCAAGGGTGATGTAATAGTACATTACAGACCTAGGGTGGTGAATTCGTAAATGTCCCAGATCGCAGGTTTCTGTGGCCTGAACCGTAGGTGAGGGCCATAAATATGCGATCTGGGGCTTTACGAATTACCGTCCGTGGTTTGTCAAAAGCTTTACGTCTTGCCTTGGCTAAGAAGTGAGATTTTCTCTCCGCGTAGCGGGCAGAAAATCCCACTTTACGGCCAAGGGTGATGTAAAATAAAGTTTTGAACTTGCAATCAGTTACGAGATAAGCCGTACTTACTGTATTATTAAAGTGAAGTAAATAAATATTTTTCATTTTCATTTAAAATCAAACTCTTTTGTGATATTTCACTGACATTTCTTTTGCTACAAATGTGAATGCTACAGATGTTTCATGGCGGGGGTGATAATGATAAAGAATAATGATGATGATGGCCATTTGGAATTAATTATTTATTGACATTTTGAGACTGTCGACATCTATGTAATTTATATTTATTTGACAATGGAGGCCATCTCCATAATAATTTTTTTTCTGGACCCTTGGAGACTGTACATCTCTAAGATCTTAGATCTAAGTTTAAGTTAGGGACTATGCATCCCTTCAATGTAATTTTAGTACGTACCTATATGTATAATTTATACATGTAATGTAAAATTTGTCACTATGTGGAAATATTGAAAAAAGGCCTTCTGCTTGAGTTTGTTGCGCTTCTTCTCAAGCAATGGGTCTAGGAAGCGCTGGTAAATTCTTTTTCTGACGTGTAAAAGTGCCCCTATGTCATGCCAATTTGCAGCATAAATGATTAAATTTGAATTTGATGATGATGATAATTACACACTTACCAACAAATAAACTTGCTGCTTTTATGCTTCACCTTCGACATCTTGTTTTACTTTACACTTTATTTCAATGATCAAACAGTTTTAAGTGTCTTCGTGTACTTTAATGACCACACTGATTACGGACTAGCCTAATCAGTGGTGATATAACTTGAAAGCTAGGTCAATGTCATTTTCAAATGAGATCGATTACGAGTTAATTATGTAAGTAGGTACTAATATTTGATATTTGTGTGCAATATTTAATGTTTAGGAGCTTCGTAATTGTCTAAGAGTAACTAGCTTCTGAATTCGGTTGCAGCGTTCCCATTTTTCTGGGATAAAAAGTAGCCTAGATCCTCCCCTGGGACTCGAACTATCTCCTTAATAAGTAATACATTAAAAAAAAACAAATAAAGAGGTCCAGGAAATAGTTTTGGAATAATAAATGACGCAAAAATGCGCCCACGTCCTAAGTTAAGTTATATATTGCTGTGTAGTGGTGATCTAGTGCAAGGCCCACCCGGATAGCTACCACTGCCTTGCTCGCTAACCTGCCGCCAAATAGCAGTGCTCGCACTTGTGTGTGTTATGTTCCGCTAAGAGGGTAAGGTAGCTAGTGAGATCACTGGCATTACATCGTAGACTTCAGGGTAAGTAACGCATTTGCAATCTCAGGATTTCAAATGTCCACGGGCCTCAGTGATCGCTTACCATCAGGTGGTCTACAACAACAGCCTATTTACGGCCCACTGCTGGGCACAGGCCTCCTCTCATCACGAGAGGTTTTGGGCTATAGTGCCTACGCGGGCCCAGTGGGGATTGGGGACTTCACACACATCTTTGAATTACTTCGCAGGTGCGTGCAGGTTTCCTCACGATGTTTTCCTTCACCGAAAAGCTCAGTGGTAAATTCATATTGAATTTCGCACATAAGTAAACTTAGAGGTGCGAGCCGGAATCGAACCCCCGACCCTCTGCATGAGAGGCGGTAGGTCGAATCACTAGGCCACCACGGCTTCATCGGATCAGGTGGTCTATGTGTTCCTTTTCTTACCAATACAATTTTTTTTTTTTTAGTGCAACAAACAAATTCACTTTGCGCATTTTAAATGTTATGACTGCCGCTGCCTTGAGTGTCATGCGCAGTAGGTACAACGAACGATGTGTTATGTTTACGAGTTACGTGTCCAACGTCAAACATGAGATTGTTTACTGAGAATCGATTTCACAGGCCATTAAATTCGTGTTCGAATGTGGGTCGATTCCAAGTGGAAGGAATTTTCTTAAATGTCTTGCGTCAAATTTTCGGTTTTCGCTATCAAAAGTCAAAATATTACCTACTTGATTACAATATTTAGAAAATTATAACACAGTATCATTTCACTGATATACTTTACAACATATCAAAGCACAGTATATAAGCAAATAGCTTTTACCCGCAACCTCGTATGCGCAGAAATATTAAAATGTAAAATCCCGTTTGTTTCCCGTTCACGTGGGAATTTTGGGAAATCCTCTCTTAGTGCTCCCCTACGTTCCCTAAGGAACCTACTCGTACATGCCAAATTTCAACTCTCTACGATCAGTAATTTCAGCTCTGCGTTGATCGATCAATCAGTCAGTCAGCCAGCCAGCCAGTCAGTCAGTCAGTCAGTCAGTCAGTCAGTCAGTCAGTCAGTCAGTCAGTCAGTCAGTCAGTCAGTCAGTCAGTCAGTCAGTCAGTCAGTCAGTCAGTCAGTCAGTCAGTCAGTCAGTCAGTCAGTCAGTCAGTCAGCCAGTCAGTCAGTCAGTGAGTCAGTCAGTCAGTCAGTCAGTCAGTCAGTCAGTCGTGTTTTATATATATATAGATTTAAATATTCAATCTTTGAATTTTCATTAATTTGCAATTACCCCATACATAACAGGTTTAGGTGAAGAAATTAATCCTAAAGGATAATTGATTACGGTTTATCCTTTTTAATCCACTCTATCTATCATATCACTTTAATCACTTAGTAGATTCTTGAAACTTTTTGTATACAACACTGTTAACACAGACGAAAAAAAAAAACAATGTTTCGTTAACTTTATCGTAGAAACATCCTTTTTGCGTATGTCTGACACTAATATATCCACAACAACTATATTTTAATTTAACCGACTTCAAGAAAGGAATCAATTCGCAATCATATATTTTCTTCGTATAAGTGGTCCGATGATACTGTTATCGCTCGTATTGTATGAAAGACTAACGTAGCAAAACATCTGTGCACTCAATTGATATAGAGGATGTTTATTAATGCGACACTGCTTGCACAGGGTGTTCCGGTTTGATTGAATACAATGCGAAGATAATTTTATAGATGGGCTGGTTTAGATATTATTGTGTTTGTAGGTACTGAAAATAAACTAGTTTCAATTCTAAAGTGAGTATAATAATAAAAATCCATACTAATATTATAAATGGGAAAGTAACTCTGTCAGTCTGTTACCTCTTCACGCTTTAACCACTGGACCGATTTAGATGAAATTTGGTATGGAGATAGTTTGAGTACCAGGGAAGGACATAGGGCTACTTTTTATCCCAAAAAACGAAATCCACGGCTCTAAACGAATTATTCATATTTTTACTTTTCGTCATAAACTAAAATAAACTCATGAACAGCCTAGTCGCTTCATTTCGCATTCATCCTGTATATACCGTCTTCATAAGGCCGCCCCGAATCTGTTACGCCGTGATCATATTAATGTCAACGCTCTGATTGCATATTGTACTGAACAAGGTCCTATGTATAGCTACAATGCCATGAGAAATAAAGCTTTTTCAGTTTGGAGATAAGGTCTTTTCTTGTAATGGAGTTTGTTTTGTAGTATTTTTATTTAATCGTATGGCTAAATCTAAATACGATACAGAGATTAGTAGTTCATTAGTCATAGTGTGAAGTGAATCCATTGCTGCATATAGTATAATGTATAGGTATAATTATGATGTGTGCCATTTTCTTTGTTTCATTTTTGTCTAAATAGGAGTAAAAGTAAAAGTTAAGGTAAATACACCCTTAGTCATCCATACGTATATTATAAATGAAAAAGTAGCTCTGTCTGGTACATTTCACGGTTAAACGGATGGACCGATTTAGATGAGTTAGTATGGAAATACTTGGAGTACCGGGAAAGGACATACTCATCTACTTATCCCGGAAAAAAACATAGTTCCCGTGGGAACGCGATACCAGAAGCTAGTTTGAAATAAGGAGAGTCGCGAGTACCAAAAATATATAGAAAACTACGAATATTACAGAACGACACAACTTAGAAGGCGCGCGGTGAAGCACTTAAACCGTTGACGCAGAGTCTATTTTTGCTTCTCAGACCTACTGAACATACACTCCAAATTTCATAAGAATCGGTCGAACCGTTTCGGAGGAGTTCGGTTACAAACACTGTGACACGAAAATTTTATATATTAGATATTGCGCACCAAATAACAAATTTAAAACACTAATAAAAATGCCCAAAGATTTAAGGGCGTTGTCTTTTTTCAACCACTCACGTCAAATCGAACTTCAATAACATTATTTATTATACATATAAATTACTTTCGGACGGAGGGAATTTTGAAAAAAAAAAACTTTTTTATATATATTTTTCGTTACTGCATAGTGTACGTTTTTAGTTATTCGCACGTTTGCCGCGTGCTACATCCGCGACGAAACTAGGTGGTTACATCTTATCAGTGCGATAAGCAGTGTGTTTTGTGACTGTCTCGGTTCGATTAACTTAGTCATATTGGGAATAGTATATGTAATAGCAGTCATATTTCTGTACAGTACAGCTGATACTTAATTGAAAAATCAAAACAATTTCCGGGAAGAAGTAGCCTGGTACAGTCGAGTTCTCGAATATATACACACTTTTACACCTTGCTCCCTTGTAATAAGGTCCAAAAGTGATCGTATATTAATGAACTCGACTGTACACGGAGATTACTTAGTACAAGTTTTTTGTAAGCTTCTTTCTCTATCCTTGAAAAACGCGTGAACACTATAACCGAAATCAACGTGGGCGAAGTCGCGAGCAAAAGCTAGTAGGCAAATGATAAAAATGTACAAAATAGTATTTTGATAAAAGTGCGAAAAGTTCGTCATTTTAACACGAGTCCCTAGTTATGTTGGCGCGAGCGTAAGCGAGCGTTAACACTAGCTAGGGTCGAGTGGAAATGACAATTTCACACGTGTATCAAACGAAATGTCGTTTGATACACGTGTGAAATTGTCATTTAATACATTT
Organism: Aethes cnicana; assembly: GCA_963971205.1. NCBI lineage: Eukaryota > Metazoa > Arthropoda > Insecta > Lepidoptera > Tortricidae > Aethes > Aethes cnicana. The sequence goes on along the minus strand of OZ020295.1, from coordinate 7,877,924 downwards.
GCGAAAAAAAAGAATAAACAAATAAAAGAACAGGATGAAGCTCAAAAAACTTTACGCACTAGTTCGTAAAAAACAACTTTAGGCACGCACGTTAACCGGGCATCGAAATGTTTACTTTTTGAGCACCTGTATTAAAGATTCTTAAATATGTATGGCTCACCTCTCGTCGAAAGCGTTGCTCGCATTGACAGCATCTCCGTTGCTGTCATCGAAGCGCCTGTCAACCTCGATGCTCTGACAGTCGCTGTCAAAAGACTTGGACTGTTCCGACCGGTAGCCCTGGTCCCATAGTTTCTTCGTTTCGTCCTGGACTCGCCGTTTCAGCTCGGATATCTTCTCGCGTTCGTTCTCTATTACTTGGCAACCTGGGGAAAAGGGGATGTGTTAGAATTTGAATAAAATCCAAGTGCTCTAAAACAATATTCTTAATACAGTTGCTCAAAATGTGAACATTTCGATACCTGTTTAGCGTGCGAAAAGTTCGTCATTTACGAACGAACGCTTTTTGTTTTTTGACACCTAGTGAGCTTGCGTAATAGTTTTTTACGCACTAGTGAAAAATGTCGCTTGATACACGTGCGAAATTGTCATTTTCACTCGTCCCTAATGTACTATTTTGAGCAACTGTATTAAAAACAATCATTTTGATTTTTGTTCAGCAAAGGTCATATGTTTTCTGCTTTTCGAAACATAAGTAGGTGCGTAATTTTTGCTGTTCGAACGTGATCATATTTCAATATAGGTATTTTACATCTATATATACACGGTGAACTTGAGTAACCCGAACAATTTTACCAGCGTATACCTGACGCCGTAAGGAATAAAAAATGATAATAAAACCAGGTTGAAATATGATTTTTAACTTTTTTTATTCCATACGATGTCTGACTGACTCCGACTGGGGTCGTATGAAATAAGAAAAGTTAAAAATCATATTTTCTCAAACATGCTCGGAAATGTTCGTGTTACTTTCAAAAAAAGAAGACGCGAGGCTGTCCATTGCCGGCCTTGGCCAGCAAAAACATTATTGTCGTGTGTGTGTTTTTTTTAATTCGCTTGCTATTTGAGACACCTCTAGAAACTGACAATTCCATGGAGGTAATAAGTACAACTTCCATGGCCAAATCATCCACGATCATGGTAGTAAATACTGATATGGGATAAGCGCGTCTAAATTTATTTCGCCCCTATGCCTTGTAAACAGCCAACTACTAGTTTGAGTAATATTTATAGGTTTCGATATATTTATGTTGGGCGCACTTACCCCATCCTGGTGCACTTGCCCCGAAACTGACAAATCCATGGAGGTAATAAGTACAATTTCCATAGCCAAATCATCCACGATCATGGAAGTAGTAAATACTGATGTGGGGTAAGTGCGCCTAAATTTATTTCGCCCCTATGCCTTGTAAACAGCCAACTACTAGTTGAGTAATATTTATAGGTTTCGATATATTTATGTTAGGCGCACTTACCCCTATCCTGGCGCACTTGCCCCGACTGACCTTACGTATTTCCTCGCTGTTTGAGAAAATCATTATATATACCTCGGCCGCAATTGCGATTGCCGGACTCGTACTAATAGAAGGCTTCGCTTCGCTCAGCCTTCTAACTGACTCGTCCGGCAATGCGCTACTTGGCGGCCTCTGCAATAATGTACTATTCAACCTGGTTTTAATAACATTTTTATTCCTTACGGCCTCAGGCATATGCTGGTAAAATTATTCGGGTTACTCAAGCTCACCGTGTATAAAACAGTCGTGTTAGTTATACACCACTTATAACTCGAGAACGACTGAACCGACTTCGATGTTCTTTGGTTTTTCCAAATCTTCCGCAATTGACAGCGTCACGCATGACTGTTACAGCCCGTTCACACAGTGGTGTCAAGTTTCGTCCGATTTCTGGATCTACTAACTATAGGATCCTGCAAAAAGGCGGCGGTACGAAGTTCGCCGGTTTCGCCGTTATTAATTGACTGATTAGTGAATAAGCTGGTATTTACCTTGTTCTTCCAACATCTCCATTCGTTTCCTCTCGATCTCCATCAGACTATCCAAAGTGCGTTTCCCGAGGGAATTCATATCGGTGTCACTTGATAGTATTGGAGCGTCCATTGTCACTTTTGATATTCTATCAATGTCATCTTGCGAAGGAACCTTTCCAGAATCAGAGATCCTATTAAATTCTTTAATACTAGGCTCGTCGCCGCAGCTTTTCCTGTGTAGAATCTTTGGTGTTTTATCTTCAAAGGTGACGTTGTGGCCTTTTTGATTAGGTTCATTTTCCTCTTTAATATCGTTTTCTTTTAATTTATCAGGAGATAAAGATTTCGCTTTAACGTATTTATTATCACCGTTCACAGGTTTTGCGTTTTTGACGTAACGATTCTTGGGTTCGACTTCTTCTTTGATTTCAACTTTGACATCTTTCGACTTCTTACCGAAGGAGTCTTTTTTTATTATCTTACCTAGAGCGGCGAAAGTGGGTATTTTTGAGGAAGACGCGCTTTTCACTGGGCCGTTTTTCTCCTTTTTCTCCTTTTTGGAATTCCTCAAACTCCCGAACCTGTCTAGAGAAACATCGTTCTCAATATGTTCGTTATTGTACAACATGTTCTCGTTCAAACTCTGCGACATTAGATCTACTTTCTTCTTCTTCCGTTTCAACGAATCGAAGTTCCGCTCCCAAAATCCTTTCTTCTCCTTAGAAGTCGAGGACTTAGAGGGACTTTCATCGTCTTCTATCCTCCTTTCAATATCTACAATCATAGACTGTGACATTTGATCTATAGAATTGAACTTGTCCTTTAACACGTTAGTGTGTTCTTCGAATTGCGTTACTTTCATGTAAAGATCGTCACTATCACTACTTTGCGGGGAATATCCGTATTCGCCTGATTTAGCTCTTGTTTGATCTGTGTAGAAAGCGCTATCAGGCGATTGCGTTCTTTCAAAATCATTTAGCTTTGCTACAATAGGTTTGAGCTCTTTTTCTTTAGCTTGAACTTTACCAGTCAACTCTTCTACTTCGTTGAGTAGTCTAACATACTCTGATTGTAAAACTTTAGTTTCGTCTAATGCTGACGTTAGATTGCTGTTGGCCTCAGACTTGAGGGTTAGTATTCTAGATTTCTGTGCTTCTATCTTCTTGGTTAGTAGTATTATTTCGTTTTGCAAGTCTTCTCTGTTCGCCAGTCTGTAATTTAATTTGTGTTTTAGAACTGAAGCATATTACGCGTATCATCCATACTAATATTATAAATGTGAAAGTGTTTGTTGTTTGTCCTTCCTTCACGTCGTAACGACTGGACCGATTTGGATGAAATTTGGTATGGAGATAGTTTGAGACTCTGGGAATAACATAGGATACTTTTTATCCTCATATGCCCACGGGAACTGGTTTTCAATACTTCTATAACTATAACTACCTATATGTATAGTATCATCGGCTACGGCCAAATTTTAAGTCTACGCGGGACGAAGTCGCGGTCATACGGCTAGTTCGTAAATAAAGTAGGTTTTGAATTTAACTCATTTCATTTGCAAAGAGAAAATGAAATTGAGTAGGTAGAGAAGACAATAAGTCTATACCGATTTAGAAAGCAAAAATGTAAGGTTGAAGAGCATGGGAAGATGATGGGACAATTTGTATCCTTAAACAATCCCCTTAAGAGGGTATACTCCGAAAGTTGGCAACGTCGCAAATAGCTGTCAAATATTATGCTATTTTCATTAATTTCTGAATATTACTGAATGAAAACATGAATTATCGCTCTATGGTTGAATAAAACATCAAGTATGGATTGCAACAGTTATCATACGAACATGATTTTTTTAGTATTATTGAAGTAATATCTTTAGAAAACTTTCCATCGCAGTTTCCATGCATTTTAATTTAATCTTGTCCTTTGAATGCCTAACCAACAAATATAAAAAGAGACGCGTCATTCAACCATAGAATGATATCTTCCTTTTTAATTCAGCAATATTGAGAAATTCATAAAAACAGCGAAACATTTGACAGCTAAATGCGACGTTGCCAACTTTCGGGATAAACCCTCTTAAGGTGGTGAAAAGGGTGATGGTAGTTGTAGTTCAATAAGAAAATGAAGGTAGTACATGTCTACACAACTTAGAAGGCGGGTGGATTAAGTAATAATAGTCTTTGCGATAACGGCTTAAAGTGCTCCGCCGCGCACCTTTTAAGTTGTGTCGAGCGACCTATACTACTAATCTAGAAGGGAAGTGCGCCAGGCCAAGTTCCGACATAACAGAATTAACTATATACATATACATGGTGGGTCGTATCCTATAGCAAATAATTAACCCACAGTATCAGCTATAGACTCTAAGTATATTGTATAGGTCTTTAATTTTTTTTTATTGGTAAAAATATGTATAAGGGATTGGTTGTGTGAGCGACGCCGGAATCCGATACAAATTTTTTTTTTTTACCAACTCTCTATATTACAGGAAACTTTAAAAGGTTGCCATTTGTGGGTTTTAGCATATGTATTTTCATGTGAATTTTAATAGAATAACTCACAATTCGGATTCCTCCTCTAAATGCTGGAACTCGAGATCTTCGTAGATTTTTGTCTCGTTGTCCAGAATGTCTTGAGCGTTTTGCAATTCTTCGACCGTTGCTGAATTGTCTCTGATATCTTTCTCTATCCTGTTAATAAAAAAATTATCAATAAACAAGGGATTTTAACACAAGTTAGTTAAGATAACTGAAAAAGTCGAATTGGTTTATTAGTTAGTGTATCAAAAAATATTGAACGCGTATTTTTTTTTTCGTTACGTAAACCAATTAACGAAGATAAAAAACGCTTTTAAAATACACAATACGTCACGTTAAGTATAAGTTGGACTCAATTATGTCGTCACGAGCTCCCACTCCCGAGTTTTGATGTTTTATCTTTGTCAATATTCATTGATTAAAAAAAAAACAACAAAAAATACGCGTCCATTATAGTTCGATACTCTAACCGGCGGACTAAATAGATCTGAAAATTATTGACGCTGTCCAGATTTCTTTCTTATCATTGTAATATTGTTATAATAAAAGATTTTCTAGTCACTGGTTTTATTATTTATTAATATTTTTACAGGAAACACACATACAGCTCTCTTCAATGAGCCAGGCCGCCATTGCCAAGTTATATTGCAGCCACAGGTGCCCTCTAGTGACACTTCTATCTGTCATAGCCACAGATAGTACAATCATACACTGAAACAATCCTCACTTAAAACAGAGTCGACCTACATAAAAAAAATTACATCAAAACTCCCAATTTCAAGGCCACTACATACCCTTGAGCAAAACTAACCTTTCGACCTTCATAGTGGCAATGTCGACTCTATCCCGCATGTCGTTTTGTCTAGCTTCCTGTTTCTCCTTCAATAGTCGTATCTCCTCTTCGATTCTCTTGCTCTGCTCCACTAGATCTGCTTTCTTCTTCTGTTCTATGTTCAGGATGGCGATTTCAGAATCGTATTCCCCCTTGATTAGGGCTTTCTCCATTTCCAACTGCAAATAAATGGTAAAAATGGATTTAGATTTTATTTTCGGAAGGTAAAGTTTACCAAATAAAAACGAACACTTTCTTCAAAGTTATCTACCCAAAATAAACCCAAAATTGACAATCCGAACAGCAATTCTCGAGTTAAAACCGGACTTACATACACATTTATGTATATTCTACAGACTTATTCAGTTACAAACAGATTTATATTATAAGTTGAATGATATTAAAAAGTTCATATATTAGTATCGTAGACTATATGTAGGTATTGTATCTTTTCAATAAAAAAAAAACAATAGGAATATATCTTACTTCTCTCAATATATCATCTTCTTGCGACCTTATTTCCGACATTTTACACTTGATTTCATGTATTTCCGCTACCAATTTCTTTCTTTCCTCCTTCAAAGTATCGTATTTCGCTTTCAAATCCGCTACATTGACATCAGACGTGCTGCTACCAATGGAATCCGCTTCGAAATCTATCTTCTTTATGTCGATCTGTATTTGCTTAATCATCTTCTCTCGTTTACTCTTTTCTAAGTCCTTTTCGAATTCTTCTAACTCCGGAATATCTGCCATTAGTTCCTTTTTAACGTCGTCAAAACTTTGATTCTTTCTTAGCGTTTTTTCATTGTCATTAATGAAAACTTCCTCGTTGTCTGATGTATTGGAGTTTTGACGTTGTGTTTCCTCTTTTTCTGTTACTATTTTAGAATGTCTTTGTTCCAAGTCATTGCTTACATCAGCATCATCAATCATTGGTATGTCTTCTTCTAAGCTGAGTTGTTTCTCAATACCGACTTTTTCTTCTTTTTCTATATTAATAACTTTTTCTTCTTTTTGCAAATTAGTAACATTATTGATTTCTGTATTTGTATTAGGTATATTGAAATTGGGTTTTTTATTATCTAAAGGCGGTGGGGTGGGGAAAACAAAATACTGTGGCGAAGGTAGATTCTTGTGAGCGAATGTGGTCTTTATTCGCGTTCTGGGGCTTTGGGAGTTTGGCGATTTTGGCTTGAGGTTGCCTCTGTTGTAATAGACGTTTTCGTATGGGCTACCTGGAAATAGATATGTTTGTATGGTTATAAAATAATTGAGTTTTAACCGTATTTTGGAAGATTGTTAGATCGAAGTTGAAATGTGAAATCCTAACAAAAAAAACAATTCTTATACTGGTTACAATTGATGATGAAAATATCTCCAAGTTCCAATATTCTATGAAAAAATAGGGCTTAGTTCAGCCTTGAAAGGTATGGTCTGAGGTAAGTATATGGTTCAACAAATATACGGAGTCAAGAAAAACTTTGTGACGATATTTTACCCACAGAATCAGCCACCGATTCTGAGCATGTTTTTTAGGTTTTTATTTTTTTGCGAATTAGTTTAAAAGAAAATAGTATGACCCAGTATGGGATTGATGGCGATACCTGAATCCCATACATTTCTTTTCCAAACCTAAAAAACATGATTAGAATCGATACTTAGCTGATGCTGTGGGTAAAATATCGTCACAACGTTTTGCTTGACCCCGTATAATTACCTTATCTCTGATTGTATCTACTGGTTTATACAACTTAGAAGGCGCGTGGATTAAGCAAGAATAGACTCTGTATCAACGACTTAAGTGCTTCACCGCGCGCCTTCTAAGTTATGTCGTGCTTTACATAAAACACTTACCTATAGGCGAAGTTAGTTTCGCATCATTCATCTTTCTTATCATAACAGGACTAGATAGCTCCTCATCGAACACCGGTATGCCGATCTCGTCCATACGGCCCTTGTTCTCATGGTTGAGAATCGTGACCTCCGGCGTGAGGGGGGCGGGCAGAGAGACGTCCAAGTTCTCGTAGCTTGACAGGTTGCGTTGGGTCGGGAGGGACTTGCTCATTGAGTTGTGGTTGTGACTAGTTTCGAATCTGGAAGAGATTGCATTCAGAATGAAATGTAAATACTAAACTAAACATTAAAAACTATATTTTAGAGAAGAGTCCATACTCGTTAACGGTTTATCGAATAATTTTGCAAAAGGATATAAAAATTGGTGCAAGTTTTTATATTGTGGGTTTCCACTGTAGTCCCCACGCGGGCCCAGTGCGGATTGAGGACTTCATGTACATCCTTGAATTACTTGGAAGATGCGTGCAGGTTTCCTCACGATATATTTCCCTTCACCGACAAGCTCAGTGGTAAACTCAAATTGAATTACGCACATAAGAGGTGCGAGCCGGATTCGAGCCCCCGACCCTCTGTATGCGAGGCGGTACGTCGAACCATTATATGTATGTCACCACGGCTTCCATCAATCAGGTCCTATACTTGTGGGTGTGTAATGTTTTGAATAACAACTACACGCAACAGCAATGACTTCGGGTGCATTTTCCATACAAAGTGACCTGATTTCATTGCCGTTGAGTGTATTTGCGAATTTTCATTTTGCACAAAACGAATTGCATAATTTTGAACTGTAGAAATGATCATTTAGCATAAAAACAAAATGCATAAAAACAAATTGCATAATTTTGAAAGTAATAATAGTTAACTTGCATAGCAATGTATTTGCATAACAGACAATCAGCATAATGTTTCCTTTGTATAAAAAATAATTCGTTTTCTTCTTCATATTTTAGGTTTTTCTTTATTTATTCTTAAAAAGAATACGATTATAGAACTCGATTCTAGCTAGGGTTCTCTAGGGGTCCTTCTCGCTTCGCTCGTGGTCGTACCTAATGAAGTAATGATGACCCCATTTTAATAACTATGCTACTACTACTACTAATACTTTTACAGCCTATTTGCGTCCCACTGCTGGGCACAGGCCTCCTCTCATCACGAGAGGGTTGGGCTATAGTCCCCACGCGGGCCCAGTGCGGATTGGGGACTTCACACACATCTTTGAATTAATTCGCAGACGCGTGCAGGTTTCCTCACGATGTTTTCCTTCACCGAAAAGCACAGTGGTAAATTCAAATTTAATTTCGCACATAAATAATTTCATTTAGTTCGGAATCGAACCTCCGACCCTCTGCATGAGAGGCGGTAGGTCGAACCACCAGGCCACCACGGCTTACCAACTATGCTGGCTCAATAACTATGCTGAATGTATGTTACGACCAGTAAAATTATTCCTTACTAGCTTCTGCCCGCGACTTCGTCTGCGTGGAATATAAAATTGCCGATAACTTTTCTTTCCGACATTAATCAAACATAGCTTATATGTTGCTCCAAATGATGCTCTACCCTTGAAAACTGCATTCAAATCGGTTCAGTAGTTTCGAAGATTAACTCTAACAAGCAGACAGACAGAAAAGATTTCTAAAAATCGCTGTTTTGTGATCTACCATAAGTACATCTTTAGAACCCCCGTTCCTTTTTTTTTAACTTTTCTTTCTATGTACAGACATGCCGGGTTCTGCTCTTTTATTATAGTATACATGGTGGGTCAGAAAATATGGCACATAATTAACCCACAGTATCGGCTATCGATTCTAAGTATATTGTATAGGTCTTTGATTTTTTTTGAGTTTGTAAAAAAAAATATTTTGTATAGGATTTAGGCGTCGCTCACACAACCAATCCCATATACAATTATTTTTTTTACCAACTCAAAAAAAATTAAAGACCTATACAATATACTTAGAATCGATAGCCGATACGGTGGGTTAAATCTTTGCCATATTTTCTGACCCACCGTGTAGAAGAAGATAGATGATACATGAAGAATGTTTTTATGATTATACATCATTACGTTATTTGATTATTATGATTATGACAAACAAAATTATGCATTATGTTTATTATGAGTTTTTATAGTAGTTAAATGAAATTATGCTAAAAGTTTGTATAACAGTTTGTGATGTGAATAATAAAAGTTTGTGAACGGCATCCCTTACTTGTAATACCCTTCGCTGGTTTGCACGAAGTTAGGGTTGTTCAACACGACGCTTCGAGGCAAAGAACCGTTGGTTATAATCTTGTTGTGTGGACGCTTCTCCGTTGGCGTTACCGGAATGCCTTGAAGGTAACAAAACAGGACACTTTATTAGAGAGTGCCAAGGTAGTTCACAATAGTACATTACAGACCTAGGGCAGTGAATTCGTTAATGTCCCAGATCGCAGATGTTTGTGACCCGAACCGAAGATGAGGGCCATAAATATGCGATCTGGGGCTTTACGAATTACCGCCCGTGGTTTGTCAAAAGTTTTACGTCTTGCCTTGGCCAGAAAGTGAGATGTTCTCTCCGCGTAGCGGGCAAATCACACTTTACGGCCAAGGGTGACGTAAAAACATTTATCTACACTCATATCATAAACCCTCTATGATGCGTTCAAAAACCGCAAATCATGACCGGCATTAGGATGAACCGTTTAGTTAGAAAAGATGTCTTATCTGTGAAAATGTTCTTATGGCTGTATAAGACCATCGAATTCGATTGTCTAATAGCATGCAAATTTCGAGCATTTTCAATAGCAATGCCCGCCTACGTTCTTTAGTCAGACAGAAAGAAAGTTTGTTCTAAATTCAAATGTCGGCTCTATTTAGTCTATGCTTTTTGAAAATCGAATGTGAGAGACATTGACGTATTCGAATTGCTGCCATTGACAGCTTTTGAAGCATCTTAGAGGATTTATAAAATGAGTGTAGATACAGTTGTGTATGCAACTGTACATAATTAGGCCTTAAAACACTCGTTCGATATTATTATGAAACTCGCCTGGCGGCTTGTTTCGTAAAACCCCCTTAATGCCTTTTCTTAATGCCTTTAGGCATTAAGTCCGCCAATTGTATACATTTTGTATGTGCAATGAAGTTTAAATAAATAAATAAATAAATAAACCCCATTCGTGTTTTTAGGACCTTTATTATTATGTAGCAGTTACATAAACGATTGTTAGTATGTAATTACAAAAAGAAATGTGCTAACGTCTCCGCGGTTCGATGTGATACAAACAAAAAGAACATACATATGTACGTACATATTAAGCCCTCGATTTTGTGTAAAAAAATGTATGCTAACTAAAAATAAACATTTAGTTCCTTTGCGGGTTAGGTAGAGCGTGACCTCCAAGGTTACATCACGCCACCTTTGACAAAGCTTCGAGGGTAATGAGATCATCAACATTGGCAGGCAGTGACAGGTTGTCAGCCCATCGTCACGGTATACCAATACACACGCGTCCCTTCACTGTCTTTTACAGTGTGCCGGGAATGGGGACTATCGTTTCTTTGCTCACCAGTTGGCGCCACTGTTGACTAAGGTCCAGAGGAATAGCTGTCAAAGGCGACTTTATAAGATCGGAGCCGAAACAAAGTTTTAAATCGTGAATCTCATTAAGTTTATTAATCTAAATATATAAAACTCAAAGGTGACTGACTGACTGACTGACTGACTGACTGATATAGTGATCTATCAACGCACAGCCCAAACCACTGGACGGATCGGGCTGAAATTTGGCATGCAGGTAGATGTTATGACGTAGGCATCCGCTAAGAAAGGATTTTGCAAAATTCCCACGGGAACGGGAAAAAAGGGATTTTTAAATTTTAATGTTTAGGCGCGTACGAAGTCGCGGGAAACATCGTAGAGATCTGAAATTTGGCATGCAGGTTCCTTGGGGAGCGTAGGGGAGCACTAAGGAAGGACTTCCCGAAATTCCCACGGGAACGGGAAAAAATGTTTTTTTTACATTTTAAGGCGCGTACGATGTCGCGGGGATCATCGTAGAGAGCTGAAATTTGGCATGCAGGTTCCTTTGGGAGCGTAGGGGAGCACTAAGAAAGGACTTCCCGAAATTCCTACGGGAACGGGAAAAAATGGGCTTATTACATTTTAAGGCGCGTACGTAGTCGCGGGGATCATCGTAGAGAGATGAAATTTGGCATGCAGGTTCTTTGGGGAGCGCAGGGGAGCACTATGAAAGGATTTTCCGATATTCCCACGGGAACGGGAAAATGGGATTTTTACATTTTAATGTTTAGGCGCGTACGAAGTCGCGGGAAACATCGTAGAGATCTGAAATTTGGCATGCAGGTTCCTTGGGGAGCGTAGGGGAGCACTAAGGAAGGACTTCCCGAAATTCCCACGGGAACGATAAATATGTTTTTTTTACATTTTAAGGCGCGTACGTAGTCGCGGGGATCATCGTAGAGAGCTGAAATTTGGCATGCAGGTTCCTTGGGGAGCGTAGGAGAGCACTAAGAAGGGACTTCCCGAAATTCCTACGGGAACGAGAAAAAATTGGTTTATTACATTTTAAGGCGCGTCCGCAGTCGCGGGGATCATCGTAGAGAGATGAAATTTGGCATGCAGGTTCCTTGGGGAGCGTAAGGGAGCACTAAGAAAGGATTTCCCGATATTCCCACGGGAACGGGAAAAATGGTATTTTTACATTTTAATGTTTAGGCGCGTACGAAGTCGCGGGAAACAGCTATCTATCTAAATATATAAAAGAAGAAACTGACTGACTGACTGACTGACTGACATATCAACGCAGAGCCGAAACTACTGGTCGTAGAGAGCTGAAATTTGGCATGCAGGTTCCTTGGGGAGCGTAGGGGAGCACTAAGAAAGGATTTCCTGAAATACCCACGGGAACGGGAAAAAAAGGGATTTTTACATTTTAATGTTTAGGCGCGTACGAAGTCGCGGGGATCATCGTAGAGAGATGAAATTTGGCATGCAGGTTCCTTGGGGAGCGTAGGGGAGCACTAAGAAAGGATTTCCCGATATTCCCACGGGAACGGGAAAAATGGGATTTTTACATTTTAATGTTTAGGCGCGTACGAAGTCGCGGGACACAGCTATCTAACTATCTAAATATATAAATAAAAGAAGAAACTGACTGACTGACTGACTGACTGACACATCAATGCAGAGCCGAAACTACTGGTCGTAGAAAGCCAAAATTTGGCATGCAGGTTCCTTGGGGAGCGTAGGGGAGCACTCGCGGGGATCATCGTAGAGAGATGAAATTTGGCATGCAGGTTCCTTGGAGAGCGTAGGGGAGCACTATGAAAAGATTTCCCGATATTCCCACGGGAACGGAAAAAATGGGATTTTTACATTTTAATGTTTAGGCGCGTACGAAGTCGCGGGAAACAGCTATCTATCTATCTAAATATATAAAAGAAGAAACTGACTGACTGACTGACTGACATATCAACGCAGAGCCGAAAATACTGGTCGTAGAGAGATGAAATTTGGCATACAGGTTCCTTGGGGAGCGTAGGGGAGCACTAAGAAAGGATTTCGCGAAATTCTCACGGGAACGGGGAAAAAAGGGAATTTTACATTTAAATTTTTAGGCGCGTACGAAGTCGCGGGAAACATAGTAAGGATCTGAAATTTGGCATGCTGGTTCCTTGGGGAGCGTAGGGGAGCACTAAGAAAGGACTTCCCGAAATTCCCACGGGAACGGGAAAAATTAAATTATAATCCTAGATTACACACACTTTCAAGAAATACGTTATGCAGAACTGATTACCTACTGTTAGATTACCTGCCTATTGTCCAGTAAAAAGGAAATGATTGATGAGTTCCCTAAAACATTCTTTAAACCAGTCTGATATTACCTAAATAATGAATTTTGGCACTAAAGTATTTATTCATAAGAGATTAATGAATCCGAGAAAAAAAAGAAAAATCTATACATATAATAAATAATAATTCTGTAGAAGTCGCGGCTGAAAATTGAAAATTAAAAGAAACTATCAAGTCAAAGGGACTATATGAACGATACTGAACACAAAATAACGATTTTTAGAAAAAAATACTGTATGTATGTATGTATGTATGTCCGGATTTAATTCGAAAACTACTGGAGGGATTGAAACAAAATTTGGTATGGGGGTAGTTTATAACACTGGTCAACATATAGGCTACTTTTTATCCCGAGGAAATGCATAGTACCCGCGGGAAGGCTATTAACAAATTCCACGCGGACGAAGTCGCGGGCAGAAGCTAGTTATAAATAACTATCATAATATCGAGCAGCTATGCCACAATGTTGTGCAGTTCCGTTTTGTTCGGTATTTTTTACTTTTTTTTCAAAGCGTTCACATTGATCGCCAAATAATCCATATTTGCGATAATTTCACAAAGGCGATCACTTTTCAACAGGTAAATTAAAGAAATTATCATTTATGTCACGAAGCCCGCCAAAACCAGTGAAAAGTGAATGTTATTGGACCTCACACGACACTAGCGCCTCTAGTGGAAAATTCACATAATATATAGGGAGTGTTATGATTTCTTATTAAGAAACCATAATATCTCGAATGCGTTGCCTACCCTGAGTCCTAAGATGGAATGTCTCTGTGACAGTAATTTTACCTTCCCGGAACATAACAGTGTGAGCCACGCTATTTGGCGGCAGGTTTAGCGGTTAACACGGTGGTACCAACCCGGACAGACCTATAAAAAAAGTTTTAATTACTATGCTCTCCACAGTCTCATTTAAATCAGTCTTTTTGAAATACTTAAAAACATTGTAAATTACGCGTCTCTCTCCGCTATGTATAATTGATCCACTTTTATTTTTTTTAATGGGTGAGATATCCATTTTCCAAAAATTTTAAACAAGTAATACGCAAAATACACAACCGATCTCTTCGAAGGTCTGACTGCAACTGAGCACTGTGAACTCGCCTTACTAATTTCTAGCGTTCTAATTGGCTAGGGGGCGTGGCTTGGCCGGCAGTCGGTGATGAGTCACTATTTTCTTAACGCGAACAGGGTATAGCACCAGGTCCTACCACAGCAACCATACCAAGTCTATATAATAAAAAAGAATAGTCGTGTGTTAGTCTGGCTAAGGCTCCACTAGAAAAAAAAAATCGGGAAAAATCTTTAAAAATCAGCCAAAAGAATAGAAAAATTACTTTGTATGGGAATCGCTTACGGGTGATACGAAGTTTACCGGGTCAACTAGTTTCATCTTAATCAGTCCACCGGTTGAAGCGTGAAGAGCTTACAGACAGAATTACTTTCGCATTTATAATGTTAGTATGGGTTACATCAGTGTGTTCAAGACTGGGGCGTTTAAGAGGGTTTACTCCCAAAGCTGGCATCGTCGCATATAGCTGTCAAATGTTTCCCTGTTTTTTTTAATTTCTCAATATTACTAAATGAAAATGTGAATTGTCGCTCTATGGTTGAATAAAACATTAAGTATGGATTGCGACAATTATCCTAGGAACATGATTTTTTTAGAATTATGGAAGTACAGTCAGCAGCAGAAGTAGATAAGCTGTCCAGGTGTTCAAAATGACCTTCAAGAATCCTTATTCTTAAGACGTTAAGGGCGTGTGTAGGTCATTTTGAACACCTGGACAGCTTACCTACTTCTGGTGCTGACTGTACTTACTATCTTTAAAAAACTTTCCATCGTATTTCCATGCATTTTAATGTAGTCTTATCATTTGAAAGCCTAACCAACAAATATGAAACGAGACGCGTCATTCAACCATAGAATGATAACTTCTTTAATTCAGTAATATTGAGAAATTAATAAAAACAGTGAAACATTTGACAGCTATATGCGACGTTGCCAACTTTCGGAAAAAACTCTCTTTACGTTATATTGGTAGTTTTACCTGAAGCGATCTGTCTCTCGTATTCAGCGCACATGTTGAGGATCTCCTCGAGTCGCGCCGTTTCAGCCTCTTTCTGTTCTTCTTCTTTCACTCGGTCCTGATACGCCTGTGAATAAGGAAAAATATCACATAAGAGAACTAGCTAGATCCCTTTTGCGCCCCGTAAACCCCATAACCCCCATATTGCATATCGTTCAAATCGTTGGAGCCGTTTCTGAGATTGTGTAAAATATATACACAGCTCGTTGAATTTATCTATTTTTTTTTTCATGTAAAATTATACATAAAAAAAAAACTTTTAACGCATTCACTGCCTAGAATGATAAGAGAGCCGTTTCGAAAAAGTTTGTACAATAATTAAGCAAAATAATTAAAGGTTCATTTAGAAGTTAATATTATAATAATATTGTTACATTCAGTTGAAAATAATAGCACTTAACAAAAAAGGAAAGTTAAATGATACGTCATTAATTTTTTGTTTAAGAGGGTTTATCCCAAAATGTATGAATATATGCGACGTTACAAAACGTCGCATATAGCTGTCAAATGTTTCACTGTTTTTATTAATTTCTCAATATTGCTGAATTAAAAAAGAAGATATCATTCTATGGGTTCCTATGATAACTGTTGCAATCCATACTTAATGTTTTATTCAACCATAGAGCGATCATTCATGTTTTCATTCAGTAATATTCAGAAATTAATGAAAACAGCAAAAT
This sequence comes from Aethes cnicana, assembly GCA_963971205.1. Taxonomy (NCBI): domain Eukaryota; kingdom Metazoa; phylum Arthropoda; class Insecta; order Lepidoptera; family Tortricidae; genus Aethes; species Aethes cnicana. Next base: position 7,862,077 of record OZ020295.1, on the reverse strand, counting down.
ATTTGACAGCTATTTGAGACGTTGCCAACTTTCGGAGTAAACCCTCTTAATTATTGTACAAGCTTTTCTGAACAGCCTCCGGTATGCGTTTTGATAATTTTCACCCAGTGGCTTGTACGCATATGTGCGTTGCAATATTCCCTCAATGAAAGGCGAATGTCTTGAAAATTTCATTTTCTTTCTCAATATTTCTCTAACTCACCATTCCACAAAACAAATTGTCTATTTTCCTAATAATATTGTTATAAATCTCATTCCTTACAAAAAACTGGTTATAATTGTTACACCTCAAGTCATTCCCAACTAAAATGACATTACTGTTCTGGATCGATTGATTTTCTTTCCCAGAAATCAAATCCGATATTTTGTCAACGACATTTTTCAATTCCTCATAAGAATTCATAATCTGAGACTCTAGTTTCATAATTTTCCCATCCATAGTGTTTTCATAGTCCCTTGTTTCCTTAATATAATGATTCGTCAATATAGTATTTATGGTTTTATATATTTTTATATCGTTCCGCAATTTGTGAACGATTTCGAGTTTTTCGTTAACCGAATTAGCTATATCGATTATTTTATCGATTTTCTTCTCGTTGGATTTTTCATCTATGGTAGATTTCAACTCTTTGAACGCTTCCGTGTTTTTCTTTAAATTTCTCACGAAATATTTGACTAGTCGTTTTTGTGTCCACTTCTTTTGGGACACGGTCATTTTAAAAACACTTTGTTTTTTTTTTTCTTACAGACACTGCATTAAACCAGTCAGTACCACGGCACAACAAAAACTATTCTAAATTCGAAAGATGTAATCGATACTCGACATTGGCCAGTCGTATCGAATTCACAACACTTTTCTTTTTAACATTATTTAAATGTTAGCGGCCAGTCATTGTAAAAAAGAACGTCACATTTGAAATCCGAGAGCATTATACACTTTTGAATATTTTTTAAATGTTTTTTTTTCCGTTTGGCTACCAGGTGGCAATTACGTGTAATAAATGTTACATTCGCCGCATTGCCTTCTGCGGTTTATTATCGTTACGTCAAACGTTATCAGATGATAACATTGTTTCCTTAATTTAAAGACTTAAGGAAAATAATCATTATGTTTGTTGAAGCAGGATTTAGATCTCCGCTTTAGTGAATATTTTAAGGTTAGATTTTGACTTTTTTCTATACCAAGAAAGAGAAACGCACGCTATGACACTTTTTTTTTAATTGTCTATGTAAAATCATTAGTAGAGTATTATTTATAGCTATATATGTTTATGATGGTAGGTACACTTACCCCGCTGGCGTATTTTCCCAGACAGACCTTAAGAAGAAGTTATTTTTAAATATTACTATTCCAATTACCCATTAAGAAATTATTCAGAATACGCAGAATAATACTCACTAATTTAATCTATGTACATACATATGAATAAAAAAAATACAAACACCGGCACCCGTCGAATATAATTTCATGTCTACATGATCATTACACTGCCACTCTAAAAAAAACCATCGATAGATAGACATAAGGTTTTCATTTAAATAACAACTTAAGAATGGTTTACATAGTAAATCATTAATTTACCAATTACATACACAAACACTCTAATTTCAACTTTGACACAAAACAATTAGAATCGATATGGAATTTCAAAATCCCGTTGAAACTTCGAAGAAATCGCGTTTCGTTAAATTTTATAATAGGATTTTTTGTACAACACTTTTCACGTGAAAAGGATAGAGGTGAATGGATTAACGTTCTTAATTACATGTATGTGAGTAAAAGTGTTCAAAATAAAAAGGTCGTATGAGACGGGTTATTGTCTATATTATAATCCCTTTTTGATACGAAGATATCCCTTGTTTAGAGATTAAGCTGGGAATGTAGGGCGAAGATAAGAGCGATAAGGAACGGATCTTTAGTTTTTTTGTTGCTGCGAGCATTTTTTCAGGCGTTTTATGAAGTAATGTACTTAAGTTGGAATTTACCTATTTTACCACATAAATAACGTCTAATAAGTAATGGTGAAAATAACATTACCATGTGCCAAGTTCTTGACAAACTTTGCATTATTTTCATAGATGTATAGTAATTTCCTCAATCCCACGTAAAAAATATTCTTGAAAGGTTCAAATTTTTGAACTAAGAAAACGTAAAATTATAAGTACACATACTATCTATAAAAGATTGTTCTTTGTTTGCTTTTTGAAAATCGAATGTGAGACACTGACGTATTCAAATTGCCGCCATTGTTGACATATTTCGAAGCATCTTAGAGGATTTATCAAAATGAGTGTTAGATAAAGTTGTGTATGCAACTGTACATAATTAGGCCTTAAAACACTCGCGCGATAAACCCCACTCGTGTTTTAAGGGCCTTTATTATGTAACAGTTACATAAACTACTATAAAATATGACAGTACGTGGCATCGGCACTATTTTAATTCAAATATTTCACATGGGCCCATTTGTATAAGTCTTTCAAATACCCTAGATGCGCCATTGCAAGTATGTTATTTTTAAAAAGAAATACAGTAAGAACACATACCTTTATTCTTCTGCTCTCAGCATCGTAACTTCTATCATAAGTGTTAGCATACACTGGAGAATACTGTGGATTCCTATCGAAAGCGGGCGACGGCATACAAGGCCTTTTCCCATTAGCCATGTCTTTACCACTTCTTTCAACTTTACACGCAAGATTCCTCTCCTCTATATTATTAATTTTCCCATAAATATTATCTTTGACCTGGTCATTATTAACCTTTTTCAATTTAAAATCGTTCCTCGAACTCTCGTCGAAGTTGCGCACAATATCGTCAATTTTATTTTTATTTCTAATGGCGACATTCGTGTAACCTTTGTTTTTTTCCATGGAATTATTCTCGTTTACAAGTATTATTTTCTGCTCTGTCTTCTTCATGTAATTCGGTACATTACGACCTCCTAAAACATCTTTGGCCGGTGTGTTTACCGTCAAAGAGTTCGAGCTGAAAACCTTTGGAGAAATCTCATTTTCGTTTGAAGTATAGAATTGACTCTTTCCTATTTTCTGCTGCTTCGCGTAGTATTCAAACTTTGATACTTTAGCCATGATACTGGACATTTTAGGCTTCGATTCTGTGTCGGAGTCAGATTCTATAGTGTAAGGCTTTCTCGGTGCAACGGGCGGTTTCTTTTTGGCAATTTCATTGAGCGTCATGTCTAGTTCTTGGTCGAGTTGTAAGAGGGTGTGGTCTTTGTAATTGTAATTTGTCTTTTGGATGCTGGTCTGGTAACATTGGTTGGGGTCTTGGTAACCTGTGGAAAGAAAAGGAATTATTTTATTCTATAAAGCCGTGGTAGCCTAGTGGCTTCTACCATCTTTCATACACATGGTGGGGGATCAAATTCATCTCGCATTTATACTTAGAAGTTTAATTTGAATTGACACTGAGATTTCTGGTGAAGGAAAACATGGCGAGGAAATCTGTGTTTTGAGTATCGGTTCAAAGCATGCTTTTTAGGTTTTTAATTCTGTGAGTTGGTAAAAAAAATTAGTATGACCCAGTCACACGGCGGACACGGTCTATTATAGCACGATTTAATATAGTATATAAAAGCACGATTTCAAACACAATTCGAATGAAGTGTCAATGTTTGCGTGCGAGGACGTCTGTACACTTGTAAATGTGTGTGCACCACTACGCGGGCCAGTGATTCACTCTCCATCTCCGGATGAAACAAATGACGGTAAGGGCGAGTTGCGCGCCGGCTAGATTCAGGCGGGTGATTCCGTGGCCATTCTGTATGTAGGCATCATCATTTCAGCCAAAAGACGTCCACTGCTGGACATAGGCCTCCCCCAAGGCTCGCCACTCAGACCGGTCCTGTGCCACTCGCCTCCACCGGTTTCCCGCGACCTTCACGAGGTCGTCGCTCCATCTTGTTGGAGGCCTACCGACAGCTCGTCTCCCGGTTCGCGGGCGCCACTCGAGAACTTTCCGGCCCCATCGGCCATCAGTCCTGCGAGCAATGTGCCCCGCCCACTGCCACTTAAGGCTCGCAATTCTTCGGGCTACGTCGGTGACCCTAGTTCTACTGCGGATATCCTCATTTCTGATTCTATCACGCAGAGAAACCCCGAGCATAGCCCTCTCCATTGCCCTCTGAGTGATTTTGAGCCTTCTTATGAGGCCCATCGTAAGCGCCCACGTCTCGGAACCATAAGTCATCACTGGCAACACACACTGGTCGAAGACTTTCGACTTGAGACACTGCGGTAATTTGGACGAAAAGACACTGCGAAGCTTCCCGAACGCTGCCCAGCCGAGTCGGATTCGACGATTGACCTCAGTCTGTCAGTCTGTATGTAGTACTGTTAAATATTCTGTGACCCAGTATGGGATTGATATTTTCGTACGTACCAGTGGGCAAGCATTGCTCGTTAGGCTGGTACTGCACTGGAGCCATGGACACGTGGGCGGAAGGAAGAACAGACTTCATCAGCTTCGCCTCCTCGGGGTGGTTGAAGCGGAGATAGTTAGAGCGGCCTATTGTTAACATGCTGCCTGGAATAGAAGAAATGACATCATCATTAAAATGGGGAATCCTAGGTCGCTCCGGAAAGTCGGTCGCCAATAACAAGGGTCTGGACGCCCTCAGGCTAAGTGGAGCGACGACCTTCGCATGATCGCCGGCAAGAACTGTATGCGAGTTGCCTTGGACTTGTCATTGGCGTGCTTTGGGAGAGACCTATGTCCAGCAGTGGACAGCAATAGGTTGATGATGATGATCAAGGGTCTGCTAGACTCGCTGCAGGAGCTAGGTTGTTCTGCAGCAGCGGCAGGTTATCGAGAAAGATTGTGGTAACAATGAAACCAACCATGCATGAGGTCCTAACCAAGAAAGGTGACTACAGTTCAGAAGAGTCTTTTTTGACATAGTCTTCTACCTTGTACCTTGTAAAAGCCTCGTGGGCTCCACCGGAACACATCAATGCTGCTTTGCTTGGTGGCAGCAGGTTATTGAGCAAGACTGTGGTAACAACCCAACTAGCAAAGTAGTCCTATAACCAAAATTATAAGAGTACCAATTCTCATAATAGTCTAGTAAGTGCACTGAGAAAGACTTTCGCTCTTATATTGGCATTCCACAAGTCTTGTTATACTCAAGATCTCGTGTTCTTATAAATAGGCTTGTAGTGTACTACAAGGTTAAGCTATAAGTCTTGTTACACTCAAGATCACTTGTTCTTATAACAAAGCTTTATAGTTTACTATAGGAGTACGTTATAAGACAGTTATAGGACATGGTATCTTATAAGTGCATGTTACAAGACAAATAGTCTTTGTAATTTTTCAGCTCCAATAGTAGCATTCGGTGAGAGTATAAGGTTTTATTACACACTTGAGCAGAACCTTTATAAGAGTAAAAGCTCTTATTAAGAGCGCTGTGAGAGCAATAACTCAAGATCACTTGTTCTTATAACAAAGATTTATAGTTTACTATAGGAGTATGTTGTAAGACAGTTATAGGACATGGTATCTTATAAGTGCATGTTACAAGACAAATAGTCTTTGTAATTTTTCAGCTCCAATAGTAGCATTCGGTGAGAGTATAAAATTTTATTACACACTTGAGCAGAACCTTTATAAGAGTAATAGCTCTTATAACATTCTTGAGCAGAACCTTTATAAGAGTAAAAGCTCTTATTAAGAGCGTTATGAGAGCAATAACTCAAGATCACTTGTTCTTATAACAAAGCTTTTTAGTTTACTATAGGAGTACGTTATAAGACAGTTATAGGAGATGGTATCTTATAAGTGCATGTTACAAGACAAATAGTCTTTGTAATTTTTCAACTCCAATAGTACCATTCGGTGAGAGTATAAGGTTTTATTACACACTTGAGCAGAACCTTTATAAGAGTAATAGCTCTTATAACATTCTTGAGCAGAACCTTTATAAGAGTACCTAATAGCTCTTATTACATTCTTGAGCAGAACCTTTATAAGAGTAATACCTCTTATAACATTCTTGAGCAGAACCTTTATAAGAGTAATAGCTCTTATAACATTCTTGAACAGAACCTTTATAAGAGTAATAGCTCTTATTACATTCTTGAGGAGAACCTTAATAAGATTTCAAAAACGTATCTACTCTTCTTTGATGCTATTATAAGAGTTGACCCACTGAATCAAACGGGAACTTTATTAAGAAAGGGTCCCGTAGAATCAAATAATTTAGATAATTTAAGTGAAGATGAAAATAAAAAAGGTGAAGATTTCGACAAAGAAAATTACACAGAAGAAGGTGAAAAAGATAAAAATCTCTGGCCCTTAAGTATAACGTACCACATATAATGTAGTCCTCAATGAACTGTGAACTTAGTGTATGAGAGCACTAAAGAGGATTTCTCGAAATGCCCACGTGAACGGAAAAAAAAATTAAATACATGTTAATGTTTACGCGCATACGAAGTCGCGGGCAAAATCTACTACTACTACTGCTGCTACAGCCTATTTGCGTCCCACTGCTGGGCACAGGCCTCCCCTCATCATGAGAGGGTTCGGGCTATAGTCCCCACGCGAGTGCCACGCGGGCAAAATCTAGTACCTATAATATAAAGTCAGTCAGACAAAACATTCAAGACCAAAAATAACATTTTTTTACGATTTATAGGGATTTACTACATTTTAAAATTATAAACTGTAAAAAAATCATGGGTTAGAAGTGTTTATATTGAATTTATGAGGAACCCTAATTAATGTCAACATGGAGGGCTTGATGTTCTTATAATAGTTTGAATAAGCGCTATTACACTTATAATAGACTTAAAACGCTCTCATTTAAACCAGTTTATGTTATGGCGGATATTTATTGCAATATATTGTAATAAACTTATTAAAAGAATGGTGTAATGATGAAATTTTAGAGGCGCTTTTAAAATATGTTTATAAAATACTATATTTTAACGATGAATATCACTTCCCCGCTAATTCATTCTCTATTAACCCTATATTCACATCCCTACTTCACCGGCTACGATAAATATTAGTATTATGTCAAAAAGATATTGTACTTACCTTTTAAATTCCAAAAATCACTCACAACACAAACACTAAACCACATTTGCAAGATGTACTGACATTTACTATTTTAATCTTATAAAGAGCTTGTCACAGACACTTACAAGAGCAATTGTACTTATAAAGGTTTTGAGTATACATTATAGGACTATTTGTACTTCTTCAACGCTATTACGAGCATATTATAGGACTTAATAGCATCGTGTAAGTAGATTATAAGACTGTTACAAAAACAAATGCTCCTATAAGTGTGCCCAAATCCAGGTTTGTAGATAGCTACAAGTACTTTATAAGCGCAATAAAATTAGGCTTGAAGAGTACTATAAGTGCATAATTTGCTAGTTGGGAACAGTTCTGAGGCTATCTTTCTCTGGTATAGCACCTTGCGAGAGCCGTGTAGGCTTTTTTGTTAGTGGTAAGTGGTCACTGCGACCCATGGACACCGAAATCCATTGATCCCCCATTAAGAAACCATAAGATCTCGAATGCGTTGCCTACTCTGAGGCCTAAGATGGAACGCCTGTGTGCCAGAAATTTCACCGGCTGCATTAACCCCCTACCGGAACACAACAGTGCGAGCACTGCTATTTGGCGGCAGGTTAGCGGGAAAGATTGTGGTAACAACGGACAGTGTACTGACTAGAGTTCCGAGTTTCTCTTACCTTGCGAGAGCCGTGTGGGCTTGTCCACCGACAGCCCATCAAGCAGCGTGCTCCCACTGATGGGGTACAAGGTCACTACCCAATGGGAGTTCTCTACGCGACAGTGTACGGTTGCCACCCCCGTGCTCGCCACGTAGATGTCGCAGGTAGGGTCCGAGCCTATCGTCACATACTATGGAGACTGTGGATAGTTTAATAGCACGATGCAAGTAATTAAGCGCGCGGCTAAGACTATTCTTGCTCAATTCGCGCGCGATATTGCATCGTGCTAAAAAGGAGTCAGTATGACCTTGGATATTTCGAAGAATTTAGTGCTATTAGCTGAACGTACCCTCTCGTGATGAGAGGAGGCATGTGCCCAGCAGTGGGCCGTAGGCTGTTGTAGTAGTTGTAGTAGCTGGACGGACGAAGTGAGGAGACTTTCATCTTGTCTTTAAGTAGTGAAGAACACGACCAAGAGAGCTGTTACAGATCATAGGAAGGGCAGGAGGATCTACGTTAGTACTGTCTCAACCGGGACATAACAATGTTGCTCCGCGGCAGGTTATCGAAGAAGATTGTGGTAACAATGGACAGTGTACTGACTAGAGTTCCGAGTTTCTCTTACCTTGCGAGAGCCGTGTGGGCTTGTCCACCGATAACCCATCAAGCAGCGTGCTCCCACTGATGGGGTATAAGGTTACTACCCCATGGGAGTTCTCTACGCGACAGTGAACGCTTGCCACCCCCGTGCCCGCCACATAGATGTCGCAGGTAGGGTCCGAGCCTATCGTCACGCGGCCTGCAATTAAAAATACTTAGTTCAAGAACTGCATCATAATTATCATTATCATCATCATCATAATTGTAACCGTCATCGTCATTATCATCATTTTATCGTCATCGTTACAGGTTTACACAACATAGAAGGCGTGTGAATTAAGCTGTATAATATAATCTTATAAATACCCTTACTTCCTTACTAATATTATAAATGTGAAAGTGTGTTTGTTCGTTTATTTGTTTTTTTGTTTGTCCTTCCTTCACGTCGTCACGACTGGACCGATTTGAATGAAATTTGGTATGGAGATAGTTCGAGACCCTGGGAATAACATAGGACACAATATACTTTTCATCCCGATATTCCCACGGGATCGGGTTTTCCACAAGTCAATACAACTGTAACTGTATCTATAGTATCATTAAACGCAAAGTCCAATTCTACGCGGGACGAAGTTGTGGTCAACGGCTAATCTATACACATAAAGCAAGAAACTGACTGACTGACTGATCGATCAACGCAGAGCCGAAACTACAGGTAGTAGAGAGCTGAAATTTGGCACGCAGGTTCCTGAGGGAACCCCTAGGTTCCGCACTGAAGAGAGGATTTCCCTAAATTCCCACGGGAACGGAAAAGAAACGATATTTTACATTTTAATATTTCTGCGCATACGAAGTTGCGGGGAAAAGCTAGCACTCAATAATCGTATTTTTTTTAAATCCATTTTAAAGCAATTCTGGGCAGAATTTCCATGACTTACCCTGCTTTATAGGGTGAAGGGTGACCGCTGTGCTGAGTCGGCCGGTGCCCAGGCTCACCAGGTGGGGGGTGTTCGTCGCCACCCTGAAATAGAAAGGAATGGCGGATTAGAATAGCTGTTCTTCTTGAAGGTTGGGTATATGAGTAAGTAAGATGTAGAATGCAGAGTACTGTTTAAATGGAACACTGTGTTCTATGGCTATGGTTTTAGGGGTGGTAGGACCTCTTGCTAAGTCAGTTCGAATTGGTACCACCGCCTTGGCCGCTAACCTGCCGCCAAATAACAGTGCTAGCAAACTGTTGTGTTCCGGTAGGGGGTTATGGCAGCCGGTGGAATTACTGGCACAGAGGCATTCCATCTTAGATAAGATAAGATAATGATTTATTGCCACAAACAAAATTAAATAAAGCATGCACAAGGTAAAGTAGGTGGCAATAGGACCGGACTCAGCATGTGCTGCGAGTGTGCGGAGCACGACGGCGCAGCGCTGGTTTTCATCCCGACCTTTACACAGAGCCACGGTAACATTTTAACATAGGGATGAGTAGACCTAAAGACCAAAGAGAGAAAAAAAAAAAAAAACTACATTTAAATTATTCTGAGGGAAGACATGAACAACATAAAAGAAAGGAAAAGTATAACAAAATATAAAAAATCGCACGACGGCATCATTAAAAATACTTATAAAATACTTATAATTATATATATATTGCTACATACAAGTAATTTTTGATTCTATAGTTCAACCCTGTCCTTAATAATAAACATATGACTGCGTAAACTGTCTTGTCAATAACAGTTTTTTAAATTTAGTTTTAAAACATGACTGGGACATATTTTTCCTAAGTGGCGGGGGTAGGTCATTCCATACTTTACTCGCTGCAAATTTTAGGCCTTAGGCTTAGGCCTCAGGGTAGGCAACACATTCGAGACTTGTGATTTCTCAATAAGGTTTCGGTGTCCATGGACCGCAGTGACCGCTTCCCATCAGGTGGCTTGTGTGCTCGTTTGCCTACCTAATTACATTGCGCTTAACTACTGAATCTATAATTTATGAAATTTTACACGTTGTCAGGAGCACAGAAAAGGCGAGATATGAATGAATCTAGGTAGGAACAGTTTACCTTACTTCTTCTATGGTAGGAACTAACCCAAGTGAAGTTGCAGAAACAAGTTCTTTAATATGTAAGTAATTATGCACGTATTCTAATTCAATAGACTGCGTTTACCACTGAGCTTTTCGGTGAAGGAAAACATCGCGAGGAAACCTGCACGTATCTGCGAAGCAATTCAAAGATGTGTGTGAAGTCCCCAATCTGCACTGGGCCCGCGTGGGGACTATAGCCCAAACCCTCTCGTGATGAGGAGGCCTGTGCCCAGCAATGGGACGCAAATAGGCTGTAGTAGTAGACTGCGTTTACATACAATTGTTTCAAGTCACAAACGTTACCTACCCATTATTGTAAAAGCAACCAGTAAACGAGTCGTGTTGTCGGTTTGTACGTATTTGTATTTCTGAATGTTTATTTACTCTGTTTCCTGCAGGAAGCGTCTATTCCTGGATGCGCGGGAGACGTTTTTGCTGCGACTTTACGATCTCTAACTTTGGTTAGAAACGCTACAATGTAAGTATAGTAATAGTACATTACTGCAGAGACCAGTAAGTAAGCCATACTGGCCAAGTATGATATTGACGGACCGAGGCGCCAGCCGAGGTCCGGCTACATACGCGGCCAGTATGGCTCTTACGGTCGAAGCAAGTATAGTGCTTTTCTCAAAAATGAAACACGAATAAAAGACAAAAATATATTTAAGAAATATTGAAGGTCACATTCATATTTGGGCACTTGCTAGTACTACACAACGAAGCATGGAATATACTGCCCATAAGCTTGACGGCTGCATTATTTGGCGCAGATGGTTAAAATAAGCCAGGAACACATTCTCTGACCAATTATAAGCTTTATTGTCTTCCTTCCACTTAATGAACTTTTCGTAATTTTTTAAATATCTCTCCTTTGACTTAGGTGGAAGTAAATTATTTTTGGCTTACTCCGCCTCTGCTTTTCAGTGAGGAGGAGTGCCGTTCATATTGGAATCTGACTCACTTGAACTCATTTTATTCAAAAATGTATTCAATAACACGAACAAAATATGTTTTACTTAAAATCCCGCCTTAGCTCTAGCGCCTAGCCGCCTGTCATTACGTTTTTTTTTTATAAAGACTGCGTTTAGTTATTTGCACTGAGTTACTTGCACTGTTGCCAATCTCATTTTTTATTGGTAATATTTCATATTTTTTACATTGTAGAACTAATGTTCATGATTTTAACTTTAACTCAGACCTCTTTTTTTATAATATAAAACAGGTATTCCGAAGTCAACAATTATCTTAACTGTTTCCGCCTTTTTACACACTACAGTTGTGAATTAAACGCAGCATGCAAACGTTCCGCGCACAAACCTTGTCGATAGATTTTTTTTTTTAAATATTGGATCATGTGTTTTTTATACGTACTGCCTATTGCGCTGACCTATATTAGTTTTTTATTGTTCTTAGTGAATATAATGAAACATTTTGTCATGTGCAACATAAAAAGTACGTATACTTTAATAAATATGTAAATTTAAAGTGAAATGTCGTTCAAGGTAATTAATTTTTATCCTTTATCTATTTTAAATTTATATACGACCACAGCACCTAATCCTTTGTATTGGTTGGTGGCGATGTAAAAATGTGCTTCGAAATTCAAATAACATGATACGTAATGGAATTACATACGTACTTACTGGACAATTATTGATTCCAAATTCAAAATCTCGCTATTTACTGGACACTTCCAATAAGCCTTCGGTATGACCTACTTACTGGATCCTTTTTAGCGATGTTATGGCAACATTACATAGCATTTTTGAGAAAATATATATACCTAAGAGGTGATTTCGGTAAGAATAGTAGAAATGGTTTTTGAGAGTATTAAGTCATTAAAAGTAATGTGTAGTTCTGTTTTTGTTACAAAATCAGTTGTTTAAATGCAAATAGAATAATTGATCTTGACCCCTCCACACATGATAATTCGTCCAATAGTTAGTGCGAAAGAACATCTAAGCAAATATCCATTAATTTTAAAACATCATTTTTTTTTCTATTTCCATCATCTTTATTCCACTGAAGTCTTTCAGCTTCGAATAAAATATACGTTTAGTTACAAAGGAACATATTGAATTTAATTTTAAAACCTACGAACAAACATGGGCTCTTCTGAACAACTTTTACGTCACCCTTGGCCGTAAAGTCGGATTTTCTGCCCGCTACGCGGAGAGAAAATCTCACTTCCTGGCCAAGGCAAGACGTAAAACTTTTGACAAACCACGGGCGGTAATTCGTAAAGCCCCAGATCGCATATTTATGACCTGCGATCTGGGACATTTACGAATTCACCACCCTAGGGTCTGTACATTTACTATTTTGAGCATGTCGTATCATCTTATTTCCTCGGAAATCTTCAGTAGCGAGTTGAAAACTTTATCCTTAGTAACACGGAGTGAATCAGAGTTCACATTGCGATTCCTTGGCATCACGCCTGCCCTACTGATTGGAAAAGCATCGTCCGTAAATTGCATTGGTTACATCGTACATAGGTACTACTACTACAGCCCATTTGCGTCCCACTGCTGGGCACAGACCTCCTCTCATCACGAGAGGGTTTGGGCTATAGTCCCCACGCGGGCCCAGTTCGGATTGGGGACTTCACACACATCTTTGAATTACTTCGCAGATGCGTGCAGGTTTCCTTACGATGTTCTCCTTCACCGAAAAGCTCAGTGTAAAATTCAAATTGAATGTGCTTGGGGGGCCATAAATATGCGATCTGGGTCTTTATTACGAATTACCGCACGAGTTTGTCTGATGCTTTACGTGGTCCCTTGGCCAGGAAGTGAGATTTTCTCCCCGGGCAGAAAATCCCATTTTACGGTCAAGGGTGACGTAAAATACAATTAAACAAATGTGCCAAAAAGGAGCCCACTCACCATGATGTAGCGGTGAACCGCGGCGCTGGTTTTCAGTGGGCCCTTTATGACTTAAAAAAAAACTTATACGCTACATAAACGAAGTTTTGGTTTGTCGCATATGGAAAAATCAATAAAGCATAGGTAGATACTATTTGCTATAGCTACCTGTCATTCTGAAAAAAAAAATAGGTACTCGCTCGTATCACATATATAATCTCTGTTATAAAAGCAGCAACCAATTTACCACCATAGTGGCATTTCTAAATGACCAATCATTAGCTGAATTCAATACCCTTCACAATCATATCTGGTTGCAACCGGTCTGTAAGCTGATTCTAGAGTTCTAGACCACTCGATACCTAGGACATGCGAGGCTGTAACTCGACACGCATTGCTAAATGGGTGATAATGTGAGATACCACTTTAGAGACTGCGAATCGATTTGTGCGCCTGTAATAATGCTATGGACTTTGAAACGAAAGTAATAATAGAAACGAACTTTGACATTTACAAAACCCACCAGCACCACAATAGCCTATTTACGACCCACTGCTGGGAACAGGCCTCCTCTCATCACGAGAAGGTTTGGACTATAATCCCCACACGGACCTAGTGCCGATTGGGGACTACTCACGCACCATTGAATTTCTGCGCAAACGCGTGAAGCTTTCCTCACGATGTTTTTCTTAGCCGAAAATCTCAGTGGTAAGTTCAATTTGAAATTCGCACATAAGTATTAAACTCAGAGGGGCGAGTCGGATTCGAACCCCCGACCCTCTGCATGCGAGGCGGAGGTCGAACCACTAGGCCACCACAGCTTCTCAAAATCCCTGATCAAAAAATAAGGGTAAGTTTTGAACGTAGCTAAGTACTTCCAAAAATGCTTTCTTAGTGTTCTCCTACATTATACAGGATGTTCATGTTGTTTTGCGTTAATTTTAAGGGAACATTCTTCAGGCCTAATTAAGTTAATTTCTCTAAGAAACCAAGATGCTTGCTAACACCGTTCTGAAAATATTCAAGATTTTAATTTAATCACGTATGTACCTAGAGATCTTCTACTATCTAAAGTCCCGCGCCTTCACATTTCAAAATGCTTCCATTTTTTTATTATTATTTAAAAAGCACCACCTACACTCTCAACGCATAGTTAACGGCTGTCTCAGCATGCACACATGTGCTGAGAGTGTTGGTGGTGCCTTTTAAATACATTGAAGCGTTTTTAAATGTGGAGGCGCGGGACTTTAGATAGTAGAAGATCTCTACTTTAAACCAGTGTAAAATCCATCTAAATATTTGCTTTTTATTTCCTTCTAGTAAAGAGTTTCCAAATCTCCTTTGTGTTACCACAGCATTCCCAGCAGCGCCCAGGTTGATAGTCACGTGACGTGACCAAGCGATTATCACTACACTTTTAATGTATCATTTATTTTATTTAGCCATATAAAATATTACGTTATTTAATGTACGTGCTCTTACAATAATTTAATTAATAGTTAATGTATTTTTATGTTTAATTTTGATATTTGCTTGTTATAAAAACTCTTTATGATTTTGACAGCGCCAGTGGCGCCATAGTGGATTTTATTGGAACGAATGTTTAGACTCGTTTTGGCGGGAAAGGAAAAATAACTCGAATAAAACGATTGTGAAAGAGGCAAGATCTTTTATTTGTTGTCCTGAAGTAAACCCTGCAAAACCCTTCACATTTGTGTATGACAAGGCGGTGAAAATAATGAGTTCGTTTGATGTTTTGCTATTTAAGTTATGTGTCACGTCAATATGACAATATGAAACTGTGACAGGATCCTATCTCAAACTCATCGCGATAATGTCGTATAAGATTTTTCAATATAATCTGCCATTATTGTATGGAACTGTCATTTACGAAATCATTTCGAATAGTCAGGGAATTCGCCCCCAGTTTTCTATTCGAATAACTTTTGTCTAACTCTAAAGGTCCTTGTGCGTTAGTCGTCATGGTAATGTTTATTTATTTTGTATGAAAAAGCTAAAAAATATGTTGTTCGATATAAACTAAAATTCATTTACGGTATCGTTTCTGTTACGTAATGTCCCAAGTGCTGTGCCGAAGTTAACGCATATCAACATAAACACCCTGTATACGAAGCCACGGTACATAGATATATGTATGCTCTAGAGTAAATAGGGTACATTTATTGGTTTAAATAGGCTGCGTGATGTCTGGTTTAGTTTTATTAACTAACATAACTTGACGGTTACATCATCTCTTTAAATACTTAATATAAGAGTCGTTTAGAAAACGATAGCATCTGTTAATATTCGCTACTTCTTAAGCACAGTACGCCTTTATCCATTTTTATATAACTTTAGATAAGAGACATAGGTACATAGCGAACTTTAAGTAATTTACTGACTAACCAGTTTATAACTACGCCGCCTAATATAAAGTACAGTACACATCATCTCATACTATCGTTGGTAATAATACTACTTACTACGTTTTACACTTGTCAATAAATGCACGTAAAATTCTTCAGTTAGGTACTTGTAGATTCTAGTACTGACTGAATGACTGACAGACAACACACAGCCGAAACTACTGGTCGTCGAAAGCTGTGGCATGTAAGTTCCTTAGGGAATGTAATGAAGGAACAAGAGAGGATTTCCCGAATTTTTTCAGCCCGTAAGCAGTTACCAACTAACGTAGACGATTTTTACTGCCATAGACCGACGCACAACAGGCAGACGGCCCACCTGATGGACAGTAATGAAAGGTAGTGAGTGCTAGGGGAACTAGTGGCGTCGGTGTCGGCCATTTTGCGCGTTTTGACATTGACAGCTATACATTCTTCCAATCACCGCCTCGAACGCAATCTTCAACGCCAGTGGCGCCGGCCTACTGGTGAGCACAAATACGGTGGCCCGCATTTCAAAGCTGATGATATCTTAGAAACAAATCCCCACTAACTAGTATGTAGTCTGTAAAGATAGTGATTACTAAGAAGGCCGATAAGGCGTATATGTTAGTAGTAGGTATTCGCCGATTCTGGAACACGGGGTGGGCGGGTCCGTGGGGTGAAATTGGGCGGTAGGCGGACCACCATCCCCTAAAAAAAAAAAAAAAAAAAAAAAAAAAAAAAAAAAAAAAAAAAACAAGGCCCCCACTTGGAACGTTTGGGATAGGTCTCAGGACTCTCAGATAGCTCGGTTACGACTTACACGATGTGCTATATCTTCACTAAAAAATCCAAACCCCTTATCTAGACCACCGACCCTTTTCTATTGTCTATCCATGCTCGGTTGCTATTGTTTACCATTTCAATCCTTACCTGATCCGCGGACCCTTTTCTATTGTGTGTTCGTGCTCTCGGTTGCTATTGTTTGCCATTTCAAAGCGTACCTGACCCACCGATCCTTTTCTATTGTCTACTCGAGCTCACTTTTAATTGTCCTCTCAACAATTTGATGAATACCTAAACTATTTCTATACTACTGCCACTTTGGTTTTAATTGATCATAGTTCTAACCTAACCTAACCTATGCTACAGAAGTCTCTACAAATCGGAGGAGATTCCGTGTTTGGAACGTTGTCCTAATATCATGTAATTTAATAAATGCGCCAGTTTGGTTTTAATTGATCACAGTTCTAACCTAACCTAACCTATGCTACAGAACTCACTACAAATCTGAGGAGATTCCGTGTTTGGAACGTTGTTCTAATTATCATGTAATTTAATAAATATCCAAGTAGTTATTGCCTAAATATATTTTATAACTTGTGTTAGCGTATGTGTTTATAGAACTATTCAGTTCTTTGTATAATTGGGTGGTCGTTTAACTTGTAACAACACGATGGTCGTTTAACTTGTAACAACACGAATAACACGATCCATTGGACTCTATCTATTGTTAAATAATAAAAAGGTTTAATGTTTTTATGATGGGCGTCTATTAACAAAGGGCCGAATGACTATTGTAATTTTATTATTTCGGTGTCGGTGAATGCAGCAAACGCGTTCCAACTAGTTAAGACGAGATTTTAACGGTAAACTATTGTTGCATCCTTATAAAAACCGAAGGATGGAAACGTTTTATATGTATTTCGACTCCAGTTGTGCTTGCTATCAGAGCTCTGTTAGTATACAGTAGTACAGTGTTGAATCGTGCTAAAGTGTTTTTGGTGTAGTGTTTATCGACTCCACATTATGGATGTAAGTATTTAAATTAACTGCTTTTTAATTTATGTGACCTAACCTAGCCTAACCCATGCTACATGACTCTTTTGATGATAGAACTCACTACAAATCTGAGGAGATTCCGTGTTTGGAACGTTGTCCTAATATCATGTAATTTAATAAATGTCCAAGTTTAACTTGTAACAACACGATCCATTGGACTCTATCTATTTTTCACTCGTGTTCATAGTTTTTGATAGTGCTTTAAATAGTTGTGTAATTGGTTTCAGTTTACCGACAATACTTTCAAGAATTATTACTACCTTGAGACTAATGGCGAAGCTAGCGATGAAGAAGGAACGGTTGGACACCAAGTAAAACAAGCTATCGCGAGAAAGCGTGCTGGAAACAGCATAGATGGATTTTTTGAAAGACCAAAAAAGAAACCTAAATCGGCGAAAAAGTCTTCAAGTGTTTCACAAAGCACTAATGACGGTGTGGCATACATATCATCGGGACAAGATGACGGCGTTTACTCATCCCATTTGATAAAAATAGAAATTTTTGATATTCAAAAAATCAAGAACATTGCACCAGGGGAGCAGTGGAAACACGCTGACGTCAGGTTGAAGTTTTATACGTCTTCAGAGGAAGACAAACAACTTGAAAGCACTCGTGATGTTATTTTTAACATCACAAAACAATTGGTGGAAAAGGACACCTGTGTTAAATATTTTATAGACAATAAGAAATTGTGAATTGTGCTTGTGTTATCTTAAGACTAGGTTAAATTTTTATTACATAAAAAACCCATAAACTTAAAAACAACCTTCATTTGTATAACAAAAATATTTTAGTATCGTATTGCTTTTTCTTAAAACTCATAAACTTTAGTGTAATGTTTTATTGCACACCTAAGTTCTAGTGAAGGGTCGGTACCTCTTAATGTACCTCATTGTTCTTATCTAAGTTTTAACTCTAAATGTTTATGATCGTTGTAAACAATGTTCTTTTTTCCTTTTAAACCGAAATCTATTGTTAAGTGCGGCATTTTTGTACCTTATCTAAAAGCGGTAATAGGAAATGTGTTACATATTTATTTTCGTTAGGTTAGATCCCCACTATAGTTTAAAGATTCCATACCTGATGTACACTATTTAAGGACCGAAGAGTACAATATAATACTTTATTTCTTGTTTTCTTCTCACCATGGACAGTTTGAATTGTGATATCTACGATGTACAACTTATCCGCCTTTGTGAAGAACTGGAAGAAGATCAGAAATTATTTGAGATTGGTGAACTAATGAGTCAGCTACATCGTAACGCGTAAGTAATGCTTTTTTTATATTGAATATTCCTCTTCCAACACGTTTATAACACCTATATTTTAACTTGATATTGTATTCTTGTTTCGATGTGTTCAAATACTGCTGTTAACTTGTTATGACAGGTTTTCATTGTTTGTTTATTGTTAGGTGGGGAACCTCTATAAAAGAGAGAACCTTCGAGTTGATCTCATTCATTCATTCTTTTACCGTGGTCAAGTTACTGAGTGTATTGTGTGTGTGTGTGCGTATATACTAATTCCAACATGGTGCTCGGATATTTTCATACGGGGCCCAGTTTAACTTATGATACAATAGCAGTTTTAAGCAAAGAATTCGTTTTACAGTGTTTTCATAGAAATATAAGATTGTGGTTTATAGACAATCGATTGCCCCAAAAGTTTCTTGAAGATCCGGATATCATACCTTACTATACACCATGTCACGGTCATATCGATGAATCGAAACGAAATACTATTACATTGTCATCGGATGCAATTGATGGGGTCTTAAAAATGCAAGCATACTGTCAACAATGTAGAGAAGATTTAAGTTAGTATAATTAACATGATAACCATGTTGAATGTGTTATTAAGTTTTTGAATCGCAACTTTAATTATTTTTTTATATTTTACAGATCTATGCAAATAGGAAGAGGAGCTAAGAGATCAGCTACAGATTTCGAAACAGAAGTCCCTGTGAAGAGAAACCGTCCGTCAACCAGTCGGGATCATGTCTCAACCAGTCGTGATGTAGCTGCAGCTGCATCATCAACAGAACCATCCAGGAGAGGATCTAACAATGTAAGCGCAAAAAATAATAATGAAATTGAATGTTCTGTATGTAATATAACCATATCAAAAAGATTTCTTGCTAGTCACCTGAATAGTAACATACATAAGGGTAATGTTACTAAATCTGATAGCGAATTCGTTAATGTGCAACTAATTGAAAATGCATTTAGGAATAGGGTTGCAACCTATAGAATACTTTTTAATGAAAAAGAAAACCAATCACTTGTTCCCGAAATAATATTGCAAAATAATAAAGATAAAATTTTTACATTGCTAGATCGTTCACTATCTATTCATTGTGCTTTAAAAGTAAATTTTATTTTGAATGCTGATTTTACTCAGGAAACTAAACAACTAAATAATACATTTGATTTTCAACTTAGTAATAATATTATAGATGTCAGTAGCGATAAAAATGACTTATTCACATCTTTAATTAATGAAGTGACAACTAGATTATCGAACTTCGAGAGAAAAGACAGTGGGTGGAGCGTTACCAAGTTCAATCATCTAGATGTTAACATAAACAAGTATAACCCGCTTCGTGGATCTTCTTATGTTGATCTACCATCTGACATAAAAAACAAAAAAGCTATAATAAATGTCAAAAATAATGATCATGAATGTTTCCGGTGGGCTATCTTATCAGGACTTTATCCTGTTACAAAGCATTCTAACCTTGTTAGTTCGTATGTGCAACACAGAGAGGCGTTACATTTCGGAAACTTAGCTTTCCCATTTAAATTGAGTGATGCACAAAAATTTGAAAATATGAATAATATGAGTATAAACGTTTTTGGTCTGGAGTATGATTCTAAAAACAAAAAACATGATGTTGTAGGTCCATTACATTACACCTAACAAAAAACAGAAAACCAACCCATTTTAATTTGTTATATTTGACAAATGGTAGTCAAGGACATTATTGTTTAATCAATAATTTATCTCGATTAGTATCAAAACAATTTTCAAACACACAGCACGCCATTTACATTTGTGATGGTTGTCTAACCCACTTTACATCACAAGACAACTTAAACAATCACCAACAAAATGATTGTTTTCACGTTTGCACAAAACTACCTTCTGAACAAGATCAAAAGAAAAATTGGTTTAATGAAAACACACCTTGTAATGAAGTTACTTTCGATAATTATGATCGAAAATTACGCGTACCTTTTGTCATTTATGCAGATTTTGAAGCATTTTTAAATCCAATTCAGTCCTGTTCTAATAACCCAATAACATCTTCGACTACTAATGTGCAAAAACATGAAGTGTATAGTTTTGGTTATTATATCAAATGTTCGTATGATGATACACTATCCGTTTATAGAACATACAAAGGCAAAAATTGTGCAGAAACATTTATGAAATCAGTTAAAAAAGATTTAGAAGCTATTTGTAGAAGCAACACCTTTGCGAAAACTCCCCTACCACTGTCATCCAAAAATAATGCAGACATTGCACAAGCTAGTACTTGTTATATTTGTGATAAAAATTTAAACGGGGATATCAATATTTCTTATAACCACCATACTGGTGTTTATGAAGGAATTGCACATAAGTTCTGTTCCGAAAAATACAGATCTCCTAATTTTGTACCAGTATTTTTCCATAATTTAAGCAACTATGATAGTCATTTCATAGTGCATGGTCTTGGACTTGAAGATGGTGACATAGAATTGATCCCAGAGAATAAAGAAAAGTACATTTCGTTTTCTAAATGTTTAGAAGTAAATAACCGTGTTGTAAAACTGAGATTCGTTGATTCTCTAAAATTTATGTCGAGTAGCTTAGACAAATTAGCTAAAAACTTAACAAACGATCAATTTAATGAAATGAAATTGAATTTCCCGAATGAAGAAGACTTTAAACGTCTAATACGAAAAGGTGTCTATCCTTATGAATACATGAAATCATATGATTCCTTGAAATTAACTTCTCTACCTGCTCGGGATCAATTCTATAGCACTCTTACTGACAATCACATTTCAGAAAACGATTTTTTACATGCTCAAGATGTTTGGTCTCATTTTCAATGTCAAAATATGGGGGATTATTCCGATCTTTATCTAAAAACAGATGTTTTATTACTAACCGATGTATTTGAAAATTTTAGAAATGTGTGTCTTAAGACATATGGTTTAGATCCTGCCCATTATTACACGGCCCCAGGACTTTCGTGGGACGCCATGTTAAGGACTACCAGAATTAATTTAGAACTTTTGACGGATATCAATAAAATAGCTTTTATAGCAAATAATGTTCGAGGAGGTATTTCCCAATGTAGCAACAGACACGCAAAAGCAAATAATGAATTTATGGATGACTATGACCCCAATATTCCGACATCCTATCTCATGTATTTAGACGCAAATAATCTATATGGGTGGGCGATGTCTCAATGTCTTCCCACCGGTAATTTTGAATGGGTAAATAACGAAACTGATTTTCATGTTCCGGATGATGCCGAATTCGGGTTTATTTTAGAAGTCGATCTAGAGTACCCTAAGGAATTACATGATTCTCATTCAGACTTGCCGTTCTGTCCAGAAAATGTATGTTTAGGAGAAACCAAGGATAAAAAATTGATTCCCAATTTAAATAGTAAATGCAAATACGTAATACATTACAGAAATCTAAAACAATGTTTAAAAAATGGTTTGCGTTTAACAAAAGTTCATCGAATCTTAAAGTTTAAACAATCTCCTTGGTTAAAAAGTTATATAGATTTAAATACCCACATGCGTTCGCTGGCATCAACTGATTTTGAAAAAGATTTCTTCAAACTCATGAATAATTCTGTTTTTGGAAAAACCATGGAAAATGTTGCAAAACGTGTAAATGTTAAATTATTAAACCACTGGGAAAATCATGGTAAATCTCAAGGAGTTCAATCTTTAATAGCTAAACCTGAATTTCATAGTTTATCAATATTTTCTGAAAACTTAGTAGCTGTGCAACTAAAAAAAACAAAAATATATTATAATAAACCAATCTATCTTGGATTCTGCATTTTAGACCTATCGAAAACCTTAATGTATCAATTCCACTACGATTATATGAAAACCAAATATCAAGACAATCTCAAGCTTCTTTATACAGATACCGATAGTTTAATATATCAAATATTCACCTCTAACTTTTATGAGGACATGAAACCGGACCTAAATTTACATTACGACACATCGGATTACAAACCCAACAACGAATATGGGTTGCCGTTAGTAAACAAAAAAAAGCTAGGTTTTTTCAAAGATGAAAATAATGGTAAAATTCTAAAGGAATTTGTAGGTCTCAGATCAAAAATGTATGCCTTGGATATTCAGAACAATGGTGTTATATCTAAAGCTAAAGGAATTAATAAGTGCGTTACTAAAAAATTAACTCTTAGTGACTATAAGACTTGTTTGTTTGAAAAAACAATACAGTATGCTCAAATGTTGCGTTTTAAATCAATAAAACATAGTATATTTACTCAAAATATCAATAAAATATCGTTATCTTACAATGATACTAAACGATACTTATTAAAAAATTCAACAGACACACTAGCGTGGGGTCATTACAGGATACCAAATCAAACATTTTAGTTTAAACCTTATATCTGTTGTCGATGTAAATAAATACTTACGTAAACTATAGTACATTCTTTTCTTTTTTTTTTTTCCATCATTATTTTGTACATTGTATATTTTAGAAATCAAATCTAAATTGTAGAATACTGTATTAAGAATATGTAACCTCAATTGTGGGATTGGTATCCATTGTAAATATTTAAAATTTATTTTAAGTTTTGTAAATACAAATTAGTGTACATGAAACTTTTGTATATAAGTTTATGGGTTTAAAATGATTGTCTTGAGAAGTTAATGTTTAGTAAAAGAATGTTTACTTTTATAAGTTATGTAATAAAATCTATACGTAAGAATTGTATTTTTTCTTGTTTCTTCTCAACAACCTCCTTTTTGTAGCACTAGTAGACATAATAAAAAAGCAAAAGTATTAAAAACATTTTTTTATTTATTTCCTATTCCATGTTACTATAAATGTTTGTAATTCTTTGATTCCTTTCATTTGAAGTCCATACGTTTTCATATCAACACACAGTAAGAGAATTTATAATGATACATTTTCTTCACCCTTTCACCACTATTGTGGCAGGACCTAGTGGTTGTGGTAAAACTCAGTTTGTTACAAACTTTTTGAACAATGCAAAAGAAGTATGTAATGTTGAATTTGATGAAATTATTTGGTGTTATGATGAAATGCAACCTTTATACGATCTGAAAAATGTAAATTATAACCAAGGAATACCAGATTTTTCTATATTTGATGGGAAAAGACCCAAACTTCTCATAATTGATGATTTGATGAGAGAATCAGATGGACGAATCGTTGATATTTTTACAAAAGGTAGTCATCATAGAAACCTAAGTGTTTTCTATATAACTCAAAACATATTTCATCAAGGTAGGGGACAACGTGATATTTCATTGAATACTAGCTATATTGTATATTTCAAGAATCCGAGGGATAAAACACAAATCCGCTACTTGTCACGACAAGTCTATCCAGAAAACCCAAAATTTGTAGATGAAGCTTACAAAGATGCCACTAAAGATGCTCATGGTTACCTTATGATTGATCTGAAACAAAATACAGATGACATATGTCGTTTTAAAACTAAAATATTTCCTTTTGATGGACATTGTACTGTATACGTTCCTAAAAAAGGGTTTAAATACGATAAGAATCAACATGTTTTAATCAGTTCCAAATAATGTCTGCAAGAGTAAACACATATAAACATTTACTTGAAGCGCTGCAGTTACTTAAACCAAAGTATCGCACGGCGTTGTTAAAATCTTGTGATGATGAAGAGATTAATATTATTTGCGAGTGTATTTACAACGTTTTAAAGGGGAAAATACCACTGGAAAAAAAAGATAAATCAAAGCTAAAAAAATATAAAGACACATTACGAAACTTAGTTTCGAAGGGGAAACATAAATTTAGAAAAACTGTTATTATTCAAAAAGGAGGTGCATTTCTACCTATAATATTAGGTGCGGTTTTAAGTGCTTTATTAAGCTCTGTAGCATAAATAAAATGGAAAACACAAAAAAAATGTTGTTAGTTGAACCAGATTTTATTGAGAGATTGAAACGAAATGATAGTGTATCCGAAAATGTATCATCTCGTCTAGATGGAGAGATGCAAAAAATACTTAAGAGTAAAATGAACGATCGTGAAAAGTGGGCATTATATTCTCAAGCACTACAACGATTTTTACACTTTATTGATTCAGATCGAAAACCATTTAAAATACCAATTATGATGGAGGGGGTTGATCAACACAACAATGAAAGTAAGGAAGTAATTAAAAATGAGGAACATGAAAATTATGAATCAGTATCAAATAAAACGTTACCAGAAGGTGATGTTTCTACAAATACTGTAACAACACCGTCTGGAACAAATCCAGAACTTGTACAATTTAGTCCATCTCGTATCATAGAAAATTTACCAAAATCATATGAGAAAAAAACTAGAACTTTATTGGAATGTATTGTTTTGAGTAACCCAAAAATTTGGTGGAAAACTAATGGAGAAGTTGTAATATACAATCGAACTATTCCAAATAGCAATATTCTAGATTTGGTAAGCGATACGGTTAGATCTCTTAAACGTCCAAAACCAACAGGATGGGAAGAGTTTGCTTCAGTATTAAGGGATATAAAAGTGCCTACGCATTGTATAGGTAATCCTACTAATCTAGAATTTATAAATAAACCTCGCACATCATCTGTTCCGTCAAGTGCGCGATCGTCATCATCTTTTAAAGCCACAAGCACCAGTACACCTCTTTCAAGTGGACTCCTCAGGGCAAAAAAGAAATTAGAGTGGGAAAAATGGAACCCTTAGTAGACATTCATGAAATTTATTATGATGTCTCCAATCCAGCTGGCTATAGTAGTTTAAATAAATTAAGTCAACAAATGAAAGGTCGAATGAACAAAGATGAAGTAAAAAAATGGTTACAATCTCAAGAGACGTACACGTTACATAAACCTATTCACAGACGATTCGCCAGAAATAGATACATTTTAT
Source organism: Aethes cnicana (assembly GCA_963971205.1). Classification (NCBI taxonomy): domain Eukaryota; kingdom Metazoa; phylum Arthropoda; class Insecta; order Lepidoptera; family Tortricidae; genus Aethes; species Aethes cnicana. The sequence goes on along the minus strand of OZ020295.1, from coordinate 7,836,414 downwards.
CTAACTTTAATGAACTCTGGCAAGCTGATCTTAGTGATATGAGTACTTACAGTGAATATAATGATGGATACAAATATATTCTGTGTGTTATTGATGTGTTCAGTAAATATGCTTTCGCAAGAGCTATGAAGAAGAAAGATTGCACAACTGTTATTAAATGTTTTGAAAGCATATTTACCGAAGCTAATTCTACTCCTCGTCACATCCAGTCTGATAAAGGTACCGAATTTGTTTCAAAGGTAGCTAGAGATTACTTTAAGAGCAAAAACATTAATTATTATACTACTAATAATCCCGATATTAAAGCAAGTATAGTAGAAAGATTTCAAAGAACTCTTAAAATGAAAATGTGGCGGTACTTTACTCATAAAAATACTTACAATTATGTAGATATTTTGCAAGATCTCCTTTATTCTTATAACCATAGCTATCATTCTAGTATTAAAATGCGACCTATTGATGTAAATTCTGATAACATCATGACTGTTTGGTGTAATTTGTATGATAGAAAGAAGGATAGACAAATTTCATTGGAAACTACAAAACTGAATGTTGGTGATCACGTTAGAATTACAAAATATAAACATATTTTTCAAAAGGGTTATGAAACTAATTGGAGTGATGAAATATTTACAATTGAATCAATAATAAACCGATTTCCGCGAGTTGTCTATACGTTAAGGGATTTAGATGGTGAACCCATCGTTGGTACATTTTATTCTAAAGAATTACAAAAAGTAACTTACCTCCCCACCATTGAATATAAAATAGATAAAATAGTACGCTCGCGTGGTGTTGGTGCCAGAAAAGAAGTACTAGTGAAGTGGCGAGGTTATCCTAACAAATTTAATTCTTGGATACTCGCTTCAAGCTTGAAAAAAATATGATGGATAACAGTTTTTATATTACACTGTTAAGTAACAGTTCCGCAGACTACTATACGGACAATACAACTGCACACTTCTTAACCAAATTACCCAAGAGTATAAAACTGGAAGGAGAATGGGTAGTTGGATTAGTAGAATTTCAATACCCCTGTTCAATGTATAATGTTCAAGATCATGAAAATATGATTTATTTAAAAAAGAAAGTAGTGTCATCCTCTGATAAAACAACCAAAATTGTGGATATAAAAAGTCATATACCAGCGACTACATATGATAGCGTTGAACATTTTATTAATGCTTTCAATGAAAACCCACAATTAAAAAATAACATTAAATTTAGATATGATAATTTGACCAAAATGGTTGGGGTATCAACAATCAATAATGACTTAACCTCTTTTATAACAACACCAATACTAAGTCTGCAGTTAGGTTTTAAACCAAGAACTAATTTAAGAGAAGTTACATTTGGGAAAAACCCCGTTAATTTATATTTAGGATTACCATCACAATTATTCATTTATACCGATATCATACAACCACAGATAGTTGGTGATGTTATAACAACATTGCTTAGAATAATACCATTAGACCCTACAAAATTTATTTATGGTGCATATAAAACACACATTTTCTCACCCGCTCATTATGTATCTGTTTTGCGTAGAGAATTTGACACCGTGGAAATAGATATAAGAACAACTACCGGTGCAAGAGTGCCATTTCAATTCGGAAATTCTTGTGTGAAACTACACTTTCAACGAATAAAATGAATCATAAAAAATCATATCACTCTTGTCCCTACGATCATTATTATTCACATCAAGCTGGATCTGGTGTAGGAATTGTCTATAAAGGTGTTCCATTTCAACGGGGTCATGGTATAGGAAGTTTTTTGGGAGGACTATTTAGATCAGTAATTCCATTATTATCCAGTGGTTTTAAAACCGTGGGGAAAGAAGCGTTAGATGCTGGTGTTGGTTTGTTATCTGATATGATAAACTCACGTCCTATGGATAGTTCAGTTAGGACTCGATTTAAAGAAGCTAGTGCTAAATTAAAAAGAAAAGCTGATGAAAAGATTGATTCTCTCATGTCGGGATCTGGGTATAAAATGTCAACCAAAAGACGGGAACCTCTCATTACCTCGAAAGCATCACGCCGAATAGGAACTAAAAGAAATAAATATAGTGACGATATATTTTCAAAGTAAATCATGTCATTCCTACATAGTCATTCGTGTGAATGTGCAAAATCTGAATTAGATATATTTGCCCTTCCTTCGACTCAGACGAGTATTGAGAGTGGACAGTGGGTTCATTACAATCCAATTTCATCTTTAAGTGATGATGGCCCTATTGAGTTTCAAATCCCTGGATCAGGTGATGACTACATTGACCTATCACATACATTATTACACATAAAAGCTAAAATATTAAACCAAGATGGTACAAAGTTAAAATCTGATACTCAAGTTGCCCCCGTTAATAATTGGTTACACTCCCTTTTTAACCAGCTCGATGTGTATTTAAATCAAAAACTCATCTCACCACCAAACAATACATATGCTTACCGTGCTTATATGGAAAATCTACTTAACTATGGACCAGCCGCTAAAGAAACTCACCTCACATGTGGATTATGGTATGAAGATACAGCACATTATGTGGATGCCGTTGATGCAAATAACAAAGGGTTTCAAAAAAGAATGGAATTTGTTAAAAATAGTAATCAAGTTGAAATGATTGGACACTTACATGGCGATATGTTTAATCAAGAGAAGTTTCTAATCAATGGTGTAGAAATGCGTGTTAAGTTAGTGCGATCAAAAGAATCATTTAATCTTATTTGTCACCAAGATAAGAAATTTAAGGTACAAATAACGGATGCTAGCCTTATCATAAGAAGAGCTAGAATCAGTCCTAGTGTTTTGTTAGCCCACCAAAAAGTGTTAGCATCAACAACAGCAAAATATCCTATCACAAGAGCTGAAGTGAAGGTTCTGACAATACCATCGGGAATACAGGGTAAAACTTTGGATAACATATTTCTTGGACAAGTACCTAAGAGATGTATTATTGGTTTTGTATTAAATTCTGCGTTTAATGGTAATCTTGCATTGAACCCTTTCAATTTTCAACATTATAACATGAATTCTTTCAGTTTATTTGTAGATGGTCATGAAGTTCCTTCTAAAACTTTACAACCATCATTTAGCACTGGTTTAATAGCATCATCATATCACACTCTTTTTTCTGGGACTGGCATTCACTTTCACAATGAAGGTAATGCAATAAGCAGAACCGATTATAGCGGCGGTAACTGTTTGTTATGTTTTGATCTAACTCCTGATCTATCAGCAAGTTCAACCTCACACTGGAACCTTGTACGACACGGAAGTGTTCGAATAGAAGTTCGTTTTGATTCAGCTCTGAGTACTACTGTTAACTGTATTGTGTACGCTGAATTTGATAATGTTATTGAAATAAACAAAAATCGCGAAGTATCTGTAGATTATAACAGTTAAGATAAATATAAATACAATGACATTAGTAAAGAATTTCATTTCTTCTTAATCATTGATCCAAACATCATCGATGAATGTATTATATTTTAATCTACTATGGATACTAATGAAATTAAATATTGTATGGAAAAACTAGACTCTAGATTGAAATCAAACGTATTTGCTGCTAACCAAATCCCTATTCGGTTTGATCTTCCAGTTTTTATTATAAGCAATTTGGATCCTGATTCGAAACCAGGTTCCCACTGGGTTGCTATACATATTGATACTGATGGTGTAGGGGAATACTTTGATTCGTTTGGACGGAAACCTACTGGGTATCATAAGTTATTTTTAAATAGAAATGCGAAACGATGGTTTTATAACCAAAAACCACTTCAACATTATTTTACTTCAGTTTGCGGTGAATATTGTTTAGTTTACTTATATTTTAAGTATCAAGGGAATAATATGAGTGATTTGCTGAGTTTGTTTTCTGAGAATTTTTTATGTAACGATTTAATTTTAAGAAATATGTTTAAATTCATTTATTTCAGTTTGTGATGAATATTGTTTACTTTACTTATATTTTAAGAATTGAGGGTAACGAAGGGTATAACGATTTAATTTTAAGAAATATGTTTAAATTCATTTATTTCAGTTTGTGATGAATATTGTTTACTTTACTTATATTTTAAGAATCGAGGGTAACGAAGGGTATAACGATTTAATTTTAAGAAATATGTTTGTCATTTTTGTAAAATAAAACAATGTGTTCACTAAAAACTGGCTTTTATTTCTATATGAATACCATAAAAGATAAAAAAAACACATTATTACCACTTCTACACGAGAAACAAAAATACTACACTTAAGAATAGATTTCGGTTTAAAAGGAAAAAAGAACATTTTTTACAACAACTTCAGACAATAAGAGTTAAAATTTAGATAAGAACAATGACGACAGGTTTGGTTCAGTTGGTAATGATCATACCCACTGTTCCAACGGTTGCGGGTTCGAATCCTGCTAGGGACAAACATTGTGTGATGAGCATGAATGTTTGTACCCGAGTCATGGATGTTTAGTATATAAGAACAATGAGGTACATTAAGAGGTACCGACCCTTCACTAGAACTTAGGTGTGCAATAAAACATTACACTAAAGTTTATGAGTTTTAAGAAAAAGCAATACGATACTAAAATATTTTTGTTATACAAATGAAGGTTGTTTTTAAGTTTATGGGTTTTTTATGTAATAAAAATTTAACCTAGTCTTAAGATAACACAAGCACAATTCACAATTTCTTATTGTCTATAAAATATTTAACACAGGTGTCCTTTTCCACCAATTGTTTTGTGATGTTAAAAATAACATCACGAGTGCTTTCAAGTTGTTTGTCTTCCTCTGAAGACGTATAAAACTTCAACCTGACGTCAGCGTGTTTCCACTGCTCCCCTGGTGCAATGTTCTTGATTTTTTGAATATCAAAAATTTCTATTTTTATCAAATGGGATGAGTAAACGCCGTCATCTTGTCCCGATGATATGTATGCCACACCGTCATTAGTGCTTTGTGAAACACTTGAAGACTTTTTCGCCGATTTAGGTTTCTTTTTTGGTCTTTCAAAAAATCCATCTATGCTGTTTCCAGCACGCTTTCTCGCGATAGCTTGTTTTACTTGGTGTCCAACCGTTCCTTCTTCATCGCTAGCTTCGCCATTAGTCTCAAGGTAGTAATAATTCTTGAAAGTATTGTCGGTAAACTGAAACCAATTACACAACTATTTAAAGCACTATCAAAAACTATGAACACGAGTGAAAAATAGATAGAGTCCAATGGATCGTGTTGTTACAAGTTAAACTTGGACATTTATTAAATTACATGATATTAGGACAACGTTCCAAACACGGAATCTCCTCAGATTTGTAGTGAGTTCTATCATCAAAAGAGTCATGTAGCATGGGTTAGGCTAGGTTAGGTCACATAAATTAAAAAGCAGTTAATTTAAATACTTACATCCATAATGTGGAGTCGATAAACACTACACCAAAAACACTTTAGCACGATTCAACACTGTACTACTGTATACTAACAGAGCTCTGATAGCAAGCACAACTGGAGTCGAAATACATATAAAACGTTTCCATCCTTCGGTTTTTATAAGGATGCAACAATAGTTTACCGTTAAAATCTCGTCTTAACTAGTTGGAACGCGTTTGCTGCATTCACCGACACCGAAATAATAAAATTACAATAGTCATTCGGCCCTTTGTTAATAGACGCCCATCATAAAAACATTAAACCTTTTTATTATTTAACAATAGATAGAGTCCAATGGATCGTGTTATTCGTGTTGTTACAAGTTAAACGACCATCGTGTTGTTACAAGTTAAACGACCACCCAATTATACAAAGAACTGAATAGTTCTATAAACACATACGCTAACACAAGTTATAAAATATATTTAGGCAATAACTACTTGGATATTTATTAAATTACATGATAATTAGAACAACGTTCCAAACACGGAATCTCCTCAGATTTGTAGTGAGTTCTGTAGCATAGGTTAGGTTAGGTTAGAACTGTGATCAATTAAAACCAAACTGGCGCATTTATTAAATTACATGATATTAGGACAACGTTCCAAACACGGAATCTCCTCCGATTTGTAGAGACTTCTGTAGCATAGGTTAGGTTAGGTTAGAACTATGATCAATTAAAACCAAAGTGGCAGTAGTATAGAAATAGTTTAGGTATTCATCAAATTGTTGAGAGGACAATTAAAAGTGAGCTCGAGTAGACAATAGAAAAGGATCGGTGGGTCAGGTACGCTTTGAAATGGCAAACAATAGCAACCGAGAGCACGAACACACAATAGAAAAGGGTCCGCGGATCAGGTAAGGATTGAAATGGTAAACAATAGCAACCGAGCATGGATAGACAATAGAAAAGGGTCGGTGGTCTAGATAAGGGGTTTGGATTTTTTAGTGAAGATATAGCACATCGTGTAAGTCGTAACCGAGCTATCTGAGAGTCCTGAGACCTATCCCAAACGTTCCAAGTGGGGGCCTTGTTTTTTTTTTTTTTTTTTTTTTTTTTTTTTAGGGGATGGTGGTCCGCCTACCGCCCAATTTCACCCCACGGACCCGCCCACCCCGTGTTCCAGAATCGGCGAATACCTACTACTTATGTTAATATAGTGAAGTCATCGCGCACGGTTATATCACAGAATATTTAATAGTACTTACATACAGAATGGCCACGGAATCACCCGCCTGAATCTGGCCGGCGCGCAAATCGTGCCCAATTCGCCCTTAACGTCATTTGTTTCATCCGGAGATGGAGAGTGAATCATTGGCTCGCGTACTGGTACACACACATTTACAAGTGTACAGACGTCCTCGCACGCAAACTTTGGCACTTCATTCGATTCGGAAACACCAGAGACAATCCATACTAATGTTATAAATGCGAAAGTAACTCTGTCTGTCTGTCTGTTACCTCTTCACGCTAAAATGGCTTGACCGATTGAGATGAAATTTAGCATGAAGATAGTTCGAGTCCTGGGAAAGGACATAGGCTACTTTTTATCTCGGAAAACGCATAGTTCCCGCGGGAACGCGATAACCGAATTCCACGCGGGCGAAGTCGCGGGCAGAAACTAGTGTTATTACCTATATAAAACAGTCAATCTCCTTACATTACGGCGTACATCGGAAATAGCCAGGGAGCTCCAAATTGTCATATCACAACGCCATCTAGATGTAGCTCATGGAGTTCAAATTTGTATGCAGGCTACCTAGGCAGCGACATCTATTATCGCATTTAACACTTATTTCGGGCGTACGCTGAATTGTTTGAAGGTTGTTATTCTAAGTTTACCTTACTTCTTCTAACCCTAAGATGCAAACGGCTACCATATTTTCATCTCCGGTCACCGTGAAGTTCGCAACAATGGGAATTTATTAAAATCCTGACGAACGGCGGTGACTGTACAATCAGCCAGAAAACCACAGTTAGTGGTGACATGAAATAAGTCTTTAAAATTGGACATTGCTATCGTTGACTGTACAGAAAGTAACTCCGTTACACATGACTCACAAGACGAACGTCACCCACACAGGAACAGTGGTTTTATTTTCTAGAACACTGACATCTAATTCGCTTGGCGCAGCTGACAAGGACACTAATAGAGATAAATATTGAAAGATAAATATTTGCCGACCACATGACTATGGGGACATACCAGAGTATTTCATGGATTGATGATATGTACACACACTGTACAAACAACTATCTATTAATGCAATTGATATACGTCCCGAAACGGCAGTCTGTGCTCTGGTCTACAATGGTTCCAACGCGGATTCAGTGCCTATAGGAGACTTTACTTGCATGGGACCTCGTTTTCCTTCGCCGAAAAGCTCAGTGGCAAAACCATAGACTTAAATAGATTCATATTCATAGGAAACCCGATAAGTCACCGTATTAAAACAATATAATTTGAATTTGTCAAAGAACATAGAAAGTTCACAATTGTAAGTATCTCGAGTTATTGGGTTTGAGTAGGGAACCCTCGGCTCATCATCAACAGCCTGCAGCAGTCCACTGTTGGACATAGACCTCATCCAATGTACCTACGCCAATGAGCTCTCTCCAAGGCGTCCCGCATCCAATCTACAGCTTGCGCAAATCGTCACTCCACCTGGCAATAAGGCGCTCCACACTGCGTTTGCTTTGTCGTGGTCTCCACTCGAGAACGCGTCTACTCCAACGATTATCTGCAGTTCTCGCGATGTGATTGGCCCAATGCCAGTGAAGTGCAGTGGGCCGGTCACATTGCGAGAACTGCGGATAATCGTTGGTGTATTCATAGGTGCAGAGATTCAATCTCGATCTCGGTGATTCAATGAATTCCGGATTTCTGTGAAAAATCGCAAGTACTATGTACAGTCGCTATGGTTCACGCGTCGGATGTAGAGATCTTCTACTATCTAAAGTCCCGCGCCTTCACATTTCAAAACGCTTCAATTTTTATTATTATTATTTAAATAGCACCACCAATACTCTCAACGCCTAGTTGATGGCTGTCTCAGCACGCACACATGTGTTGAGAGTGTTGGTGGTGCTTTTTAAATACATTGAAGCGTTTTGAAATGTGAAGGCGCGGGACTTTAGATAGTAGAAGATCTCTAGCACGGATCGGATGTAGATCAAAATCCTAGTAGGTATATCGGTCTGAATTTTCATTAGTAATACAGTATTAAGAACCTGATCTAATAGATTCAGCTTGGGAAAGATGCTTTACGAGTAAGTCTTCATGTCACCGGTTTTCGGTTGCTTTGTTGTTCTGTTTTGGGCTACAGTAGGTCTAGTGTATTTTTTACACCAAAAATGCAAAACGATGTCACGAAGTTATTCGAGTAAACTATTCACGATCAGTTTTGTTTTAACACGCGAGTGTAAGCTTCAACTTCGGGCTCGGTTTGTTTTTACCTCTTCTCACATGAGTGTAAATCTTTATTTGCGCTAAACGCATCGAACGCGTTTGAGTTTATTCATCATTTTTGTATGAGAACACAAACAGCACCCCTAGCGGCAAAACATGGAGTCAATTCAGCGAGTGACATTTACTTTACGAAAACGGATGTGAATTCGTTTACACGTTTTCTGACTAACTGCGAGTGTAAGCTCGTATTTGACAGTTTGAAAAGTAAATTAAACGAAACGCAAGAAGTAAAGTTACTCACCCGACTTTATCACGTGAGAAGGTGAGAACTTAGGTTTTCGAACCTGTCGAATCCAAATTTACTTCAAAATTTTAGATTTTTTAAGTGAAATAAATGATATATGTATGTCGTCTATGTCTTAATATGCTTGTATTGTGTTCTTGAGATATTTTTTACTAAGTATGTTATTTATTTAAGCTTCTTCGCATACGTATAAGTGTGTCTTTCTTTTTTAATGTTGAGATACTCCACGATTGTGACGAATATACCTATAACTATGTACTTCGATTTGGTTTAACAAAAACTAAATTACATAAATTACTCCGGGTTGCCTAGAAATTTTAGAAAATGTAGGTAACTTGGCAACACTTATGGCCATTTTGACAATTTTGACAGAAAAAACCTGAAGAAACGCAAACGCGATCGAGACGTTTTAACTCACTGCCTTCCGTCACATATTTGACATTGTCATGATTGACGTTTACCAAGCCTCCTCAAATTTGATATAAATGATAATTTAAATGTTTATTATTGAATAATTGCCGGCCTGGGGCCAATATTTTGATAATGGCGAAGTGTCCAAGACAGAAACCATCAATTTTATAGTGTATAGCGGATGTCGCAAAGCGATGGTGACAATACATGAACGTGTGCGAGAATAGTGTTGACAAATGCACTCAAAGGTTAAAGATGAACTTTTTACGAATAGTTTACTCGAAGTGTTTGGAGTTGAGAAGATGGACGTTGACGTTTGTTTCACCTCAGCCTCACCAAGTTTACTTGATTTATCTTTTATATCGTACATTAATTGTTTCCTCCATACAATGCTCGGCCCGTAGGCCATACTTGAAAGTGGCAAAATTGTCTTGCATATACTTAGAAAGAAGCCATTATTTAAGAGAACAGAAGAGTTGAATTATATTTTAAGATCCATACTTTGAATTGAGCCAAATTTCTTGTAACGTAGAAAGAATTGGCGCAGCTCGTGTTACTTTTATCAAATACAAAGGAGAATGCGTGCATAGAAGCAAGAAACAGTAAGTATTAGACATAATAATAGTATTTATTTTTATTTGACATATGCAATACCCACTGCTGGGCACAAGCCTCCTCTCATCACCAGAGGGTTTGGGCCCTACACAGGCGCAGTTTGGATTGGGGACTCACACATGTACCTACATTCTTGAATTACTTCGCAAATGCGTGCATGTTTCTTTACGATTCACTATGTTTTCGTTCACCGAAAAGCCAAGTAGTAGGTAATTTTGCACAAAAGTAACTCAGAGATGCGAGCCGGATTCGAACGCCCGCCGATCCTCTGCATGAAGAGTTCTATAGGTGATGGTATGGGTGAAATGGTTCCGAATGGAGGACCGATCACCCGACTGATCCAGGCAGTCGTCCCCTTTCATAAATAGGTGATGGTGGCCTAGTAGTTGGCCACCATCACGGCTTTAATTAAATACCTAATATACACTTACATTTTCTTTCAGTGTTCCTTCTGGCTCTGCCCCAGCAAGTCAAGTGGAACTGTGGCAACTTTAAGACCAGACCCCGTGGCTGAGCCAACTGCTGATTCCTACCAGAATTTCATCAAGTTTTAAGTAGTTTAAACACTAATAAATCATGCTATATATTCCATTGAGTTTATTATTGGTGTTATTTATTGTAAGTATGTATATTTTTTTAGCAAATGTCAGCAACTAGCAACTGATCGATCAAAGCACAACCGAAGCTACTAACCGCAGAAAGCTGAAATTTGGCATATAGGTTCCTTGGGGAATTGGGGGGTGTTACTAAGCATAATTCCCGCGGGAACGCTCCGAATTCCACGTGAATGAAGTCACCGTCGGAATAAGCTAGATTGATATAATGCTTTTAGGTATTCGCATCAGTCAAGAATGTTGGCCGCTCTATTTAGCTATAAGTACCTACTAAGCCACAATTTTGCATTTATAGTATTTCCCTTTACATGATTTATTTAACGTTAATCTACCACATATGTAGCGGGAGTGGTGATGATGAGAACAAACTACTTTCTTGGTTAGTTTCAAGTTGATTTATTTCATAATAATTTAGAACGCTTAAATGAGTGAGGCTCACAAGAATGTGCCGTCACACACTGGAAATTCTTGTGAGCATCACCCAATATGTACTTATGTCTACCGAAACGATAATCCATGACACGGCCTATCTCTCTTCCGTGCCGTGCCTTGTGGACGATGCCGATGGTGCTGGCACAATCCTCCACGCCTGGAAAGACTATTCCTATAACGACTACGTCGCGATGTACGCCTCTTCATCGTTCAGCAAAAAGGCTGGTTTCAAGCGACCGATTGATTCGCACGTCGCTTTGCCTTCTCTATTAATCAGGTTCCCATGCTTTGCTCCTCCTCTCAACCACTATAAATGGGCCATCATAAGGCGGCGTTAGAGTAGGGCGGAGTATGACGCTTCTTACGCTTCTTGTGAACATTTCTGTAATTGGCCTTTCCCTTCTTGGACCGAGACAACATTAGCAATACTTAAGTATCTTCCCTTAAACATCTCTGTAAAACTATCGTAGGAACAGTTCCTCATTAAAAAACATTCCTGCGGTAGCCTAATCGGTATTCCATATACTTTCCTCGCAGCGCTATATCCGGGTTCTTCCTGTAAACTATGCTTGTAAACAACTCCTAAGTCCCAACTATAATATGGTAGGAAACTCTTCAACCGAGTTCTCTCTTTCGCTTCTTGCCCAAATACTAGCTAGGTATATCTACAGATAGCCATGTAGGCAATACCAGCAATTTTGTAAGGCACTGAAAAGTCCTGCATGCCGCGTGTCTTCTAAATTTTATCTCCATGTTTAGTATCTTCAAAAATGTTCAAACTATTAGCCTGACAGTGACCTTGACAGATCGAATTGCGTATACTACTGCGTTTCTGTCATACTAAAAGTCACTCGAAAACGTGAACGTTTTCGTTTACTCACTTACTCGCTCGTCACTCATTCATATTAATCAAAATACACTCGCTAAACCTTGTTACAAAACGTACCGTTAGGGGCGCTGTTCAAGTTTTCATACAATCTTGATGTAAACGCAAACGCGGTCGAGAAGTATTTTCCAGGTCCGAAAAATACACTTGAGGTACTGGTCGCATCCCATCCGACTCTCATGAAATTTTGTGATAGGTTCGATTTTTTTTTGTTGATTCAGATTTTTGAAGATTTTCAGTATGGTGGAGCTATTGGATTTCAGCAATGACAAATAGACTCGTGTCGCGAGGTCTATAACTCTCAAAGCTACTATTATATACCTACATAATAACAATAACATTATCTCGATAAAAAGAAACTCGGAAGGATTTACTAAACAGTGTGAACAAACCTTAAACAAAGTCAAATCTAAATGATAATTTAATTAATGGTTGGTAGTGGAACTTGGGCGCTTTTTCTTAACAACTACTTATGTTAAATTGTCCTATTTTTTTGTACAGTCTCTTTTATATGTAAATCCATTGTAATTTGAAGGACAAAATTGATGACTCAATCGACTTTCTCATACTTTCTCGCGGGGGTGTAGATATTAATGGACTTTTAGTGGAATATCCAACGAGAAAGTTTTTCTATAATTATCATATTAATGTTTTTTTGAGTAAAGACAGATCATTTCACGAAACAATGACCAAACTACTTCCAGCACTTTCCTCTCCACTGCTCAAAGGTTAACTGAAAGAAATTGTCTAGAAGGAAAAGTTTTCCTTGGTACATATAAATATTTTATACAAAAGAAAACCTAACACTATAAGACTTAGTGTCAAATTTACCGAGAGCCGGGTGAAACGGGTGCCCGATGGCCATTTTTCTTCGGCTGATTGTGAATCCTTACTTATAATAGATCAATGGTACGAACACACTTTGTTTCACGCTTTCTTCTAACAAATTAGATTACAATAAATCAAAACATAACACAGATGAAAGATACTACAGACGCGTCACTCTATACTAAAATAGTTGGTATATGAATCATGCTCGCGTTAAAATAAGAACCGAGTGAAAATAAAACTCACTTTCGCTTCACGAGATTGAGCATAGATTAAGATTTTATAGAAGCATAATTGCGCTGAAAACTATCGTGAGACTCGAACATAGTGCAACTTACCTTCGATAGATTCCAGATGGTTACATTTATCGTAACTTTGGCGCAGTTTTATCATACTTAATTAAAATTTGTTCATCGATACTAAGAAATAAAGTAAAAGAAAAGGCTCTAACGATTTGGACGGAATTCCCAGGGGTTTACGGGTGCGGAAAAACGATCTAGCTAGGAGTCACTCATATCTGGGAAAGCTCATTTTTAGCTACTTTCACCCGAGCAAAGCTTTATTGTTATTACAGCTGTCCAACTGCTGGGCAAAGGCCTCCCCTATTTTTGTCAATTGCGACCAAATTTTGAAGTTCTACGCACTGGGCCCGCGTGGGGACTATAGCCCAAACTCAAAAGGAATTTATATTTATTTGACAATGGAGGTCATCTCCATAATATTTTATTTTTTCCGGACCCTTGGAGACTATACATCTCTAAGATCTTAGATTTAAGTTAGGGACTATACATCCCTTCAATGTCATTTTAGTACGTACCTATATGTATATTTTATACATGTAATGTTAATTTTGTAGTTTCATTCACCCTAAATTTTTACTATGTAGCCGTGGTGGCTTAGTGGTTTGACCTACCGCCTCTCATGCAGAGGGTCGCAGGTTAAAATTATGTATGTGCGAAATTCAATTTGAATTTACCACTGAGCTTTTCGGTGAAGGAAAACATCGTGAGGAAACCTGCACGCATCTGCGAAGTAATTCAAGGTTGTGTGTGAAGTCCCCAATCCGCACTGGGCCCGCGTGGGGACTATAGCCCAACTCTCTCGGGATACGAGGAGGCCTGTGCCCAGCAGTGGGCCGTAAATAGGCTGTAGTAGTAGTAGTAGTATGTAACCTATCGCGTCTGCCATCTGCGATCGCCGAGCGTCGCGCGCGCAGGCATAAACATAAACGGTCAGTGCGTCGACCCCAGTTGCATCAATTTAGCTTAATTGTTACTGCATTCGGTGGAACTGTTGATTTAGGCGTCGGGGATTAGAACGGCGGGACAACTTGGGAATATACACTTTGATTTGTGCCTGATGCCGAAGAGAACAAAGGGCTCCCAAAAATAATCACTTGTTACCCTGACAACACTTAATTGCCTACTACGCTATTTACACTCAGATGTTTTGATGCTTTTTCTAAACTAAACCAACTAAATCAGCGATCCTGTACCTATATTCTGGCAGGTACAAACGATAGCGTGATGTAGACTCATACAACAGCGCCATCTATCGGTGCATAAACACATTGAATTTGTATTCAAAATGTGTCCGAAAAAGCAATTCTACCTATATTTGAACACCAAGCTCCAGTACCCACAAAACACCTCCTCATAAGAAGAAGAAGAAGATTTTTAGTTGCAAAGAATAAGTTATTACATAATATGTCATTAGGTGCCATGGAGACAATAAGTAGCTTTTTCTGCTATACATATATTAAATGGCATGCAAATGTTTTAAGAATAATAAAATTAATATAAAGAGTCTTTGATGAAGAAATCCTTTAAATTATAATAACTTTTTTCAAGCAATATACTTGTTAACTTATTTTTAAATTGGTTGAAAGGCAGTTCCTGTATACATTTCGGCAGTCTGTTAAATAGTTTCATGCACATAGCAAAGCAATGATTTATATATTATATATAAGGCTCTTCTAGGAATGCAATAATGAACCAAACGATATACATAGTTACTTTAACTAATAGTATCCATATTGAATTTTCGAGTAAAGATACCCAATGTTTACCAGCGGTTACCGATCAAAGTGCTCCCGCTGCAGAACTAAGCCACGGTTTCTGAGAAATTTATTTCGAAAAGCACTTCTTTTGATGTCGGTTGAAAATCACTTCCTGCCATTTACGTTTACGTTTCGGTTGAGTAAGAATGCGGCTGGGGATCTAGTTATACTTATTTTGATGCGCAAACTAGCAAGTCTGATATTTTTTGTCACTTTCACTGGGTAATCTGCAATTTAAGGGAAGAGCGCTTACCATCACATTATAGACATAATGTTTGATGAAAAGGATTAAGCATACACTCGCCAGAATTAGAATGGACCTCTTACTTGAGTCGGTACTCTGTACCAGAGGATATGTTTCCTCAAGATAAATAATCTATACTAATAATAAGTCTGTAGAAAAAGTCGCGTGTGAAACTTGAAAATTAAAAGAAACTATCAAGTCAAGGGGACTGTATAAACGATACTGAACACAAAATAACGATTTAAAAAAAAATACTGTATGTATGTATGTATGTCCGGATTTAACTCAAAATTACCAGACAGATTGCAACAAAATTTGGTATGGGGGTGGTTATATGTTGACCAGTGTTATACTGGTCAACATATAGGCTACTTTTTATACCGCAAAAATAAAGTTCCCGCGGGAATGCTATTAAGGCCGATCCTATATCCTATACCCAATGTATGCATATAATATGGATATTTTTTTCTGTTATATTTAGTTTTACACTGTTTGATATAATAAACTGGAGTAAAGTTGGATTAAAGGGCCGAGTTAGAGGTTACTTTGGAATTAAATTGTATAGAGTAAAGTTTCGTGAAACGTGTAAGGAAAGCTGTCAATGTAAGGATGATATAATCAAATATAACGTATGTTTTTAGGGTTCCGAAGTCCACAAGGAACCCTTATAGTTTCGCCATGTCCGTCCGTCTGTCCGCACTATTGCTCGGAGATGCTTAGTTCTAGAAAGCTGTAATTTGGCATGAATATACATATTAGTTATGCTGACAAAGTGGTACAATAAAATTTTGAAATATTTTTTTTTATAGGGTACCTCCCCTACTCGTAAAGTGGGGATGTATTTTTTTTTCTTGCGTATCCCATGGTGCGGCGTATCGTTGAATAGGTCTTAAAAAAATATTGTGGGTTTGTTAAAACCATTTATTGATTAAGTGATGCGTTTGTGAAATATTAAGCTTTAAAGTGCTATTTTTCGTTAGAGTCACGTGTCCCCCCCCCCCTGCCAGCTAAATGGTGGTATTTGGATTGCTGAAAAAAATCACAGTTGTGGCATATATAACGTAATTGAGAGGAAAACTATCACAGCTAAGTAGGCTGTACAAACTTACGAGTCATAGTCGACCAACTTATGAAACGATTAAAAACCAATGATTTTTCTCGACCCGCAGGGGCGTCGGGTGGGCACGTCATACCACAGGCTAGCTAGATGCTAATAAGTCTTAGAAAGGTACTGTAGGCATCCTCAACTTCGGAACCCTATACTTTGCGCGTGGCCCGACACGCACTTGGCCGGTTTTTTCCATATTTTTAACTTTTAAAATTTCTTAGAAAAGTATGATGTTACATGAGCAATTTGACGATGCTGGGTCAGGGAACGGCCTTAACGAATTCCACGCGGACGAAGGCGCGGGCAGAAGCTAGTAAATAATATACTAGGCACAAAGCCATATCGAGATCCACATGGGGTCTTAACTTTACAACCAACCAGGACAGAATTGTCGATAATCAAGACAATTTCCTATCAAAATGGAGGGTTACCGCATCAGAATTGTAGGGAACACTACTACACTACACTACTACAGCCTATTTGCGTGATTTGCGTCCCACTGCTGGGCACAGGTCTCCTCTCGTCACGAGAGGGCTTGGGCTATAGTCCCCACGCGGGCCCAGTGATTGCGGGATTGGGAACTTCACACACATCTTTGAATTACTTCGCAGATGAGTGCAGGTTTCCTCACGATGTTTTCCTTCACCGAAAAGCTCAGTGGCGAATTCAATTAATTTCGCACATAAGTAAACTTAGAGGTGCGAGCCTCTGCGTGAGAGGCGGTAGGTCGAACTACTAGGCCACCACGGCTTCACAAACGGCTTCTTGTAGGGAAACTCACGCACAAAACCTAAGTCTTCAATTGACGGAATTTATCAACAAGCAGCAGAAATAACTTGTGAATATGGCGTCGATGCGTGTGATGACCATTTTCTATGGATAACCCGATTGACGATTGAATCGGGCGGCGGGCAGAGCCGTGTCGCTTTCATAAGCCATTGTATGTTAATCTATCTGAATGCATTTCTGTTTACTAAATTGGAATTAAGTAGGTATAAGGGAAGGGAACTGATCGTCAATTACTAGCGCATATCAGAGGGTTTAAGAGTCCCCAGGACGCACCTTTCTCCATACTAACAAGACGTTGTGACGACCAGGTGAAGGTCCGAAAGGTCCCGCGGATTTCTATGGCACAAGATCGGTCTTGCGACTGATATGATGAATGAATACCTCAGTAAATTATCTTTAAAATCATAGATGAAGACCGATTTTTTTGATAGGAAACTCAAGCCCGTGATCCCGGAATTGAAAAAACCCTGAAAAATAGGCGG
This sequence comes from Aethes cnicana, assembly GCA_963971205.1. Taxonomy (NCBI): domain Eukaryota; kingdom Metazoa; phylum Arthropoda; class Insecta; order Lepidoptera; family Tortricidae; genus Aethes; species Aethes cnicana. The sequence continues at coordinate 7,818,797 of OZ020295.1, read as the reverse complement.
GATCCCGGGAACCCGGGTTTTTATATATTACTAGCGCATATCAGAGGGTTTAAGAGTCCCCAGGACGCTCCTTTCTCCATACAAACGTAGTTACGTTTTAATTCGCAAACTTCTTATCAGATTGGCACCAAATTTTACAAGTAGGTAATAGTGGAGCAGAGATATTAGTGTCCAAAATAAACTTTGATTGTAATAAATTGAATAACAAAGAAACTGAAACCATTTTTGTATCCTCCATACAAACTTCAAAATTCAGTTTTTTGGCTGTAATTTAATTGCGTTTTATTTTAAGAATATAAGAATAAGAATAAGAATATTTATTAAACAAAAATACACAGTTACAAGATATAGAAATATCCGGTGGATCCCAAACTAGGCTGAGCCTGTATCTTGGGGCCCACAGAGTCGATTTGACAAATTCACATTGATACTAAATTGAACACTGAGACATAAACATTTAGAAGAAGAATAATAATATTATAACTATTTACAATTTTTAAAAAGTGGGTATTTGATATTGGTAAGTAATTTAGTTAGAATATAAGTAAGGAGTGATTAATTTAATCTATAATTTATACAATAAAAGAGGTAGTTTACGTAGAACAAACTTGTTTATGGGTCTGTGAGTATGGGCGTGTGTGTGTGTGTGAGGGAGTGTGTGTGTGTGTGTGTGTATTAGTGGATAGTTTTTTGAGTGAAAACAATAGTACTTATAGGTTTCATTTCCGGGAAAGAAAACAAGATCACGACGATGGTGATGGTTTTACTGAGTGATGGATAGGATGTTTTCCGTGTCACAGTATGAGAGCGTAGGAAACCACTGTTTTAAAGTTAGTTTAACTTGGGAGATGGAACATTTTTTCAAGTCGCAGAATTTGTTCACTGCATTGTAAACAAACGGGTGCATAAATGCCGCTGAGCCCTTTGCGTGTGCTGTTTTAAATGCTGGGATTGGAACCCGATATGTGCGTCTACTCATAATTGTATCTGCTAGAGGAGACGATGCAATACTTCCGTGGGTTCGAATAACTGCACTTAGGATAAACAGTTGCCGCACACGGAGGTATCCCGAGTTGTTGTATAGCGAGTCTGTTGGAAAGCGGAAAGGCTTTTTTAGCATTACTTTGAGGACTGCCCGTTGCGCACGTTCTAACTCAAGCATTGCCGTCTTGCCAGCGCTGCCCCAGACCGCTATGCAGTATTGTATCATGGACTGACACAGCGCATGGTAGACAATACGCAGCACCTCCGGGGAGCAGCAGTCCCTTAGACGTTTAAATATATAAATAACTTTCCTAACTTTCTTTGAAAGAGTTTTTATGTGCTCTTTAAACGAAAGATGTTCATCCACGGTCAGACCTAGGTATTTGACGGCTGTGCATCTCTGGATAGAATCGCAGAGGCAGGAGGGGACTTTAAACCCACAGGTATGCATTCTTAGGCTCAAGGTTGCAGGTGCTTTACTGGTAGCCGTTTTAGAGAAAGGGATAAAAAGACTCTTATCAACGTTTAGAGTAAGAAGATTAACATCAAGCCAATACGCCATTCTTGATAGTCCTTGCTCCGCCAATAGGTACGCCTCCTCCCATGTATTACCACTGAAAAGAACAGCTGTGTCATCTGCGTAGCAAAAGATCTCAGACCCAGGAATATCAAGCTGAAGGAGGCCATTTATGTAAATAATAAAAAGTGTGGGCCCAAGAATACTACCCTGTGGCACCCCAAATCTGACTGTGGACCTCTCGCTTACATGCTCTCCAATTTTCACCACCTGATCTCTATTGGAGAGATAGCTGGAAAACCAGTCAAGAGCTATTCCTCGATTTTACCACGACATTTACTAATTTCGGACACTCACAATAATGATTTTATTATGTGTACCAAGTTTCGAGACAATCAGTTCAGTAATTTGGGAATAAAAGCGAATATACGTTTGTATGAAAAGTTGGGAAACGCCGTGCGTACTGGGGACTCTTTAAGCCTAGTGGCTTGACCGACCGCGGGTTCGAATCCTCGCACTGCTGAGTTTACTTATGTGCGAAAATTTATTTGAATTTACTCCTTTTCGGTGAAGGCATAGAAGAAGTAAGGTAAACTTAGAATGACAACCTTCAAACAAATCAGCGTACGCCCGAAATAAGTGTTAAATGCGATAATAGATGTCGCTGCCTAGGTAGCCTAGATACAAATTTGAGCTACATCTAGATGGCGCTGTGCAGGCGAAGTATGAAAATTTGAAGCTCCCTGGATGTCTGTGAATTTAGCATATTAATTTCGGGAATCTCACAAAGTGATGACAGTTCTAGTAGCATCCCCATTCTACAGTTCTTGATAGTTATTTTTCATAGTTCTGCCCATTTTCGAAAAATAACGGAACTTAAAAAAATTGGATGCTAACTGCGCTTACGGAAAGTTAGCATCTCAAGAATTTTCAAGTTTTTGCTACAGTTCTAGTAGCATCTCCAATAGTTATACAGCCCTCAATAGTTATCTTGCATAGTTCTGCCCATTTTCGGAAAATAGCGGAAATTTAAAAAGACGTTCTCGCACGCAAACATTGACACTTCATTCGAATTGTGTTCGAAATCGTGCTTTACCCGGGCCCTATGGCGATTAGGGACTTCACACACACACCCTTGGATTACTTCGCAGAAGCTATGCTTTCCTTAACTGAAGCGTTTCTTTCATAAAGTTAAACGTGTGTTGAAATCTTAAGTCGGTTTGCATGTGACAAATCCAATAAGCAGAAGTTATAGAAAGGTTAAGTATGGAAACCCTACTGAGGCAATCACGTACAGGCAAGTTTAGTAGGACCGTGTCACAGTCAAGGGCTCTAATTTATTATTACCTACCTGATTAGTCTTATTTAGTAATTATTACCTCAGTACTTACCTGTTTGTAAAGAGTAGAGACTGATCAATCCCACAGTCAAATCGTGTAAACTGTTTTCTGGGACACTTTTTGTAATTTAAGTTTTTGTATTTTAAACTTTATTGCGCATTAGTAAAAACTAATACAAAAGGCGAACTTAATGCCATTAGGCATTATCTACCAGTTAAACCTTTGGGCAAAGCATACATTGTTGAAATATATTAACTAGCCTCTCTAGCCGTTTCCCGCGACTTCAGCCCGCGTAGACTTAGAATTTGCGTACCCGATGATATATTTACAGATATATTATTAGTTGGACCCATAGAAAACCCGTTTCCAATGAAATATCGGAATAAAAAATATCATATGTCATTACCAGGGTCCCAAACTATCTCCATACCAAATTCCACACAAATCGGTCCAGTTGCTTCGACGTGAACGAAGGACAGACAAAAACACTTTCACATTTATAATATTAAGTATGAATAGTGTGGATTCCAAACGACTAAATTCAAAGTCTAGTTTTAAATTTATAACTATGTTCAATTTATTTTATTATGTCATCGAAACAGTTTAGAAAATCTGGTTTATTATATCAAGGGCATCAAAGCCATCAAATTAAGTTTACTTACGTCAAACGCGATTATAATATTTACATCAGTTCAAGGATAAAGAATTTAACATTTAAAGTACACAACTCTTTGAGTATATAGCCACTGGAGATGCCATAACGTCAACTCTTCGAACAAATTTTTTCGCCACTTTTAGCGGGGGGCGAGGTAAACACGTACAGCACACCACCAAACGACGCAGAACTCAACAGACACAAATTTTGCTGTTGCGATAAACACACACTACAAAAAAAAATCAACACATCAAAAAATACCCGGACACAGATAGAGTTTTCACGTAACTATGCAGCATACATATGAACAAGACTAGTGATGGGACACATCTGAAGAATGAGTCAAATCAGATAGATGAATGAACTGAATCATTTTATAGTATTTTATTTTATAATAAAATTGTTAAACTGGAAATTCTGTACATTGAAGATACCCAAAAATATATTTGTTTGTATGTATGTATGTCTGTATCTGTATTCGTGTCCTTAGCCCACACACAGTTTTTTAACTGTGGAATGAACTGTTGCCCGATGTTTCCGGGCGGATACATATGTAAAAAAATTAAAGTAGATTGGTATTTGTAAGAGCCTATGTACATGAAATCTATATATCTATATATAGTTTTTATTTGTTTTCATGACGCATTGGCGTTAGCTGTAAGGTCATGGTAAACTTATTATAAATAAATAAATATATATATAACAAGAAACTGACTGACTGATTGACTGTTTGACTTACTGACTGACTGATCGATCAACGCAAAGCCGAATCTACTGGTCGTAGAGAGCTGAAATTTGGATTGCAGAATCCATATGGAATGTAGGGGAGCAATCTAAGAGAGGATTTCCCGAAATTACCACAGGAATGGAAAAAAAACGGGATTTTACATTTTAATATTTTTATGCGCATATGAAGTTGCGGGGAATAGCTACTTATGTTATAGCTACCCTTTTACCCGCAACCTCGTCCGTATGTACTAAGAATTTCCAAGCTTTTAAGTTTCCAAGAATTATTCTCCTTTATATAGGGATCTTTTGGAAATCTAAAAGGATTATATGAAATAATGTATATAAATAATAGTATATGCATTACACATCACTCGTGGTCCCCAACTAAATATTGTATTCATTTTACCTAGATCTATATATTTGCCAACATTTCTTTTCAAGATCAGAATAAAATTCAACATCGATGTCCAGAGAAAAGTAATATTCACCTTCCAGGATTTAAATATAACAAATATCTAAACTTATCTACTGTTTAATGGAATATGCAATAAAAAACTGACTATTAAATAAACCTCACTGATTGAATGAATGAATGAATGATTCACTCAAAAGTTGAGTCGCTTTTTTGACTTTTGTCACATCCCTAGACCGATTCGCTCCCATTCATGTTGACATTTTTCTGACGTTTACGTATCGCAAAAGTTTTTTCTTTAAATAGAGATTTTACTTCAATACACATTTAATAGTTAGTAAAAATACTTATCTATGATAGGAAACGCGATTTTGTTGCGAATTTGAGCGATCAGATCGCCTTTTACACGAGAATACCGCACAAGACACCATTTTTTAGGAGAAACGTCTCGCGTCACGGAACGATGCAAAATGGCGGTGAAGCGACCTTCAAGTGGGTTTATATAAAGACTTTGAACAGTTGAACCATGTACTTTGCCGGAGGGGATCGCCCATGTATGGCATCTCCAGTGGCTATATACTCAAAGTACACAACTATATGTCGGATGAAAGATTGACCTTGACAAATATATATGTTTGTAAGTTACATAATACCGACTAACGAGCATTTGTATGTGAACGCATATGGCATATAGTCTACAATAGGCTTGATTTTTGACAAACATAACATAAGTCAAGGTAGTTCTACCGGTAGCTATTGAAAATTATATTTCAAAATCCAGTGAACAAAGTTGATTTTAATCTACTTAGACTACCGTTTTTGGGTCACTATACAGCCTTGGTAGAAAGAAATGACACAACAGTAGAGTTGTAATTGTTTGACTTTGACGACGTGGGCCGTTAGGTAGCTAAGGTACACGTACTTGGGGTCACAGGTTCGAATACCGCTACCGTCAACTGTGTGACTGTAAGTCCATCCAACTGTTTAAATATTTTTAACTTTAACTACTACTACTACTACAGCCTATTTGCGTCCCACTGCTGGGCACAGGCACGTCACGAGAGGGTTTGGGCTATAGTCCCCACGCGGGCCCAGTGTTGTTTTTTTTTTTTAACTTTAACAATTGACTGTACAGGTTTACACAACTTAGAAGGCGCGTGGATTAAGCAAAAGTAGACTCTCCATCAACTTCATGGTTCAACTTCAGGTGGGATCATAGTTACAGCACGACACAACTTCTAAGTTGTGTCGTGCTGTAACTATGATCCCACCAAAAACATTTTCATGTAAAATGATGCCAAGACGAGAGACCATAATATGGCTCGCAATGTAAAAAAGTCAGATCATATGTATAGCCAAGCTTCTAATTCTATACGCCCTAACTCTGCGAATCCTGACTTCACAAACTCGATACTTTAGCCAATTATATGTCGCTTGGGCGTTTCGCTACCGTCACATGAGCTGTAGCACTACCATGAGTTTACAGTTGGTTTACAGTGACCGTACTGGCTAGCGACTACGTAAACGATTTGTATGAAGAATTTTAGTTCAACGAGTGACCGCCAGGGGCGCTGTACTATTCTTCATACAAATCGTTTACGTAGTCGCTAGCGAGTACGGTCACTGTAAACTCATGGTATTGCTACTGAGTGTGAGGTGTATAGGTAATTCATTACTTTTCTTTTATACAACATTCTTGCAGTAAACGAATCGGCCAAGCCACATTTAATTGGCTGTGTAAAGCCGTGGTGGCCTATAGTGGTTCGACCTACCGCCTCTCATGCCGAGGGTCGGGGGTTCGATTCCGACTCGCACCTCTAAGATTACTTACGTGCGAAATTCTGTTTGAATTTACCATGAGCTTTTCGGTGAAGGAAAACATCGTGAGAAAACCTGCACGTATCTGGGAAGTAATTCAAAGATGTGAGTGAAGTCCCCAATCCGCACTGGGCCCGCGTGGGGACTATAGCCCGAATCCTCTCATGATGAGGGAGGCCTGTGCCCAGCAATGGGACGCAAATAGGCTGTAGTAGTAGTGGTAAGGTGAAGAGTTTGTGATGTTTATTTGGGGGTTTGTTCCGAATTTCGAATCACTTTTGCAGTCACGTCACTAGTTAGGTGTATCTAGGAAAGCTAACTATCGCCCGCGGCTTCGCCGGCTTTTAATTCAGTTCGCGGGGACTACGCGTTTTTTCTCGATAAAAGGCTGGCCTATGTCCTTTCCCAGGACTCCAACTATCTCCATACCAAATTTCATTTAAATTGGTCCAGCGATTGAAGCGTGAAGATGTAACAGACGGACAGGCAGTTACTTTCGCATTTATAATATTAGTATCGATTTCCATGGGCCGTAGTGACTGCTTAGGTACTTTCAGGTGAACTGTATGCTCGTTAGCCAACCGATACCGTAAAAAAAATACTGGTGAGCATGCAATGGGGACTATCGTTTCTTTGCTGACCAGTTGGCGCCACTGTTGACTAAGGTCCAGTCCAGAGGTATAGCTGTCAAAGGCGACTTTATAAGATCGGCGCCGAAATAAAGTTTTAAAATCTTGAATCTCATTAAGTTTATTAATTATAAATAACTATCATAATATCGAGTCGCTAAGCTATGCCGCAATGTCGTACAGTTCCGTTTTGTTCGAAAAAAAATCCGTTTTCAAAGCGTTCACACTCATCGCCAAATTATCCATATTTGCGGTAATTTCACGAAGGAATTCACTTTTCAACAGGTAAATTAAAGAAATTATAGTTTATGTCACGAAGCCCGCCAAAACCAGTGAAAAGTGAACGTTATTGGACCTCACGCGACACTAGCGCCTCTAGTGGCAAATTCACACGCGATAGCCCCCATTACCACGAAAACGTCCGATAACGCAACAGATGTTGCACCCGTAAGGTTAACTTGAACTTATTTTACCTTCGACCTTCTGCGAGTCAAAAAGGGCGCAATAATTAACACTTAACAGGTAATTAATCATCATCAATCAATATGGAAATTAATGTACGAACCGGTTTCGAACGGGTTCATTTTGGAGCGAACGGTGAATGTTATTTTTAAATCCGTAATAACATATGAAATGATGAACCAGTTTTATTCTTAATTCTAAACCGATTTTTATGAAGCTTTTGATATTAATTTAATTGCTTTTGAGCCCTGTTCTCGAAGCCGTGGTGGCCTAGTGGTTCGATCCGCCACTCATGCAGAGGGTCGGGGGTTAGATTACTTGGATTCCGGCTCGCACCTCTAAGTTTACTTACACCCTAGGCCAATAGTATGGAAACAAAGATATTTTTCTTCATTTTTGTTATTTCCATTGTTATTATTGTGTATTGGTAACGCAAAAACTACTTTAGGCAATTTTTTAACATTAAAACAGCACCCAAAGTATTAAAACATCCTAATATATGGCAATAAAATATAACAGACGACTGACAGCCCCGGAAATTTGTGCGGAGTTGAATAAATCCCGTGCAAAATCAGTCTCATTAACCACAGTTAAAAGAAGACTTCGTGCCGCCGGTTTGAAAGGGTGTGTGGCCACTAAAAAGCCTTTACTTCGACCTCAAAATAAGAAGAAACGTCTAGCATGGGCAAAGAAGCACCAAGATTGGACATTAGAACAGTGGAATAAGGTTTTGTGGACGGACGAATCGAAGTTTGAAATATTTGGCTCAAAACGGAAAGCTTTTGTTCGTCGTTTACCAACAGAAAAAATGATTCCTGCGTGCGTGGTGCCTACAGTAAAGCACGGTGGTGGTTCTATAATGGTCTGGGGCTGTTTTTCAGGCCAAGGAGTAGGAGATTTGTTCCAGGTAGAAGGAATTCTAAAAAAAGAAGGTTACCATTCAATATTGCAACGGCACGCCATACCGTCCGGTCTCAGATTAATTGAAAAAGGTTCGTGTTCCAACAGGATAATGACCCCAAGCACACTTCCAAGTTATGTACAAACTATTTAAAGAAAAAAGAAAAATCACGCGTCCTCGAAATAATGGATTGGCCGCCTCAATCTCCTGACCTCAATCCTAATATTGAGTTGTTGTGGGATGAGCTGGACAGGCAGATAAGAAAGACTGGTCCAACTTCAAGATCAGCACTGTGGACGCATTTGTTAACAGCTTGGGGTAATATTGGACAAGATACGATTGATAAATTAATTCAAAGAATGCCGAGACTGTGTGCTGCAGTGAAAAAGTCAAAGGGTGGATACATTGAAGAAAACAAAGTTTAGGTGTATTTTGATAAAAACTTATATAAGTCCCCAATCCGCACTGGGCCCGCGTGGGGACTATAGCCCAAACCCTCTCGTGATGATAGGAGGCCTGTGCCCAACATTGGGATACAAATAGGCTGTAGTATTTTATTTATTTTATTATTAGTGAAAGTGAAAATTACAGTTTTTTTAGTATCTAAATATATAAAACTCAAAGGTGACTGACTGACTGACTGACTGATATAGTGATCGATCAACGCACAGCCCAAACCACTGGACGGATCGGGCTGAAATTTGGCATGCAGGTAGATGTTATGACGTAGGCATCCGCTAAGAAAGGATTTTGCAAAATTCCCACGGGAACGGGAAAAAAAGGGATTTTTACATTTTAATGTTTAGGCGCGTACGAAGTCGCGGGAAACATCGTAGAGATCTGAAATTTGGCATGCAGGTTCCTTGGGGAGCGTAGGGGAGCACTAAGAAACGACTTCCCAAAATTCCCACGGGAACGGGAAAAAATGTTTTTTTTACATTTTAAAGCGCGTACGTAGTCGCGGGGATCATCGTAGAGAACTGAAATTTAGCATGCAGATTCCTTGGGGAGCGTAGGGGAGCACTAAGAAAGGACTTCCCGAAATTCCCACGGGAACGGGAAAAAATGGGTTTATTACATTTTAAAACCCGTACGTAGTCGCGGGGATCATCGTAGAGAGATGAAATTTGGCATGCAGATTCCTTGGGGAGCGCAGGGGAGCACTATGAAAGGATTTCCCGATATTCCCACGGGAACGGGAAAAATGGGATTTTTACATTTTAATGCTTAGGCGCGTACGAAGTCGCGGGAAACAGCTATCTATCTATCTAAATATATAAAAGAAGAAACTGACTGACTGACTGACTGACTGATTGACTGACTGACTGACTGACATATCAACGCAGAGCCAAAACTACTGGTCGTAGAGCTGAAATTTGCCATGCAGGTTCCTTGGGGAGCACTAAGAAAGGACTTCCCGAAATTCCCACGGGAACGGGAAAAAAAGGGATTTTTACATTTTAATGTTTAGGCGCGTACGAAGTCGCGGGAAACATCGTAGAGATCTGAAATTTGGCATGCAGGTTCCTTGGGGAGCGTAGGGGAGCACTAAGAAACGACTTCCCAAAATTCCCACGGGAACGGGAAAATATGTTTTTTTTTACATTTTAAGGCGCGTACGTAGTCGTGGGGATCATCGTAGAGAGCTGAAATTTAGCATGCAGATTCCTTGGGGAGCGTAGGGGAGCACTAAGAAAGGACTTCCCGAAATTCCCACGGGAACGGGAAAAAATGGGTTTATTACATTTTAAAACCCGTACGTAGTCGCGGGGATCATCGTAGAGAGATGAAATTTGGCATGCAGATTCCTTGGGGAGCGCAGGGGAGCACTATGAAAGGATTTCCCGATATTCCCACGGGAACGGGAAAAATGGGATTTTTACATTTTAATGCTTAGGCGCGTACGAAGTCGCGGGAAACAGCTATCTATCTATCTAAATATATAAAAGAAGAAACTGACTGACTGACTGATTGACTGACTGATTGACTGACTGACTGACTGACATATCAACACAGAGCCAAAACTACTGGTCGTAGAGAGCTGAAATTTGCCATGCAGGTTCCTTGGGGAGCGAAGGGGAGCACTAAGAAAGGACTTCCCGAAAATCCCATGCGAACGGGAAAAAATGTTTTTTTTTACATTTTAAGGCGCGTACGTAGTCGCGGGGATCATCGTAGAGAGCTGAAATTTGGCATGCAGGTTCCTTGGGGAGCGTAGGGGAGCACTAAGAAAGGACTTCCCGAAATTCCTACGGGACCGGGAAAAAAATGGGTTTATTACATTTTAAGGCGCGTACGTAGTCGCGGGGATCATCGTAGAGAGATGAAATTTGGCATGCAGGTTCCTTGGGGAGCGTAGGGGAGCACTAAGAAAGGATTTCCCGATATTCCCACGGCAACGGGAAAAATGGGATTTTTACATTTTAATGTTTAGGCGCGTACGAAGTCGCGGGACACAGCTATCTAACTATCTAAGTATATAAATAAAAGAAGAAACTGACTGACTGACTGACACATCAATGCAGAGCCGAAACTACTGGTCGTAGAAAGCCAAAATTTGGCATGCAGGTTCCTTGGGGAGCGTAGGGGAGCACTAAGAAACGATTTCCCGAAATTCCCACGGGAAAGGGAAAAAAAGGGATTTTTTCATTTTAATGTTTAGGTGCGTACGAAGTCGCGGGGATCATCGTAGAGAGATGAAATTTGGCATGCAGGTTCCTTGGAGAGCGTAGGGGAGCACTATGAAAAGATTTCCCGATATTCCCACGGGAACGGAAAAAATGGTATTTTTACATTTTAATGTTTAGGCGCGTACGAAGTCGCGGGAAACAGCTATCTATCTATCTAAATATATAAAAGAAGAAACTGACTGACTGACTGACTGACATATCAACGCAGAGCCGAAAATACTGGTCGTAGAGAGATGAAATTTGGCATACAGGTTCCTTGGGGAGCGTAGGGGAGCAATAAGAAAGGATTTCGCGAAATTCTCACGGGAACGGGGAAAAAAGGGAATTTTACATTTAAATTTTTAGGCGCGTACGAAGTCGCGGGAAACATAGTAAGGATCTGAAATTTGGCATGCTGGTTCCTTGGGGAGCGTAGGGGAGCACTAAGAAAGGACTTCCCGAAATTCCCACGGGAACGAGAAAAAATGGGATTTTTACATTTTAATGTTTAGGTCGCGGGGATCACCGTAGAGAGCTGAAGTTTGGCATGCAGGTTCCTTGGGGAGCGTAAGGGAGCACTAAGAAAGGATTTCCCGATATTCCCACGGGAACGGGAAAAATTAAATTATAATCCTAGATTACAAACACTTTCAAGAAACACGTTATGCAGATTACCTACTGTTAGATTACCTGCCTATTGTCCAGTAAAAAGGAAATGATTGATGAGTTCCCTAAAACATTCTTTAAACCAGTCTGATATTACCTAAATAATGAATTTTGGCACTAAACTATTTATTCATAAGAGATTAATGAATCCGAGAAAAAAAAGGAAAAATCTATACATATAATAAATAATAATTCTGTAGAAGTCGCGGCTGAAAATTGAAAATTAAAAGAAACTATCAAGTCAAAGGGAAGTGTATGTCCGGATTTAACTCGAAAACTACTGGACGGATTGAAACAAAATTTGGTATGGGGGTAGTTTATAACACTGGTCAACATATAGGCTACTTTTTATCCCGAGGAAATGCATAGTACCCGCGGGAAGGCTATTAACAAATTCCACGCGGACGAAGTCGCGGGCAGAAGCTAGTTGTCATATAAGTTTGTTTCCATACTATTGGCCTAGGGTGTATGTGCGAAATTCAATTTGAATTTACCACTGAGCTTTTCGGTGAGGGAAAACATCGCAAGGACACCTGCACGCATCTGCGAAGTAATTAAAAATGTGTGTGAAGTCCCCAATCCGCACTGGGCCCGCGTGGGGACTATAACTGTAACCCTCTTGTGATGAGAGGAGGCCTGTGCCCAGCAGTCGGACGCAAATGGCTGTAGTAGTAGTAGTAGAGCGCTTTTCTTGATACTTTCGACATGGTATGAAGATTTAGAGAACCACGATTTATTTCGCACCGTGCAGCTCTGCTTAAGTGGAAACGCACCTTAATATTCAGATTCTCAGTCACGCGATAAAAATCTCGAACTAAACACACTGATGATTGTAAATCATCTCGCGCACCATCATTGTATGTAGCATAGAACCGTCAAGGCCGTAGGTACCATAATTGACTATAATCGCAAGTCATTTAAGTCGCAAGTAAGGAAATGAATAAGACAAAAAAACGGAAAACCAAGGTATTAATGGGAGCCAGTGTATTGATGATTATGCTCGTTTGAATGACGCAACTGAAGAAATATGTTTTGAACTGAATAAGGCTGTAAAGATTTTTACATCACCCTTGGCCATAAAGTGAGATTTTCTGCCCGCTACGCGGAGAGAAAATCTCACGTCTTGGCCAAGGCAAGACGTAAAACTTTTGACAAATCACGGGCGGTAATTCGTAAAGCCCCAGATCGCATATTTATGGCCCTCACCTTCGGTTCGGGCCACAGAGACCTACGATCTGGGACATTTACGAATTCACCACCCTAGGTCTGTAATGTACTATGAATGGACCGGTGTTTATTTCATGCTGTTCCTGCATATGAAAGGACTAAAATTTTCATTATCTTTGAGAAACAAATTAAATGTTCTTAAATTTAGATATTATCCCAAGAACTACAGGACGTCGTCCATATTTAAACGACTTCTATTATTATTGTTGCACAGAAATACAAGAAAGTTACGTGCCCATTTTTGCTTGGAGTATCGTATATAGAAATGTACGTATATAACGTCAATGAGAAGCAAAACCGTTCATTTACAAAAAAAACAGGTCTTGAACCAACCAACCACAACAGCCTATTTACGGCCCACTGCTAGGCACAGGCCTCCTCTCATCACGAGAGGGTTTGGGCCATAGTCCCCACGCGGACCCAGTGCGGATTGGTGACTTCACTCCATGAATTACTACGCAGATGCGTGCAGGTTTCCTCACGATGTGATCCTTCACCGATAAGTGTTAAATTCAAATTGAATTTTGCACATAAATTCAGAGGTGTGAGCCGGATTCGAACCCCCGACCCTTTGCATGAGAGGCGGTAGGTCGAACCACAAGGCTACCACGGCCTAGACCTTGAATAAATAAATGAAAAAAAAAAAAAGGCCTACCGACAGCTCGTCTACCGGTTCGCGGACGCCACTCCAGGACTTTCTGGTCCCATCGGCCATCAGTCCTGCGAGCAATGTGCCCCGCCCACTGCCACTTAAGGCTCGCAATTCTTCGGGCTATGTCGGTGACCCTAGTTCTACGCGTACGTTCAAGTTAAATCTACCTAACTTAAACCCTCTTAAGTCTTAGTAAGATAAGGCATAAAACCCCAGCCTTTAAGTTTCATCACCAGCTAAGGGGTGGGCAGCCAGCCGAGTAATTGCCTGAGATAAAGATCTTCAGTTTGGAAATTGTGCAAGCCGTTTTCCGTTTGTTGAAAGTCCGATCTGATTGCGTTGCGGATGTGGTTTTTACGTTTCAGGTATCGTAGATAATTGTTAATTAGTAGATAGAATTGCATTGGTCAAGCATATCTATCTGATGAATTATTTAAGGAAAATAGAGTCCTGGAAAGTTTTCGGCCAGATTCTTTATCACCCGAAACACTGAAATTTATAACAGAGCAAGGCAAGACGAATCTCATCGAGCATCAACCAACTTAGCTTACATAAATATAGAGATACCTATATAAAATAATGGTGCTCTGCTCGCGACTATTCTTGATGAATTATACAATTAGGGCTTCTTATTTAAGAATAACCACAGTTCCAGCTCTGAACGCGTATAATAAGAAACTGAATTTTAAAAATACATGTCTTTAAAAAAACCTAATCTAAAAAGAAATAAAACATTTATCAAAAAGGTCTATCGCTAAACTCGCTAACACCATCCTTCCAACTATAGTATGGACTAACTGAGAAAGTTTTTTGTTTCAACTTGTTAGAAAAATTATTTAAATTAAAATAATTTTAGACAGACCAAGAACAACACTGGTTTAGTTCGTTTCGGTCTGCTAAGTCCATCGCAAATTACGATAACAGTTATACTTCCGAGCATGTATTTAAAACGGAGTCACATGCGTTCCTGATTTTAAATAAGTATCTATGTAATAGCAACCTATTCTGCAAACCCCGGGAGAGGCCTTGTCCAGCGGTGGACGATGATGAATGCCCGAAGGAGGAATCTGTCTAACTATTGTTAACTCTAGATTTAGATATCAGTTACTTTCCATCACCGCTAGCCCACTAGATATTTAATCTTACAGCTTGCAACCACAAAGATTACGCATTTCAATTATGGACCAAGGGGTTTTGGCATTTTTCAAGTTGCGTCTTGCTATACAAGACAAATGCTCTGGCGGTGTGCCATCTAAAGCTCACTTGTATACGAGTGAGCTTTAGATGGCACTATCTCGATGCACAGTACAGTACAAGCGATTATTTTTTAAACTGGTCCTATAATATGTACCTGTCTGTGACTGCCACACTATCAAATATCTATTAAATATATGGAAAGTACAATCGGACGCTAAACTTGACTTTATTACAAAGGATGGGAAGTGATCACCGGATGGCCACCGGACTTTTGCGTCACCAACGTACGGAACACGGTCGATGCTGCTTTGCAACATAAGAACGCGCTATAAAAACAAAAGCCAATGCAAAAACGGATTTTTCTGGAATGCCAGCAGTCTTCTAGAACTTTCATCTATCCTTCCGCAATCTGTCATTGCACATCTGCCGCTTTAATCTAATAAACACGGCCGACAGTTAATCTAAATTAGGGCGCCATTTCGTACGGGTGACAGTTATGGCGTCTCCGTTTCGAAACGCGACCCGCTTCCTTATAGGCATGTGTCGGTTTCATGGGATATTGAATGTTTCATTTCGGAATGAAGCGACATGATTATAGGAGACATTTTAGACTAGGAGTCACAAGAATCCGTCGTAAAAAGAAGTTTATGGAATGGTTGACAAACGAGTTCACCTGATGGTAAGTGGTGTCTGTGGTCCATGGACATGAGGAATCATAAGATCGCTAATGCGTTGCCAACCCTGAGGATTAATATTAATGACTCTATGCTGATAATTTCACCAATTACTCCCGTTCTTTTACCGCAACACAACCGTGCTGTTTGGAGGCAAGTTACCCAAGATAGGTCAAGATTTTTTTGATCTCCTTCTCTTAACAATTATTTATTACTTTACGAGTAAGCATAATGTAAACCGCTTCAGCCAGCCAGAACGAAACCTTGAAAAAGGAAGTAACAGACAACTTGAACATACTTAATATGAGATCTTGATAAAGTTAGGAACATCTTACTTACTCCTAAATCTTCATTGATTGCCTATTGACAATTTAACATTTAACAATAAGAATAAGATGTTTATAATAACACATTAATCAACGCTCGTTAAGATCTAACACAATTCAGAACGGCCTAATTCTAAATCGTATCAATTTATGCTTGACTGCAATGATCGTAAATTTAATATCATTACCATCCGACGTTTAATAAGGAAATCGTTTAGACTGTACAACGGACCGACCGACCGAATGTTTATGCGTAAAAGTTACGTAGTCCGACCGAAGAACTGACTCCGCGGCTTTTGTGTATTTCTACAAAACATACCTTCAGTATATTATATTTCATCTTGAATACACCCTCATATGGTACTAGCATCTGTTTGCGTTCGCCCGCGCAGAATTCGGTTATCGCTTTACTATAACTATTCGTTTTTACAGTATTCTTCCCAGGGATTCTAAAATCTCTATGACAAATTTCATCTAATTCGGTCCAGACTAAGACATACCGCCCAGGTCTTATAAAGGCTCTTTTCTCCGTCCCAGCACTTGTAAAGACTAGTTGACTCCAGCTCCAATTTCCATCGACGGTACCCTATCCACGGAATTGTACCATGGTTTTAATGTAAAACACTTGCTCGCACAACTGAAGGACTACGTTGCGTGATAGAATAACAAATGAGGACATCCGCAGAAGAACTAAGATCACCGACATAGCCCGAAGAATTGCGAACGAACGAAACTTAATGATGGCAGATGGTGCCAGAAAGTTCTCGAATGGCGTCCGCGTTAGGAAGACGGAGACGAGTTCGATAGGCCTGGTACAGATGGAGCGACGACCTGGTAGATGATTCCGCGGATCGTAGATGCAAGTGGCACATGACCGGATTGGCGAGCCTTGGGCGAGGTGAGGCCTGTGTCCAACGGTGGAACGAGCTGTTAGGTCTCCCCAGATCCTTTGCACGGCTGACATGATGTTGATAGTAGACTAACCTCAAAGCACTGCCCTGCTCCCGAACATCGACTCCATTGATGGCGTCCTCCCCCCGCGCCTGAAGTCCAGACATCTTCCAGGTGTGATGTCACGGCGTGCCGCAGCCAATCAAGCGTGACGCCTCCATGCTGAAAAGACGAATTTTAAAATGAATTTAAAGAGCTTTTTTCAAGAAGTAAATTAGTTGTCATCTCGTCATGGACTTCCGCTAAAATCTTATGTATAGACCTTGCTTGGTTGTTACTTCATAGTAACACAATTGTGGACCTCATGTAGTCTGAAATTCAATAAATTTCTTTTTTATTATTATTATAGTAATTGTTCGCTGTATTGTTTTTATATTTTTACCAGCAGCCCGCGACTTCGCCCGCGTGGAATTCGGTTATGGCGTTCCCTCGGGAACTATGCGTTTTTCCGGGATAAAAAGTAGCCTATGTCATCTCAATCGGTCCAGCGGTTGAAACGTGACAGTAACAGACAGACAGCATTTATAATATGTATTAATATGGATTGATATTTTCAAGATGATATTTTTCTTTAAGCAAGGAAGTTATGGTTAGACTATCTATTTACTTGTAGGTAATTAATTATTACTTTCCGTATGCTGGAAGCAAGTCTACTTTTAGGTATTTTATTTTTAGACAGGACAGGATTCTCCAACGAAAAAGTAATTCTTACTCGCTTTTTTCTAACGAATAAAGTCGTTAATTGCGAACTATCCGCTTCGGTTAAAACATAGTGTAGGTCAATTCTGGCAATAAGTTACTGTAACCGTTATATAACCGACATTATCCGCTAAGCCGGTGATACACTTCCTGTATCCTTATAAGACGTATACCACTCCTATATGACTTGAATGTAAAACGGTTATGGAGACAGTTCCGTTTTGAAATTGTCAAATTATGCTTCTACGCCTGTCTTGATGGAAATATTACCTCCGTCCGTTTTATTGGGTATCTAATCCATACGTTCGGTACGGTCTTGGAATAATTTTTTCACTCCTCCTATTCGAAAAGGAGTACTTTTGTTTCCCGTTTAGAGGGAGCAAAATGCGATTTTGCTCCCTGCTGCTACTGGTTTTCTCATAGGAGGCGTGAAAAGCAGAGTGTGCAACACGATAGCAATGACATAACTTGAATCCGTCACCCGCGGTCAAATATACCATTTTGCTCCCTAGTCACATATTCTACTATTCTCTTATTATATTTGCACTTGAACTAAAGTTTTTATAACCGGACCGGACGGCAGGGAGATAAAATAACCTTTGCATTGCCTTTACAGGAACTCTTCTATTATGAGGTTTAGGTCTATGCTCGCCTTTGTACATTTGTCTCTTTTCTGTTTTGTGTTTTTATTGTTTTTGTAAAGTGGAACTTACTTACTTACTTTATGAGGCTGTTGCGTGTCTGAGACAAAAAGCCTCTTCCCATGGACTATCTGTGATGATAATTAGCAATCTCCCTTTGGCAATTCTTCGGGCTCTGGTAGATAGTACCTAATGAGTGTTGCATAACCTCAAATTTGAGCGCAACTACTGCTAATTCAATTTCAGAGCGTTCATCGGCTCTCTGACCTAATTTTCATGCTAATTAACCTTTTCACTACCACGCCGTCTTGGACTATTTCAAGTTTATATTTAGTTACTAGCTTCTGCCCGCGACTTCGTCCGCATGGAATTCGGTTATAGCGTTCCCGCGGGAATTGAGCGTTAAACTATAACAAATTATATACGAAAACCTTCCTCTTAAAACTACCCTATCTATTAAAAAAAACGCATCAAAATCCGTTGCGTAGTTTAAAAGATTTAAGCATACATAGGAATATAGGGACAGAGAAAGCGACTTTGTTTTATACTATGTAGTGATTAGACCATCAGGTTTGATATGAATAATAACATATGACCGTTTCTAGATATTACAGGTGATACTAAAATGTGTTTCAATCGGGGACGTTACCATTCCTACATTTTTATACAGATAAATGTGAGAAGAATGCCTTCTGTTTTGATTACATCTGAAACTACTATTGGTGCGAAGTATATAACAAGTTGTTGGAAATCATTATTACTAAATCAGCAACTTATTGAATAAACTACAAATAGCATTTAAATTTACGGAAATTAAAAAAAATCAAGCTAAACAATAACCTAAAAAATAAAAATCTAAATTAGGGCCTTTCGGAAGAGTTCCCAATTCCCATCACGCAGGCAGCATTCCCTCGCCAGTCTTTGCGCGAGAAAGCTCTAATTTAGATTTTTAGGTTATTGTTTAGCTTAAAAAAATTATTTCTGTAAATTTAAATGCTATTTGTAGAATATTTTTAATTTTTTAACGTGTTCTTTTCTGAATAAACTCTTTTTACAACCTATTGAATGTTAATCTGGAGAGAATCGCCCATCTTACCAGTTCCACTTAGAGCTACATGATATAGCTGTAAGAGTGAAGGGTACTAAGAAAAGTAATGAAGAGGTACACAACCTTAGCATACCTACATCTTTAGCACGCATCCATAGAACTTAAATCTAATATATAAAATTCTCGTGTCACAGTGTTTGTAACCAACTCCTCCGAGACGGCTTCCGGCGACTGAATCTCATGAAACTTAGAGTGTATGTTCAGTAGGTCTGAGAATATCCGGTCCGGATCAGCTAGTCTAATATATAAAATTCTCGTGTCACAATGTTTGTAACCTAACTCCTCCGAAACGGCTCGACCGATTCTTATGAAATTTGGAGTGTATGTTCAGTAAGTCTGAAAATAGGACGTAAGCTATTTTTCAAAAGAAAACGAAGGCGGTAGGAAGTCCGCGGGGTCAGCTAGTTGGTATATAAAAATATCTGCAACGAACCATACTCTAAGTACTAGAGCTTAGTTAAGATTAGCTAGTAAATCAATCCAATTGGTGTACATAAATCGAACGCCTAGCTAATATCAAATGGAACTTCAGATCGTTTAGTATGCGCTTATATGAAGGAAGAAGTGGGATGTTGTGTGATGATGTGACGTGATGACAGAATAGTTGCAAACCGTCTAAGCTTACAATGGCATAACTGTATGTAACAATTTGAAACATTCCGTGAATTTATCTGTTTTGACAGCGGCGCGACCTTGACTGTGAGTTAGTATAGAAATAACTACTATTGATGTTGCAGTAATAGATTCTAAATATAACGTACATTAAATACATTAAAGTTTGGCTATGCGCCTAAATGTAACGACTATATAAATTAACACGCTTGTTTACATTAATATCTTTATATGTATATAATTTTACAGTAGATATATTTTTAATACAGTTGCTCAAAAAGTAAACATTTCGATATCTGTTTAGCGTGCGAAAAGTCCGTCATTTTCCGAACAAGTGCTTTTTGTTTGACACCTAGTGAGCGTGCTTAAAGTTTTATGCGCACTAGTTCGTAAAGTTTTTTTTTAACTTTATCCTGTTAGTTTCTTACTTTATTCTATTCTTTATATAGGGCTCGTGATAAAATGACAAACTATTCTCACTCCCATCAAAATGTACAAAAAATGTGTAAAATGTCAATTTTATGTTTGGTTTGATTTTTTTCTGCCTAACGGTGTCTCACCATTTCTTTCTGTAGTGGGGATTTTTCTTATTATCATAACACTTAATATTCGTACCAATGCCACTGTGGCGAAAGCGAGTAGAAACAAGTCAACACTTTAAATACACAATAGGCGAGGTTTATCTGTAATTTAAATACTTTTGAATGTAATTGTAAACAGGCTGTCTGTCCTCGGCGCGTGACAGTCTGTCTGACGGTGAGAGACGGTGGCACAAGTCTGAGGTGACAGGAGATATTCCTACCTACATAAGAACCAGAGACGGCATTAAATTTAAAAGCACGATTTCGAACACAATTCGAATAAAGTGTCAATGTTGGCGTGCGAGGACGTCTGTACACTTGTAAATGTGTGTGTACCACTACGCGGGCCAGTGATCCACTCTCCATTTCCGGATCAATATTCCGGAAAAATCAATAATAAATAAAAATCGCCTTCAAACTCCGACAGACTGCGAAGTCGGTGTCAAGTGAACCGACCCAAAGAAATGATAATCATATAGTGAACTTGACATTGACATTGCAGTCTGTCGGAGTTTGAAGGCGATTTTTTGCTATGTCCTGAATTACTTTCTGCCATGACAGCGACTTCGCCCTCGTGTATGTCGGTTGTCGCATTGTGGTGGGAACTATACGTTTTTCTGGGATAAAAAGTAGCATGTGTCCTTTCCCGGGACTACAACTATCTCCATACCAGATTTCATCCATATCGGTCCAGCGGTTGAAGCGTGAAGAGGCAACAGATAGAGAACCAGGCGTACAGATAGACAAACAGAGTTACTTTCGCTTTTATAATATTAGTATGGATGCCCGTTTGCCACGGGCAGTGTGAGGTAACCTGCTTTGGTGCGGGGAGGTACGCGTCGCTACTCATCATCATCATCATCATTTCAGCCAAAAGACGTCCACTGCTGGACATAGGCCTCCCCCAAGGCTCGCCACTCAGACCGGTCCTGTGCTACTTGCTTCCACCGGTTTCCGGCGACCTTCACGAGGTCGTCGCTCCATCTTGTTGGAGGCCTACCGACAGCTCGTCTCCCGGTTCGCGGGCGCCACTCGAGAACTTTCCGGCCCCATCGGCCATCAGTCTTGCGAGCAATGTGCCCCGCCCTCTGCCACTTAAGGCTCGCAATTCTTCGGGCTATGTCGGTGACCCTAGTTCTACTGCGGATATCCTCATTTCTGATTCTATCACGCAGAGAAACCCCGAGCATAGCCCTCTCCATTGCCCTCTGAGTGATTTTGAGCCTTCTTATGAGGTCCATCGTAAGCGCCCACTACTGGTACGAAAGTACCTATTAGAAAAACTGTGGTATCGCTCCCGCCTCTCGCTTATAGCTCATACGTGATATGAACACCAATCTCGTGGTAGCTCAGTTTAGCGGTTTTACCATTCAGGCATTCGAGCAACCAGGGCGTGCAGAGGCGTTTCCACTTTGTTCAAGAGTTCAAGTTTCCTTTGAGAATTTTGTGGTTATCCTCAAATTGTGTAGCAAATGTTTGAGTTAGGAATTCAGTAGCGGTTAGGTACTAGGGTGACTCTACAATAAGTTATTATAGGTTCTTTACGACGGAATTAGGTTTTAGCGTTCGCGATGAAACTATACGGTTTTTTTTTCGGGATAAAAAGTTCTGGGTCCTATAAAAAGAGTCCTACGAACTTAGATTCAAAACACTAGAGAATTTGTTCTTGGAACCTTGCGAAAATTGGTTTCCGAATGTAGGTAGGAATACCGACAGCTCGAATGGATTCACCATTTCGTTGCCGACCTTTCAAGAAAGAAGGCGCGGTACTTTATGTATAGACCAAAGGGCACCATCAGCAGAGGTAATATTTAATTTCATGCATCATTTCACTACCAATCAATCAAAAATTCACAATGATCATTAATTCCACGATATCACGACTTGATCCCACAATCTTGGAGTAAATAAAAAGAGTTACTATTAATTACAGTATTGTCTTACATTCAAATTAATTAAATGAAGCATGGCATGACCTCAGAACAATATTTAGTGGGTCAATGTTACGTAAGTTTGAGGTGTAGGAGCTAGAATTGAGGTCGTTTAGCAGTTTAGAACTAATCGTTTGCCGAAACGCGTAGGTTTTTGATTGTTTTTTGATATATGCGAAGTGGTTTGCTAGAGAATGATATCATGGTGTCGTGAGAAATAGTTCATTAAAGAGTTTTTCTTTGCAAATGTCGATAAGTTTATTCTGAGTTGGAGCTGGCAGAAATCAAGTTTTCCTCTTCGGAACAAACCATAGTAGATATTTTTTATTGTTGTACCTATGTAGACGATGTTTTAGTTAGCTTAGTTGTATTGAGTTAATATATTTAGCTCTTTACTTTAAAACATTAGTACCTGTCTTACCTATAGATTACGGTTTTTTAGCGCATTTCCAGTATGCTATTCGAGTCTAAATAGATATCTGTCCACCGGCACTAAATGGCACCATTAGGTACCTGAATTTGAACCCGTGACCTCGTGTTCACGATTATTTAATTCGTACGGAAATTCAATGACGTATAGAGATTGTCAACCTTGTGTTAATTAAGAAATGACATAATGTATTTTCTTTTGTGTTCCATTGTTGTCCTGGCAATGTTTTTGAGGTTCGTGTGGTTAGTCTTGTGGTTTTGGCAAAACCGTGAGTTTTGAGAACGGTGACACATGTTCCGCCGAAACGATGAGATGGAGTAAAGTAACCCATCAGTTCTAGGTTGGAGCCCTTGCTCGAAGAGAGGTGTCGGACGGAAGGCTGCCCGCAAGATGGTCTGGTCTGATGATATAAAAGCGATGACTCTGGCCACTTCTGGAGAAGATGTTGTATGAATCCGGCGGAGTGGAGGAAAATTGGAGGCGTATGCCCTACAGTGGGCGAGTAAGCTCTGAAGAAGAAGTGCTTTTTACGTAAAAGTACTTGTCTGGTCTGGGATTGTTTCATCAGCATCATACACTGCTTGCTGAACCAACATGTAGACGTACCTATGTAACTCCCAACAACGCAAAAAGCAGAACTCGTTGAAGCATTTCAGATTTTCGTGTTTATGTTAGGGGTTTTGATGTTTTCATTTGTTTTATACTATCCTGAGCAATTCTCAGTGATGAGATAGTACATAAGAAAATGTCTCGAATGTACATTTTCTTAGACCGATTAAACAAATTCAGAGAGTTCGTCAACATTACCTACACTCAAATGCATCCAACGCCGACCTTCTTTCTTGTCACAACTAGATCAGACAGTTCAAAACCGATCTTCCCACACTCATGTGGGCCGTGACCAACGTTGCCCTGGGCAGTGATCACCCTGTCAGCGGGCCATATATGGGTATGGGTACCGACCTTAGTCAGTCGCCCCTCAGAACAATGGACAGAAAATGGCTGAGTCACTGATTCCAATAGCAGCGCTTGGCGCAAGTTTCGAGGGAATTCGGATTAGAGAAAGAAAATTGGAGTGAAATAAGCACAACGGGTTAATAAATTACTACTGCTATTACAGCCTAGTTGCGTTCCACTGCTGGGCACAGGCCTCCTCTCACCACGAGAGGGTTTGGGCTATAGTCCCTACGCGGGCCCAGCGCGGATAGGGATAAAGAAAATAACTTTTTTGTTCTAATGAAAATTCTACATGATATCAAATCGGATCTTTCGATCATTGGCTTCGAAGCTCGTCTACCTACCTTTACAGAGAGCTAAAAACTATGCATACTCATACTCATTTTATTGCTATACCATGGTGTTTACAAGATATTACATTTCACTTACGTATGTCATGGACCCTGTTAGGGTGCAGCAAATATTAGAAACTAGACCTTATACCATTGATCTATTATAAGTAAGGATTCACAATCAGCCGGAGAAAAATAGCCCCGTCAAAAAGGGTGCCCGAGCAGTTTGGCCTTCGTTGTAAAGAGGAATTATTAGCATATTTGAACGTATTTTCTAATGTCAGTTTGCTCCATATATTTTGACATATTCTGTTAGGCACTGTTCGTCCATATGGAACATATTCACAAGCATGTCTGAGAATATTGCACTAAAAGTACTATTTTAACTAGGCAAATAAACACTTTTTCACTCCTCCCATTCGAAAACGAGTACTTTGTTCCCCGTTTAGAGGGAGCAAAATGCGATTTTGGTCCCTCTCCATTTCTATCCCACAAACAGCGAACAAAGTAAGATTTTGCACTCTAAAGAGTATGATTTTGTTCCCTGCTGCTACTGGTTTTCTCATAGGAGGAGTGAAAAGCAGAGTGTGCAACACGGTAGCAAAATTATTTAAACCTTGGGTGACATAACTTGAATCCCTCGCTAGCTCTAGATTCCACGTTAGAATCCCTCGCTCCGCGTGGGATTCTATTCTGGAGACTTTCGCGTCGCTCTGGATTCAATCCGTCACCCGCGGTAAAATATACCATTTTGCTCCCTAGTCACACAATGTACTATTTTTATTTTGAAGTACTTTTTCATCGCCCGCTCTCCCTTCTCGGACCGAACCCCGCATGCATTAGAAAGTGACTGACGTTATAACAATATGGGTAATTTGGACAATTTAAACATTGTACCGTGCCTTCTTCAATAACTTGGCCATCGGAATAAAACTGATTGCGCGAGGAGAGAGCTCGATCGAGGTATTGTCTCGCGAAATAAAAAGGTATCTGAGCAAATGGTTATAATTAAAATGCGTAAATATAAATGTTTATGAGACTAGCTGCCCACTCTGGCTTTGCACGGATGTAATATTGAAGAAAAGGTTGTTGGAGGACCTGATCAAGGGTCCGTCCGAATGGGTACCACTATCTTACGTGCTAGTCCTGCCGCCAAACAGCACACAGCTGCAACTTACCTGCATAGAGACATTCAATCTTATTCTTCAGGGTGCATTCGAAATCGTATATTTTATTAATAGGAAATCGTAAGTGACAGTGACCGCCGTTGTAAAATAGTAACTCATGAAAAAAAGTGATAGATCTAAAGGATTTTTCCCACATCCGAATAGTCTTTGAGCCAAGTTCTGAGCAACGGCACAGTTTCACGGTTTCGAAAGAATTTAACTATGTAGATTAAACAAATTTACAAACGTTGTTTGCGCTTCAATCTTATCAGCAGCATCCGATATAGAAACGATAACGTTTTAAAAGTGATCTCGATATCAATATATTTTTTATTTCTTTAGAAGTAATCTACCTATAGACGACCCATGTGCATGTACATATGTGCAAAATCTGAACTATATAGTGTGGAATGTGTCTTGGTAAGGAGCGCAATCTATATAAGATTGCGCTCCTTACCAAGACACATTCCACAAAACAGTTCAAAACGTGTCCAGGATTTGATAAGCAACAAAACAAAACACACTCTCCTCACAACCGTTTTCGCCTCATCAGCGCCATCTGAAGGCGCTTCTGCAGACTATCCGCCTAGGTGGCTTGACTGGAGTGGCGACCGCGCCCGCAACCTACCCGATTTGGAGTCCACCTTTGGAACTATTAAGATTGCGCTCCTTTAGTTCAACCCTCCATAGTCTGTACTTTAAGTCTGACATGTTGTATGAATGAACAAAGAAAGAAATAAAAGACATTTGCGTCTCGAAGGGACTAGAACCCGGTTTCACGATAACATAGCATCGATTCCCCGAAACTATTTGAGTTACCTATGTTTATTATTTACAAGCCAATTTTCTCCGAATTCATCCAGGTCAGTCATGAACTCATGAACTGAAATTAAACGAAATTTAGGTAACTAGCAACATTAAAAAAGCATAAAGTCACATTAAATAGTTAAATGTGTATTTTCTTGCGTTCGACACGTATTATAGGTACCTATACTATATCTAACCTCAAATCACGAAAACCTCGTTACGTTACAAATATGTCTGCCGGTTTGTAATAAACTAATGAACTTAATTTATTTATCAATTTATCGTTACGCTCTTACAAATAGTTACGTATAGGAATGCCGTTTACAGGTAACCCTACGAGAAAAAAATATAATTCCCATTATTTAATGCAACACTACTATCTATATTCAGATTAGAATACGTTATTGGTAAAGCTAGACTTAAGCCGACTCTATAACTATTGCACAAGGTAAATTATGGATTAACCGTTCGATTGAGCATAGACTCAATATACCAGCCACTAAATAGTAGTGGCCAGTATCCGAATCGATTACTTGCTCGTAAAGCTGCGATTAAATAAGAATAAATCGTTGTCTCTGGCACGTGAAAATATCTGGGATAAATAAATTTCATGTTTTTTTTTGGAATGCTTATCCAACCAGTGTAAATGATACTTAAAACTTTATTTCGTTGGGTAACAAATTAATGGAGGTTGCCAATCAGTAGGGCGCGGTTATCATTACAGGTAATTGAACTAAAGCTCAAAAATGTCTGCTCTTCGTGATATTCCAAAAACCAGTAATACCTAAGGATTTAAATTCCGAACGAGACCTCTCTCTCTCTGTAAATGCGACCAATATACCCGTCCTTGCATTGCAAGGCCACTTTGCATTGCTAAATAAGGCCTAACGTGTAGTAGGGCAGACACCTACATCATATATGACTATTTTTATGAGTACATTCTCCTGCAAAAACATATTATGCTCTTGTGTTCCATCTCAGCACGATGCTAATAAATAAATCAAGTAAGTATTTACTTACTTGATTACTACTTTACTTTTTAACTTCATTTGAAGTTAAAAAAAAAAAGTTCTAATGTTATAGAACATTTCCGAGTTATCCCACCACCACCACCACCACAACAGCCTATTTACGGCCCATTGCTGATGGGCACAGGCCTCCTCTGCCCCTCTCATCACAAGAGGGTTCGGGCTATAGTCCCCACGCGGGCCCAGTGCGGATATTTTTCTCACTATCTTTTTCTTGACCGAAAAGCTCAGTGGTAAATTCAGATTGAATTTCGCACATAAATAAACTTAGAACTCGCACCGGGATCGAACCCCCGACCCTCTGCATGAGAGGCGGTAGGTCGAACAACTAGGCCACCACGGCTTTTCCGACTTATGTACATTAAGTTAGAATTCTGCTAGACTGAAGTGATGCAGACTTGGCAAAGTACGTTCACCTCGCTCACTGGTTTATTCAAAATGAAAAAAGTCATCGATAAAATGTGATAACCCTAAAACACGTAAGGTGGGACATTACAGTCGATGACATCATAAGCGCAATCCGCCATGCAAAGGCGTTTTTCTATACGTACTTCGAAAATTGACAATAGACAATAATACGAGTCGAAGCCTCAGAGCAGAGGTCCTAACTGTTTACAGCTCTTTTATGATAATTGTTCTTCTACAGCAGAATACAGTTCCAAGTGTTGACCCGAAGGAACAAGTGTTGTACCAATTACAAAAAATAGGTAGGTTCCTACTGTACTTATCCATACTAATATTATAAAGTCTGTCTGTTACCTCTTCACGTTTCAACCGCTGGCTGGACCGAGTTGGATGAAATTTGGTATGGAGATAGTTGGAATCCCGGGAAAGGACATAGGTATTCCCTCGGGAATGCGATGACCGAATTCCACGCGGGCGAAGTCGCGGGCAGAAGCTAGTAATACCTACATAAACATGGCGTTGCGAGTTTGCGATCGACTTGAGCGCCGTGACGCGTGAGCGATGCTATAGGGAATCTCCCTGTCCCTATTTAAGACTTCGAATATAGCCCCAGTTACATTTTTAGTCGTCCAACAAGATGGTGCGGTGACCTGGTGAAGGAGCCTTGGGGAACGATAATGTCTAGAAGTGGTCGTTTTTCGGCCTACATAATGATGATGGTGAACTTTTGTTTTACTCTACATCACTGTTATTGAAAGGTTTGACATGAACATAGGTATACCTAAATACGTCATTAAACATTTCGTTGATGAAACAAGAAAGTGAAACCACACATACGAGTACCTACATAATAAGTAATGGTAAGTAGTTAAGTAGACGGCTAGATACCAACTTTCCACCACTCGACAGTAACGGCTATTCGTCGATTTCACATGGATTTTCGTATTTTTCGTGACATTTCATATTTAGAATGCAGAACATAACAGTATTGTCTGTGGTTGGCACTGGCCGCAACGAATCGGCCGTTTTCCCAGGCACACAAACGAGAAATGACATTTGAAATACAATTTATACCATTTTAGACTTTATCTGTAAAGGTGTAATGTCGAAAATAATAAGAGATGGTAATTGAAAAATCAAATGATGTTCCACGGACAGATTTTGAATTTCGAAATTCGAACGTGACTTCACGCGTTTTTGGCGGGACCGCGGTTACGTAACGAATAACGTTTGAGAGGTATAAATGGAGTACCTTACGAAGGGGGCCGTTCAAGTATTACGTAAGCAGATTTCTTACCATTTTTTACCCCCCCGCCCCCCTTGTCATCAAAAGTAAGCAAAGCTCTTACCCCCTCCCCCTATGCTTACGTAAACATTTTTAGTTATAAATGTTTTTTTTATATTGTCATTTTAAAAATAGGAAAATCCATGGAAAGATTAGGTTTAACTGAAACACATAGAGTAAGGGACAAAAATATTATAAGCGGAAATAATATAATAGATGCATTAATTAGACAAGTGAATAGCGCGCGGTAATTCCCCTAATCGGTTCTCAAAGCGAGTGCCTAAACATATGCATTATTTGCGGGAATCCCCGAAAATGCGTTTCGTTTTCACGCATAGACAATGTGAGGGTTGCCATTCGTGTAAAAAAGTAAATAACTAACGATGACGTAATCATCATCTAGACCCCCCTACCCCCCATGTCATCCAAAATAAGCAAAACAGAGACCCCTCCACCCCCCCTTGGTGCTTACGTAATACTTGAATGGCCCCAAGGTAATCTTAAAAAATAATAAAAATAGAAAATATTTTACAAATGCTGACACGACACGAGCACGAGATTTACTAAGCATCATAGGACCTCTGTTACTGTTGATTAAAGCATTTGATTGTTCGTGTGAGTACACTAGTAATTAAAATGAACGAAGAATTTTATTTTGTAACCAAGTAGGTACGTAGGTAGGTATTGTGTCATTTATTATGTCCGACACGAGTGAATTGTACAATCCTTTATTTGAGTATGGGCTGGTTAAGAGGGTTTATTCCAAAAGTTGGCAACGTCGCAAATAGCTGTCAAAAATTTCGCTGTTTTTATTAATTTCTGAATATTACTGAATGAAAACATGAATAATCGCTCTATGGTTGAATAAAACATTAAGTATGGATTGCGACAATTATCATAGCAACACGAAATTTTTAGTATTATGGAAGTAATATCTTTTGAAAACCAACAAATAGGTAGGTAGGTATAAAACGAGTCGCGTCATTCAACCATAGAATGATAACTTCTTTTTAATTCAGTAGTATTGATAGAAATTAATAAAAACAGCGAAACATTTGTCAGCTATATGCGACGTTGCCAACTTTCGGAATAAACCCTCTTAAATCTTGTTTATCTTTTAAATATAGGAATGCTTGGTGTCCTTGGCGATATTGGTAAATACCAAACAAGTAAATAAAATACGTATGTATTTTAGAGTTGGATAGCAATGGTTAAATGTTATATGTACCTATACCAAATATAGAACCAATAATGTCCGACCAACAATGACGTCACATCACAGCCTAAAACCAGAACATAAAATAAATCTTACTTGAATCAACTAACTAACCTCATCCATCATTATGAACTCTATTTAACGGCAATAAAGACCAAATCGCCTTGCATGCCAGTTGCCCCATCTTGATCCTTATCTCAAGTGGATAGGGTACAAATTGTCGTGAGTCACAGTTTATAATTAAACCGTCGCAGGCGCATCCTGCAGCCGCCCCAATTTCACATCTGGGTAGAGACAGTGTGAGAAACAGTCAACAGTCGCTGTCATGTGTCAATTGTATAATAATGGATTTTGTTGCAGTACTTACCTACCTAATCAGTTTTTTTTTTTGCTAAAAAATTGCACCAGAGGCGTCACCAATGGATTGTAGATTTAGATCTTGAAGGAGAATTTTTAATTTATAAGAATCTTTAGAGAACATGATATTTAATTTTGACAGACAGTATTATCAACAGTATTGTTCATTTTTTACCTCCCCATCCATCCTGAATATTTTTCTAAATTTTCATGAAGTAAATAAGTAAGTACATAGGTATATCTATTAACTTAATGAAAGTAGAGAAAAGATTGGTCATAATAAAAAAAATATATAAAATAAGTTAGACACATAATCAGTCTTTGGTTGTTGTAATGTTGATAATTTGATATTATTTTTGTGTCAACTGGAACTATAATTAGTGTCTCAATGAATTGTATTACTATACCAATTCTTTCCAATTTCTTTGTGTAACTCATAAAAACAAACAGTACAACATATTAACATGAAAAAGTCGAGCATTCTCCTCACTCGCTACTCAATCATAGTGTAATGCTTGCACAACAGTATGCATTGTGGATTACGATCGCCCGATTAGCCATGCAAAGGAAGCTCACGCATTACTGATTTCAGGAAGTGGACTGAGGGAAAAACCTAGGCTCTAAGTTCCTACACTGCTTGATTGAGAATGGTATGCTACTAAGGACTATTTGCGTCCCACTGCTGGACACAGGCCTCCTCTCATCACGAGAGGGTTTGGGCTATAGTCCCCACGCGGGCCCAGTCGCGGATTGGGGACTTCACACACATCCTTGAATTACTTCGCAGATGCATGCAGGTTTCCTCACGATGTTTTCCTTCACCAAAAAGCTCAGTGGTAAATACAAATTGAATTTCGCACATAAATAAATTCAGAGGTGCGAGCCAGATTTGAACCTGCGACGCGACCCTCTGCATGAGAGGCGGTAGGTCAAACCGCTAGGCCACCATGGCTTCAGATCACATGTTAAATATAAAATCATTAATTCAGCAGATTGGAATTCAAATGAAAGGGACTTTGCGCAGTTCATTTCTCATACATTCATACTTAATGTTATAAAATGTGAAAGTGACTCTGTCTGTCTTTCTGTTATATCTCCACGCTTAAACCGCTGAACCAATTCAGATATAATTTGGTGTGGAACTGTGGACTATGGATTTAGTTCAAATCCAGTGGAAAGACCTAAGCTACTTTTATCCCGGTAAATGCATAGTTAAAATGGAAACACTATAATATTATAACCATATTCTGCAAAAGGCAGAAGCTACAAATTATATTACTGATAAAGCAAACCAATATTCTCAGAGTCTAATTGAACAAAGTGCATACACACTCTTATAATAGTAACTCTGTCGTAATTCTAATTATAAATTGTATACCTAGTTTGCTTATTAAGTAAAGCAGGGTAACAATGTAAATTCTTATAATCAGGCTATAAGTCTCACCATCTAAAGGGCATTTGATCTAACTTAAGAATTAGGAACCTTAGTTTAAACTTAAAAACAATATCCTAAAAGTACAAACTGCATTACCATCACAAACCGTTTAATTTTGTTCATGTATCTAACTGTCGGAACTTGTATCGACGTTTTTAAATTTCGAAGAAGCAATCAGACGCCTTCTAAATAAAGATTCTACAGGTAAAGCTGCATTAAGTTTTTTTATTAACTTGGTATTGAGGTCAATCTTCCAAGCAAAAAGTTTCGCAAGGTTTTCTTTTAAGGCGAAATCGCCGACTAACCACCTTGCCTAACCGTGTATTTGAGTACAGACACTTAAAACTATAGCGAGCTAGTACTTACCTATACTAAAAACGTTTACTCCAGCGCAGAGTTCAAAATAAACAAAAAACGACAACCAAATCTACCAGATGACGATCACTAAAGTAAACTTTTACACTAATCGATATCACAAATTCACAACACTGTAGTCAAGTTGAAGTAATCTTTAGTGCGGGTAGAGTTTAATCGAAAGAAAAACTAGTTTTTTGTTAATTACAAACGTAAATAAACACAACGAAATGAGACACGCGAAACACACAGGATGACTAACTCAACTGACGTTATTGAGTGAATGGAATTGAAGGGGTTTAATGAAAACAAGGAATGAGTTAGGTTGTTTGCATTCGTTCACTAATGTCAATCTTGCTATTCATACGTTGTTTGGAAAATTATGTGTTCCGGACTACGCATCATATCGAATATTGAATGAAATTATTTCATTAATTTTGTAACATTGCATTGATTAACGGAGTTCGACATTACGACTTTCACGTTTAGTAAGCAATTTTGACTACGTATGTGCGTTCATGTTCATGACATGATGGTCAAGAAACAATAAGTAATACGTTTTCTCTCTCTTGTGAATGTGAAAAATAAACGAGAAAGTGGCAAGTACTAAGTATTCCTTTTTTTCTCAATCTTTATAAGTAAATAAACTATTTTTGATAACAACCAATTAAGAAAAGCTACAACCGACTTACAAACGTAGAATGGAACGGATGAAAACTTATTTCACGCGCTTAGTTAAATATGAGTTAAATAAGTTCTAAAGCGGCAATGAGCGAATTAGAACCTGATAGGTAGGACCTAAGGTTATTCTATTTTTGACTTAACGTTACCTGCTAGTGGTAGGTCCTGGTGCTATGTCCGTCCGGGGCGGTACCACCGTCTTTCCCCGCTAACCTGCCGCCAAATAGCAGTGCTCGCACTGTTGTGTTCAGGTAGGGGGCAGCCGCCCGGTGAAATTTCTGGCACAGATGCATTCCATCTTGGGCCTCAGGGTAGGCAACGCATTCGAGATCTTATGGTTTCTTGATGGGGGATCATAGCTAGTATTTCGGTGTCCATGGGCCGCAGTGACCACTTACCATCGAGTAGGCTGTGCGCTCGTTTGCCTATACCAATGTTTAAAAAAAATACTTATCTACTTCTACTGTTTTATAACCATAAAAATTTCATGAATTATCGACCTTAGGGGAACCTAAGCACGTATTAATCTTTGGCTATTTCTATAGCCAATAGGTAAAGTAACATGTGAGTACTTCAAATCAAATCAAACATTTATTTATTTGCTTAAAACAAGTGTACAAATACAAAAGTTGAACTGTCTGGCGGACCCCAAACTAGGCTGGGCCTGTATCTTGGGACCCTGGAGTGCAATACGAAACAAAAAGGTACAGACTTAAATATTATTAGATACTTACTTAAATAATTAAATACTAATTTAAGGCCCTTCCCTGACCCAGCATCGTCAAATGCTCATTTGAGATCATACTTTTCTAAGAAATGTTAAAAATATGAAAAAAACATATTTGATTATATCATCCTTACATTGACAGCTTTCGATACACGTTTCACGAAACTTTGCTCGATACAATTTAATTCCAAAGTAACCTCTAACTCGGACCGCTAATCCAACTTTACTCCAGGTTATTATATCAAACAGTGTAAAACTAATTATAACACAAATAATATCCATATTATATGCATACATCGACAGCTTTATAAATGCCATTTTTTTAGACGGTATTTTTATAGAAATTAAAACGTGTTAAAAAGTAACTAAGTCGGGCGTTCTGTGCGTAGCGCTTTCTCTTTCACTCGTCCCACGAGTGACAGTGACGGCTGAGCTGGGTCTATGAAGGGCCTTAATCTAGCTGTCGCTAGTGTTAGCTAGTCGTCGTGTGGTTGTGTGTGTGTGTGTGTGTGTGTGTGTGTGTGTGTGTGTGGTTGTGTGTGTGTGGTTATGTGTGTTACCTATATACAATATAAGTGCAGTAGGTACAGTTAGAATACTTTAGTTCATTATTGCCAGGGCCCCGAGAAACAATATGAATGACTTATTCTGAATTAAAAGAAGTCGTTTAATGAAATATTCATTGTTCATAATTTTTCCATTATAATATTGACTTTTGCTAATAATGGCATTAGCATTTATATTAAATATCGGGTATAAAAGGCAGTTTATCCAGAATGCCCGATCATTTTGGGAGCGACCTCTGGAGAATTTGAAAATGATTTTCAAATTGTTGATCGTCGCCATGACGCTACTGTAAGTTCTTTTTATGTATAAACACTAATATTATAAATGCGAAAGTAACTCTGTGTGTGTTACGTTCTCAACTTCATGCTTAACCGAAGCATGGATCTATGAAACTGTGTAAACAATTTGGCAGGAATATGACTTATAACCATATTGTTATGTGATAATAAATAAATTATTAATAATAGATAATAATTTCAATTTCGGTATGGAGATAGTTCAAATCCTAAGGAATGACAAGGGCAATTTTTTATCAAATTATCATATGTCGTTCCCCAGGAATCAAACTATGTCCCCCCACCACCCACAGCAGTATATATTTACGTCCCAATGCTGGGCATCACGCACAGGCCTCCTCTTATCACGAGAGGGTATGGGCTATAGTTTGCACGCGGGCCCGCGTGGCTTTCGGTTTGTGTGTGAAAACACACATCCTTGAATTACTTCGCAGTTGCGTGCAAGTTTCCTCACGACGTTTTCCGTGCCTTCACTGAAAAGCTCAGTGGTAAATTCAAACTGAATTTCGCACAAAAGTACACTAAGAGATGCGAGCCGGATTCAAACGCCCGACCCTCTCCATGCGAGGCATAGGTCGAACCACTACTTAGGCCACCACGGCATCTAACTATGTATCTCCATAGGTACCAAATTTCATCCAAATCGGTCCAGCGGTTAAAGCGTGAAGAGGCAACAAACATAAAGGCAGACAGACAGAGTTAATTTCGCATTTACCTCTATAATATTAGTTCCTATGGATTACTTGGTAGTGTGGATTAGTTGTTCGACCTACCGCCTCTCATGCCGAGGGTCGGGGGTTCGATTCCGGTTCGCACCTCTAGTTTACTTACGTGCGAAATTCAATTTGAATTTACCACGAGCTTTTCGGTAGAGGAAAACATCGTGAGGAAACCTGCACGCATCTGCGAATTAATTCAAAGATGTGTGTGAAGACCCCAATCCGCACTGGGCCCGAGTGGGGACTACAGCCCAAACCCTCTCATGATGAGAGGAGGCCTGTGCCCAGCAGTGGGACGCAAATAGGCTGTAGTAGTAGAGTAGTGGATTAGTTAGAATAACAAATTGTATTCTATTCCAGGATATGCGTTTCTAATTCGTTGCACATACCCAAGAGCCGACCGCCCAGCCCCTGGGCCCTGTACCGTTACGACATCATTAAGGCCCTAGGGTCTAAAAGAGATGACGACACCTCGACGCCTCCAAGTATGATGAAATTGTCTGTTATATTTTTTTTTTTCTAATTTGAATCTGCTGTCAGTCCTAAGACTATGATCAGATGTGTTGTTCTCGTATCACATTTCGAGTGTGCCCTCTAGTAAGGACAGTCACTCATCGCGGAATCCTTAAGAGGACACGCTAGTGGTCATTTTTCCATACAATTGAAGCGTTCTCGACATATTCCTCCCTGGATTTTGATTGTAGATCAATGATTTTTTGAAATAAGATCAATTTCGCCTTTATCTGTGGCGGTCATTATTTATTTATTATCGTTTATTTATCATTGTCATTTATTATTATTTTCATTATCAGTGGCCGTCATTATCGTGCTTATAGTGATATTTTTGTTCTGTAATAGAACTAAGTGACTCTAAACAGTGCTGCAGACAGCCCGATTGAACAACTTTCTGATGGAACCCAGGCCAGATGTCTCGGTTTTTTTTTTAAATACCGCTGCCTTACACCCCCAGACTGTCTCGACCATCCCGACCAGTGCCCCGATTTGACCTCCAATGATACTTCAGACAAGGCAAAGAAGGCATATAACAAGTTGAATTATATCGTAAGTGGTATATAATAAGTGCTAGTATAGATAATCTCTTTTCTATTACATACTCGTAAAATTCTCGTCTCACACTGTTTGTAACCAAACTTCTCCGAAACGGCTCGACCGATTCTTATGAAATTTGGAGTCTACCTATGTTCAGTAGTAGATCTGGTTTCATACCCAAAAAAAAATCCAAGGCGGTATTCGTACCGCCTTAGATTTCTCCGCGGGGTCAGCTAGTATCCATAATCTATATTAATATTATAAATGCGAAAGTAACTCTGTCTGTCTGTTTGTCTGTCTGTCTGTCTGTCTGTCTGTCTGTCTGTCTGTTACCTCTTCACGCTTCAACCGCTTGACCGATTTGGATGAAATTTGGTAGGGAGATAGTTGGAGTCCCGAGAAAGGACATAGGCTACTTTTTATCCCGGAAAAATGCATAGTTCCCGTGGGAACGCAACAACCGAATTCCACGCGGGCGAAGTCGCGGGCAGAAGCTAGTAATATTATAAATGCGAAAGTAACTCTGTCTGTCTGTCTGTCTGTCTGTTACCTCTTCACGCTTTAACCGCTGGACCGATTGAGATGAAATTTGGCATGGAGAAGTTGGGGTCCCGGGAAAGGACATAGGCTACTTTTCATCCCGGAAAAACGCATAGTTCCCGCGGGAGCGCGATAACCGAATTCCACGCGGGCGAAGACGCGGGCAGAAGCTAGTAATTATATAAGACTGTCAAACTCCTTACATCGGAAATAGCCAGGAAGTTAAAATTTTTCATACTTCGCCTGCACAGCGCCATCTAGGTGTAGCTCATGGAGTTCAAATTTGTATCCAGGCTACCTAGGCAGCGACATCTATTATCGCATTTAACACTTATTTCGGGCGTACGCTGATTTGATTGAAGGTTGTCATTGTATGTTTACCTTACTTCTTCTATGGTGTGGTGTGGTGCTAACAAAAAATAATTCAATAATGAAAAATAACCGCCTTCATACTTCGAAAGCCTGTAAAGTGTGTCATCAGCTTCGGGTCGGTTCACTTGAAACCTTTGAGGCTTTCGGAGGTTGACTTTTTATTTAAATCTATAATTTATTTCAGGATATATGGCGAATCTTGGCTGAAAACTCCGGAATACAACCTGTTATTTTAGTGTCAGATCTTCAAAATGTTCCGTAAAATGAATAATATGGACCAGAATGATCGGATGACGACGTAAGCGACGGACACGATTGTTTTCCCAAAATGGAAATTAAATTATAGCACGACACAACTTAGAAGGCGCGCGGCGAAGCACTTAAACCGTTGACGCAGAGTCTATTTTTGCTTAATCCACGCGCCTTCTAAGATGTGTAAACCTGTAAGAGGGTTTATTCCGAGAGTTGGCAACGTCGAAAACAGCTGTCAAACATATGGCTATTTTCAATAATTCCTGAATGAAAACATGAATAATCGCTCTGTCATTGAATAAAAAATAAATTTTGAATTGCAACAATTATCATCACAACTCGATTTTTTTTTGTATTAGGTACCTATAGAAGTAAAGTCCTTTGAAAACTTTTCATTGTATTTTCCATGTATTTTTTATAATGTAATTGATAGTTGGGTAGGTATTCTACTTGAATGCCTACCCAACAAACAAAAAACGACACTCGTCATTCAATAACAGAGCGATTTTACCTTTTTTCATTCAGTAATGTTGAGAAAATAATAAAAACAGCCAAATTTTTTTAAGAAGAAGAAGAAGAAATACAATTATTCACACAAAAAAACAATGGAACAAACATGAAAAACGAAAACAAATGGAATAGAAAAAAAAATACAATAATTTATAGTGTGTGTGTCATTGCGGCAGTCGCCTGCGCACAGGAGTTGGGAACTGTGCACACCACTGGCACAAGTGGGGCTGGAGCGAGTCGCCCGCCTGCGCGTGTGGCTGTCCAGACCAGACCATCCGGCACATAGTTCTGGATTGCCCCCTCACTAAATTCTCAGGTCAACTAGAAGACCTCTTAAACCTCACACCAGCAGGAGAAGCATACCTGAAAGCTGCGAAATTTTAATTTATATCTATTTGATCGGTGACTATAATAATGCCATACGATGAATTAATTAATTAATTGCGGCAGTAAATTGGCCACCTGGTCCAGCAGTTGGGATGGATGCACCCCAGCGCTGATTTTCAGCCAGCACCGTCTGTGTGACTCACGGATATTTGACAACTATATGCAACGTTGCCAACTTTCGGAATAAACCAGAGGGTTTATGAGTATACATGTACATATATGTAAAGTTAAGTGCTTAAGAGTAAGCACTTAACTATACTAATATACCTACTCAGGTTAAATAAAATTGAAAGACAATGTACCTCTTAGTAGTTATACTTTATAACGTTTTAAAATGTATGATGAAATAATAATCAATTGTCTAGTAAAGGTATTATTATACACAATGCATATTACCACATGACCGGTAGTTGTCATTTGTTTTTTTTTAATTAAGTATCTTCCCACTGGAGAAAAATGAGAGCAAACGATTCAATGATCGGTAACCTCCACTTTCCATAGATTGAGTGGAAGAGGTCACTTTAGCCATAAGTGCGCCTGTTTGTTAAGCACACCCACTAGTGCCACTACTTATTCTTATAAGTAGATACGGTACACCTACTATTGTATGGATTAATTAAAAGTAATAGTGAAGTAGAAACCACAGGTAGGTAGTATCTGAATTATGTTTATTTTTAAAGCACAATTTTACCATCAATGTTAATATTCTAAAATCTAAATTATCTCTCGATTATAATACAATGTTCTTCTGTACAGAATTGTTGCCTAATTCTTCGTTGCCATCACGAAAGTACCATGGTCGTATTTTCCTACTAAGTACTTAATGGTTCTTAGATGATCTGAAAAAAAATGAAAAAACATATTAGTAAAAGAAATCAAAGAAGCGCGCAGTGACAGGAAGTGATTGATTAAAATTGAACACTGAGGTTTTCGGTAATTAAAATATTATCTGTGAATGCATTTCTAAGATGTGTGTCAAGTGCCCAATCGGCATCGCGCGCGGTAGAGATCAGACAAGGTGTATAGCCCAGAAGAGAGCTTTTTTGATGAGGAGGCCTGTGCCCATTAGATTTACGA
Source organism: Aethes cnicana (assembly GCA_963971205.1). Classification (NCBI taxonomy): domain Eukaryota; kingdom Metazoa; phylum Arthropoda; class Insecta; order Lepidoptera; family Tortricidae; genus Aethes; species Aethes cnicana. Next base: position 7,779,466 of record OZ020295.1, on the reverse strand, counting down.
AAGTGGCTGAGGTGGTGGTGGTAAAGAAGTAATTTTCACAGCTTTACCTGAATTTCGGTGAGAATCTCCGCCTTCTGGTCTCGTTGTTCTCAATTTTCTGTTCTTCCTCCGGTTGCTGCAAATTAATAGGGAAAAATGACAGAACATCACTCTGATATTGAACGTGATGATATCTATTTCTATATAAATAATATAGTAAATGATTAACATACAACCATTCGTCAACTATGCAGCTTTCGTTAAAAAATTCACAATCGAGAAAATGCTGTCTCTTGCAGCAGGTAAGTAAGCATGATAAAGTTCATTCAAGATAAGATGACGAAAATGCTCATAAAACTTTCTAGTGCATTTTCGTCACCTTATCTTAGATGATCCTTACCTGTACCTATTACTTACTGTATTCAGAACTATTGGCAGTACTCTTATTTACGAATACAAACGCTCCATATGTTTATGTACTTTTACCGTTTTTGAATAGAGCCCCAGACTATAAAAACATCTGTACATCAAAAGTTACCTGGACAGCTGCAGATCTGGCGAGCTCATCAGCTTGAGGAGGGCCATACTCCCTGAAGCCGGGGGGGCCATACTCGAGAAAGCCCTCAGGAGCTTCTTGGCTGTGGAAGGAAAGTCAGGGATTTAAGGACTCTAAGGCATACTTGAACCTAGAGTTACCCGCTTTAGTTCGAGTTAACTTAATATTTTTTTATATATCATTGGTATAGGCAAACGAGCGCACAGCCCACCTGATGTTAAGTGGTCACTGCGGCACATGGACACCGAAATCCTATGATCCCCCATTAGAAAACCATAGGATCTCGAATGCGTTGCCTACCCTGAGGCCCTAGATGAAATGCGTCTGTGCCAGAAATTTCATCGGCTGCCTTAACCCCCTACCGGAACACAACAGTGCGAGCACTGCTATTGATATAGTTGTATCAAACCCGAATAAAATTTTATTCTAAATTCTCAATTTAGGTACCAAAAACCAAGTACTTTAAGTATAAAACTCGGCGATACGAGAGTGTAGATTGGATGGCGATGCATTTTTATTTATTTTGCAACACCGAGCCGTATGATAATGGAGGTTGTAGGTAGGTGGAACCGAAGTGTTTGGTAGTATACGTAGCGGTCTTGTTTGGACTCTTTTAGATTTGAAACAAATCTTAGACTGCTTTAAGTTAGTTAAGATAAAGCTCGTTTTTGTCTTAAACTGCATATATTTTTTAATCATTATATTCAAAATCTATTTAATACTTACCCTATAACCTGGATAGATTTCACTTCAACCGCGTCTTCACTAGTTTGTACCTGGAACGATTTTGATATTTTTACTTACAACAAAATTAAAGCTAAGCCCAATTTACTACCAAGTTTCAATATAATTACTTACCTGTTGAGCTTTAATCTCCTTATCCAAGTTAGCCAGAGCCTCAACTACATTGTTAACTCCTTCCACAGCTCTCTCTTCAGCAACCTCTTGTACTTGGCTCACTTGGTCCACTTGAGTTGATTCCACGTTACTATCCACTTCAACTTTTACAGCTGTAGAATCTTCAGCCTCGGAAGTTTCAACAACAGGACTAGTTTCTAAAGTTTCGGTAGTAGCTTCACTGATTTCAGCTGTTTCTTCAATGTCGATAGCTTTGCCTTGGACAGCTTCAGATTCTACTGCTACAGTCGTTTCCTCAATAGCCTCTGTAACAGCTTCGGTGTTATTTTCTTCCGATGTTACTGCAAAAGCAATGATGATGTTCGTTTATTTTATTTAACCAAGTATAAAGTCTATGTCAGTTTTAACATATAGGTACTCGCTTTAGTTAGCTCGCAACTTCACCTGTAGTAAAACGTGAAAATTATCTAACCCCGATTCATCATCATCATCAGCCGAACAGGCATTGGCAGAAGCAGCTATGGAGTCAAAGAAATAAAAATGACTTAGTCTTTCCCATTCGTCCTTATGCATTCAAAAACCTAAGTAATGTTAGCTCTTCGACTTACAAATAAACCATTACCTTTCGAAACTTCCTCATCTTCAGTTACATCAGCCGCCACTTCTTCAACCGCTTTCACCTCTTCTTTGACCTCTCCATTTTCTTCTGTGAACTTAGCTTCGATGACTACGAAGGCTTGTTCAGTGACGGCATCAGGAAGCGCCTGTCTTGTCAGGTCTTGGGACACTTCGACCACTTTAGGAGGTCCATATTCACGAAGTGCGTCAGATCCTGAAGCCTCGGATTCTTGAAGAATGGTGTCTTTCAGAGGATTTTCCGCTGGCTTCTGTAAAGTACATGTTTCATTTGTGATTATTGTTTTTTTATGGATTTGGGTGGCAAACGAGAACAATGATGGTAAGTGGTCACTTTGGCTCACGTATTGAACGCCTCTATGCCAGGAACACGCCAACTAACCATGGGCTTTACATCTTATTGTCAGAATTAAGTAGTTTTTGTGTCTAGTGTTATTAGTGTTGGTGGTTTCTTTATTAAAAATGATATAGTTCCTCGCACTTCATGAATGTGTGTTTAACTGATAGAATGCCTTCGAGGCATTAAGGTCGCCTTTTGTATTAGTTTTTACTAATGTGCAATTAAGTTTAAATAAATAAATAAATAATGTGAACGTGATTTGATTAGTGAGTTTATGGCAATAACAGTTTTTAAATAAGAATGTTTTGTCATAAATTATTTACGTTAGCGTAATACAGGTACTTATAAGGTTCTCGTTGACGAAAATAATAAATTATAAGCTTAGGTTCTCTTTGACGAAAAACGTACAGTAGGTTTTTCACCATAGAATTTATGACAATTAAGGTAATATGAAAAAAGCCGTGGTGGCCTAGTGGTTCGACCTACCGTCTCTCATGCCGAGGGTCGGGGGTTCGATGACGGCTCGCACCTCTAAGTTTACTTACGTGCAAAATTCAATTTGAATTTACCATGAGCTTTTCGGTGAAGGAAAACATCGTGAGGAAACCTGCACGCATTTGCGAAGTAATTCAAAGATGTGTGTGAAGTCCCCAATCCGCACAGGGCCCGCGTGAAGACTATAGCTCAAACCCTCTCATGTCGAGGGGAGGCCTGTGCCCAGCAGTAGGACGCAAATAGGCTGTAGTAGTAGTAGTAGTAGTAGTAGTAGGTAATATAGAATGATAAGGAATTACCTGAACTTCAGAAGGTAAATAGAAAGAGGGTCCTTGGGGCCTCCAGCCGCTGGGCAGGTAGGGTCCGGAGCCCAAACCGGACACTGAAGCTACGGCGAACATGACTAATGCAAGGACCTGGAAGAAAGTAACTCAATGTTAATCCTACTAAATTCATCTATGTTAGAAGTTTGTTATGCCTTCATTATGGCGAAAATATTTTTTTGCAAAGTAACACTACCACCCGCGTCACTCCCTACAATCGGAACACGAAAATGTTCAAATATTTTTACACAAAATGTACTTAGTATGCTTAAGATTTTATTGTGGTATCGTATTTAAAGTTCAATTAAACATTATTGCGTTATTAATAGATCTATCAATATTAAAATAATTACGAAAAAAATAATCTATTTCGAACAGCTTTTTACGTCACACCATTTTAATTTAGCACTATATTTAAATAATGTATCACCTTCATTTTTCTATTGGTTTCACTGATTGAGATCTTCGGAACTGAATGATGCTAAATCATCGAGTCATTCCTTTTTTATACTGCTCGTCTTTACATCTTTACTCGGCAAAAAATCACAAGGCTTCACAGGACAAATATTTAAAACTGTTTGATTAGTAGGATTTGATCTGATTATGCAATTATTAATGCGAAAATTTGGTTCGTTTTTAACTACCTATATCATGAACTATAAATTGTCTTCAATCTAGTCTGATCACGGGTCCTACTAATTTGGTCTTTACATTTAAAATACCATTTTACATTGACCCATCTTTCTCAAAGAACATCTTAGTTCTAGGGGTCAACGTCTTTTGGTTCATATCTATAATTCACCTGACAAATTTAATCGGACCTCTCATATGTAGGGGAGAGGGGGGCAGCTATCACTGAAGGCAGCTTAGAACAAATGCGTTCAAAGACGTATTTTTAGTGCGATTATGGTCCAAATCCATTTTTTGGGGTCGCAACACTGACCCACACAACTGTCAATTGACAGATTTGACATTTGACAGAACATGAACAAACCAGTAGCATATTTTGATTTCGATGTCAACTGTTAGCGGTTATGCTCCCCCGTGTCTAAGGATTTTCAGGCTGTATTTGAAGGAAGCGGTAAGAGAAACTTAATTTATTCGATAGTACAATGAATTAGCTTTAGTGACGAAGAATAAACAATCAGAATTTGCAATTGTTTTGGAAGATATCGATGTTTATTTTTTTAAATAGGTGTTGGGGTAGTTTTGAAAAAAAATTAGGAGGCAGTTTTGATTAGCAATCTGTTCAAAACTACCCCGGTCATAAGAAATGTTCATATCTGCCCCGATATAAACTGACATGTAGGTACGTAAACTCAAAATAATATTATCTTAGTTATTTTAGTAAATGCTCATAACGCATTTACCTGAATTAATTGGTCAAGCAAATCACGTCAGTAGAAAAGGGCGCGAAATTCCTATGGGAGGATATCCCTTCGCGCATACACTTTTCAAATTTGCCGCCTTTTTTTACTGACAAGTTTTGCTTGAACGAGTATGGTAGTCGATTGTATTGCCTGTTTTTCTCTCGTTTTATATGATAAAATGAAAATTCTAATTAGAACATTTTATATATTTTTATTTAACTACAACTAAAACATAATAAATACTGAATCACTATCCCCTGTTACATTGTTGGGGTAGTTTTGAACAATAGTGTGTGCAAAACTGCCTCAAGGGGGCAGCTTTAATAGAATTTCAATACTTTACAAAGGTACCCTCCTGAGGCACCTTTGAACACTACAAAAAACATTTCTGGTCAAAAGTACCCCCTCATAGTTATAACTGCAAATTATATGAGTAAAATGTTAATACGACCATTTCTAGTGACTAACTGTACTAAGTACAGGTAAAAAAAACACGTATATCTCGATATTGTTGCCTTACAATCCAGATTTCAAATCTGCCCCAAGTAAATTCAAAGCTACCCACGCTTGGGGCAGTATTGAACATTATTCCTTGAGTTGCAAAATTCTGAATTGTACCTTTGTCTTTAGCTTTGGACATGTGCAAATGCATTAATTACATAGGTTAATAACATACGTTGTTGTGTAGAGGCTTAAAACTGGTTTTTATGGGTAATATTTTGAAATACGTCAAGGAGTGTAAAAAGTGTACCAGGCTGCCCCCCTCTCCCCTATTGTAAAGTAAAGGTGGCAGGTGTATATTTATTTTAGTGGATTGTGATGGACCTCAAGGCCAAGATTTGTAATCGATTTCCGACGAAGCTTTTAAACCTTAGCCGTGGTGGCCTAGTGGTTCGACCTACCGCCTCTCATGCCGAGGGTCGGGGGTTCGATTCCGGCTCGCACCTCTAAGTTTACTTACATGCGAAATTCAATTTGAATTTACCATGAGAGCTTTTCGGTGAAGGAGAACATCGTGAGGAAACCTGCACGCATCTGCGAATTAATTCAAAGATGTGTGTGAAGTCCCCAATTCGCACTGGGCCCGCGTGGGGACTATAGCCCAAACCCTCTCGTGATGAGAGGAGGCCTGTGCCCAATGCCCAATGTGCAATGGGATGCAAATAGGCTGTAGTAGTTTTAAGCCTTCGGTCGCGCCGTACTTCTGAAATATATTTCTGAAAATACCTATTGGCAGTGTGCATGACGACAGCGCCAACTAGCGGATGCGAAGTCGGAGGTTGGGGTCGGCAGAGACCACAGAAAGCTACTACATAGCTTCTATCTGTGCTTCGATCCAAACATACCTCACTCGCTACCTCCAGATTCACCCCTCTCTTCATGAAAGCTTCCGAGCACTTTTAATATTTACTTTTAATACTCTACTTACATTATGTCTATGTTTATAAAAAAAATGCTTGAAATCTGACGATTTCGGTCCAGCGCGTCCCTCTGTAGAACTTTTAGAGGAGCTTGAAAATTACCCCAAATTCTCTGCCCCTGGGCAAGTTAACTAATGTTTAAAAATATCCAAATACTAAGTCATTAGCTATTTATTTGGGCTTAATTTTTTTTTAATATCTGTAAATTCCAATGCTAATTGTAGTTTATTTTAATTTTTTTAACTTGTTCTTTTCTGAATAAACTCTTTATCATATTTTGAAAGATGAAAATTTAGTCGAAATCATTCGATTTGATCTCTTTAATTTAAGTATGCTATTTTTCTTATAGTTTTTATTTATAGATAGGTATATAAATGCTACTAATTATTATGTTAGTATGCTAAATAAATATGCATGAAACTGTCTCAAAACAAGGTCATTAGTCAATAATATTAGTCCTTTGAAAGGATAAGTACCTACTTAAGTATATAGTTTCAACCTAAGACCCTAAGGCAAACACTTAAACTTATCGATAACGTGGTAAACCCAACAACGTCAGATAGTCTCGTAGACCAATATTTGCCTCGTTTCATGCTCAAACACCGACTGTTTAACATCAATTTGCTCTTATTAACCGTGTATTTTATTTAAAACTAGAGGGTTCATAATGGTTACTACTACTACTACAGCCTATTTGCGTCCCACTGCGAGGCACAGGCCTCCTCTCATCACGAGAGGGCTTGAGCTATAGTCCCCATGCGGGCCCAGCGCGGATTAGGGACTTCACACAAATCTTTGAATTACTTCGCAGATGCGTGCAGGTTTCCTCACGATGTTTTCCTTCATTGAAAAGCTCAGTGGTAAATTCAAATTGAATTTCGCACATAAGTAAACATAGAGGTGCGAGCCGGAATCGAACACCCGACCCTCTGCATACGAGGCGGTAGGTCGAACCACTAGGCCACCACGGCTTGTCAAATTGTATACTTACCTATTTAAGTTAAAATTGAAGCCGTTGCAAACACACCCAACAGCATTGAAAACGGGTCACTAGTATTTTCCAAAAAATTTACCCGTTTTCATAGCTGTTCAGTACACTACAGTTGCATTTCATTCACAGAAAAAATATTAGGTAACCTACATGGTTTGTGATTTCATTCAACCGTTTCTAACAGCTTACATTTTTGAATGGGGTTCTTGAATACACTGCCTGCATACCCCTATTTTATTATTTGAATACTATGCAAAGACAAAAGGCTTATACTTAATAAGCGATGTCGATTTGAGAAAAAAAACTATAGTACACAAATCAAGTGCGTATGTAATTTCTTCTTAGAGAAAAAGGTCTTATCTCCAATATTATAATTGGTGATAATCATATATATGACGTTCATCATCATCATCATCATCAACAGCCCATAGTAGTCCACTGCTGGACGTAGGCCTCACCCAATGCACGCCAATGAGCTCTGTCCAAGGCGTGCCGCATCCAATCTACACCGGCCACCTTGCGCAAATCGTCACGGCAACAGGCGTATCTGGCAGTATATATGACGTCTTTACTCCAAAACTATGAAAACTCTATAGTATTTGGAAACAAGAAATAACGTCACCGTTCAGAATTATTTAAAATATTTCTTCATACTCGGTTTGCTAATTCGAGATCAAAAATCTACGTCAGATTACTTACTTACTAAATGTTTATTCAGAAAAGAATAAGTAAAAAAATAAAATTAAAAAATAGCATTTAAAAACGGATGAAAATTAAATTAAACAATAACATAAAAACCTAAATTAGGGCCTTTCGGAAGGGTTCCCATCACGCAGGCAGCATTCCCTCCCTGTATGGCAATAGCCAGTCTTTGCGCGAGAAAGCTAGCTAGCTGCCGGCCGGAGGGTCTCCCGTTGCCTCCCTCAACCGCTTCCCTAGCTCCCTGTGGAGCCCCAGCGCCCCTTTGCCCCATGACCCCAGAGTCTTCACCCCGAAGGCCACAAACTCATAGCTCGAGCCTAGGCAGCTATATTCATTAACCTTCAGGCGCTCAATAATTTGCTTATTTAAATAGTAGTTTTCAGAATACTAAGAAGAAGGAAATTCCTAAATCATCACAGCGTGTGATTTTTAAAATATAAATATTCCTACGTACGCACCTAAGTGCCTCTATGTGGCCAATTCGCTGAATAAATCATAGATTTGATTTGATTTGTAAAATGAATTTATTTTAGGCCACCCGTTTTGATCTCGAATTAGCAAACTGTAGGTATTTACGTTAGTAAATAAATAAAAATAACAAAAAATAGCTTTATGTTGAAAGAATTATATAGGAAATGATAGGAATTACTTAATTTTAGTCTCTTCTACTTCTTTTCTTAATTTTACACCGTCCATTTATGATGTTCTATTTCATAGCTTTCCAAGGTTGTCTGGAAGATACTTTTTTGGTAACTGTGTGTTCACGCTGAATTTTCCGTGTTTGTTTGTGGTGTATAATAAATATAATAAACAGTATATATTGTAAGTTCCAGTTTCTATTGTTGCCAGTACAAAAAAGTACAGTTTTCTGAGTTACTTAGTACACCCTCCGTTATTTACTATGTACTTATACTTACATTGGTATCTACATGGGCAAGGAACATAGCATAAAGTAAACAAAATAAATAAGTGAAAATAGACTATTTATTTATTATCACAAAAACAGCTTGCTCGTGCCGTAGACAAAAAAAACGAAAAATATCTTTTTGTATTTTCATTGCGCTTAAATGTTACTGTTAAAATTAAATAGCCATTGTACAAAGCAAAATGAGAATTACGGTTGAAGTGACAAGGTTCATTTCCAGTCAGTAGCCGCCGGAGCGCGCGTTGCCATGGTTACCGTGGCCGCCATTTGCAAAACCGTCATGGCCGCGGGCGTTGGCGGCATTCGAGTCGTAACCGCCGGAGCGACCGGACGCCTCAGTGTCTTCATAGGAGATGTGGGGCTTAAATCCACGCTCGTCGGCTTCGTAGCTCACAGTCTGAAAAAGTGATAGGGTGAGAAATCAAGTAGAAGGTATAAGAAATCCATGCTAAGTATTTTAAATGCGAAAGTAACTCTGTCTGTCTGTTACCTCTTCACGATTAAGCCGCTGGACCGATTTAGATGAAATTCGGCATGTCCCGCGGACACACATCATCATCATCATTTCAGCCAAAAGACGTCCACTGCTGGACATAGGCCTCCCCCAAGGCTCGCCACTCAGACCGGTCCTGTGCTACTTGCTTCCACCGGTTTCCCGCGACCTTCACGAGGTCGTCGCTCCATCTTGTTGGAGGCCTACCGACAGCTCGTCTCCCGGTTCGCGGGCGCCACTCGAGAACTTTCCGGCCCCATCGGCCATCAGTCCTGCGAGCAATGTGCCCCGCCCACTGCCACTTAAGGCTCGCAATTCTTCGGGCTATGTCGGTGACCCTAGTTCTACTGCGGATATCCTCATTTCTGATTCTATCACGCAGAGAAACCCCGAGCATAGCCCTCTCCATTGCCCTCTGAGTGATTTTGAGCCTTCTTATGAGGCCCATCGTAAGCGCCCACGTCTCGGAACCATAAGTCATCACTGGCAACACACACTGGTCGAAGACTTTCGACTTGAGACACTGCGGTAATTTGGACGAAAAGACACTGCGAAGCTTCCCGAACGCTGCCCAGCCGAGTCGGATTCGACGATTGACCTCTTTCTCGAAGTTGGACCTACCTAACTGGACTGTTTGTCCCAGGTATACATAGTGGTCAACAAGTTCGAGCGCAGAGCCTCCGATTATTACGGGAGTTGGTACAACATGGACATTAGACATGATTTTCGTCTTGTCCATGTTCATTTTAAGACCAACTCGATCGGAAACTCTGCTGAGGTCAGCGAGCATAGTACTGAGGTCTTCCATGGTCTCAGCCATGACTACAATATCGTCGGCAAACCGAAGGTGAGAGATGTACTCGCCATTAACATTGATGCCTCGACCTTTCCAGTCCAGCACCTTAAAAGCATCTTCCAATGCAGCGGTGAACAGCTTCGGAGAGATCACGTCTCCTTGTCTGACTCCCCGCTGCAGTGGAATAGGCTTCGTGGGCTGGTCCTGTAGTCGGACGGACATGGTGGCCTTTTCGTACAAACACTTCAACACTTCGATGTACCGGTAGTCAACTTGGCACCTCTGGAGAGACTGCAGCACAGCCCAAGTCTCGATCGAATCGAAGGCTTTCTCGTAGTCCACAAATGCAAGGCAAAGGGGGAGGTTATACTCTTCAGTCTTCTGTATAACCTGCCGCAACGCATGTATGTGGTCTACGGTACTATAGCCCTTTCGGAAACCGGCTTGTTCGGGAGGCTGGAATTCGTCAAACCTGCGCGCGAGACGGTTCGTAATGACTCTCGAAAACAGCTTGTAGACATGACTCAAAATACCACACACACATAGGCTACGTCAAGTGTCCCTCCCGGAAAATGCATAGTTTTCGACGGAACGCCATAAAACGCCCATAGCCGAATACCAATCGGACGAAGTCGCGGACAAATACTTTATTCTACACTTATTATTTTTTAGACAGGTAATTACAATATAGCTGTTGTTGTAAAATTTCAGTTCACCACAGAAATTTCCATACGATAAGTTTGCGCAACTTTGGAAACTTCTCCACGATATAAGTAAGTATTCCAAATACTTAATTTCGAATCAAGGTTTTAAAAAGAAAGGAAAACTTGCGCTTGAAAAATTCAAGGATACCTATTTCCCATCAATGATGTACCTTAATGATGTTTGATAACCCGCACACCCACCAAAAATCCAAATGAAATGTCAAAAGTAGAATGATAGTTTTGAGTTACCAACAACAAAACGCTAGCAAAAGTCTAACGTCACGCGCTACTAATTGATGCTGACTGCGCCAATGCTGCGCCCAGCAGTAGGGCGTCAATAGGCTTTTGTGGGATGCAATGAAATGAACTATGAATCCTACCTGCTTCCTCCCATCAGGGAGGACCACATGGTACTCTCCTTGGGCTCTCTCCTCCTGCCTCTCCTCATGGTGCCCGAAATCAGTGCCCTCTTGGTAATCATTCACCATATACCCGAAGTTGTAGTTGGCGGGCTCCTACAAATAAGCATAAGTACTGGAAAAGTGTTGATTGAGTACTTATACTTATTCTGCTGCTAAGGCGACGCATCGGTGAACTATGATTTTAATTGAACTCATACTGGCGTTGGTTTTTTTTAACGGTTTTTATGTTTAATAAAAAAAAAATATATACTTAAAACCACCTTAAAACATATCGCATCTGTAATTATTATTGTCAATCTGAAGTTCATGCTTTCACGAATCAAAGTTTAAAAAATGTACATTTAAGTCCATCCCGTTAGACGTAAAATGATAAGTAATCTCTATTTTTGAAGAGGTAAGTATTTTCCATATAATTTGGATCTGCCATGAAACTTGTCCAGTCAAGAAATGTAGGTAAATGTCGAAGAAATGAGAAATTCTATATCTAAAAACATCATTTTCTTAAGTAAGTTCCGCGACTGATGAGAAAAATTCAAATCCATATTGGTACCTATATGGGGTCACGGTAGTGCCCCCGCCAAGACGAGTTCAATTTTATTTCCGATGCGTCGTCTTAATCGAAGCGATGATGTAGACTTTGTAGATAGTCTTTGATGATCAATGATCATATTTTATGTGCATGAGTATTTAGTAAATGATGCTTGTTATTTTAAAAGGATAAGTATGTTGACCATGATCATGACCAAGAAATTAAAAAAGTGCATGTGAACAATGATTTTGCCATGCGATTAGAAGACTATGACGATGATGATGATTATTATAGTATTACATCGAATTATCCTAAAGTATCTTGTAACTCTATCATATAAAGGAACAAACATTTTCATTCGCCATGTGTGTCTAAATTGAACAGTGCCTAGAATATGCATATTTTTATTGCTAGCTGCATAGGTAAGTACCACAAAAAGAAACGAATTGCATACATAACAATATGTATTTTCCAATATGTTCTAGGAAAAAAAAATGCACCCTTTCTCGTTGGATTAATTAAGGTCGAAAAGTGTAAATATCTCCTTGACGTCCACTATGCCTCATTTACCAACGAGATTTTTTGAAAAATTACAATAAAACCTGACTGCATACAAACTCTTGATATACCTAGTACTTATCACTCTCACAATCAAGAAGAATCTAACAACACCTCACAAGCTAAACTCCATTACATCTTTTGTGTAATTACGATAAAATGCTTTTTTTAAACGGCTTAATGGAGCAGTTAATCCATTGCCTCTTCCACCTTCACTAATAAGTTAATGATGGAGTGCATTGGTAGTGGGTTTAAAGCATACCAAAATACATACACTAATCATTCATTCATTCATACAAACACTCGAAATACATAACAAAACCCTCTCCTTCTAGCGCAGTCGGATAAAAAATGGCTACGTCAACTCACGCTAGCCTCGTCAAGAGCGTTCCGGCCAAAGGCAGCGGCGTTTTGATCGTATCCCTGCTGCTGGCCGAACCTGGCCTGGCTCTGCCCGTGGGCGTGGGCACCGTGGGCACCGTGCCCACCGCTGAGGCCGCTCCTGAAGTAAAAATTGATAGATGACAGATAGGAAAGCAGAAAGTGTTAGACTAAATCTATTCGTCCTCAGTTGCCTTATTGTGTCATCATTATTACGATCATGTCATCCGAAAGACGTCCACTGCTGGACATAGGCCTCCCCCAAGGCTCACCACTTAGACCAGTCCCGTGCCACTTGTTTCCACCGGATTTCCGCAACCTTTACGAGGTCGTCGCTCCGTCTTGTTGAATGCCTACTGACCGCTCGTCTTCCGATTCGCGGACGCCACTCGAGAACTTTCTGAGCCCACCGTCCTGACAGTCCTGCAAGCAATGTGCCCCGCTCACTTCCACTTGACGTTAGCAATCCTTTGGGCTATGTCGGTGACCCTAGTTCTGCTGCGGATATCCTCATTTCTGATTCTAAAGAAACCCCGCGAATAGCCCTCTCCATTGCCCTCTGTGTGATTTTCTTTGTCTTCTTATCAGGCCCATCGTAAGCGCCCACGTCTCGTTTGCCTTAACTAAATCTTAAAACTTACCTAGCTAATCCTCCTTGTGCGCCGAATTGGCTGGCCCCATGACCAAGGGCCCCGTGATCGAGCCCCTGGCTGCGAGCGGCGATGACCGCAGGTCCCTGGGGGCCACCGGCTTGGGGGTAACCAGCGCTGCGCGTCGCTGGGGGCAGGTAGCTGAAGGGGCAAAATATCAAAATATATAAAACTCTTTGACTGACTAGGGCGGGTTGATTCAAACCGTCCGTTAAATAAGAAACGCTAGTTAAGTATTTTACTATGGGATAAAATGACGTTTCTGTACTTTCTGTATGGTAAGTAAGAGTAAGAGACATTTCCAATCCCTGAGCTCACGCGTCACAGCTCGCTAAATTGAACTTTAAATCTAGCTGTTTAAAGTGCGCCGCGACGCGTGAGCGCAGGGATTGGAAATGTCTCTTTCCCTATTTAAAACTTCGAATAGAGCCCCTGGCTTGGGTTGATTCAAGCATAGTTGCGTTGACGAACTCTACTACTTCAGCCTATTTGTGTCCCACTGCTGGGCACAGGCCTCCTCTCATCACGAGAGGGTTGGGCTATAGTCCCCACGCGGGCCCAGTGCGGATTGGGGACTTCACACACATCTTTGAATTACTTCGCAGATGAGTGCAGGTTTCCTCACGATGTTTCCCTTCACCGAAAAGCTGTGGTAAATTCAAATTAAATTTCGCACATAAGTAAACTTAGAGGTGCGAGCCGGAATCGAACCCCCGACCCTCTGCATGAGAGGCGGTAGGCCGAACCACTAGGCTACCACGGCTTGTTGACGAACTCATTAGTCGGTAAATACCTTGGGCACCGAGCTGTCATTCCATACAGAAAGTACAGAAACGTCATTTTATCCCATAGTAAAATACTAACGTTCTTTTAAAACTTCGAATACAGCGCCAGGCTAACTGACTGAGTGATGACTACACAGAGCTGCCGAAACTACTGGTCGTAGAGAGTTGAAATGTAGCTCGAAAGTTCTTTGAGGAGTATAAATAGCGGAGTATAAATAAGAGAAGACTTCTCAAAGTTTGTGCAAGCTGTGTGACAGGTCTTACAAGAACTAATGCTATAAGTCAGTGGCGTGCACTCCATACAGACAAAAAGACACTGTCTACCCTACCCCAACGTTATCTAATTTGCTTTATTATGATACCTAATAGCTTCATCTACATATAAAATATCAGTGCATTACGCGTTAACTTAAATTCTTAAATCACAAAACAGCTTCATCTATCAGGTCATCATCGTATCCTTTATACTGTTCTGTACTCGATAATTACATCCGAAGACAGTCGCAATTTCAATACTAGCGCGCGTTCAACGAGAAAGACGGACACTATTCTGTCTTCCGTCCGGAAACGTTCAAAGCGTACATCATCATATTGGCAGTGTGCACGACGACAGCGCCAACTAGCGGGAGGCGTATGAACCAAACGCACGCATCCCGGCGGAGTTTAGACATGTCTTTTCCAAGTAATCGCAGCGCATGCGGTGGCAGAAATTGGAACAAACGGAAAGTCGGGAAGGAGTAGGAAGCTTTCCATGCAATTTTCTGCTATGCATTTTGTATGTATGGTTGTTTAATATTATTTGTCGTCTTTCTATTTATCTGTTTTGATTATTAAATTATATTTCGGCTGAAATGATGTTGTTTGGTTTGTTCTTTGAAAATATTGATAGTCGTAACCAGGAAAGTTTTTTACAATGAATATTTTGAAAAAAAACTGCAATAGGTAATTGTTTAGTGGGTCTGTGCTGTGCATGTACCTATGAACCATTGAAAATGGTGCTTTTTTAAAACTTTCTTTTATCAAGTTTTAATCGAATAAGGCCGGTGTAGGTACAATCGGCAAGATAATCGAGTTTGAATACGAATTACTAATACTATTCTTGGCCCCCGGGGTGCACTGATTATTCTGCTTCCATTGTTTAGATACATGGATATTTGGATTGATATAAATATACGCCATTATTAATCGAAAAGACGAGAAAATATGCTGAATTGGTATCTATTTGGGAAGTCTAATATTATTTTATATTTTGTTGTCTACCCTGTCTAAAAGCTCTGTGCACGCCACTGCTATAAGTACCTACACATGCGAGCCGCGCAGGCGCAGACGCGCCGCAAACTCATTCAGTGTGACCTGGTCTTTATAACGAGAAGGCTGGTTTAAGGTAAATGTAATAGAAATAATTAAATAATTCGTGACGATGGGTACCTGTTTGACGGAGGAGGCTCGGCCAGGCTGACAGCCACAAGAACAGCGGCGATGATAAAGGTCTGAAAAGGACGGAAAAAATTAATTAAACGTAGTTTCGATAGTGAAGGAAAACGTCGTGAGGAAACCTGCACGCATCTGCGAATTAATGATGTGTGTGAAGACCCCAATCCGCACTGGGCCCGCGTGGGGACTACAGCCCAAACCCTCTCGTGATGAGAGGAGGCCTGTGCCCAGCAGTGGGACGCAAATAGGCTGTGGTAGTAGTAGTAGTAGTAGTTTCGATACCTAACAATTTTAATAACGTTTGATTTGGTCTTTCTAGTTCGATAATACTTAATATTGTATGATTTAGTAATTATTATCACATGTACGAGTTCCTTTTCAATGATTCCACTTTAAGATGAATTCTCAATTAGTTTTTTTTTTTTTATATCTAACTTTTAGACACAAATATTAACGAATGTTAACTGTTTTGCACTTTTTAAGTAATTTACTTTTTTTAAACTTTCATAACTCTATATATAAACAAACTTAAATAAACAAACTATGTACCTTCATGTTGATTTTCGAAGATGTCACAAGATCGAATGTAGCATCAGCACACTTGCCTTGGTTTTTATACTAGCACTTAACACATAGTAGGGGCTGAAAAATTGCCTACAATTAGATATGAAAAGATCTCTCAAGGCACAGCGGATTAGGCGCACAGGGAAAGGCGTGGAGATGCTGTATTATAAAAAAATACCTGTCTTGAGCGAATATCCATGGCTAGCAGATATTTTAGCCGAAAATGTATAATCTTTATTAATAAAATAATATAATTATCTAAATATATAAAACTCAAAGGTGACTGACTAACCGACTGACATAGTGATCCATCAACGCACAGCCCAAACCACTGGACGGATCGGGCTGAAATTTGGCATGCAAGTAGATGTTATGACGTAGGCATACGCTAAGAAAGGATTTTGCGAAATTCCCACGGGAACGAGAAAAAGACGGGATTTTTACATTTAATATTTCTGCGCATACGAAGTTGCGGGGAAAAGCTAGTAATAAATAAAATTTCAACAAAATTAACTGAAACCACATTTTTCCATACAAATTTTGCGGGGTCCTGTGCAAATGATTACGACAGCAAATTTATTACAAAGATAAAATTTAAAGGAGTCCTTAGGTAGGTATCTTAACTGTTTCTTTTAACCTTTTCGCGGTCTAAAAAGCCCGTGTGTACCTAGCCAATTTGTTAAATAAATGATTAACTTTGAATTCGTGCGTTAAAACTTTTACCCAAAAGTTTACCACATCATCTACTCCACGCCACTGCTGTGCGAACAAGGATGCTCGAGCTTCCTAAGTCTCGTTTTGTAACGCGACCTTACCCTCATTCCTTTTCCGTCATATGACTTTGACACGTCAGTTCGCTTCTTATTTTCCCAGTAGGCTCTTTTTACCCAACTGCGCCGGAAGGAGGGTTATATTTTTTGAATAATTCGATTTTTGGGGAAAAAACCGACTGCACTCTTACTTTTGATAGATACAACCAGTGTCACTCTCACAATCAAGACGAATCTAACGACACATCACAAGCTCACAAGCTAAAATCCATCACGCCGTTTAGGCTACAGAGCGTGTTAAAGAAATATACGTACCTACATCTATACAGTCGAAAAACACAATTCTCCTTCTGGCGCAGTGTTGGTTAAAAATGGTAAGGTTACGTCACTAGTTACGGGCAATGCTTCAGTGGTGGATAAGTACCTACCTAAGCAGTAACTACAACAGTCTATGATTTTTGCTGGGCACAGCCCTCCTCTAATCAGGGTTTGGGCTATAGTCCCCACGCGAGCCCAGTGCGGGTTGGGGACTTGTTGTTGTAACTTTTTACAACGCATGCTCTAAGGTTTGGAATAGTTTAGGGAATATCCTGATGAGTGAAACGGATAATTAAAAATAAGAAATAAAAATGAAATACTCACGGGTAACCACTAAATTTTATCATCATCATCATCATCATCATCATCATCATCATCATCATCATCAAAAGCCCATAGTAGTCCACTGCTGGACGTAGGCCTCACCCAATGCACGCCAATGAGCTCTGTCCAAGGCGTGCCGCATCCAATCTACACCGGCCACCTTGCGCAGATCGTCACTCCACCTGGCAACAGGGCGCTCTACACTTCGCTTGCCTTGTCGTGGTCTCCACTCAAGAACGCGTTTACTCCAACGACTATCCGCAGTTCTCGCGATGTGACTATATTTTATACTTCTTAACAACCTTTAATTCATTTTTTTAGGGTTCCGAAGTCCACAAGGAACCCTTATAGTTTCGCCATGTCCGTCCGTCCGTCCATCCGTCCGTCCGTCCGTCTGTCCGCACTATTGCTCGGAGATGCTTAGTTCTAGAAAGCTGTAATTTGGCATGAATATACATATTAGTTACGCTGACAAAGTGGTATAATAACATTTTGAAATAAATTTTTTTATAGGGTACCTCCCCTACTCGTAAAGTGGGGATATAATTTTTTTTTCTTGCGTACCCCATGGTGCGGCATATCGTTGAATAGGTCTTAAAAAAATGTCGTGGCTTTGTGAAATATTAAGCTTTAAAGTGCTATTTTTTGTTAGTGTCACGTGTCCCCCCCCCCCCTGCCAGCTAAATGGTGGTATTTGGATGGCTGAAAAAAATCACGGTTGTGGCATATATAACGTAGTTGAAAGGAAAACTATCACAGCTATGTAGGCTGTACAAACTTACAAGTAATAGTCGACCAACTTATGATGATGATTTTTCTCGAGCGGCAGGGGCGTCGGGCGGGCACGTCATACCACAGGCTAGCTAGATGCTAATAAGTCTTAGAAAGCTACTGTGGGCATCGTCAACTTCGGAACCCTATACTTTGCGCGTGGCCCGACACGCACTTGGCCGGTTTTTTTAACATCTTTTTGCAATGCAATTGAGTAAATTGGCCTCATACTTTTACAGTTCTGAAAATGGTGGTACCAATATTTTAATTTTCAATGATTTCTTTCAGTACAATTTTGACGCTTTAGTTTATTTCTTTACCATTTTTTAATTACTTACCTTTATACCAAACTAGCTTCTGCCCGCGACTTCGCTCGCGTGGAATTCAGTTATCGTGTTCCCACGGCAACTATGCGTTTTTCCGGGATAAAAAGTAGCCTATGTCCTTTCTCGGGACTTCAACTATCTCCATACCAAATTTCATCCAAATCGGTCCAGCGGTTGAAGCGCGAAGAGGTAACAGACAGACAGACAGACAGACAGAGTTACTTTCGCATTTATAATATTAGTATGGATATAACACCGAATAATGTCACAAACTCTTTACTTATTATTACAACAAATAAACAGGCATTCAAAAAGTAATTACGATAATTAATTCATCATCATCAAAATTTTTACTTCGGGTGTGTTGATTCTAACCGTCCGTTGACTAAGCAGCGCTCGTTATTTAATTATTTTACTATGGGATAAAATTATGTTTCTATATGGAATGACAGCTCGATAGCTATATTTAACATTTAACCATGATAAGTCCGTCAACTATGCTTGGTGCAGGCTTAATTTTCTTTTCACCTCAGCAGCTCGAACAAGTAGACTTTGCTGTCAGAAATCAGTGAGCAAAATCGTGTTTGTTTCACTGAGTGAAACAAAGTATTTTTTTAATTTGTTTTTTTTTTTAGTCCATTTATCCCATCAGGCAATCCCATCAGGCAAAGGCAAAGGCCTAAGCCATGCAGCCACAGTGTTATGTTTTAGTTTAATGTGATCAATTTACTATTCTAGATCAAAAATATTCAGTAATATACGAAGAATAAACAAATAAAAGTACCTACTTAAAAACAAAACGAATAAAAAACTTCTTAAAATGTAGTGAAATCGTTCCCGCGCTTTTTCTTTTTTTTAAGTTTGATAACTGGGAATGGTCGTTTCATACTGCGGCATCTAGGTAGAAACGTTCGGATACGCGCAATGCATCAGTACCGCCGTGTATTTTTAGGCATTAAAATTATACGTTGATTTTACCTTCTGAAAGTCTTGCAATTTTTTTAAATGACTTATATTTTATATAATTATGTTATTTGTAATCATTTTAAACTAAAGTTTTAATTTAAAGTAAACTTAAAGTTTTCAAATGTTACCGAAAAATTCGAAATTTATCATTGTACTAGTTTCCGAACATACGTTTAGAAAATTGCCGCCATTCTTTCATGTCAAATCATATCTTTCTTCTTAATTTTCGACAGCTAACTTTAAAGTAATTCTTTTAAAACATGAAATTTAAGTAATAATTTGAGTGAAAGGAGTGAAGAGGAAATGTTATTTCATATTTTTCGTGATGTAAGTATTCTTTGCAAGTACCTTTTATGTGTTCTCGCTACTGAGGTGAAAAATTGTATGTGCTACTCGAGAGCAATTTCTTTTACTTCTCGTGCTTTTGAGTCCTTCGCTAAGCTCAAGATTCTAATTTAGAATCACTCGCTAGACGCTCGTGATTCAACTATAGAATCTTTCGCTAGCTCATGACTCAAACATGGCACTCGAAGCAAAAAACAATTTTGCTCTCTTGTTGCACAAATAACTATTTGTGCAAAGCTCTTTCTACTAACTCAGAACCCGTTGAATTCGAATACACATGAAATTCGCTGGTTGTCAATACCCGACTCAAAAAGACAGCGGTTTTATTAAGTTTGATGTGTGTGTATCTGTTTGGCTGCAGTATTATACGAGAGATTTAGTATTTCTTCCATTAGTAAGGAGTTTCTTATCTTTTCGTATTTTTGATGGAAACCGGTTCGAACATTTCAAAATAATAATATTTATCATATTTTTTGGATGCCTATGGAAGGAAATCAACCAAATAAAGAATACTTGACTTGAGCGTTCCATGTAGGGTGACTATGTATTGAATTAATTAGGTAGTTAACATTTTTTCTTCTTGTTAATTAAATAAAATGCAGGTAACTTAATCTGACTAACATTGAAACAGTAGCTTATCATTGGCTGAGTCGAATAGGGTGGGTTTCGATTAAGTCTCAAGAATATTGATTAATTTAGTAGATTGATTGGATTAATCCTCCGATTTTCTATTTTCCGAAAGTTTTAATTTTTGTTTCAATACTTTGTGAGTTGACCAGAAGTTTCCTCAGATGTTATCCCGTAGTCTAAGATCCGAGTTAACAACGATGTTCACCCACCTGTTTAGTAGATGAAAAACTTTTTTAATCAAATTTAGTATGCTAAAGAATACATAGCGAATGATTTAACTAAAAGTACTTGCTGATTCCCTTTTTAAATTATTTTTTGTAAAATGCTAAGCCATATATTTCGTAGCTAGTTGACAGGCATTGATTTGGTAATAAAATAAACGAGGAAGTAACTTCATAAAAAATATATTTGCACTAATTATCACTACATCACAAGCCACTTAAAACTATGAGGTACATTTTTTTATACATTTTTCAAGTTTGCTATCAAAATAATAAATAAGAGAGTATTTTCAATTCGTTCCTAGTTTCAATCGCTGCTGTGGAAACAGCAATTTTGAGTGGTATTAAGATCCAGCTTAAAAATACAAGAGAAGCAAATCATTATTTACTTGAAAAAAAAACATATTTCCCTAATCCAATTTACCTACATCGGTAACAAAACTGTCATACCTACTGTCAAATAACTGTCAAATAAATTTATTTCCATTTCTATACCAAATTAGGCATTCTATTATTATTTACATATTACATAGTCTTCTTTGATGCAGATGCGGATGCGGCTGACGGATGATCAAATAGTAAGTCTTCTACAGGTATTATCAAGCTGGACCGCCAATCGATTGTTCTTATTGTTAGTACGGTCCGTCGCTGGGGCGGCTGAGATCAGCTGCGTTATCATCATAGCCCGAGCCGGCAGGCTCCACGGAGATCCGGGGCTTGAAGCCACGCTCGTCTGCTTCGTATTCCACCACCTGGGAAAGAATTTGGTTTCTGTGTATATATTCTAGGTAGTTATTTGTTGATGTGATACCTAGGACCTGGTACTATGTCCGTCCGGCTTGGTACCACCGTCTTAACTACTAACCTGTCGCCAAATAGCAGTGTCCACACTGTTTGTTCGGGTAAACACCAGTTGCACCAAGCTACCCTTGCACTCGCTAACCTCGGGTTAACCGCTTAACTCAGATTAATGTATGAATTTGACGTGGGCTAAGAGGCTAAACTGAGGTTAGCGGCTTGGTACAAGTGGGGCTAAGGGGTTAAGGCAGCCGGTGAAATTACTGGCACAGAGCCTTCTTAGGCCTCAGGGTAGGCAACGCATTCGAGATCCTATGGTTCCTTAATAAGAAATCATAAGATTTCGGTGTCCGTGGGCCACAGTGACCGTTTACATCGGGTGGTCTGTGAATCTTCTATATTAGACAAATATCTTCTCTAGGTCTCCCAGTGCTCCTAAATAATATTAATAAGTTTACAGGTCGATTACAATTTTATATCTTCTCTAGGTCTCCCAGTGCTCCTAAATAATATTAATAAGTTTACAGGTCGATTACAATTTTATATCTTCTCTAGGTCTCCCAGTGCTCCTAAATAATATTAATAAGTTTACAGGTCGATTACAATTTTCTTACCTGTTTAGTGCCATCAGGCAAGACGACGAAGTAGCTGCCCTCAGCCCTGTTGTCCTGCCTGGACTCCGTGTGTCCAAAATCGCTGCCGGATTCGTAGTCGTTCACTTTATACGCGAAGTCGTAGTTCGCTGGCTCCTGAAACCGTAGTCATTTTATTTTAGGTCACTTTGGACATATAAAAAGTAAGGTAAACCTATAATGACAACCTTCAAACAAATCAGCGTACGCTCGAGATAAGTGTTAAATGCGATAATAGATGTCGTTGCGTAGGCTAAAAAGTGAACCGTATGACGCGGTGTTTCGACGTCAACTTAAGAACCTTTTGTTGAAACATGTTGTGTATGTTATAGGTATTCTGTTAAAGAATACATGGACTTAGATTTATAAATTTGTAATATATAATTTGACATACCAATTGTACCATATTAATATTATTTCTTATTTTGGTATAAAAAGACGATCCTAACGGTGAAACATTTTATTCCTGATTTTCATTTTATTTTTATTTTGTATTCTTTCTGACGATCTCAATGTGAAATTCTCTTATTTTGACATGTAAAATATGCTGTAATTTGATATAAAGAAATAAATGTCTATGTCTATGTCTAGGTGGCCTGTATGAAAATTTGAAGTCCGCGAGGAATATACTCGGGGCACTATACACACACGCTACGTATGAACATTTCAAGCGCTCCCTGGATATTGCCGATGTACGCCGCAATGTAGACTGACAAGTCTATATACGAGTAGTTTCTTTGTTTCTGCTTTGGACCTCGGATTTTTTCACTTCGTTACGATTGGTCTAGTCCTTATTTAAATCCAGTACAACTTGGAGTCTTTAGATTTACTAACATATTTGAAGTTAATTTCACATCTACCGTCAAAATCTAGGCTTGGGGCCAGTTGAAATGAAAAATAAACATAAGATTTGATGGGTTATATAAAGAGAGTAATGACAACAACCTAAGTACATTGAATTTTGTTATTGGTATTGGACTATATCAAAAACCCCTTCGTGATGAGAGTATGCCTGTGCAAAGCAGTGGGACGTAAATAGGCTGATGGAATTTACCTGATTCAAGAGCTCATCCAGCGCTTGTCTCGCGTACCCAGCACCCTGGCTCGATAGGGCGTCGTACTGCTCGGGGACTCCATATTGGTCAGAGGGCATGGAATCGCGAGCTGACGATGCTCCGTACTTGGAGGAGGGAGACGACCTGGAAGAACGTGATTGGTAAAAGCTGCCAGTGCTATAGATGTAAAAGTTTGGACAGCCGAATGTTTGGTGTTCTGTAACATTTTGAACGGTTTTTATTCAATTTTCGATATTATCTTTAATTCAAATCATGGCGAAATTTGAGTAGAATATGCATTTACTTATTAGAATAAAAGTGGACACTTTTTGTCTCGACATTTTATTTATGATGAGGGGCTGTTTTTTTCTTTAATATGGGTACTGGTACTTCTGTGTGGTTGTTTGTTTACTTAGATTGCTTGTTACTGGGCCGCATCTTGGTAAATAGTTTTACATGCCAATCACGAATTTCAAATACGACTCCCCGCCAGAAATTGGACAGAATAAGTAGTATTTTAATCTGAATGCAATTGAAAAGTACCTAAATCTTTACAACAAGAGCATGCAAGACGTACTATATTTATACGTAGTTTGATAATACAAACCTGGCAGAAGCGAAAGATGATGCAAAAGCCCCAGTCTTCAATCCAGCCGCGCGGCTGGCAGGCGCCCCATATTCCTGCGACAGACTCCTCTCAGCCGGGGCTCCATAGGTCTCCGCTAACCGCTGACTGGGTGCAGCATACGATGAAGAGCCACTTTTAAACCCTTGGGAGTAAGAGTCAGAGTTCCTTGCATTAGGAGCGCCGTATTGGCTAGATGGAGAACGAGCTGAGAAGCTGGAACGCGCACTGCTTTTGGCGAAAGAAGATTTCGAAGAGCTTCTTCCAGAGGCATAACCTTGAGCTTCGTTAGACCTGAAGGAAGGCGCACCATATTCTTCAGAAATTGAGTTGGAACGGAGCGAGCTACGAGCGTTAGGAGCTCCATACTTCTGGGAAGGGGTACGGGCTGATGCGTAGTCACCACCGAAGTTTCTAGAAGCTGGAGCGCCGTATTCCTCAGAAGGAGTTGACCTGAACTCTGGAGCTCCGTATTGCGAAGACGGCGAAGACCTTTCTAAGGGAGCGCCGTAGGAATCAGAAGGAGCATTCCTCAGGCCAGGTGCACCATATTCCTGGGAAGGACTGCGAAGACCCGGAGCGCCATATTCTTGCGAAAGTCCGCGGGAGAAGTCTTGGGATCTCTGGTTGGGAGCGCCGTAAGTTTGAGACAGCCCACGCGCGCTAGGAGCTCCGTACGATTCGGAAAGACCGCTGCGAAGACCAGGGGCGCCGTACTCTTGGGAAAGACCTCTAGCGCTGGGTGCACCGTATTCTTGGGAGAGACCTCGGGCACTGGGAGCCCCATACTCTTGGGAAAGACCTCTAGCATTAGCACTAGGTGCCCCATACTCTTGCGAAAGACCTCTAGCACTAGCACTAGGTGCCCCATACTCTTGCGAAAGACCTCTAGCACTAGGGGCTCCATACTCCTGGGACAATCCCCTAGCACTAGGTGCTCCGTACTCTTGAGACAAGGAGGCACCGAAATTTCGAGTCTGGGCATTGTAACCCGATGTCAGGGAACGACCCAAGTCTGAGCCGTGATGACCGTGGTCATGGCCTGATCGAGCTGCTGCGTAACCGTCGCTGGAAGGTAAAATAAAACAGTTGTTGACAATCCATACTCACTCATAATGCGAAAGTTACTGGGCCTATCTGTCTAAACTTCATCACGCTCAAATCGCTGGACAGATTTAGATGAAATTTAGTATGAAGATATTTGAAGTCTTGGGGTAGGTTGTAGGGCTACGTTCTATCCCGGAAAATGCGCAGTTCCCGCGGGAACGCGATAACCGAATTCCACGCGGGTGAAGCCACGGGCAAGTACATATCTTTGCTAAACTTCTACTATGAGCGCTAAACAACGAGATGAGTGAGATGTTTAGATGTTTTTTTTTTGTGACTGACGGTTAAATATAACTTACAACCTCATATTACTCAGACCCCGACCCTCTGCATGAGAGAAGGTAAGTCAGTTTTTTTTTCAGTATATTTCACATCTATAAATAAAATATAAAATTTCACTCACGCGACTGGTGGTTCGGCTACAGTCAGCGATAAAAGACAAATCAAAGGAATGAAAGCCTGCAACAAAAAAATAGCATTTACACATATTCATTTTAATGCCTCTTGAATCTGCTAGGCAACGTTTCGTACCAGTTTGACGAAAAACGATGAAAAACTTTTTGGAATATTTTTAAGTGACTTTTAAAATAAATGAAAATAAGATTTTTTTTTTATATACTTAATAAAAATTAGAGCAGTGTTACTGGGTGATACAAGGATTCTTACAATATCACATGCAAATCTGTATAGGTAGTTATTTAGAAGTTATGATGGAATAAGGAAATTCCATACATACAATAAATTATTGAGATAGTTTCTATGTTCAAATTGCAGGTAGGCTGTTTTCATAATTACGAAGCTCTAATTTCGCAATCACCGCCCGTTTAAGTCTTATATAGGAAACTCTTTTTCATAGGTTTGTCAAAGTTGAAAAACTTTTTTGAATTATAATTTTTTAAAATACATGCATTGCTTTTCATAAAATTTAATGTGCTTACTTTTTAAATCTTTATTTGAGAATAAGGTACCTATATATTATTTTTATTTTTGGGTCAATGTATAATAAGTATGTACATAAATTTAAAATTAAGTCGTAATATGGTACAGATAATTCAGATAAAAAAAATGTTTTCGTTTACCTTCATGTTGGCTGCTCTGAGATCAATGAGGTTTAATCTGAAATTAGTCAAATGAGGGAAATTAACGAAAGATTTATAAAAATTGTGTAGAATAACCATTATTTTGGAAATTGTTAGACACTGGTGAAAGATAATATTTTGTAATTTTTTTGACGTTGACTTTTGTTTGTACAAACTTTTTTCAAACGAACTTTTTTCGAAGACTATTTTTCAACCAACCTAATATTGAAATTTCTTCTAAAGACAACGGTCGAAAACGAACTTGTGGGATCGAATGGTGACAAACCTAGCACATACCCTATTTATACTGCAAACCTAACATTAACAAAAACCACCTGTCACATGTCATTTTGAAACCAAAATCTGTTCCAATCTCACCCTTCACCACTTGCGCTAAAAACGTCCAATGCTTCAACAAGTGTTCAATTTTGATATTGTCTGCTGACCAAGGGTTAATACGTTTTCGAAACTAGAACCCATTTCAATGTCACCCTTATTTACTCGTAGTAAAGAACGTGTTAACTATTATTCAAATACATAGAGAAGTTTGTCACGCGTTATCGAAGTGCGTATTCTTACTATTCTTTAACAATGTACAGGACGAAATTAGTAATAGTTATGACGCGCGGCGTAGCGCTTATGCCATTGATACAGAGTCTATTATTGCTCAATCCGCGCGCCATGGTAATTGAATCGTGCTATAACTGGCTAGTAAGGAATTCGTTTTTGAAAGAAAGAAACCGTTCGATTCTTACTCTTATACCCTTACAATAAAGACGTATCAAATGTCATCGTGGTGCATGTAGGTGTATGACTAACTGGCTAACATTGTATGCGTTTTTGGACACCAAAACCATTCAATTATAGACTCTACCTCTTTGTATTAATGCTGTCATGTGTAGTTTTTAAGTGCAGGTAAGAGTTGTTTGGATCTTCATTGTATAGTTTACCTTCGAAGCAACATAGTAATGATCCCAATGATATGGTTGATCAAGATGTAGTATTGATCTAAGCAAAACATTGATTATTTGCATCCTATTGTGAAAAGCAGGCTTTAAAATGTATTAATTCCTCAACTGCTAACTATCGTTTTAAAAAACAATTTATTAAAGCCTTAACCAACAGTCCAGACGTCCAAACGTCCAAAGATGGACTTTAATAGTATACTTTTTTAACCAATTTGTATGCCATAATAATTTTAACTTTAACACCATCTGTAATATGGCTTATTTTCTATTGGTATAAAATTCAATAGAACATTGTAGTGGTTAAACAGAAAGGTCTAGTCCATATGTCATTTAGATTGTATGAAAGATATCGGTTATTGTATGACATATACCATAATATAGGTTATGGTGGTCGTGAGTTAAGAAAATTAAGTTTTTGGTATTCAGTTTTGCAACGTGTTTAGAATTTAGATGGCCTGTAACTTTGAAGATATACCTATTTTAGATGATACCGATCGAGTTGATTGTGTAAGTTAAGAGGGACAAACCTACATACAAATCAGCGTACGCCTGAAATGTGATGAAGCGCCTGATGTGTGAAGTCTCCAATCAGCACTGGGCCCGCGTGGGGACTATAGCCCAAACCCTCTCATGATGAGAGGAGGCCTGTGCCCAGCAGTGGGACGCAAATAGGCTGTAGTAGTAGTAGTAGCCTATATGAAAAGAAGCGCCCCTAGATATTGCTCACACATACAGAGCTTTTCCGATGTACGCCGTAATGTAAAGGAGATTGTCGTTGATAAGTAATTAGCGAATAAATCGATTTTTGAAAAAATAATATACCCGGCTGCAAACGAACTTTTGATACTCACATCATATATTTTTGTAATCCGTTCATTTAACCTTTTATTTTGATAACCCACACGATAGGCTTTGACAAAAAAAAAATTGGCAACGTTTAAAATGCCTCCAAAAGTCTGCCATTTTGTTTTTTGCAATTTTGATATACCCAGTGTAACTATCACAATTAAGACGAATCTAACGACACCTCGCATGATAAAATCCATCAAGCCATTTACGCTACAGAGCGTGCCAACGAAATATACATACATACATACACTCGAAAACATAACCCTCCTTCTAGCGCTGTCAGGTTAAGGTGATAACTCACGGTTTTATGTACCCTCTACGATAATAGATGGCGCGGGTGGTAGATATTGTAATTTTCAGGATTTACGCAAAATTCCAAGCCCAAAGGTACACTTTGATGATCTATGCGATTGAAGGGATATATTATACATCTCAATTTCACATAATTATCCGTACATTACCTTTCATTTAAGTACGCGTTTTAATTTCCTTGGCTGTAGATGTTATACAGCTACTGTTGAGCCGATCTTGTGCCAGACTCGATAACAACATGTCATGTGGTCCGGACGCCTCTTATGCCGATTTCAATTATCATCCCCTGGCCGCCACCGCCTGCAGACTTCATAAATCAATCACCTCTAGTGTAGGTTGATTCAAAACGTCCTTTAAAGTTAACGTTGACGTTAAATATTTTACTATCGGACAGCTCGGTGGCCATATTTAACGACCAGGAGTCCGTCAACTGTGCTTGAATCATCATCATCATCACCATCATTTCAGCCGAAAGACGTCCACTGCTGGGCATAGGCCTCCCCCAAGGCTCGCCACTCAGACCGGTCCTGTGCTACTTGCTTCCACCGGTTTCCCGTTCTCGAGTGGCGTCCGCGAACCGGGAGACGAGCTGTCGGTAGGCCTCCAACAAGATGGAGCGACTACCTCGTGAAAGTCGCGGGAAACCGGTGGAAGCAAGTGCTTGAATCAACCCACCCTAATTATACGGAGTCAAGTTGTGACGATATTTTACCCGCTATCGATTCTAAGCATGTTGAAAAGGGTTAAAATTTTTTCTAATTGGTAAGAAAATTACCTAAAAACTAGCCTATGTGCCTTCCCCGAGACTCCACATCTCTATACCGAATTTCATCTAAATCGATCCAGAGGTTCATCACAGCAGCGGAGTCACTATTCGCATTTATGATATTGGTATATAAGTATAGTGTGGATTTCACTCGTTTCACTACCTCAGAAGTAAGTAAATTAATTTGCGTTGGAATCCACATTTGGCCACCATAATTCAGCGGTTTCCTACGACCTTACCCGAAACCTTGAATTTCCAATAGTCGTTCATCCACTCTAAAACTGTCTCATCAGTCCAGTATCCAAACAAAACCGGACCATGTCGAATCGAACTCCGGACCTC
The DNA here is from genome assembly GCA_963971205.1 of Aethes cnicana. NCBI lineage: Eukaryota > Metazoa > Arthropoda > Insecta > Lepidoptera > Tortricidae > Aethes > Aethes cnicana. The sequence goes on along the minus strand of OZ020295.1, from coordinate 7,750,350 downwards.
ACGGTCTCCAGTGCCATTTCCGGAAAAACCACTTGACCCAATATCATCAGGTGTCTCCAAGGACACCTTTACAAGCCTAAGTATTTCAAACCATCTTTTACTAGCACTTTAACTCTTATTCTAAACTAAATAAGATTTCAAATCGTTGATATCAAAGGCATAAAAAACCTTAATGAACAGGTTTCAAAATGCGTTCCCTTAACTCTTATTTACGTAGGTTTTTAGGTTTAATTTCACTTAGCTAAGGTGCTATTTACATGTGGTAAAATAGCAAAATAACACTGCGCTTGCAATAGCTTTTACTGTAAAGTACCAAGGTCGTGTTTATTCAGCAGAGATGCAGAAAGGATGGGTCGTGGCAGTATGTCGTGAACATACGATTCTGTGTAGCACAATAGATGCACTAGACGAGCCGGTGGCATTAACTATGGTTAATTTGAGTCATGGTTAACTCTCGGTTACCGTCTGCCAATGTAACCAGAGACTAGGTAATTTTCAATTTCAAATGACAATCTCCTTAACTTACATTGTGGCGTACATCGGAAAAGTTCTGTTATACTGTAACTGAGTAATATCTAAGAGGCACTTAAAATTTTTATATACAAGCTACCTAGGCAGCGACATCTATTATCGGCATTATCGCACTTAACACTTATTTGACTTTGACGGCCGGATTGGTCCAGTTGGTAGTGACCCTGCCTTCTGTTCCGATGGTCGCGGGTTCGAGTCCCGCTCGGGGCAAACTTTGTGTGATGAACACGAATGTTTGTACTCGAGTCATGGATGTTAGTATTTATATATGTATGTATTTCTCTATATAAGTATTTATATCGTTGTCTAGCATCCATAGTACAAGCTTTGCTTAGTTTGGGGCTAGGTCAATATGAGTGAAATGTCCCAAGATATTTATTATTTATTTTGGGCGTACGCCGATTTGTATGTAGGTTGTCATTTCAGGTTTATCTTTACTTTTTCTATGATGTAACTTACCATTACCATAACAGCCTCTTAAGTCCCATTGCTTGTGATTGGACTTTAAATCTAGCTGCTTAAAGTTCAGTTTCAACACCGTGACACTTTGACGTTAGGTATAGGGAATTCCCTTTCCCTATTTGACGTTTCGAATAGAGCCGCTGAACACTGTTTGAGAGGTACCTACATCAAAGTAGTGCCACGGTTCCACTAGTCAGATTAACGTTGCTTAAATAAGCGTGTGGTTAAACCGGCCTTCATTAAGCAAAAGGCCATCTTCAAAGCCTGCCCCAAATTAGACTAATCCGTTTAATAGTTATCGATTACGAATTACGAAATGCCGTTGCATCTGGACCACCTTTTGTTTCCTTCAAAGGATTGAAGAGGCCACTAAATTATTTTTAAAACGTTTAATTAATCTGAAATAAGAAATAAGACTGGAAATCGAATTTTAATGTCAATCTTTCTACATTTAATGTGTAAATTCGCTCCGCCAAGCTTTGGGATTTCCTCATTGCGTATGTGTTCCAAATTCCAGATGTTTAGACTCAAACGAAAGCCCTTTACGATAAAAAAATACCCATGGAATAGTATTAAAATTGAGCTTTTATTTAACGCATTCACTGCCACTTCTGTGCAAAATGCGTATATGCGTCGGTGGCAGTGAATGCGTTAATAGGTATGTAAAGTACCTATTTTATAAATTAAAAGCGGTATATTAAAAGTACAAATAATAATCAAATCGTTGGGCTGTTCGATGAAGGAGAATATCATAAAGAACACAGAACTACGTGTAGATCCGTGGATCTGAGAATAATTACAAAATACATGTGTCAATTTTACAATAGGTTATGGGCCTACGTGAGGACTATTTAGTACATTCTATTAATTTGCTTAAAGTACCTAATACTTATCCTAGGTTTTTGTAAGGAAAGCGCAATAAAGCAAAACACTTATCTCAACACAACTTTATTACCCACAAGTTCAGGCAAAATTTTCCTACACTGGCAACCCAGTAACTTTGTCAAACACCTTCAGCGAAGCTTCGCCATAAAATCCCACTTTTATATGCTCGACCTCAGTCACCTCATTTAGTAAACCTCCACTTTTGAAAATGTTTGCAATAGGAGGACCCCAGAAATGATGTCCATTGTGAGAATGCTTGAAATTCACAGCCACGTTCCCTCTCAGTGTTGCCTTGTAAGTAACCTCGATTTCAAAATGGCCGCGCTTGGCTGACAACACAGCTGTCACTGCCTGTCCCGGCGAAAGTTCCGTTTCGACACCACTAGTAGCACCGATAGTTACCGATTCGGACTTCTCTTCGGTCCTACCCAAACTAGAGGTGTACGTAAACCCGGTGGTACCGGATAATTTTGCTACCAATATGTTGAGGTCGTATTCAACTTCTTGAGAGAACGAAAGCTCGTTTTCCCTCGTCCAACTGGTCGATACAGTATTTTCAACGGTTTGACTTATACCCGTGTTAACTTTTATAGTTTTATTTGATGCATTCTCGAAGTCGTGTGACAATACGATGACAGGCTTTGTTGAAACGTTGTGTATTCTAGCGGATTTAACTGTTAATACTCTAGTAGTTTGTTCCCAGTTGTATTTTTTGTACAAATCTCCCCAAGGTGTTGGAGATTTAAAATAAAAACCGTTCGGTTTCTTTCTAAAATGAGTTTTGACCGCATTCTTGAAAGTTTGACTATTTAGATGAAAAATACCGATTTCACGATCAGCTATCACTTGCACATCAGCACCAGAATATGAAATCGTTACATTTTCTACCGAATCGGTTCTAATGTCTAAAGATATTTTAGCGCACACTGCTTTTACAAATAATATAATTAAAACACTTTTGAAATCCATATTTCAATTTAAAAAAGTCTAAGCACTTCGATTAAATTCAGTAAAGTAAAGAATTACTTTACACAAAGAATTGTGTTACACTGAAAATGACTGAGTCGGTTTTTAGGGTTCCGAAGTCTACAAGGAACCCTTATAGTTTCGCCATGTCCGTCCGTCCGTCCGTCCGTCCGTCCGTCCGTCTGTCCGCACTATTGCTCGGAGATGCTTAGGTCTAGAGAGCTGTAATTTGGCATGAATATGCATATTAGTTACGCTGACAAAGTGGTACAATAAAATTTTGAAATATATTTTTTTATAGGGTACCTCCCCTACTCGTAAAGTGGGGATGTATTTTTTTTTTCTTGCGTACCCCATGGTGCGGCATATCGTTGAATAGGTCTTAAAAAAATATTGTGGGTTTGTTAAAACCATTTTTTGATTAAGTGATGCGTTTGTGAAATATTAAGCTTTAAAGTGCTATTTTTTGTTAGAGTCACGTGTCCCCCCCCCCTGCCAGCTAAATGGTGGTATTTGGATGGCTGAAAAAAATCACGATTGTGGCATATATAACGTAGTTGAAAGGAAAACTATCAGAGCTGAGTAGGCTGTACAAACTTACGAGTAATAGTCGACCAACTTATAATGATGATTTTTCTCGAGTGGCAGGGGCGTCAGGCGGGCACGTCATACCACAGGCTAGCTAGATGCTAATAAGTCTTAGAAAGGTACTGTGGGCATCCTCAACTTCGGAACCCTATAATTTGCGCGTGGCCCGACACGCACTTGGCCGGTTTTTTTTTTCATAACATCGCGCATTAACCTTTGATCTGTTTATCTGTTAATAACAAAATACTACTAGGAAATGACATTGAATTAAATTTTTGTACAAAAGTACGGTATACTTAAATATCCTCTATTCATTTTCTTCAAGACAAAATACATTTTTTATTATTATTATAGACGGACAAACAGGCAGACGGCCCACCTGATGGAAAGTGGCTACCGCCGCCTATAGACATTTGTAACCCGAAGATATTTAATGACATCCCGAAGATATTTAACGATCTACATGGTCCTTAAAACCGGATAATAAACCGAAGGTTCTTGGATCCTTTCAATCATCATCACATTAGCCTCATCCACCGCTTCCCTGATGCCCAATTCCCCAATGCCTGATGTCGTCCGACCAGCGAGCTGATGGTCTGCCTGCTGATCGTCGACCCAATCTTGGCCACCATTCCGTTTTAACGGGACACTTGTCAAAACGTTAAAGTTGTGTTATATTAAAACCTTTCCATTCCTTTATTTCAATACATTCTAATTCACACTTCAAACTTCTGATATATAAGGGTTTTTCCATCATTCGAATAACTAGCAATCGACTCACAATCTAAGACTTATCTCATTAATATAATTATTTGATCCTGACCTTCCCCGCTTGATGATAGCCGGGTCATCTTGTGTAAACATTGGTATAAATTTTACTAATAACACTCAAACAAATATTGTATGTCTGTCAGTTGAGAGTAGAGTGCTTGAAATGGACCCCATACTTTTTACTCTGCGTATATTTAACGTTTTGAAATCATTTGTCTTTTTAATATCGTGATTATTAGTGTAATGTGACGGCCCTATTGTTACCACTGTCTTTGAAGGTTACCGACTATACTTCATCTGATGAATCGCCTGCCTTAGAAAAAAAGTTGATTTATTAAAATATCTTCTTTGTCCTACCCTCCATAAGCCAAGTGAAACAACTATATTATGCTTCTGAATATCTATGTATTGCTCTACACTAATAAGAAGTCTGTTGAATATGTATATCCGGCTTTAACTTGAGAGCTCCTGGTCGGATTTCCACGACATTAATAATGGATGTATAACACGAGTCAAGGGTACAAGGGTATAGGGAGCCTTTTACCACAAAAAAAGTGGGTTTAGTTCCTGCAGGAGCGGTGTTACCGAATTCCACGCGGACGACATCTAGCTAGACCTTCATATTTAGTTAAATTTCAAACATAGTCAGTTGATATATGTAGTAATGTAATTAAAATTGGCATTCAATATAGTCTGTAGTGTAGTATCATGGCTTCATTAATACGCAATCGATTAGTAAGCAGCAAAACATCAGTCTTTACTTTAATTTCAGTAAAGGTAGTATTGTGGCACGAAATGAATATAAAAAGCATAATAATTTTCATATTGACACCTATATTTACAAACGCAAGACTTAAAATTAATATAACAGTGGCATCTAATAAAAGAGATATGTTCGTTAGAACATTTGGCACAGATATCAAATTGGCTACGGAGAAGGAGAGACAAATATTTAATTTCTCAGATGCCAATGTAAATCGAGGATTCAGGGTGGAACTTGGTAAGATCCCTGATAACTTTTTTCTCAGAGATCCCACTCTTTATGAAGATTTGTTCAAACAGTTCAAATGGGAACCAGTGAAAAGAATAATGTCTGTAAGCGATGTGAAAATACTTGATACTGTCTCAGAAAATACAGTTTTAAAAGTTCGTCGATACACCAACTATTCACCAGACACAATAAGAGTAAATGTGACTATTTTTAAAATTGTAGAAAATACTATACGCTCCTTGTGGTCTGAACAAGGTGTGCCAGATGATGACATATACTATGATGTTATCATCAATGTGAATGACAAACATATTGACTACTCTAACAAGTGGCGAGATGACCAAGTGAGAAGTAGAACTTTAGCAGTGGGTCTGATTCAAGACGGATATATAGAAATCAAACCTGGAAAAACAATCACAGCAAAATTATTAGCAAATAAAACTGTTGCTCTAGTTGAAATACAATATAAAGCATTGCTAACTGGAAGTATAATTGGTGACTACGAGAACTTATACGGGAAGTATCATTTTTACGCGCCGTCGGTGAAAAGTATAATGCGAGCTGCTGAGTTGAAGAATGACGTATACACGACGGAGTTACTAGAAGTAAGATGCTATACATCTCCTAGACTGGATTTTAGTGATGAAAATGGTAAAAAAGTTCATATTATAAGACCGACAATGCCATTGCGTTATAAAAAGAAAAAACCTGTTCCAGTGCCAGTATAGTAATATCATAATTTGTATTTTTATTTTTATACTTAGCTATTTTGTAAAGTGCCAACTAAATACAAATAAAATTTCAATCACTATTAACCATAATTCAGTAAGCTTTGATCCAACAACACAGTACCTACACAATTTGTATGATATACTATACCTTTGTTATAGGTAGCTTTAGACTTAATTGACTTTTATAACAAAATGAAAAAAACACATTTTTGTGTAAGTGGTAACATAAGAAACAAAATTTGCATGGTAATAATTGTACATTGCAAATAAAAATTTTAACTTTGAATTGAATTTTACTAAACCTCTTACATTATTATAAAAAACCGGCTTCAAACTCCAACAGACCGTGATGTCAATGACAAGTTGAGTATAAGGTTGTCCTTACTTGGGGCCGGTTCACTTGACACCGTATAAAGATAGAGAGAGAGGTTATATAGTTAGAGATATTTATTTCTTTATTTATTTTTTTCGCCTTCAGTTTCCAAACATTACTATAGGAGGACATGAGTAACTCTGTACTCTTCGAAATTGACACTAAAATCATGTATGTGCTAACAAATTTTGAGGAGTTCCCTCATTTTCGCCACCCTCTCAAAGATTTCATTTTTTTTTTAAGTCGGTTAAAAAAGTCGGTATTTTATTTACCCAGCCGGTTTTTTATGAGGCCCACCCTAGCCCTGAGCCACTTTGCTTTTGCTGTCATCAGTGACATTGACTTGACACCTGCTCGCTCTGTCATTTCATTTCAAAACTCACGTCACGTCAAACAAAGCGTCAAAAGTTCCAAGTTCACGCAATACGGCGCCGATTAATTCCGTAAAATCCTCACTACTATTTCGATAAAACTCAAAATTCACTGCATTGCTCATTCAGAATATCCACAACGACCGAATTAAACGTTAGTTTTCCTTTACGCTTTGAATTTCACCGTTTTACGTTTAGTTCCCTTCATGTTGTAACATCTCACTTTTCTTTTCATTGATTATAGCGATTATTTATTACATCGCATGCTTTAAATTCGATTTAAAGCTTTATTTATTACTAAACTTTCTCCTCGCTTGAGTCCTTTGTGTTATTCAATACAGTTTTATCGATTTATTGCGTAAAAATGATTGAGGGATTTTTGCTGTGCGTGTGTTTGTACAGTATCGCGTAAGTTGTTTTTTTAATTATCTTTTTTAATTTTGGTCCTTGCCAACAGCTGTGGTGACCAATGCGCTTGCCGAATCTTTATAGCACTTTGTACAGGTATGTTTATGACGTCATGTTACTTATCACTTTTGTGTCTAACTTACAGATAATTTGTGATATTGATATCAAATAAAGACTAAATGTTTGTTCTTAATTTCGAAATGCCTGTCCAAGTATGTGTACTTTGATGGTGTAAGTATTTGGCAAAGTGCCTGTAACATACAACAATAAAAAATGAAAATAATATATCTAGAACACCATAAAAATTGTTTTTATGTAAAACATTGCTGCTAGTACTTGCATCAAGGTGTAGTAATAATGGTGCCCTCAATTGTCAAATAAATGTATGTAGATTTCAGAAATGTCAACAGTCAATATCAATAAATTATTAAATAAATAAAATTCTGCCTCAATGAGTTCATAAGACCATTACTTGTATCTGCTTTAAAAGATTTGACTTATTATTACCATACACTAGATATCCTGAAAAAGCTGCATCGGTGAAGTTTTGCATTGAAAGGCGGTTGTGGATAGCTCGAACAAAAACCTGTCTCAAAAAAAACCTACAGCTCCTCATGCAGACACAGAGAATCGGGGGTTGGAATCCGGCTCACACCTCTTGATTTTATTTATGCACAATAATATAAAGGAAACCTGCTTGAATCAGCAAAATGATAGGGATGACGACAGGGTGAAGAAATCGAAATTCTAATTAGTCCGTCAGTCAGGTAATAAAAAAATAATTAGACATATTTTTTATTTTATCAAATTAACAAAGAATTACTAAGTTAAAACGCATTAAAGTTGGAGAGTGGGGGCCAACTACGTCACCGTTAGGTATAAATCGTACCTAACCGTGACGTCACGCGACATTTCAACACAATATATCTCCGTATAAGTTTGATTATATGAAAAAAGAAAAAAATATGTGTCCAATACTTTTCAATAATCATCCTGATTGACTAAGGAAAAAAAAGTTGTCGTCATCCCTATTCAAAGATGTGTGTGAAGTCGTAAGTTCCCAACCGGGCTGGCTAGGGGATTATAGCCCAAACCCTCTTGTGTTGAAAGGAGGCCTGTGCCAAGCAGTGGGACGTTAATAGGCTGTAGTGGCATGGAAGGTTCAGTAATTGACTGGTGTATCCCCAGGGCGGTGGTACTGGGCGGAGCCTTTACTGCTGGGATCCTCGCGCTGCACGTGGCTCTCGTACCCCTAGTCTTCCGCTATTCCAAGACTTTCAGACGGAGCCTCATCTTCGCCAACTTTGGTAGATTACTGGACTTTTAAGCATTGTTGTACAGTCGTCAACTCATATTGTAGGCTACATGATCATGCATGCATGCTAACGTATTGATAATAAGATCTTGATCAGATGTTTATGATGACCTTCTATGCTTCAATATATCTGGTCTGCATCTACAAAGCTGTTTAGGGAGTAACTTGATTTTTGAAAAAGAAAACTGACTACATACCAGCTTTTGATATACCCGGTGTCGCTCTCACAATCGAGAAGAATCCAACGTAACTTAGCAAGCTAAAATCCATCGAGCCGTTTAGGCTACAGAGTGTGCCAAAGAAATACATACATACACTCGAAAACATAACCCTCCTTCTGTCGCAGTCGGGTTAAAACAGCTGCCTCTGGATTTTGCCCAGGGCTTTGAAAAAATAGATAATGACAGATTTGTACTCCCTAGGGTCAGATAGAAGCTGTATATATGCCTATGATTTAATGTTTGAGAATCTTGAATCATGTTTTTTCATAAAGGCATGAATATGGAACCATATAAAATCATACTCATTTTCATACTCATACTCATTTATTACTATGCCAGTGGTGTTTACAAGAATCTGAATCTATTATTATTATTATTACTCTCGCTTTTTCCATACATCTGATCACTTTAATGAAACATTAATAAAATACCAATAACTATTTCTATTTATTTTAATTTCAATACCTCAATTCATTTTGATCAAGAAATAAATCAACACTTTAAAATTAACTATTATCTAATAAATATACTGTTATAGCAAGACACAACTAAGAAGGCGCGGGGCGAAAATGTGAAACACTTTTAAGTTGACGCAGAGGAATAATAGAATCCGCGCGCCTTCTAAGTTGTGTAGTACTATACGTTATGTTATGTTACGTTATGTACGTTGTGTTAACGTTATTCGTTATATTTTCCAGTGCAATGGCCTCTGAACATAAACTTTGATGATCCTTCGGCATCAGGGATAGATGGAGCACGCAACACCGGCATCGAATTCGAGTCCAAGGTTGACAACTGCCCCATAAAAATTGGTACGATCATTTTTTTTATTCTTTGTCATCAGCTGTGGTTCGGCGTTTTTTTTTAGGAAGCCTACACGCATCTGTGGGGTCCGTTCTGTTCATGCTTGCAAGAACGTTTAAAAATAATCATTAGCTTTAAATATATTACTAAGTCAAATATTTTAAGCGAGATACCATGTTCTTATTGACATGTATTAATTAACTCTTTTATACATGATGTATTTCATTATTTATTGACATTTTTAGACTGTCGACATCTATGGAATTTATATTTATTTGACAATGGAAGCCATCTCCATATATTCTTTTCTGGACCTATGGAGACTATACATCTCTAAGATCTTAGATTTAAGTTTAAGTTAGGGACTATACATCCCTTCAATGTAATTTTAGTACGTACCTTTATGTATATTTTATACATATAATGTAAATTTTGTACACTATGTTTAAATTTTGAAAAAAGGCTTCTGCTTGAGTTTGTTGCGGCGCTTCTTCTCAGGCAATGGGTCTAGGAAGCGCTGGTAAATTCTAGACCTACGACGCCTCTCATGCAGAGTTTTTAATTTCAGTAGAGACAGTGTAATTTTATAAATACATACAATCTTTTTACATAGCGGCGTATAGCACCACACAACTTAGAAGGTGCGCGGTTTAAGGCCGTTCCTATACCCAGCTCAGCCGTCACTGTCACTCGTGCAACGAGTGAAAGAGAAAGCGCTACGCACAGAACGCCCGATTTAGTTAGTATTTAAGGCGTTTTAATTTCTATAAAAATACCTTCTAAAAACATTAAAGGTCCGAGTTAGAGGTTACTTTTGGAATTAAATTGTATCGAGCGAAGTTTCGTGAAACGTGTAACGAAAGCCGTCAATGTAAGGATGATATAATTAAATATAACGTATGTTTTTTTCATATTTTTAACTTTTAACATTTCTTAGAAAAGTATGATCTTACATGAAAAATTGCATGTGCAATTGGTTGACTGGTAGAGAATGCCTCAAGGCATTAAGTCCGCCTTTTGTACACTAAGTTTTCTTTATGTGCAATAAAGTTTAAATAAATAAATAAACAATTTCACGATGCTGGGTCAGGGAACGGCCTTAAGCAACAACAGGCTCTACGTCAACGGATTAAATGCTACGCCGCGCGCCTTCTAAGTTGTGTTCTGCTATACATCGAAAAAGCTCTGTATGCGATAGGCCGTTTCAAATCTTCATACAGGCTACCTAGGCAGCGACATCTATTATAACATTTAACACTTATTCCGGGCGTACGCTGATTTCTATGATTGCCCTTCTAGGTATTTCATATTTCATATTTATTTATTTGCAACCATGACTTATACGGATGTTCTTAAGGTTAAACAGTACACACATGGACCCTACTAGGCTGTAGCAATACTTACATCCATAACTTATTCTATGCTTAGTACGAATGTACATTTTAAAGATGTTAATAAATAATAAAATCTTTTAAAACAAAAATGAACGTTAAAGTGATATATAATATAATAATAATAATAATATAATAAATTGTTTATTTCGGACCATGTCTATATAATTGTTAGTATTACAAAAACTTATTGACTAGCAGTTAGTATCACAGTTTTTGTTTTTAAAAATGCAGATTTAAAATGAACTGAAATATAATAATATAAAGTAAAAATAAAATTGCAATAAAAATAAAACAGAAATAAAATAAAAATTGGATTGAGATATAAATTACAAATTGATTAAATTAAATTCATTACCTATATAAGGCAAACGTACAGTGTAATTGTTTATAACCTGAGATTTTTTAAATCCATATACTCCTGCAAGGAATAAGGACATTTCTTAATTAGGTAGTCTTTTAGTTTATTTACAATTTAATGTCGTACGGTACGGAGTGTAGAATGTGTTTCGGTAAGGAGCGCAATCTTATATGGCGAAACAGTTGAAAATGTGTCCAGCGGATTTGATAAGCAACAAAACAAAACACTCTCCTCACAACCGACTTCGCTGCGTTTTCGCCTCAGCAGCGCCATCTGAAGGCGCTACTGCAGACTATCCGCCTATATGGCTTGACACTTGTGGCGATCGCAGCGCCCCCAATCTACCCGATTTGGTGTCCACTTTTGGAAGTATAAAGATTGCACTCCTTTACTTCAACCGGTTTACCTTACATGTTCTATGGTTTCAGGAATATGGCATATACTGCCTAAAAGCTCGTATGAACGTCTGAAAAACCAGATTCAGGATGTCAACAAGGAGGAACTGAATAGACTGCTCCATGAAGAACTTATTAGCTCCAAGACACCAATCATTCTATATTGCCATGGTAAGTAAACTACCCACTCAGGAAGGGAGGCCTATGTCCAACAGTGGACGTCTTTCGGCTGTAATAAATAAATATCTTGGGACATAAGCAATAAGAACATGTCATCCCTATACTTAAATTGACGGCTGGATTGGTCCAGTTGGTAGTGACCCTGCTTTCTGTTCCGACGGTCGCGGGTTCGAATCCCGCTGGGGGCAAACTTTGTGTGATGAACACGAATGTTTGTACTCGAGTCATGGATGTTTAGTATCTATATATGTATGTATTTCTCTATATAAGTATTTATATCGTTGTCTAGCACCCATAGTACAAGCTTTGCTTAGTTTGGGGCTAGGTCAACATGTGTGAAATGTCCCAAGATATTTATTTATATTTATTTACATCACCCTTGGCCATAAAGTGGTATTTTCTGCCCGCTACGCGGAGAGAAAATCTCACTTTTTGGCCAAGGCAAAACTTTTGACAAACCACGGGCGGTAATTCGTAAAGCCCCAGATCGCATATTTATGGCCCTCACCTTCGGTTCGGGAGAAAACTTGCGATTTGGGACATTTACGAATTCACCACCCTAGGTCTGTAATGTACTATTACATTGTAGGTACACAAATTGACCTAGCCCCAAACTAAGCAAAGTATACGAGTACTAACTACAGGACTGTGCCAGTCCGTGTACCTCTTACTCACCCTCTGCTACTATTTTCGAGGCATATTGTTGTTACCATGTTTGGACAATATAGCCGAAGAAAAATATAGAACCAACTTCAAACAGAACTTGACACCGACTTTATAGGCTGTCGGAGTTTGAAATCGGTTCTATTTTTGCTTTTTCAAATATTTAGGGTGGGTTGATTCGTGCATAGTTGACGGACTCCTGATCGTTAAATATGGCCGCCGAGCTGTCATTCCATACCGAAACGTCATATTGTCCCATAGTAAAATATTTAACGTTAGCTTTAACGGACGGTTTGAATCAACCTACCCTTGATCAATCGATTAATGAATCAATCGTCGCTATATATTATTTACTACTACTACTACACAGCCTATTTGCGTCCCACTGCTGGGCACAAGCCTCCTCTCATCACGATAGGGTTTGGGCTATAGTATCCACGCGGGCCCAGTGCGGATTGGGGACTTCGCACACATCTTTGAATTACTTCGCAGATGCGTGCAGGTTTCCTCACGATGTTTTCCTTCACCGAAAAGCTCAGTGGTAAATTCAAATTGAAATTCGCACATTAGTAAACTTTGAGGTGCGAGCCGGAATCGAACCCCCGACCCTCTGCATGAGAGGCGGTAGGTCGAACCACTAGGCCACCACGGCTTATATTATTATATTATTTACGTCACACCAGGCCGAAAAGCGAGATTTACCGCCCTTGGGCGCTACGAAAAATCACTCTTCACGGCCAGGTGGTGACGTAAAATCGTATACTAACCACGGGCGGTCGTAAAGAAATCCTCAGACCGCTAGATTATAGCCCTCGCCTCCGGCTCGGGCCTCAATTACCTGCGATCTGAGACTTTCTTTACTTGACTGCCCTAGGTGTGTAATGTACTATTACATTTGGTATTATTGTCTTCCAGGTAATTCCAACTCCCGGGCCGCCACACACAGGATCCAGCTGTACAAATTCTTTCAGCAGATGGACTTTCACACGATCGCCTTCGATTACAGAGGTACGATTAACTCAGTCATTATAAAATATTTAAGACTAGCATTCCCGCGGGGCTATGCATTTTTCCGGGATAAAAAGTAGCATATATGTTGACCAGTGTTATAAACTACCCTCATACCAAATTTTGTTGCAATCCGTCCAGTAGTTTTCGAGTGAAATCCGGATATACATTGTATATATGTATATCCTAATTTGACTCGAACACAGACAAGTTTCTTTTCATTTTCAAGTTACAAACGCAACTTCTTCTACAGACTTATTATTAGTATAGATTTAACGCATTCACTGCCACTTCTGTTTTACGAACTTTCGCCAGGTGCCACATCTGTCATTAAGGGAACATTGCAACGCACATGTGCGTTCAAGGCACTGCGGGAAAGTCAGCAAAACGCATATATGCGTTGGTGGCAGTGAATGCGTTAATATATGATAAAATGGGTTGATTGATTGATTGTTCAGTTGCACTACTCGTAAAAACACTCGGTTATTAGGAACAATCCGGCTCGCACCTCTAAGTTTACTTATGTGCGAAATTCAATTTGAATTTACCACTGAGCTTTTCGGTGAAGGAAAACATCGTGAGGAAACCTGCACGCATCTGCGAAGTAATTCAAGGATGTGTGTGAAGTCCCCAATCCGCACTGGGCCCGCGTGGGGACTATAGCCCAACCCTCTCGTTATGAGAGGAGGCCTGTGCCCAGCAGTGGGCCGTAAATAGGCTGTTGTAGTATTAGGAACAATGAGATAAAATTCAGTATTGACAGTCATTTGACTGTGGATTTACTGTTCCCTATAGGATCGCTCACGCGTCAAGTTCAATTTTAAATCTAGCTGCTTAAAGTTTACGCGACGCATGAGCGATCCTATAGGGAACAGGGAGATCCCTATTTTAAGACTTCGAATATAGCCACTTGTCAGCTCGCTAATTGTGAAATAGTAGATTTCGTTCCCGAATTGCGTTTTTAAAAGCTATCCTTGTTGCTGTTATTAGGAAATGATCTCTCCTTATTTGGCATATTTAATTATGTAGGTATCCGAATGAACATATTTGATGCCATTGAAGAAAGAAAAGAAAAATAAAAAAAAAAATTTATTCATTGCACTTATAAAAATCGCGTAAACATCCTTGAATGACTTCGTGGATGCGTGTAGGTTTCCTCACGACGTTTTCTTTCGCTCTCAAAAAAATACTCATGTCATATTTCTACATTTTACAACAGGTTATGGGGACTCGACCAACATACATCCAAGTGAGAACGGCGTGGTAGAGGATTCGCTAAAAGTGTACGAGTGGCTCCACACATCGATCGACAAGAGTGCCGTCAAGCCGACAGTCTTCGTTTGGGGACATTCGTTGGGTACGGTAGTGTTTTAGAATATAGACTTAAAACCAGCGCTGTGAAACTGCGGTGATTCTCGGGCCTGCAATCACAGCACAGGCTCAGTCCGTCCCTACCAAAGTACTGAGTTAATAATGTATGTATAAGTTTTTTTTTATCTCTATAAACTGTTTTTTTAGGGTTCCGAAGTCCACAAGGAACCCCTTATAGTTTCGCCATGTCCGTCCGTCCGTCTGTCCGCACTATTGCTCGGAGATGCTTAGGTCTAGAGAGCTGTAAATTGGCATGAATATGCATATTAGTTACGCTGACAAAGTGGTACATTAAAATGTTGAAATATATTTTTTATAGGGTACCTCCCCTACTCGTAAAGTGGGGATGTAATTTTTTTTTTCTTGCGTACCCCATAATGCGGCATATCGTTGAATAGGTCTTAAAAAAATATTGTGGGTTTGTTAAAACCATTTTTTGATTAAGTGATGCGTTTGTGAAATATTAAGCTTTAAAGTGCTATTTTTTGTTAGAGTCACGTGTCCCCCCCCGCCTGCCAGCTAAATGGTGGTATTTGGATGCCTGAAAAAAAAACTATCACAGCTAAGTAGGCTGTACAAACTTTCGAGTAATAGTCGACCAACTTATAATGATGATTTTTCTCGAGCGGCAGGGGCGTCGGGCGGGCACGTCATACCACAGGCTAGCTAGATGCTAATAAGTCTTAGAAAGGTACTGTGGGCATCGTCAACTTCGGAACCCTATACTTTCCGCGTGGCCCGACACGCACTTGGCCGGTTTTATTTTATCTTTGGTATAGGCAAACGAGGGCACAGCCCACTTGGTGGTAAGTGGTCACTGCGGCCCACGGACGCCGAAATCCTATGATCCCCCATTAGGAAACCTTAGGATCTCGAATTCGTTGCCTACCCTGAGGCCTAAGATGGAATGCCTCTGTGCCAGAAATTTCACCGGCTGCCTTAACCCCCTACCGGAACGCAACAGTGCGAGCATTGCTATTTGGCGGCAGGTTAGCGGGGAAAGACGGTGGTACATACCACCTCGGACGGACCCAGCACCAGGTCCACTAACAAATGTGTTTTTATTTTGAAATTTATAATGTTTTATGCGTATGACAATAAATGGTTATTCTATTCTATTCTATATTTAAATTTGGTATGGGGCCGTTCAAGTATTACGTAAGCACCAAGGGGGGGTGAGGGGTCTCTGTTTTGCTTGGATGACATGGGGGGTAGGGGGTTCTAGATGATGATTACGTCATCGTTAGGTATTTACTTTTTTACACGAATGGCAACCCTCACATTGTCTATGCGTGAAAACGAAACGCATTTTCGGGGATTCCCGCAAATAATGCATATGTTTAGGCACTCGCTTTGAGAACCGATTAGGGGAATTACCGTGCATCAGGGAAATTACCGCGCGCTATTCACTTGTCTAATTAATGCATCTATTATATTATATTATTTCTGATTATAATATTTTTGTCCCTTACTCTATGTGTATCAGTTAAACCTTATCTTTCCATGGATTTTCCTATTTTTAAAATGACAATATAAAAAAAAATTTATAACTAAAAATGTTTACGTAAGCATAGGGGGAGGGGGTAAGAGCTTTGCTTACTTTTGATGACAAGGGGGGCGGGGGGGTAAAAAATGGTAAGAAATCTGCTTAGGTAATACTTGAACGGCCCCTATGGTAAGTGTACCATTCCATTACCAGTTCTAATATATATGGTATGATCTGTGTTTTACCTCATACCTGTATGTTATTTTTTCTACTACTACTACTACTACAGCCTACTTACGTCCCACTGCTGGGCACAGGCCTGCTCTCATCATGAGAGGGTTTGGGCTATAGTCCCCACGCGGGCTCAGTGCGGAGTGGGAACTTAATACACATCTTTGAATTACTTCTCAGAGGAGTGCAGGTTTCCTCACGATGTTTTCCTTTTTTTTTCAATTTTTTACTTATTCATATTATGTAGTCCAATAGAGTATTTCTTTCGATTTCCTACGCAAGTTCTTACCTTACATTGCATCTTGTTTTTTTTTCAGGCACAGGCATTTCGTCACATCTACTCGGAAACTTGGACGAGTTGTCTGTCCGTCTGTTAGACCGTTCCCCGCTGCCCATGCCCAATGGATTAATTTTAGAGGCTCCATTCAATAACTTGGCGGATGAGGTGGCTCACCATCCCTTATCTAAGGTAATGGACAGAAATACCAGAGATTATATGTATAGACTTTTACATCACCCTTGGCCGTAAAGTGGGATTTTCTGCCCGCTACGCGGAGAGAAAATCTCACTTCTTGGCCAAGGTAAGACGTAAAACTTTTGACAAACCACGGGCGGTAATTCGTAAAGCCCCAGATCGCATATTTATGGCCCTCACCTTCGGTTCGGGCCACAGAAACCTGCGATCGGGGACATTTACGAATTTACCACCCTAGGTCTGTAATGTACTATTATAGTTTTGTCCCGGGACTTGGTCTGCGTTGAATATAAAATTGCCGATAACTTTTCGTTCCGATATCCGATTTTAATCAATCATAGCTGAAATGATGCTCTACTCTATCTACCTTAGAAAACTGGTTCAGTAGTTCCGGAGTTTGACTCTAACAAACAGACAGAAAGAAAGAGACAGAAAAAAAATCCCTTTTATTAGAACACAGGGCGGACACGGCCTATAAAAGCACGATTTCGTACACAATGGGGGCTATCGCGTGTGAATTTGCCACTAGAGGCGCTAGTGTCGCGTGAGGTCCAATAACATTCACTTTTCACTGGTTCTGGCGGGCTTCGTGACATAAATGACAATTTCTTTAGTTTACCTGTTGAAAAGTGATATCCTTCGTGAAATTATCGGAAATATGGATTATTTGGCGATCAATGTGAACGCTTTGAAAAAAAATTAAAAAAATCCGAACAAAACGGAACTGCACAACATTGCCGCATAGCTACTCGATATGATGATAGTTATTTATAATTAATAAACTTAATGAGATTCAAGATCTAAAACTTTGTTTCGGCGCCGATATCTTATAAAGTCGCCTTTGACAGCTATACCTCTGGACCTTAGTCAACAGTGGCGCCAACTGGTGAGCAAAGAAACGATAGTCCCCATTCGAATGAAGTGTCAATGTTTGCGTGCGAGGACCTATGTGTGTGTACCACTACGCGGGCCAGTGATCCACTCTCCATCTCCGGATGAAACAAATGACGGTAAGGGCGAGTTGCGCGCCGGCTAGATTCAGGCGGGTGATTCCGTGGCCATTCTGTTTGTAGTACTATGGCATACAAAATTGCTATCTTCTAAATATATAAAAGTCAAAGGTGACTGACTGACTGACTGACTGACATAGTGATCTATCAACGCACAGTCCAAACCACTGGACGGATCGGGCTGAAATTTGGCATGCAGGTAGATGTTATGACGTAGGCATACGCTAAGAAAGGATTTTGCGAAATTCCCACGGGAACGGGAGAAAAACGGGAATTTACATTTTATATTTCTGCGCATACGAAGTTGCGGGGAAAAGCTAGTTAATGTATAAAAATTAAAATAATTCAATCTTTACCTAAATATTTGCATGCTGTTAAAAACAGCTGATTAAGGCGAACTAACATTTAACTCAAGACCTGTAAATGAACCCTTTTTCAGCGTATAAATATTATCTTATCTTATCTTATCTGAAAAAATCTGTATTGTATTGATTGTATTTTTGATTCCAGCTAGTAACCTGGCTTCCATACTACGAGCACACTTTCGTCTCCCAGTTCGTGTCTCGGCCGGAACATTGTTTTCGATCCGACGCGCACTTGGCCAAGGCTCGCTCGCTACCTGTGTTGGTGCTTCATGCTAAAGATGACGTCATCGTGCCTTACGTGGTTGGAGCCAAGGTGAGATAGATAGACAGATGTAACTAAAATATTAAAGGGAAAAAAAAGTGCGGGCGCCATTTTAATGTTGGTTTCTAAAGCGATGTCAAGCTTCAGTGGTTATCGTGTGGAATACATACAGACAGATATTGACAGGTGGAGAGAGCTATGTAGTTGTAAGTTGTAGACCATCAAAACCCGTTTCAGTAGCAAATTAGTTAACAAATATCTGGGCGCCAGTTGAAACAGTTAGTGTCAATATGTTAGGCATGGTATCGCACTTTTATATTAATAGTGTTTAAAGTGCAAGTAGGACAGCATAACACGGTATTTGGGTTGCTAGAGCGAGATAGATAGAGTCTCTCTAGTACTCTTTCTGTTCGGACGCGTATTTGGCAAAGGCTCGATTGCTACCAATCTTAATGCTTCATGCTAAAGATGGCGTCATCGTGCCTTACGTGGTTGGACCCATGGTCTAAGAAAACAAGGTCTGCCGATCCGGGTGACGTGTCACCGTAACGTCAAAGTCGAGTTGCCACTTTATTGCAATAAAACAAAAATGGAGGAAATATTTTCTGCCGTTTATAATGCAAAATAAATTATTTGCGCATTACAATTGTCATTTACTTACTTGTTTAAGCACACAAAATAGAAGAAGTTAAAAACAAATGCACGTAATAATTTAATTAAACACTCACAGGATACATGGGGGTCGGGGATTATTTTAATACACCACTTGCAACACACAGCAGTGCGAATGACGTTAGGGTGACACCCACACTACTACAGAATACCAGACTGTTATACCTGGCGAAGTATATTTTTGTATCATGGTTGGAGCTAAGGTGACATAGATAGGCATACTGACAGATTTTAACGAAAAAATCAAAGTTAAAAGGTGGGTGTTCCGCGATAACTCCGTCAGTTGTGAAACGATTTCGATGATTCTTTTTTTAATCGAAGGGTAGCTCCGGATTGGCCTCATTTTAATTTGGTTTAGTTCTGATGATGAGAAACTGAGGGAACTCCTCAAAATTTGTTAGCACGTGTATAGTTTTGGCACCAATTTAAAAGACCCCATGTTTGGAAACTGTAGCCGAAAAAAATTATTATGAAATAAAATTTAAGCCGACTTCACTGATGACAATCTTATAGCGAACTTGACGCAGACTCTGTAGGCTGTCGGAGTTTAAAAGTCGGTTTTTCTTTGTATCGCTACATAGTATAAGACAAAGTCGCTTCGCTGTCTGTCTGTCCCTATGTATGCTTAGATCTTTAAAACTACGCAACGGATTTTGATACGGTTCCTTTAAATAGAGTGATTCAAGAGCTAGGTTTTCATATATAATTTGTTATAGTTTAACGCTCAATTCCCGCGGGAACGCTATAGCCGAATTCCACGCAAAGTCGCGGGCCGAAGCTAGTTACGAATTAAAAGTCACCCAGTGTATATTTTCTTGTTATTTTTCAGCTATACGAGCACGTCCTCAGCTCCCGCGGGCCCGACGACGCACCTGTAACGCTTCACTCGTACGATAAGAGCGAGGGCCTCGGTCACAAGTGGATATGCCACGCCAAAGACCTACCCATCGTCATTGGGTGAGTTTTAAGAATGAAAAACGCATCAAAATCGGTTCAGCCGGACGCGAGATAATCGCGGACAAACATACATACATATAACGGGGGCAAGACATTAGAGATGTTTCCGGCCATCGAAACGTCCAGGGTATCATCATCCATCTTCGCTGAACCTTTAACAATGCTAGTTTTAATCTGAGATCCACTTAGTACAAAATTATATTCACAATCCGTGCAAGTCTCAATCTGCTTGACTGCGCTTGACATTCACAATCTAACGGCTTGTCTTTTTGCGCCTATTCTCCTGTCATTTTGACAGTTATCATTCGGTGCGTTCCAATTTAAAGAAAAACAACAAAAGTCATTCTGAGTTAACAATTTGCGTAGAAAAATAATCTTTTAATCAATAAATAATGAATAATGAAATGTCGAATCTCCTCTACGCTCCGACACATACGTACATACAAACATACGGGTCAAACTGAGAACCTCCTTTTTTGAAGTCGGTTAAAAAGTAAGGTAAACCTGGAATTTCAACCTTCATACAAATAAGCCACCACCACAACCTATTTACAGCCCACTGCTGGGCGCAGGCCTCCTCTCATCTCGAGAGTGTTCGTGAGGAAACCTGCACGAATCTGCGAAGTAATTCAAGGATGTGTGTGAAGGGCCCGCGTGGGGACTGTAGCCCAAACCCTCTCGTGATGAGAGGAGGCCTGAGGCCAGCAGTGGGACGCAAATAGGCTGTAGTAGTATTGTTATTCATTTATCTAAATCGAATGAGACCATACCCATACTTATAGGGTATTATTAGTATATTCAAGGAAAAATCGGAAAGTACTGATTTACTCGTATGATAGATTATATAAAAATGCTACCCTAAACATAGACTTTTAATCATAATAATGCGTAAATAATATTATAATTACATTTATAAAATGTTGTTTTTCAATCTGTCCCAAAACGGTAGGCGCCATATTGTTAACTGCTGGGACGGCAGACGTACTGTAAACAAAGCGTTACAAGTAACCGTTTTAAGTTTTGACTTCACTGGTCTGGTAACTATGTACTTATATTTACTATCCTAGTGACGTCACAGACCAAGCTAACATGGCGGCTAGCTTTTTAGCGCGAAAACTGAAAATGAAAATTTAAAAGTACTTTTTAAGGTATTTATCCTATTAATAAGTAAGGATTCACAATCAGCTGGAGAAAAATGGCCTGGTAAAACGGGTGCCCGAACAGCTGGGGCCCCGTTTGGCGCTCAGTAAATGTGACACTTAAGTCTTATAGTATTAGGTTTACTTTTGTATAAAATATTTATCTTGACACATATTATGAAGAGGCGTTATTAGCATATTGGAACGTATTTTATAATGTCAGTTTGCTCCATATATTTTGACATATTCTGTTAGGCACTGTTCGTCCATATGTTAATGTATTTATCCCATTCAGAAAATAGAAATAAAAAATCTTGTGATCCAACTTCTTAAGGATCATTTTAAACCACATTTCAAAAAATTGTGTAATAACCCTTTTTAATTTGTTCTTTCGTTATCACTTTTTATTGTCATCATCATCATCATTTCAGCCAAAAGACGTCCACTGCTGGACATAGGCCTCCCCCAAGGCTCGCCACTCAGACCGGTCCTGTGCTACTTGCTTCCACCGGTGCTTTTTATTGTAATTGTTACTAAATCGTATTTTTTTTCTCTTTTCAGAGACTTCGTCACAAGCAACTCATCGATCAGGCCAACTCAATAGGACCTAGGAATCTAAATTATCACAATACATTATTTATTTATTATCACAAGCATTCACAAGACTCGGGTTTTATTTATTTAGCTATATCTATAATATTAACCAATGCTTCATTCAAATAAGTACAGATACATCGTAGCGGGCGAGGTGATCATAAATATATGAACAATAGCTTCTGCCCGCGACTTCGCACGCGTGGAATTCGGCTATCGCGTTCCCGCGGGAACTATGCGTTTTTTCGGGATAAAAAGTAGCCTATGTCCTTTCCCGGGACTCCAACTATATTCGTGCCAAATTTCATCTCAATCGGCCCCAGACAGTTACTTTCGCATTTATAATATTAATATGGATTAACAATGCCGATAAATGAAAAAAAAATAGAAAAAATACATATATGTCACATAACTTACATATTACCTACTCTAACTGGTATTTAATTATTTATAACATCTTTAGGTAGGTAGAGATAATCTACTAGAAGAAGTCACGCGCCTCTACCAATTTATTTATTTATTATTATTTAAAAAGCACCACCAATACTCTAAACGCATATTTGACGGCTGTCTCAGCACGCACATTGAGAGTGTTGGTGGTGCTTTTCAAATAATTTGAAGCGTATTGAATTGCGGAGGCGCGGGGACTTCTAATAGTAGATTATTATCTCTACTTGATGAAAATTGAATGGTTAAATGGCTGTGATTTCAAAAATCATGCTCTATCATTGGACCAAGGCTTTGTATTTGTAGTTTTTATAATCTAAAACCGGTAGCCCTTATTCTTTGCGGTACCGGTATAAACTGTTAAAGGTAACCCTTTCATGGATGTGTAAAGGTAAATTACGTAAATTGCGTACCTTAAGTGGCAGTGGGCGGGGCACATTGCTCGCAGGACTGATGGCCGATGGGGCTAGTAGGTAGGCCTCCAACAAGATGGAGTGACGACCTTGTAAAGGTCGCGGGAACGCGGTGGATGCGAGTGGCACAGGACCGGTCTGAGTGGCGCGCCTTGGGGGAGGCCTATGTCCAGCAGTGGACGTCTATCGGCTGAAATGATGATGATGATGATGATGATGACGTAAAATGAAATTATTTTTGTCAGAATACTCACTAACTTATTGCTCTAGCAACTTATGTCTATTTCACTAGCCCTAGGAACTTAAGTATGACTGCTATGTAATAATAATAAAGCTGATTATATACTGTTCTAAGGTATCCGTTACTGGTTTCAAAAGGGTTACCTTTAAAATACTGGTAACCATAATATAAGGATTAGTTAAGGTACAGTCACCATGAGATGTATGTAAGCGAACAATGTGATCATAAATATCTGAACATGCACTCTTAACGTCTTGACAAGATCTTGTTTATATATTTATGATCATTAAGACTGTATTGTACCTACTGGGTTCGGCTTCCGAGTGCAGTATTGGCTTAAAATTAGAGGCAAATTGATAACATATACCTACTGGCCTGCAAATAGGAGCGAAAAATTAGAAAGATGATTCCACAGAGTATCCCCAGTTACCTCGACGTGATCCTAATGGTCCAAAGTGCTTAACATCGGGACTAAAGTAATTTTTAATACAGTTGCTCAAAAAGTGCTACTTTACGTAGCTGTTTAGCGTGCGCAAAGTTGGTTTTTGCGAACTAGTCCTTTTCTCTTTTCCCAGTGACTCAATCTTCACAGACATGTGAGATTAATAATTCAGTCAGCCAAACACTTAATTTACCAGCAAAAACTTTCAATGTCACACTCAATAATTGTACAAATTGTGCCATTAACTATTATGTAAATAAAAAATAAATAAATAAAGATAGAAGAATTTTTTATTAGATTTTTTTTAATTTTTGTAGAACTTTATTATTTTTCAGTTCTATTGCAATTACAAAATTAATAATATAAACGTTTCTAATTCCTTACTTGTTGTTTTTCTTATTTTTTCGCAACTGTATTAAAAAACGTCGTTCGATACACGTGCGGAAGTGTCATTCTTAAATGTACTATTAAAGTTGCAATCCATAATCAATGTACTTTAAATTATTGAAAACAATCACATACCTACTTAAATTATTGTCAAACATTACGATTGGCCGCAATATGCTTGTAACACATTGCTGGCTCGATTGATTTTGTAATAAAAAAATATTTCTTTAATACAGTTGTTCAAAAAGTAAACATTTATGCTAAAAGTTTGTCATTTCCGAACGAGTGCTTTTTGTTTTTTGCCAGCTAGTGAGCGTGCCTAAAGTTGTTTTGTACGAACTAGTGCGTAAAGTTTTTGGAGCGTCATCCTGTTCGTTCATTTCTTTATTCTTTTTTTTCGCAAATTTATTAAATAATGTCGTTTGATTGTATGTCGTCATTTTATATTGAAATTGTCATTTTCAATATAAAATGACGAACTTTTCGCACTTACATCAAAATGTACTATTTTAATGGTGGTAGGGCCTGGTGCTAGATCCGTCCGGGGTGGTACCACCGTCTTTCCCCGCTAACATGCCGCCAAATAGCAGTGCTCGCCCGGTAGGGGGTTAAGGCAGCCGGTGAAATTTCTGGCACAGAGGCATTCCATCTTGGGCCTCAGGGTAGGCAACGCATTCGAGATCTTATGAATAAATGAATGAATATATTTTATTGCAATATTGTGAGTTTTACAATTAGATCTTATAAATATTATTTATGTACGTCACAATCTACCGATATCCGGCACGCAATTTGCACTTAGAAACTAGACAAGATTTAAAAAAATACAAGTTTAAATTAATACACCATGTCCTTAAAATTATTACTTAAATTGTAGTTAATGTCACAAAATAGAATATATACAAATTATGGTTTCTGAATGGAGGATCATAGGATTTCGTTGTCCATGAGCCGCAGTGACCACTTACCTTCAGGTGGACTGTGCGCTCGTTTGCCAATGACAACCAATGACATGAAAAAACTCATTGAAAACATTTGGACTTAATTATCGATGAGTTTAGGTGTACATGCTAGTTTTTTGCTCCTATTTACAGGCCACACAGTGTATAATAAGATTTGGTTCTAGCTCTAGAAATAGTATTAGCATGTAACAATGACTGAAACAGTTCAAATTATTTATTTTAGGGGGATAAATGTCTTTATGCTACATGAATGATTTTGATTTGTAAAATCTCTCCTGTTTGAATGGAACCTAGATTTGTTTAAAAAATATTTGCATTCGTTCACAGTTGTTTTCGTTACATGACACGCTTTGCTAGTTTTTAGTAATTTATTTGTTGTTAAATAAGGTCAATTCAATAAAACATTTTTTCAAGTACCTTTTGGTTTTTTTACGATATATTTTTAAAGTACCTTAAGACTCTACAAAAATATTAACCCTTGGAGTAAAATTTCACCCAAATGACGTCCACTGTATCCCTACTACTACTACTACTACAGCCTATTTGCGTCCCACTGCTGGGTACAGGCCTCCTCTCCTCACGAAAGGGTTTTGGGCTACAGTCCCCACGCGGGCCCAGTGCGGATTGGGGACTTCACACACATCTTTGAATTACTTCGCAGATGCGTGCAGGTTTCCTCACGATGTTTTCCTTCACCGAAAAGCTCAGTGGTAAATTCAAATTGAATTTCGCACATAAGTAAACTTAGGGGTGCAAGCCGGAATCGAACCCCCGACCCTCTGCATGAGAGGCGGTAGATCGAACTGTATCCCTGCTCAGAAGAGAACAAAAGAACATTTGGAAAACATTTTGTTAGGTATGTAGAGATCTTCTACTATCTAAAGTCCCGCACCTTTATATTTCAAAACGCTTCAATGTATTTAAAAAGCACCACCAACACTCTCAACACATGTGTGCGTGCTGAGACAGCCATCAACTATGCGTTGAGAGTGTTGGTGGTGCTTTTTAAATAATAATTTAAAAAATAAGCGGTTTGACACGTGAAGGCGCGGGACTTTACATAGTAGAAGATCTCTAGTATAGCAGGACACAACTTAGGGCCTTATCACCATAGACGTAAATAATATAGACCCGGTCTAACGTACACGTAATATGTCCCCACTTCCACGGTGTCCAATCCAAAGTTCTGTCACCGAGCGTGCGTGACAATAAGCGTTTTTAAAAAAACTTTTTTCGAAACTGTTTCTCAGTACCTATCTAAAAACTCGTCTCGTTGTTGAAAAAATGTGACCCAGCTTTAGTGTCACGATATAAGTTTAACTTTGGATTGGACACCAATGAAGTGGGGAAACATGACATGTATCTACGTTAGGCCGGGTCCATACGAAGTATTATTTATGTCTATGCTTATCACACTTGCGATTTGCGAGCGAGTTGAAAGCGTTTTTCAATACAAAACTCGTACGCGGCGAACTCGCGGCGTGTTCGCCTCCATACAAAACTCGCTCGCGAATCGCAAGTGTGATAACGCTCTAAGTTGTGTCGTGCTATACGATCTTATCGCTAATGGAGCGATCTCTCCCAGACAACCTTTGGGTAGTGGACACTGAGTCAAAGATATAAGTTGGTAGGTAATTATATAATTACATACAAATTTTCAATTCGTCTGTGCCATTTGAAGTTTCGGAGACCTCAGTGTTGCTAATTTAGCGTCTAACGTAGCGTAGGTCAATTTAGAATATACTTAATGTGCTTAATTGGCAACACTGCACTTCACGCGACACAAGCGCCCCTATCGGGAAATGTCGACGGTTTTAAAGGCTTCAGTATGGTATTAATTTTAAAGTTTTCCTAAAAATATAAACCAAACACAAACTAAACTGGAACCCTCTACTACAAAGATTTTGATGTAAAAAATGTTATAAAAAAGATGTAGGTATACTTAATACAGTGAAGTCCATGTATACATATTTTTGCAACATCGTTTGTATACATCTTTTTGTAAGCTTAGTCGACGGAACATCTATGTTGTTTATTCTATTTTTAGAATTGCGTAACCCGGTTTATAAACAAAATTATACTCGTATTAGCATAATTAAATTACTCTACAAAATCATAAAGTGCCATAAAAAATTACAAATTTTATGCTTTTAAAAATCATAATAAAAGTTCGTTAGCCAAATTAAAACTTAAAGTTAAAGCGTTAAAGACCAACATTGTTTGTAGCGAACAAGTCCGTGCAAGAATCTGTGTTCTTTATTTAATTTGTACAAATTGAACGTAATATTTTATGGCTGTTTTTTAGTAGGTTGGTATAAATCTTGTTTGAAATTAAGACTGGCTACCGTGCCGCCGCTGGCCGACAGAGGAAATAATTTATTGTCTATGGTTTAGGGATCGGCAACATTTTGTAGGTTTTTATGGGACGCGAATTTTAGTATTCATTACATGAAATCATGAAAAACATTTGAATTTAAATTACACTTTTTGTATTGAAAAATTAAACTTGAACTTTTCGTTTTGAATAGAATAATAGTTAGCCTACCCATAATTTAGTACTATTATTTATTCAGTGCCATAATTGACAACATTTCATAATTTTAGTAAGGAGTAATTCGAAAAGCATTTCGGTATCTCTATCTAAAAGAGCCAATAAGAAAGTTTCTGATTTTCTCGTTCAGTACTTTTTTTTTACAGAGATAATCGTGTTTTAATGATAACTGGTGCGTGACGTCATCTCACTTAATTCACTCACTCTCGCTAAAGAGCGGGCGCTCGCAGAACTATATCTGTGCGCAGAAAGAGCTATGGCGTCATCTTTGACTTACGCCCTTTTAGAATGAGGAGTTTTTAATTTTATGTATGAAATTGACGACTTATGAAAAAAGGAAAAAATATGTCTCGTTTTAAATTTTCCCTACTTTCTAACTAGCTAATAAAATAAAATGGCAGTGCTAAAAAAAAAGATGTCTTAGAAAAATTAAAAAATATAGCCCGTTCACATTTTGTCCTATCCTATTCTAATCTAATCGTATTTTCCTATATGTATAAGAATACATCCATGTCTGCTACTGAATTAACAGTTTGAACGGTACTCGATGTTTTTTTGCTATAGGTACCTGCTTAGGTAAAAACACGATGTAATTACGGGATTGAATTTGGCGTACTATGTTCCTATTTCATATAATATACTAGCTTCTGCCCGCGACTTCACCCGCGTGTAATTCGGTTATCGCAATCCCGCGGGAACTATGCGTTTTTCCGGGATGAAAAGTAGCCTATGTCCTTTCCCGGAATCCCAACTATCTCCATGCCAAATTTCATCATATTTTCATTATATTTTTATTTTGTATTCTTTCTGACGATCTCTATGTGAAATTCTCTTATTTTGACATGTAAAATATGCTGTAATTTGATATTGAGAAATAAATGTCTATGTCTAATGTCTATGTCTATGTCATCTCAATCAGTCCAGCGGTTGAAGCGTGTAGAGGTAACAGACAGACAGACAGAGTTACTTTCACTCTACTTATAATATTAGTATGGATATACACATCTGTTTGACTCTGACCCCAACTGTTGCCCTAAATATTCAGATTATAAGTAGCTCTATTCTCACTCTAATTTGGGCTGCAAGTCGATGGTAACTAGATACATTTGTTTAATGAAACAGCATTCGAATTACAAAGAAGTAATGCAAACAATAAAAGAACAACCGTAAATGGTTTACGATCCCTGCTCATTAAACAAGTGTGAATCAAACATTCTTTATTTGAATTTATCCGTCTCTCGATCGGCACAATAAAACGGAAACGCTTTGTCAATGGCTTGCTAGCGTCCAATAATGCTTGACCCATCGCACATAAACTTAACGCAAGAATTGCTAAAAATACACGATTATTTTTAGATTTGTCAGTTAGATATTACTATAAATTGTCAATTAAAAAATACTGATGTTTTTGATGTTCTCGTTCGTAGTAAATTTGCTATAAAATTGTTAAAACTTACAAAGTCTATAAGGTCTTTTAAAATTGGTTATACTACGTAATGTCCAGTTTCTGTTGAGCTCCAACTGCGAACATGTTTGCTTAATCTGCTAGTAGAATGACAGGTCTATTAATACTGGCCTGTTTTTGCCTTTTTGCTAAAACGACGATGCGCATTCCAAATTCGATTTTGAATTTGGAAGGAAGGGTGCTCTGATTGTGTGAAGTTGGAATGGTTAATTTGTTTGATCATTAAATTAGTGGAGCTGACTACAAAGAGATTATTATACCCAGATTTTTAGATACTATACCTAGGTACCTAACTACTTAAGTATAGCTCGTCCGCCTAATTCAGGGAACCTCGCCATTGTGGCTTAAATTGTAAAAAAAATAATTAACTGGCAACATTGAACAAAAAAGTAAGCATGACACAATGATGTTAAGTAGGTACTCAGTCTTGTTTGTAGCTCTGTATTTTGTACTTACACTTTATAAATAACTTAAGTCGATTTTTTTAGTGTTTCAAATGGCGTCTGCTACAAGGCACTTTGCCAAGATAAGTCGATTTATGTTTGACAGCTCGCATTCGCACATACTGACAGTTTTACTCACGTTGTCATTGCAATTTGGTGTTACCTACTATAATTATGAAACGCAGAACTAGCGCCCCGCACTCATTGACAGGTCTGCCTGAATTTGCGTCCCACTGCTGGGCACAGGCCTCTTCTCATCATGAGAGGGTTTGGGCAAATAGTCCCCACGCGGGCCCAATGTGGATTGGGGACTTCACACACATCTTTGAATTACTTCGCAGATGCGTGCAGGTTTCCTCACGATGTTTTCCTTCACCGAAAAGCTCAGTGGTTAACTCAAATTGAATTTCGCACATAAGTAAACTTAGGGTGCGAGCCGGAATCGAACCCCCGACCCTCTGCATGAGAGACGGTAGGTCGAACCACTAGGCCACCAGGGCTTTTTTAAGCCAGGTATTGTTAATTTGTCTTCAAAATGTTCATTAAATCACCCCTAAGTACCCCCAACGCCCTGCCATTTATTTTTATTTTCTCAATATCAAATGAGCGTAGCAAAAAGCAACAGACTTCGCCCAACTATCGAAATCTGATACTCAAAACAAAAACCATTTCCAGCCCTAAAAAACACCTCTATCGCCAAACCATAGAGTATATTTGTTTTTAAAGAGGTCCGAATTGCACTCCCCTACCAAGCAAGCGTGAAATACAGAAGTGGGTACTTTCGGTCGCAATCTCGCCACATGTGCGCGTTCAGATCGTTTTGGAACGCGCAAATATTCATTACTGGCAACCCCGTAGAGAAAATTGGCGCGAAATCTCTTGCGTAGGTTAGGGTTGGGACATTTTGAGGAATATGAGGGTCTGTCGATATCTATTGAAAATGAAATAGATATGTAAAGTATTACTAAGTTTATTGCGTTCTAATAATGAAACTTTTCTGTGATCATAATATTGTATTTATGTGTATGTAATTGATTACTTATCTACCACCCTATATCATTAATCCATTATAGGCTATAGGTACCTGTTTATTTGATGTGAAATTTCGTGTTGACCTTCTGAAATAATATAAAATAGTTTGTGGCAGATTGAATATGATATCGTATTAAGTGTAAAATTTTATGGAAACCATGGTTTTATGGAGTCCAATTTTATTGAGGGCCAAAATGCGTTAGGATAAGAATAGATCGATATTTTGTGTTTAATATCCTGGAGAAAAAAAATCGTAACAAAGCTCACATGGCACCGATTAATTAGTTTAATTTAAGTTAAGTTGCTTCATCATCATCATCACCATTTCAGCAGAAAGACGTCCACTGCTGGACATAGGCCTCCCCCAAGGCGCGCCACTCAGACCGCCACTCACATCCACCGCGTTCCCGCGTCCTTTACAAGATAAATTGCTTAATAGATCTTGATAAATTATTTTGACCCTCTCGTGTTGAGAGCAGGCCTGTGTCCAGCAGTGGGACGTAAATAGGCTGTAGTAGTAAATGATTTTGTATCGAGTTTCTTACAGACTTTCCCTTTTCTCAGAAATTTAACAGTGTTGTTAAATTCAGTTTTCTACTGTCGATGACAGGTACCAGGTTGATTTCTCATCATTTTCTTCGAAACATAACTTTGACGTCTAATTTAGAGATGTAAAATAAAATTATCAATAAGTTACTACTTTGGTTAGTTAGTTAAACTATGGCTACGTTTTACCGACAACTCGCCCTACATCACTAGACAGGGGTGAAATTTAATATTATTCATATGGCAACTCCTGTTTATGCTCGTTTTGGAACCGCAGTGATGCTCGCCGTATGGCCACCAAAAGCCCACAAGATTTAATAACTGTTCTATCAAATATTTATTAATTTTGTTTTCGTTTTTATCATTTCTCATCAAAATATATTGATAAAGATAATACCTATGTACGGGTTGTGTACACCTTTCAATGATAACTCTGATGATTAACGGATGTATATTTAATTTGTATATAAAATACAGTGAGTTCACACAACGGCTGATGATTGCGGACTGCCGTGCATTGGCCTACTTTTATACAATGCAATGCGGCGAGAAAATGATGGTTTTGTAGGTAAATGTGCGGTGTAAGACCGTACAACCTAGTTCATAATTATAATAGATGCTTGAAATAATCATGTTTAACTTTAAATCTAACGATTAAGTACCAAACACAAGTGATTAGGTACGTTTTGATGCTAAAGAAAATCAAATTTACATACCGTTTACTTGGGTTCATATCATATTTCGTTAAATACATTTTTATAAAAATGTATCCTCAAACGAAACACCGTATTTACGTGAAACATCCAACGGGCAAAAGGAATCTTAGAAATGTGGATGAAAAATTCAATTTATTATTTGCGGACGTAAGCCGCACTTTAATTTGGAACAGGCGACTGTTAAACAAACGCCCGCTTCCATATTAAAAATGGCCAAGAACGATTCTAGATTCATAGGAAAAGGTTCCATCGACTAAACCTTTTATGTCATATTTTATGCCCGCACCTTTTATGCCCGCGACTTCGTCTGAATTCGGTTACAGCGTTCCCGCGGGAATTGAGCGTTACACTAAAACAAATTATATATGCTCTATCCATTGATCTATTATAAGTCTTATAGTGTTAGGTTTACTTTTGTATAAAATATTTATCTTGACACATATTATAAAGATAGCATATTGGAACGTATTTTCTAATGTCAGTTTGCTCCATATATTTTGACGTGTTCTGTTAGGCACTGTTCGTCCATATGTTATTATAGAGCCAATAACTCTTTTTTTTTGTAGCCTATTTTAATGTCCCACTGCTGGGCAAAGGTCTCTCCCGTGACCGTCCAACTGCCTCTAATAGCATCAAAATCCGTTGCGTAGTTTTAAAGATCTAAGCATACACAGGGACAGTCAGACAGCGAAGCGTCTTTGTTTTATACTATGTAGTGATAGTGGAACTGTACAGTGTTTTTATATACATAATTTAATTAACTTTTGTTTAACTCTGGAGGGCCTTACGGACAAGGTATTATACCTATCAGGAGTTTTGTAAATCAACGTACAAACCCCTGTATTTGCCATATTAGATACGTCGTTACACTCACTAATATAATGTACTCTACATTCAGCACGGCAGATAGCTTATAATCTCTCCTGTCCTGACCACCTTTTTCCAAATTCCCGTACCGTTATAAGTTTCCTTTATTCCGTGTTACTTTTCCCTATCTTTTATACTCGTCATTGGCTAAGGGCAACACCGGCCCAAGTCCACAAATTAAAAAAAAAAAAGCTTATAATCTCTCCATTACATTTCCGTACCAAAACCACCCCTAAATTCACCCCTTTCAGACAGTTTGCAACATGTTTTGTATTATGGAATCGAATATGCAAGTTACTGGAAACTAGATCTTAGCTGAAGCCGTGGTGGCCTAGTGGTTTGACCTACCGCCTCTCATGCTGAGGGTCGCGGGTTCAAATCCGGCTCGCACCTCTGAAATTATTTATGTGCGAAATTCAATTTGAATATTTACCACTGAGCTATTCGGTGAAGGAAAACATCGTGAGGAAACCTGCACGCATTTGCGAAGTAATTCAAAGATGAGTGTGAAGTCCCCAATCCGCACTGGGCCCGCGTGGGGACTATAGCCCAACCCTCTCGTGATGAGAGGAGGCCTGTGCCCAGCAGTGGGACTAAAATAGGCTGTTGTGGTGGTGGTGGATAGTTGCAATTTTATTTATTTATTCGTATGGCTTTTCACATTCGTAAGTTTTATTACAAAACTTCTTTCAAGTTCTGTATCCATTGATTGCGTCTGCTTTAAGGATTATAAGTAAGTAACGATAGCTTTTACCTGCGACTTTGTCATATAACACTTTATTTCCAAATAGCCCTTTTTCCAGGATACTTTTAAAACCTTTTCCGGGATTCCCGGGATTACGGGATTTGTGGGATTCCCGAGATTTCAATCCAAAGTTCTCTACCTGGGTCTCTCTAATGACTTTCTGGGATTTTTCCGGGATTTCCGGAATAATAGGCAGCCTATAGCTTATTCCAGGTTACAAACTATCTGTTTGCCGAATTTCATGCAAATTGGTTGAGCCGTTTTAGGCGTGATTGAGCAACAAACATCCAAACATCTAAACATCCAAACACACAAACTTCCAGCTTTATTATATTAGTAAGAGTGTAATAAATGTTAAAGTATCATGCTCGTGGTCTATATCTGAAACCGATTTTGAATTTGAAATCGGTTTGTACTCAGTTGAATCATAATTACTATTTTAGTCATTTTCAAAACTGTATAGTATAGGGATGACGTTCTCTGTTCTAATTGCTTACAAGAATAGGGATGACGACATTTTTTTTTCCTTAGTCTATCAGGAAGATTATTGAAAAGTATTGGACACGTATTTTTTCTTTTTTCACGTAATCAAACTTATAGAGAGATATATTGAGTTGAAATGTCGCGTGACGTCACGGTTAGGTACGATTTATACCTAACGGTGACGTAGTCAGCCCCCACTCTCCAATATTAATGCGTTTTAACTTAGTCATTCCTTGTTAATTTTATAGAACAAAAAATACGTGTCTAATATTTTTTTATTACCTGATTGACGGACTAATTAGAATTTCGATTTCTTCACCCTGTCGTCATCCCTATTATAGCATGCTATTCCGAAATAAGTAACATTGCGCTGACGCCACAACATACCAGCTAGCTTTAGTTCAATCACTTCCCTGAACATCAATCAATAGGGATGTGAACGATAAATAGCTTGCGGCTTGATGTGATGACCGTTCATTCACTCACATCCATTCATTTACCTACAGGCACACGGTGGACACGGCTTATAGAAGCAAGATTTCGAGCACAATTCGTATGAAGTATCAATGTTTGCGTGCGAGGACGTCTGTACACTTGTCTGTAAATGTGTGTGTAACACTACGCGGGCCAGTGGAGTCGAAGCTCGTCGGTAAACCACCTGGTGCTAATAGCACTATATCTAGTGCATATATATTACACATAGACAGGTATTCTACGTACAGTCGAAGTCAGAGATATTTACACTTTTGGACCTTAATACAATGGAATAAAGGTGAAAAAGTGTAAACATATCTTTGACATCGATCTTACTATAGCTACACGGCGGACACGGCCTATAAAAGCACGATTTCGAACAATTCGAATGAAGTGTCAATGTTTGCGTGCGAGGACGTCTGTACACTTGTAAATGTGTGTGTACCACTACGCGGGCCAGTGATCCACTCTCCATCTCCGGATGAAACAAGGTAAGGGCGAGATGGGCGCGAGTCGCGCGCCGGCTAGATTCAGGCGGGTGATTCCGTGGCCATTCTGCATGTAGTACTATTAAATATTCTGTGCTACTGCTACAGGTGAACCCTAAACCTCCAACCGCCACGCCATTTCCTAACGCAGCGCCAATTTGAACTCTACGTGTACGACCTAAAGCTGTAAGCTGCGAACGGCCTAAAGCTTATTAAGCTGTAACCTTTGTCGTCAGTTGTCGACTGTGGCGGACAAACCCTAAAAGCCCTTCCTGGCCAACGAAAGCCTTGAGGCAACTCATTACTTAATGGACTCTAAATCCGGGGACATTTTAATTTCGCAACCTCTGTTCCGTTTACATATTTTTGGAATGTTTAATGCTCAGCTTGACAGTTTTTTTAAGCGGTTATTAAAGAGGAAAATCGATTTATTTTAGGAGTAGGTAGATATGTACTTCCGTGTCTAATTCTTTGCCTTCTTTGATTTAGCAAAAGACTTTTCGATTTTAAAAACCATTATACCATTATTAAGTCGGTAAACGGTAACTGAATAGTTATTCTGGGAGCATAAAACATAGAGTACTTAGGTAATATCCATATTATCTAAATATATAAAACTCAAAGGTGACTGACTGACTGACTGACATAGTGATCTATCAACGCACAGCCCAAACCACTGGACGGATCGGGCTGAAATTTGGCATGCAGGTAGATGTTATGACGTAGGCATCCGCTAAGAAAGGATTTTGCGAAATTCCCACGGGAACGGGAAAGAAACAGGATTTTACATTTAATATTTCTGCGCATATGAAGTTGCGGGAAAAAGCTAGTTAATATTATAAATGCGAAAGTAACGCTGTCTGTCTGTCTGTCTGTTACCTCTACGCGCTTCAACGGCTGGACCTGGATTGAGATAAAATTTGGCATGGAGATAGTCAGGATCCCGGGAAAGGACATAGGCTACCTTTTATCCCGGAAAAACGCATAGTTCCTGCGGGAACGCGATAACCGAATTCCACGCGGGCGAAGTCGCTTTGTTTCTTTCCATTATAAAAAGCTACATTATTACATTATAGGATGATTCAATTTGAATTAACCACTGAGCTTTTCGGTGAAGGAAAACATCGTGAGGAAACCTGCACGCATCTGCGAAGTAATTCAAAGATGTGTGTGAAGTTCCCAATCCGCACTGGGCCCGCGTGGGGACTATAGCTCAAACCCTCTCGTGATGAGAGGAGGCCTGTGCCCAGCAGTGGGACGCAAATAGGCTGTAGTAGTAGTAGTAGTAGTAGTAGGATGCTTTTCATCCGGGCATAATTACTTAACTGAGACGAATTCGCGGGCAACATCTAGTTCATATTATAAGAGAGAAAATATTGTTTTGTGTTTGTTTAAGCTATTACTTACAAAGTACCTAGACTCTATAATTTACTCACTTAAGTAGGGTGGGTTGATTTGATTCAAACCGTCCGTTAAAGTTAACCTTAAATATTTTACTATGGGATAAAATGACGTTTCTGTATGGAATGACAGCTCGGCGGCCATATTTGACTACCAGGAGAGTCCGTCAACTATGCATGAAACTCACCCTTGCATTTCTTTTTCTCTACATGGCGTTCTTGTTTCAATGATTTTTGATGTTTAAATTGATTGTAAGTTACATAGGTAGGTACATACATAGATACATATTATAAAATCGTTCGCGACAGTAAGTCAAAAACTACTAGACGAAACTTCATTCCGTTTTCGCTAAAATAAAAAGAAGGGTTCGTGAGGTAGATTTTGATGTATAAAATAAGTATAATAGGGATGACGACAACTTTTTTTTCCTTAGTCTATCAGGAAGATTATTGAAAAGTATTGGACACGTATTTTTTTCTTTTTTCACGTAATCAATAAACTTATACGGAGATATATTGAGTTGAAATATCGCGTGACGTCTCGGTTAGGTACGATTTATACCTAACGGTGACGTAGTTAGCCCCCTCTCTCCAACTTTAATGCGTTTTAACTTAGTCATTCTTTGTTAATTTGATAAAACAAAAAATACGTGTCTAATATTTTTTTATTACCTGACTGACGGACTAATTAGAATTTTGATTTCTTCACCCTGTCGTCACCCCTATTTGTTGCTAGCTACCCGTGCGAAGTCGGGACAGGTTTTTATAAGTAAGTATACTCGTAAGTACGAAGCGATGAAGTCACAGGAAAAGCTAGTTACATCCATCGGTAGAGTGTGCCCTAATCCCACCTCCCATAAATCATAAATACACCATTATTTACGACCGAATCAATTTCACCCACCTACGTGCGCTCATTGTTTATTTCATCGAATAAAAAAACTGTCACGAAACCGTAGTCGAGAAATAACATCTCGTGGGCCTCTTTTAAATAAAACAAAGACGGGAGACATGTCTCTAAAACAATTGAGGTCCTATCGATAAACAACGGAACATCACTAGTGGCGTTCCATTCGAAATTCGAATCTGACGTCTTCGAATACAGCTGTAGTCAAATGTTGCCAGTTTGCGAGTTGAGACCGTTCGGAGCGTTGGAAACGGAAGTGGTTACATATTTATAAAATGGAATCGATTTTTAAATAAGCCAATGGCCGCGCGGGATGCGAGAGGCGGCGCGCAGGCCCCACCCAGAGTCTGTTCTCGGTTCGCTCACTCGCGCCGTGACCGCCGAGATGAGAGGTCGTCTGGTAAGCGGTCTGCTGTCTTGAGAACGAATAATTCATTCGTATGAGTCGTACAGTATAGGTACTTCTGTCAAACCTTGATTGTTACTCTTCATTAAATTGTTGCTATAGATCTAAAATGGATTTTTACCGGAATTGTTCATTATTCGAGCTGTCAAAACACTAGGCTTACAGTACAGCGTTGCATACGTAGTTTTTTTTTAATAAACTTGATGACTTGTCTCTTTTTTAATGAGCTTAGGCACTAGTTCCATTCTGTATAGATACTTTAATAAAATTAAATTGCCTCATAATAAATAAATAAATATCTTAGAACATTTCACACAAATTGACCTAGCCCCAAAATAAGCAAAGCTTTTACTATGGGTGCTGGTAAGTAGTTAATTACTCACAATATAGGTATAATGCCTGAATGAGAATGCTTTTATGCATTAAATCCGCCAATTGTATACATTTTGTGTGTGCAATGAAGTGTAAATAAATAATATATTTTGAATTTTGTGTAATTATGTATATCTTTTTATAGTAAAGTATTTTTTCAAAACCGTACCTACTGAAAAATCTGTTGTAATAAAACGGTTTAATTTTGTTTATTAGCACATATACCTAACATTCCATAACTATTATTTCGAAAATGCCATTTTTAAAATCTATGTTTTGTTTGCCAATGCCGGCTGTCCGGATGTATGTCCGGATTTAACTCGAAAACTACTGAACGGATTGCAACGAACTTTGGTATCTATGGGGGGGGTAGTTTAACTAGTTAACAACACTGGTCAACATATAAGCTACTTTTTATCCCGGAAAAACGCATAGTTCCCGCGGGAAAGAAGAGGCAGAAGCTAGTAAAAAATATGGACTTAGTTAAAATTTGATACAGTGCGTGTGATAAAAAAAAAGTTTTATACAAAATAGAAGATGTAGTACCTACCTAAATCAATGACGAAGCTTGCTGCGGATAACGGGATGTTTTTAATGATAACTACATCAAACTGTAGGTACAGTCAAGGGCATTAATATGTATACACCTTTGGACCTTAACACAACGGAACAGGATGCAAAAGTGTACACATATTAATGCCCTTGACTGTACATAATGACGATGCAAAAGTGATTGTAAAATCCTACTTGAATAAATATTTTTTTTATCTTTTCTTTATCCTATGTCTTTAAGTAGAGACAGACGTACTCTGGAGCTGTAAATCTAACGAATAATTGACAGTCGTAAACTAAACTCAAATCTGACGTAATCTTTCAGGCGAGTCCACCACTACTCTATTATTTACACGGTCTCGTATCTGACGGAACTATTTCATTGAAAAATAACCTTTATGGCATTTGAAACAGGTATTGTGTTGGCATCAAACGCTATGTCAGATAAGAGGTGGAGAGTAAACCGATTTGTCGCTCGATTTACGGCTGTGTTCAGTTTATATGGATGTCGATAAAATTTGACTCGACTCTTTTTTATCAATAAATGTAGGTAAGTAATCCAGGAATACGTAACTAATATGATTTCTACCTTTGTAGTAGGTAGTTAGGTACATTATTTAATACTAGCTTTTGCCCGCGACTTCGTCCGCATGGAGTAAGTACTTAGGTACATACGGTCTACGAAACGAGAGAGTGTTTCCGCAAGAAGAAGAAGAAGAAAATCGTTTATTACCGCAAAAAACCAAACAATACATAAAAAAAAATACTGACCACTATATTAACACTAAAAATAACAACTAACATAATGTGAAAAACTGTGGCAATAGGCCCCGGCGTCAGCGGTGCTGCATGACCCACGCGGGGGGGACTCGTGCAGCGCTCTTTTTCAGCCGGCCCCTTTTTCAAATGCGCCAACCGATACAGTACTACACACGAGAACGCTCGAACACGAGAACTAAGCGTTTTTCAGTAGATAGTAGAGATCTTCTACTATCTAAAGTCCCGCGCCTTCACATTTCAAAACGCTTCAATTTTTTTATTATTATTTAAAAAGCACCACCAACACTCTCATCGCATAGTTGATGGCTGTGTCAGCTCGCACACATGTGTTGAGAGTGTTGGTGGTGCTTTTTAAATACATTGAAGTGTTTTGAAATGTGAAGGCGCGGGACTTTAGATAGTAGAAGATCTCTAGGTACGTAGATGGTCAAAAAGTAGGTATAGCTTAATGATATTCGTACCAATGTCATCAGAAAAAGCGAGTTACTTTATTCATCGTCATTGTTTCAGCCGAAAGACGTCCACTGCTGGACATAGGCCTCCCCCAAGGCTCGCCACTCAGACCGGTCCTGTGCTACTTACTTCCACCAGTTTCCCGCGACCTCTGCGTGATAGATTCAGAAATGATGATATCCGCAGTAGAACTAGGGTCACTGACATAGCCCGAAGAATTGCGAGCCTTAAGTGGCAGTGGGCGGGGCACATTGCTCGCAGTACTGATGCCCGATGGGGCCGGGAAGTTCTCGAGTAGCGCCCGCGAACTGGGAGACGAGCTGTCGGTAGGCCTCCAACAAGATGGAGCGACGACCTCGTGAGTTAGGTACTTTATTAATTAGAGAATATTAGCATGGAAAAACTTTTAAACATTACCTATAATCAAATACCGTATTCCGGAGCATATTGGTGCGACCAAGAAAATATT
This sequence comes from Aethes cnicana, assembly GCA_963971205.1. Classification (NCBI taxonomy): domain Eukaryota; kingdom Metazoa; phylum Arthropoda; class Insecta; order Lepidoptera; family Tortricidae; genus Aethes; species Aethes cnicana. Next base: position 7,710,332 of record OZ020295.1, on the reverse strand, counting down.
TTAACAAAACTATCGATATCGATAATCGATACGTAAAGTTCCCATGACTAGCAATAAAGTTGGTGCTAATTCTAGCTTACCGCGCATTTCACATCGCCGTTTAACGACGTGTCGTGGCACTGTAATTTGTACTATCGGCGTCCCTTTCCATCTCATAAAGAACAACAGAGATGGAACACAACCACAACGTGACATACAAGTGCATGATACGACGTTCATGGCTTTTATGACAAATACTTAAAGTATAAGATTGAATAGCAAATAACATAAAATTCTTCTGAGTAATTCTACTTAGGTAAAAGTATGTTTTAAATTTATTCATATTATGATTTTTACAATAGGCCAAGTTTTAAGAGATATCGGTTTGAAAAATTGGTTGTCTGTAAAGTCGGTTTACGGATGATAATTTTATACGTGATAACGTCACGTAACGCTACAACGCTACTATTGCGTCATGTTTAGATTAGTTTTATAAGACGTTGTCACGTCAATAACAAATTCAATAATTTAATCGAATTTTCATCGTTAAAAAACTCAATTTGAGCCCATAGTCTATAACTAATCCTAATATGTACCTACTGCCACCATCAACACCATCATTAAATGTGAACAAACAAGTGTGAACATGTATACCAACAAATATCTGGACATGTACTTTCTCACAGCTCTGATAATAAGATCGTCCGAATCCAGGTTGATTTTTGTTTGGGAGTAGGGTTGCCATCTATTTGTATTTAGCAGGACATGTTTGGCTTTTTCGAGTTGTCTCCGGCCAAATATTCATATGTCCGGCCTGTCCGGCTTTTGTTTGGCTTTTTGGTAGCGCCTCAAGCGAAGCAATCATCATCATCACTACTGTCAGTCATGAAATAGATCGAGGAAAGCTGAAATTTGGCAATTGTAGGTTCCTTGAGGAGTGTAAGGGAACTCTAGGAGAGGATTTTCCGAAATTTCCACGGGAACGGGAAAAAATGGGGTTTAACATTTAAAAAAGGTATGTCCAGCTTTATCAAGTAGCGTTTGGCTTTTAGTTGTGGACGTTGTGGTGATGTCATTGTCAGGCTTTTAGGGTAAAATGTCCGGCTTTTTTCTGGGTAGAGTCCGGCTTTAGGAGATGGCAACCTTATTTAGGAGGGCTTGGCCCATTGCAGCTGAGCGAATAAATAAAGATTGGTCACGAGTATACCTAGATGATGTGGGGGGGGGGGGGGGAGTGAGCCCAACAGCCCCTACCCCCCCTGGATCCGCCACTGAAGATCGTGTTTAGATATTTGTGATCACCCTGGGTCGTTCACAAATATACGGTAACTGTACAGCTGTGTCTAAGCCCAAGATTGATATCGAAATTCATAGATGGAATGTCAACTTTTGTACCTATCTATGCACACAGGTTACTATACTACCTACATAGAAAAGTGGATATCTAATTCTTAAACTTTTGCGCAATAAGGTCAATAAATGACTTAAATTAATCTATACCGGTACACAAAGTAAAAAAAAACACAATGTCCACCTCAAGGTCCGCCTCAGGAATGTCTATGCTCGCTCCGATGTTCCTTTTTTAAATATTCAAATCGAATCACCCAAATTAAGTAGCCATAAACGGAATCAGCTTCCAAATTTGAATATTTCATTCTTGGTGCGCGCATTGATTTGTGAGGGTGCGCGTGTGTGCGTGACTTAGGGAGGAGACGTTATCGATAGAGATTACAAAACGGAGTGTATTCAGTAGTTTTACTAATATTATAAATATGAAAGTTTTCTTATGGGTAGGTGTAATTATTAGTTTTACTTTCTTGGTAAGTAAGTAGTACATTATTTTAGATAGGTATTGTTTTAAATTACATATCTACCGTAGTTTACCTAGATGTAAATGTAGTCAAAAATATTGTAACCGTAGAATTTCGACGGTGTTTAATGTACCTATTGAAGTTTTTAATCAGTCAAACTCTGCCACTGGATTGAACAGTTTTGAATTATTTTTGATAGGTACCTATAGGTAATAAAGTAGACCCCCGTTATCGGGCGCTAATAATAGCCGGTGACGCATTCTCGTGTACATTATATTTTATCCCTAACAAATGTCATAAAAATATATTCCACTCTTGCTCATGGAGTAGTGAAATACAATCCATATCTATGCAAGCAAACTTTTTTTATAATAATTTAAACTTAGGAGTCCACTCTCAACGAATGAAAACCCACTTCCTACTACTCAATCTCAAATTGAATAATTATTTTACGTGTATGAAAACACCGACAGTTTTAATTGCAACGTTCCCTCAGCAAAAAATACATCAAGATAAGTTAAAAACACTAACGACTTATCGTTGCATGCAAGCAACATAATTAGAGACTTAGCACACTCAACAATGTGCGCATTTGTCTATAATAATTGGTAATTGCTGTGATAATTTTAATTGTACTGATAAACGTGGAAAATGTCGAAATAAGAAAGTGATGTTTCACTGTACATATAATGGAGTTGTAAGAGGCTTTTCCTGCTATCGCTTTGCTTGTGTAAATGACATTGTTTGTGAAATTGACATGACATTTTTGCACTTTGAGAAATTTGTCCACGCTATTATTAAAAAAAAAAACAAGTGCCTGCTAACGGAAATCATCTTAAAAGTAACTTGAATAAGTATCATAACAAACTATAATAAATCAAATAAAACGAATACGGAGATACACTCCCCTGTAAAAAACGTTTTTTTTTCGATAGTCGGTACTTCTTATCGATATATTGACACCCATCCCTATTCCCTTTGTCGCATCGCGCCGCGCGTTGATAAGGAAACATTTTAAATTAGTAGAAAAGAAAAAATATTATAAAAATCATTTTTTATTTATATATTTTACCACGCCACAAAACGGGTAGCCGCTACCAGATATAAATTATATCATTTTTCATACCGACATCTGAGAGAGGTAAAAAATGATGGTCCATTCACGTTCCAAGTTTGAAATTGCCGCGTTTTTATACGTTTCCGGACGACGGGATTCCAATTTTGAAAACTGTTCTGTTTGTTCCGAACACGTTCCGTTCCATTGCTTCTTTGCACGGTTTGTATTCACTGAGAGAAACCTTTATTAGGAATCTTTTAAAAGCTATTTTAGAACGGACGAACTGCAATTAAAAACTAGTGTAAATTAGAGACGTAGGTAGGTAATTCAAATGTCGAATAGGTATTTTTGTTGCGAAAATTCTTCAAATATACAAAACGTCAACGACTCCACTCTTCAATTTTAATTTTTGAACCGTATTTTCACCTGACGATTGAAATTAAGTAGTCGGGGTTTTCAACTAGCTATTTAGAGCAGGCAATGGTTACGTCACAAAAATTTTTTCTCCTCTTCGTGACCTTATAGTTTTTATGGCGTTTCTGCCGGCCAGGATTCTCCTAAAGGGAATTAATTGTCGTCCGGTGAACTTTGATGTGGGTCATCTCTCTGACTCACGGATGACGTTTATTTGGTGTGACCAGATGAAAAAAGCATTTTTTTCTAAATTTCGTTTCTTGAGATTCTTGCGAGGGATGATGTGGATTTGTCATTTTTATATTTACTATGTTGGTATTTTTCTTATGTAGAGCAAAATTTCTATAATTTTGAGCGAAAGGTCAAATAGTCTTGTCCAATCCAGTTCAGTCCTGTGCCGCCTGCGTTCATTGGGCTCTTTCGACCTTCGGCAGTCTTCAGCTCCTAGCTTGGAAGCATATTCGAAGATTTCTTAGAAATAGGGATTGTATGCGGGAGATGTTATGAAACAAGCGCTATACATAAATACATACCTACTTACCTATAACCAAAGAATCTATAACGCATAACATTTAATAGTACTACGTAAGAATGGCCACGGGATCACCCGCCTGAATCTAGCCGGCGCGCAACTCGTCCTTACCGTCATTTGTTTCATCCGGAGATGGAGAGTGAATCGTTGGCCCGCGTAGTGGTACACACACATTTACAAGTGTACAGACGTCCTCGCACGCAAACATTGACACTTCATTCGAATTGTGTTCGAAATCGTGCTTTTACAGGCCGTGTCCGCCCTGTGGCTATAGTAGGATCGACGTCAAGGATATGTTTACACTTTTTTACCTTATTCCATTGTATTAAGGTCCAAAAGCCGTGGGTTAAAGCCGTGGTGGCCTAGTGGTTCGACCTACCGCCTCTCATGCAGAGGATCTGGGGTTCGATTCCGGCTCGCACCTCTAAGTTTACTTAAGTGCGAAATTCAATTTGAATTTACCACTGAGCTTTTCGGTGAAGGAAAACATCGTGAGGAAACCTGCACGCATCTGCGAAGTAATTCAAAGATGTGTGTGAAGTCCCCAATCCGCACTGGGCCCGCGTGGGGACTATAGCCCAAACCCTCTCGTGATGAGAGGATGGGCCGTAAATAGGCTGTTGTAGTAGTAGTAGTAAGATCCAAAAGTGAAAATATCTCTTTGACACGTCGACTGTCCGTAGAATACCTATCTACGTGTAATATATATGCACTAGATATAGTGCTATAGAACCAGGTGGTTTACCGACGAGCTTCGAGATGAGGCGGTATAAGGGCTATATAATATAGCTACTGGGTGACAATAAAACGAGCGTCGAAGGGACCACCGCGCTATGTCACGGAGCAGAGCGAAACGGACGCGGCAAATGCCACTAAGCAACATAAACACACTAAAGGGTCGGCTGGAAGAGATCGCTTTTGAGCGAGAAGTCCGCGTGTTGTTTGCCTGTTTACTATGTATTTATGGTGAATGAACTTTTAATAATATACATCTTAGATCATAAGTAAAAGTAATAATACCTTAGCCTTAATAAAATTCTCGTGTCACAGTGTTTGTAACCAAACTCCTCCGAAACGGCTCGACTGATTCTTATGAAATTGGGAGTGTTCAGTAGATCTGAGAATAGGACGTAAGCTATATTTCATACCCAAAAAAAAAAATCTAAGGCGGTACGAAGTCCGCCGGGTCAGCTAGTACCTAGCCAAAATATAATTAAGACTTATTGTTAAGTATAGTAACAACATCGAAAAAAAAGATTTTCTATTTCTTATAAGAAATATAGCCCTCACTTCTTCCATTGGCCGTCTTTTGGACAACGGAAATGATGCGCTTCTCCATGGGGCTCTATTCGAAGTCTTAAATAGGGACGGGGAGATTCCCTATAGGATCCCTCACGCGTCGCAGCGTTGCAACCGAATTTAAAGTTCAACTTGAGCGCCGTGACACGCGAGCGAAGCGGTAGGGAATCTCCCTGTCCCTATTTAAGACTTCGAATGGAGCCCGAACCTGTTCCAATCATCATCATCATCATTTCAGCCGAAAGACGTCCACTGCTGGACACAGGCCTCCCCCAAGGCTCGCCACTCAGACCGGTCCTGTGCTACTTGCTTCCACCGGTTTCCCGCGACCTGACCTGTCCAATACTACAAAGAAATCACGGTCGGCTGGTCGGCTTGTTGTCCCTGAAGATGACAACCAAACGACATCATATCTTGATTCCTCGATAGCAATGAATAGAGCTCATGGAAAACCCAATAGACAAACAATTGTAATAGGTTATAGGTAAAAAACATAGCTAAATGACCTAGTCTTTGTAGTAGTAACCTGTCTGTATACGAAAGTTGACGTTCCATATTTGAATTTTCCTCGAATTTTCACATCATTTTGGAACACAACTACATACAACACGTGACTTACTTAAGTTTTTTACCTATACTTACCTATGTGACCAGAGAAAATGTAATTATAGTTTACCTTACTTCTTTTTTTATACCAATGGTATAGGCAAACGAGCGCACAGCCCACCTGATGGTAAGTGGTCACTGCGGCCCATGGACACCGAAATCCTATGATCCCCCATTAAGAAACCATAAGGTCTCGAATGCGTTGCCTACCCTGAGGCCTAAGATGGAATGCCTCTGTGCCAGGAATTTCACCGGCTGCCTTAACCCCCTACCGGAACACAACAGTGCAATCACTGCTATTTGACGGCAGGTTAGCGGGGAAAGACGGTGGTAGCACCCCGGACGGACCCAGCACCAGGTTCTACCTCTAACACATTGATAAAAAGTTGAAACGCTTTAAATATTTAGGTAAAGTGCTATTCTATGTTTTTTTCTGTTAATTTTTATTTACCTGTAAAGCTAGTGTTCGGAGTTCCTAGCTCCTCGTCGAGAACATAAAACCCAGCGGCAAAGATAAACAGCCGACAAAAATATAAATTTACGCTGCGCACTGAAAAGTAAAAAATATCGTATTTAACGTATATCTCACTTTTGTGCCGCGCCGCCGCCACGCTCGCTTATTATGGACATACCACCATTAAAACACATTTTTTTTTCAACACATTTATTATTATTAAGTAAGCATTTAATAACTAGGTACTGGGTACAGACTATTTGCGTCCCACTGTTGGGTACAGGCCTCCTCTCATCCTGAGAGGGTTTAAGCACTTAATACGGAATTCGGTTATAGCGTTCCCGCGGGAATTGAGTGTTAAACTATAATAAATTATTTACAAAAACCTTCCTCTTGAATCACTCTATCTAAAAAAAACGTTTCAAAATCCGTTGCGTACTTAGTTTTAAAAATCTAAGCATACATAGGGACAAACAGCAGGAAGCGAATTTGTTTTTACCCGACTGCGCACCGCAAAGGAGGGTTATGTGTTTACCTGTCTATGTATGTATGTATGTATGTATGTTTGTATGTATGTATGTTTGTTCCTTTGTGGCACACTAGAGATCAAACGCGTGGGTCGATTTTAATGAATCATACGTCAATCGATTCGTCTGAATTGCGCGAGTGTCACTGAAGATATGAAATTTATCAAAATTCAAAATGGCGGCTACCAGACGCCATATTGCACAAAATAAAAAAATAAAAGTCAACCAACTATGGCATGTGAGGTATCGTTGAATAGGTATTTAAAAATCATTATTAGGTTTCTTTGACCATTTTTCAGACAAAAGAACCGTTTATGATTTATAACGATTCAAAGTTCCTTTACTAACCACGTAAAGTAGGTACCTACCTATCCACCCAGTAGTACATCCGTTCGAATTAGCAACACAGGAAATAATCTAGACCAACGAGTCTTCAAGCAGGTCACGACGACTATAAAATACTTAATAATAATGTTTTCATAAATCTCAAACTTCAATCAAGTACGTACGCATGTGCAATGTAGTGTACCAGTAGCGTCATCTATCCGTTGACTTGAAGACTTTTAGTTTCGTTATTACATTTAAAGTGTCAATAGTGTGTGTGATACAGTGAAATATAACCTAATTGATTATAGGTACCAATTAGGTACACTAGTCAGTACTCAGCGCTCGTAAATAAATAAAATAGCTACCTAATACTCTTATGTAGTACCAGTAGCGCCATCTATCGGTTGACTTGAAGAATTTTAATAGGTTCAGGCTTATGTAGCGTTTTGAGCCGGGTTAGGTCTCTAGAGGGATTAATAATCAGTAATTTAGATCATCGCAAGCTACTTAATAATCCCCACGATAGCAACTCTCTCCATGAAATGACAAGATTGCGGAATTTACGGTCTTTTAATCCCTAACTAAAAATAATAAAATAAAAAAGTTAATTAAAAAAACCAAAAAACCCGACTGCGTAAAAACTAAAAAGAAAAAAACAAGACTACTTAGTTCAGTAGTAGCTAGGATTATGTTAAGTAATTGATTGCTATTGAGGAATCTAAAGATGCCTACAGTCGGGACCCATTTAAAATCTAGGTTAAAATGTTACAAATAATGGGTCCCGATAGTAGGCATCTTTAGATTCCTCAATAGCAATCAATTACTTAACATAATCCTAGCTACTACTGAACTAAGTAGTCTTGTTTTTTTCTTTTTAGTTTTTACGCAGTCGGGTTTTTTGGTTTTTTTAATTAACTTTTTTTATACTATGTAGTGATGAAAAAAATGATGAGTAATTTGTATGTTTCTCTTTTATACGTGACGTGAACTGTAATAATGTTCAGTTTAGAAAATCAAGTTGGTTGTTTATCTCAATTCCTAGCTTCCCAGCGTAGAAAAGAAAATATAAGCAGGGATTTTATTAAGATAAGAACGCCATATCAAAGGTTTCAATCTGAAACTTTTACACACTAAAAATATACTCGTACATGGTACAAAAATCTACATATTATATTAAATTGGTACCAATTTTGGTTTGGTAAAGAAAGTTTTTAATATCAGCTATTTTTTATAATTAGCTAATAGGAAAGGACGTGTATTTGTGTTTAATTTACTAATCCTTCATTTTAAAACATGCAGCAGTTCCTCGATGTAGGTACATGGTGGAAACAAAAAAAGACTAATTTTAAAGATCTTATCCACATAAAAGACATCGTTTCATGTTCAAACCTCCTTCATTAGCCGAACAAAACCAATGACATTTACTATCACCGCTTACCGTGGCTAGAGGACGTAACTACAATTCACATCAATGGAAAAATTACTTTAGCTAAAGTATATAGAGTTAAAAATACGTTGATGGATTTCATGGAATTAATCCGTTTGGATAGGTGTGAAAGATATGACATTTGAAAATGTACGCGGTTCGGAGGCGCAGTTCAAATTTGATTTTTTAAAAATCGAACGCGTCCGAGGAGGTTCTTTATAGCGGTCGCTTTGGTTATGAAAAATAGTTGAGGGTTTTTTATCGTGCACGCTACTGAACTTTGATGAATTAAAAAGTTTGTAGTTTTTATTTATTTATTAGATGTTATTGAGAATACTGTTCAGCGCGATAAAAAATATGAAGGTCGAGTTTCGAAGGTGCTTGTCTAATTGATAGTAATTTATTAACATCGAAAATTGTGGACAAGAAAAAAGTTATGTCAATGACCTCAGTTCATTCAGAGTTATTTTCCTTACTTGGAAATAAAATCAGTGGCCAGTGTTATCAGTTAGGATTTTTTTAAATTAAAATAAAGATAGTTCGAACGCATGATAACTACCCTTTCCACATTTAGTTCGTAATTATATGCCAAGATAGGTAGGTACAGGTTTACACAACTAAAAAAGCGTGTGGATTAAGCAATAATAGACTCTGCGGCAACGACTTAAGTGCTTCACCGCGCGCCTTCTAATTTGTGTCGTGCTGTACTACTAACTGGTTCGACTAGGTAGTTCGACTAGTTCGCGGCACTTCGCGGTAATTGATATGACCATAGATATACGCTGACTTTATCTGGAATGCTCACTCTGGCTACAGGTGAACATGGAGAAAAAAAAACTGCGCTTGTCTCTTTCTAAATCGATGAATGAGAGAAAATTTAATAGTAGGTAGAGTAAGTATATGCCACAACGGTTTATGTCTGCTTTTTAAATAAATAAACGAATTAAAATTATGAACCTAAAAAATATTACAGACGAAAAAAAACATAACTAAAGACGAAAACATTGCAAAAATATAAGATTAAATAAATAATATTGGCCAGAAGTAGGTCTGGTGGGTGTGAAAGGGTAATTTTATTTAATTACTTTAACATTATTGAGTGCTCGGGTGTAACATGAAACCTATTAGTTAGTGACTCTTCAGTCTCTATTGATAGATAATGCGGATTATAGGCAGATTATAATAATCCCTAATTTCAGCTTGAAATTTACCACTAAACGCCCTGCGTTAAGGCCGTTCCCTAACCCAGCATCGTCAAATTGCTCATGTAAGATAATACTGTTCCAAGAAATGTCAAAAGTTAAAAATATGAAAGAAACATTATGTTATATTTGATTATATCATCCTTACATTGACAGCTTTCGTTACACGTTTCACGAAACTTCGCTCGATACAATTTAGTTCCAAAGTAACCTCTAACTCGGACCTTAAATCCAACTTCACTCCAGTTTATTATATCAAACAGGGTAAAACTACATATAACAGAAAACATATCCATATTATATGCATACATTGACAGCTTTATAAACGCCGTGTTTTTAGACGGTATTTTTATAGAAATTAAAACGCGTTAAATACTAACTTAAATAGGGCGTTCTGTGCGTAGCGCTTTTTCTTTCACTCGTTGCACGAGTGACAGTGACGGCTGAGCTGGGTATAGGAACGGCCTTGGTCAAATCTACCACAAAAATAATTCAAGATCGAACTATTGCAAAGATAGTCTACTTAGGTAGTAATATGGATCAATAGGTATTTTTTTTGCTGCAGCAAAAATTCGCAAAGTGGTTATTTGCTGCGAGTGCTGCAAAACTCTCATGTCAAACCGCACATTGGAACTTTCCATTTTTAAAAATTAGAAAGATAAAAAGAAAGAAAAAAAAATAGAAAGAAAAAATATTTTTCACACATATCTATGACATCAGCGCGTAATGAAATGACACGGGCATAACGTTCATGTTAATTGTTTGTTTTGCTGGAGTAAACATAAACTGAACACAGTCCTTTTCTACCTTTTTGTGTTATTTATTAAACACTTTTTCTGCCTTTTCATTTTATATATTGAATATCAGTTCAGAGATTATCAATCCGGTTAAAATATCAATGGGCGCTACCGCGACGCCATATTGAAAATCGATAATCTAGTCGAACATTACGAAATGGAAAATCAGTTTTATTTACGCTTTTGTAATTATACTAATTTTATATATTTTATTTTACATTAATAATGCAATTAATGTCAGCACGAAGTGTAATTTCTTGCACGGTAGTGAAAAGTTCAAGTAAAATGATGATTAAAAACAATCTATTCATATTGCTTAAGAAACACGTTTTAGTATTTCCCTCCCATCACAAACTAGTAAATTATATGTAGTTAATCTACTTTTTTCTATAAATTTCAAGTGGTCAAGGGGATTTTTAAAAAAATAACCCAAGAAGTTCCCATGAACCTGTTACATTAGAAATACTTAATCTTTTTAAAACAGGTAGGTATTAAGCTTAAGACAACCTAAAACACAAAGCTGGCAAGAGACAATCGCTGGCTGGAATTAAAAAGAAATTCCGAGGCGACACTTTTTTTAAACCGCACTTTCATTTGTTTCGAGCGAATTCGAAGTTTCAAACAAAGAACGGATTAGGGCTACCAACATTGACAATATTATCATTAGGGTAACTACGCCTTTTTGTTTTCTTGTAAACTTTTATTATACTGCGTGTTGACACCTTTGTGTCATTTTGTCTATTGTAGTTGTTCTGCTAATTACAATGGAAATGGGATTTGACAATGGTTTGAAATAATGTACTGTAATTTTATCTGTTATAGTACCTTTCTTAGATATCTATACTTTTTCCAGTTATTTTGTGATGATATTACGACCTATCTTCAATAATTTACTACAGTGTTTTGATTTGCGTTCCCTTAGCGACAATATGAGGTATAATTTTTTAGTTTATGTTTTTTCAAGTGTATTTCTGTTGTTTGTGCAAATAAATAAATTTTAATGGCGTCGCCTAAATTTGTTAGTTGTGGTTTAAAAAAACTGGCATCAACTCTTTGTACCGTTATTATCGTAATTTAAAAATGCAATTGAACTTTCTGCCCTCTAAATTAATCCCGGGTTGTTTCAAGAACTCAACGTCCCGTTAAATTTAAAGTGTTTACTATTTTTCCCGTTCCCTTGGGAATTTCTCTTTTTGCCACACATCCCAAATAAACGTTCATGCCGAATTTCAGCTTCCTACGACCAGTAGTTTCGGCTGTGCCTTGTCGTCAGTCCCTCAGTCAGTTACGAAAGAGTTTCATATCTTTACTAATAACTAATAACGAAGTCTGTAGAAAAAGTCGCGTATGAAACTTAAAAATTAAAAGAAACTATCAAGTCGAGGGCACTACATAAACCATCATCATCATCATCATTTCAGCCAAAAGACGTCCACTGCTGGACATAGGCCTCCCCGAAGGCTCGCCACTCAGACCGGTCCTGTGCTACTTGCTTCCACCGGTTTCCCGCGACCTTCACGAGGTCGTCGCTCCATCTTGTTGGAGGCCTACCGACAGCTCGTCTCCCGGTTCGCGGGCGCCACTCGAGAACTTTCCGGCCTCACCGGCCATCAGTCCTGCGAGCAAACCATACTGAACACAAAATAACGATTTTTAGAAAAAAAAATGTATGTAATGTCCGGATTAAACTCGAAAACTACTGGACGGATTGCAACAAAGTTTGGTATGGGGTAGTTTATAACACTGGTCAACATGTAGGCTACTTTTTATCCCGGAAAAATGCGTAGTTCCCGCGGGAATTCTATTAACGAATTCCACGCGGGTGAAGTCAGAGCAGGCTGAAGCTATTAGTTATCAATAAATGAGCAAGCAATAACAAAAAAGGTAGGTAATTGTTTACTACAATTTATTATTTGGTATTATCTACTAGGTACGAGTAACTTATTCGTGGAAGTAATCTGTTATCATTATCAATGTGATTATAAAAATCTTGTTTGAGCCACTGAACAACAACTGTTTGAGGCAAGGTTTTAGTCATCAAATGTGTACTGTATAAAAATGTATCTAGGTGTTTAATGTTAGGACAATTAACACAGGAAGTACAGAATCAATACATCCATATTAATATTATAAATGCGAAAGTAACTCTGTCTGTCTGTCTGTCTGTTACCTCTTCACGCTTCAACCGCTTGAGAGATTAACATGAAATTTGGCATGGAGATAGTTGAAGTCCCGGGAAAGGATATAGGCTACTTTTTATCCGGGAAAAACGCATAGTTCCCGCGGGAACGCGATAACCGACTTCCACGCGGGCGAAGTCGCGGGCAGAAGCTAGTAATATTATAAATGCGAAAGTAACCCTGTCTGTCTGTAACCACTTCACGCTTCAACCGCTGAACCTATTTGGATGAATTTTGGTATGAAGATAGTTGGAGTCCAGGGAAAGGACAAAGGCTACTTTTTATCCTAGAAAAAAATGTTTATCATACAACACAACAAGTTCAAAGAAAGAAAGAAAGAAAAAAAATCGTTTATTACCACAAAAAACCAAACAATAAATTAAAAAAAATACTGATCACTATATTAACACTAAAAATAACAACTAACATAATGTGAAAAACTGTATAAGCAAGCAAAGCCTAACACACCATGTGATGCGAGATTCGCAGAAATCTTATAATACCTATGTCAGTTATGTTATGATAGCTTAGCACTATATTGGTGTTACCATAGAGTGTTAAAATCATATATTAAGCCGTGTTGGCCTAGTGGTTCGACCTACCGCCTCTCATGCAGAGGGTCGGGGGTTCAATTCCGGCTCGCACCTCTAAGTTTACATATGTATGTGTAATTAAATTTGAATTAACCACTGTGCTTTTGGGTCAAGGAAAACATCGTGAGGAAACCTGCACGCATCTGCGAGTAATTCAAAGATGTGTGTTAAGTCCCCAATCCGCACTGGGCCCGCGTGGGGACTATAGCCCAAACTCTCTCATGATGAGAGGAGGCCTGTGCCCAGCAGTGGGACGCAAATAGGCTGTAGTAGTAGTTAAAATCATAACCCTTCTTTTGGCATTGCCGTAGTCGGCTAAAAATGAATGCTTCATCGTTAAATTAAAATCATACACATGCTAACAAATTTCGATGAGTTCCCTCGTTTTCTCATGGATTCCATCATCAGAGCTGAACCAAATTAATATTGGAAGTACCACCTTTCAAATAAAAAAAAATCCTTGAAATCGGTTCACAATTGACGAAATTATGCTACGAGTATATTATAAATGCACTAATATTATAAATGTGATAGTGTACCTATTTGTTTATTTGTTTGTCCTTCCTTCACGTCGAAATGACTGGACCGATTTGAATGCAATTTGCTATGGAGATAGTTTGAGACCCCGGGAATAACATAGGATACTTTGTATCCCGATATTTCTATGGGAATGGGTTTTCCGGGAGTCAAAACAGTTTTTCAATACTTCTATGACTACACTGAACAGCAATGACAACGGGTCGCCTTGTATGGAAAATTCTGTACAAAGTGACTCGTTTTTATTCCTGTTCAGTATAAAATCGAATAGTGTTAGTATTTATAGTATTATTTATATCCAATATTTATAGTATCATCGATCATCGGGTATCTACGCAAATTCTAAGTCTACGCGGGACGAAGTCGCGGGCATCAGCTAGTAAGTACATAATAATCTTTAAAAGTTTAAAAACGATTTATTTGTTAAAAACCTAATTACAAGTTAAAAGTGGGGATATACTCGAAGTCTAAAAATAGGGATCTCCCTGTTTCCTATAGCATCGCTCACGCGTCGCGTGAACTTTAAGCAGCTAGATTTATAGTTCAACTTGACGCGTGAGCGATCCTATAGGGAACAGCGAGATCTCTATTTAAGAGTCCCCTCCCCAGTAACGCTCCTTTCTCCATACAAACGTAGTTAGGTACTACTTACGCAAACTACTTATCAGATTGGCACCAAATTTTACAAGTAATAGTGGAGCAGAGATATTAGTGTCCAAAATACACTTTGATTGTAATATATTGAAAACAAAGAAACTAGGAGCACTTTCGTTTTTCTCCATACAAACTCCAAAATTCAGTTATATGGCTGTAATTTAATTGCGTTTTATTTTACCACGACATTTACTAATTTTGGACTCTCACAATAATGATTTTATTATGTGTACCAAGTTTCGAGACAATCTGTTTAGTAATTTGGGAATAAAAGCGAAAATACGTTTGTATGAAAATTTGAGAATCGCCGTACGTACTGGGGACTCTTTTAAGACATCGAATATAGTCCCAGTGTTATCGCGACTTCTGCTTAATCGTCGATCATCGATCATTTAGGTATTGCGGTCGATATCATTTCCTCCAGTTATCACTATCGAGGCCTGATACGGTCGTCTAGAGACAAATGTATACCTTCCATAATAAATATAATTATATGATTATTATTATCTTCTCTAATATATAAAAATTTCCGTGACACAGTGTTTGTAACCAAACTCCTCCGAAACGGCTCGGCCGATTCTTATGAAATTTGGTGTGTAGGTATGTTCAATGTTTGGTGTGTTGTACTTAGGTCTACTGAGAATAGGACGTAAGCCATTTTTCATACCCAAAAAAATTTCTAAGGCGGTACAAAGTCCGCGGGGTCAGCTAGTCTATCATTATTTACTATAAGTCTGTAGAAGAAGTCGCGTCTGAAACTTGAAAATTAAAAGAAACTATCAAGTCGAGGGGACTATATAGAAATACTAAACACAAAATAACGGTTTTTAGAAAAAAATCTGTATGTATGTATGTCCGGATTTAACTCCAAAACTACTGGTCGGATTGCAACAAAATTTGGTATGGGAGTAGTTTATAACACTGATCAACACGTAAGCTATTTTTTATCCTGGAAAAACGCATAGTTCCCGCGGGAACGCTATTACCGAATTCCATCGCGGACGAAGTCGCGGGCAGAAGCTAGTACCAAATAAGTTCAAATCCAGTTCGCATCTAGGTATAGGCGATAAAGGAAAACATCGTTAGGAAACCTGCGCGAATCTGCGAAGCAACTAAAGATGTGTGGGAATACCCCAATCCGCACTGGGGACTATAAGTAGCCCGTGCCCAGCTGTGGGACGTAAATTAGCTGTTTGCTGATGGATTAAATTACCTAAGAAAAGTTTTATAATTCCGTCCTGCGAGAAGGCGTCTGACGACTAAGCGCTTGACTTATACCGCCTCTCATGCAGAGCGTCGGGGGTTCGAATTTCAATGTGCTAGAGAAAGACTTAAACGCGCAAGTTGAAGGAGCTTCTTTCTCTTAAAGTAATAAAAGTAATAATATTTTTGTATATTTTACGAACGTTTTCTTCTAACAGGTAGATGATATCCGGGACAAAACTATCTTAAGTTTCCCTCACAACTAAGTCTCCATAGGTAGATAGGTACTTTCATTAGGTACTAATATTATCAATGCGAAAGTATCTCTGTCTGTCTCTGTTACCTCTTCACGCTTTAACGGCTGGATTGATCAAGATGAAATTTGGTAGGTATGGAGGACATACTTTTTGTCCCGAAACAACGCATAGCCTTCCGCTATATCCGAATTTCACGCAGACGGAGTCGCGGGCAGAAGTTAGCATCATGACAATCGGTTTACCGACTAATTATATTTTAGTTTCATAACTACAAGTTGTGAGAATCTCCTTTTTTGAAATCGGTTTTATTGACTAGTACTCGATATTGCTTCGTAGGCTGAAATGCGTAGAGCTCAAATTAGCTTAACGCGCGTATATAGTTCCAAAAATATTTTGTTTGCTACTGGACTGGAAATCAAATCTAGAAACTTGTTCAATTGTAAGAAATCTTTTCTATAAGAATATCACTTTTTTCAACTACTGAAAAAGATTTGAAAAAATATTTCTTGTTTGTATAGTGTAGTAACTCCAAAATATTTTTTTTTTTTAACTTGAGCTTTAATAAATTATTATATTGTGTAATCGTTATTTACCAATTTCACTTATTGAATTTAATCAGTAAAAAAATTTCAAACGTAGGTAACATTAATTACTAATAAAAAAAAAGAACAGGAAAATCATCTCCCACTGAGGCTACTTAATAGCTGGCACGCGCCAAAAGACCACCATGGTAGTCATAAAAGTAATTAAGAATAAAAAGCCGCGCATAGACAATGCTTTTTTTACCTGAAAATTCGTACGGAGGGGCGGGGTGCGGGGCGAGCGCGCCAGTCTCGCTCCGGCCGCGCGCTTGACACCCGTGCCGCTCGCCCGGACGAACGAAATACGTATCCAATACAACGTATATCGCGGCTAACGAGTGTATACAACGAAACTAAAAACGTGCTCCAATACGTGTGTGTGTAGTGCGCTTTGAGTGGGTGTTTAGTTTGGATTTTGGCGATTTACTGAGGTGAGTTATTCTTTTCGAGTTTTTCGCGTGTTTAAAATGAAAATCCGTTTTAAGAAGTGATTGATCGCAAGTAGTTTACATTTTATAGGATGTAATCATAATTTAGGTAATTTTAATACGGTTTTCATTGATTTTTGGTAGGTTTGTTTAAAAGATTAGTGGGTTAAAATAGAAACGCCCTGTACCCTCATTTACGATTCTTCGTCGACGCCTACTTTTAATAAACGCAAAAGACACTACCTTGAAAAAAAAACTCGGCACCATATGAAAGGAAATTCACAAATATATTGTCCTGGAAAAAGAAACTGTAGACTAAAATGATTCGACAAGATTTTTGTCAATACCTCTAGAAAACAACAAACAAATAAGTACTATTTTATATATTTTTTACGCAATACCTATAATTATGCGTACTGTAGCTACGTATACTGGTATATGTAGATATTATGTAAACATCGTTGATTTTAATTCAGATTAGCATCGATTTTCAACAGTTTCCTTCGTTTGATTCATTTTAAACTGGGTTGGCCGGCGCGCGCCGCTGGTTTAGGCCTATCTTTTGATATCAGGCGATGATATTGAAAACGGTATCTAATTGAGATTTTAGGACAAACACATACTTACGACGAATTGTGAAATTAACTTATCATTCGATGAACCACTTCAAATAATCTTAACTGTTCAAATGTGGTGAAAATGTATTGCGCTATGTTTGTAAAACTTGTATCATTTCGAAATATATACCTATCTACAAATAATATTGCTGCATTCTTTTGAACATTAAAAACAGGACACACCATATGAGATACTATTTAATACCTAGATAGAACAGTAAATTAAACGCATTAACGCGCTTTTTTTTCTAAAATACCTATTCCTTTAAATAAATTGGTTCGATACTGCTACCTTGACCGGCCTTAAGTATATGTCCGACGGGCAATAGAACCAATAGATAGTGTTGCTAAATATCTATTTAAACTTTAATGGGACCCTTTTTTATCAACTTTTTTTCTCCTTTAGTTCAGTCAAAGGTTACCTAACTAGAACTTTTAAAAAATCTCTAAAAGATTATACCTACCTAATAAGTTCACATTTGTACCGATATATTATGCTGCAAAATTTAAAGTGATAACTGATGAACTTCTTTCTTTAAAGTCGTAAACAACCAAAGTCTTAGATATAAGTACCTACTAATTGTACGAAATCTCAAATAATACTCTCCTTTTTTGGTCGGCTAACAATCCAGATCTAACCATAAAAACTAGGTACGCATTTTCTCCTTTTATACTAGAAACCATTGTATAAAGCATAAAATACCTACCTTCTCACAACATCTATTATGAGCACATTGCTATTCAGCGAACTACCCCCAAATTGGAAATGCATTTGAAACCCATTACGCTACCCCGCCCGGGGGTTGGGCAAGGCAGATACAGGGGCGTATTGTCGAATATATCTATTATTTATTATTTCTAAAGTTTTTATTGTGTTTATCCCTTTGAACAATGAAAGAGACTCACTGGTGAATATTATTTATGATGGTATTTACATAATTTAGATACATAATGTAATAATTGTTTGT
The DNA here is from genome assembly GCA_963971205.1 of Aethes cnicana. NCBI lineage: Eukaryota > Metazoa > Arthropoda > Insecta > Lepidoptera > Tortricidae > Aethes > Aethes cnicana. Next base: position 7,691,883 of record OZ020295.1, on the reverse strand, counting down.
AATATTAATGAGTAAAGTTGAGAGTAAATAAATAGTAAAAATTTGCTTGAATGATTCTGTGTGAGTGAGGTAAAGTGACGTAAGTCAGAAAATGTAAAAAATAAAAAATTTTTCAATGCTGTATAGTAATTCTAGTACCTATCGTGAAAATATATGTGCATGTATTTATAATGAGTTAAGAATGTTCTTTAGTTTTTCATAAAAACAAAAGTTTTTCTATGAAATAAAGTATTTATTAGAAAGGAATACTTTAATAACACAGGTTTGCTTATTTCCAATGCCAATATTACACATGCAGGCTTAAAAATTAATTCCGTTAAAATTGTAAGTACTGCCAATAAGTTTTAAAAAAGAACACTAAAGAACATTTTTTACCCAATACCCCACACAGTTTAATCTCATAATAAAGTATTTTTATTATTATAGTAGAACTTAGAATTAAACTTAATCCGTTAAGTACAAAACAAAGGACTCAATGAGATCAAGATTAACCTACCTCATTAGTGGACAGGTAGGAAATGAATACCCAGGTTAAACTATTTCTAGAAATCAAACCGTGGGAATATACTTAATTCTCAAATATTTAACAATAAAAATCTAGCGAATTGTAAGTATTTAAATAATAACCTGATAATAATATTGCTTTTTGTATCTTCAATGATTAAAATTAGCACCTGATGTTATTTTAATTATTTTTTCCACTTTCTTTTTATCTATTTGGCTGTTTGTCCGTCTATAATAATAATTATTATTAAAAAATATATATTTGTATCAGTCCGTTGTTTAAAATTACTTCAGCTACAGCAGAGGTAGTATATTTTACATATATGTACCTATTTTAAGTGAATTGAAAATTATGCTGTTTTGTAATTTGTAATAAGCACTTTTGACATTTCAACACACAAAAAAAAAAATGTTAACAAATAAGTGACAACACTGTATTACAAACAAAACATGCCTATAAACTTTTGTAATTATAATGGTCAATAATCAATAAAGCAAAAGGTTACTTGGACCTGGTTCTACGGATGAAAATTTGACATTTGCACCTTAAGGTCGGTTCCTATTTCCATAAAACACCTCATTTTGGCTACGAACTGTTAAAATTCGACATTCGAATGTCAAGTTCTAATCACCCATAGTGAAAACGAAGCGTTTTGTGGATACAGGAACCCGGCGTTAATATCAGATATAAATAAATATAAACGATGAAATAATTTTCACAAAGAAACCCAATGGTTTCTATTAAATTCTTAAATAGATTACGACTTGACATACTTAACGTCAGTTAATTAGGTATACAGTTTGTATAACATTTTAATAATTAATAATACTACTACTACAGCCTATTTGCGTCCCACTGCTGGGCACAGGCCTCCTCTCATCACGAGAGGGTTTGGGCTATAGTCCCCACGCAGGCCCAGTGCGGATTGGGGAATTAAAAATAATTAATAAGTCCTTTAAATAATATATTGCCAAACTGTTGTTATGTGCATGTGGACCTATAAGAGATTGTGGATTTAGTATATGATTTAAACAATGTAACTAGCTTTAAATAAATTACCTACAAAAATGCACATTTATATTAAAAAATATACGTCCAATTTGAAACCAGCCTTTAAAAAATAGTGTAACATACAATGGAATAATAAAATGTCGTTCCGATTTAAAATATAAACTAGCGCGACAAAAACAAAGTGAACCGTCGAGCGCGGGGGGCGGGGCGTAACCACGCCCCTCGCTCCGCCGTATAATTATGTATGACGTATAGAATACGCTGTATTCTCGTAATATTGTCTTTTTAGTCGACAACGCTTGACAAGGAGATTTTTTTATATTTTCAACAATAATAAGGAGATACTGAATGTTCTGTGTTGAAAGATATATTCTGTAATAGAAATACGCACGCAATAATTATAAATTATCAATGAAAAAAAACAATAGGTTTTAATTTAATAATAATAATAACTTTTTGCATTTACTACACATTATTAAAGCTATAAGACGGTCACGCGATAAAACTCAAAAAACGATTTTATTTGCCTTTTTTGCTTGACACGACGTTTCGACCAAATTAGGTAGATAGTAGATGAACAAAAATTTTACTTTGTGACTTATTACTCTTTGTCACTAGGCCTTATCTGTTTTTTATTAATTACAAAATATAAAATGTAATATGGTATTTTAAAAAGAAAATATATTACGTCGTAAGTTTTCTGAAAGTTAAATTTTTACCTACCTAGTATATCTACTGAAACAACTTTTCGGTTATAAAATCGTTTTTCTCGGAGAAGTTACTTATAAGTAGATTAAAACAGGTACTGTATTGATTTAGGTTTATTCATGTTGAAATAATGAGTTTTTAAGAGTATTAAATAAGTACAGTTTCAGATACGTGGTGTCAAGTGAAATTTCGACATTCGTTCAATTCCTTTCAATAAAAAAAAAAGTTTTGTTTCAACTGCTCAAATGAAAGAAATTCTTTTGAAGTATACGTTCTATGGTGATAGTGATACTGTTTGTATAATTAGTGTCCTTGTTTATTTCCTTGTTTATTTCCTATATATTTGTCTAATTTTACACTTTGTTTATTATATCTCCGGAACTACTGAAAAGGTTAGTAGGTACACACACACACAGGTGGATAGAGTATCATTGCTTAGCTTGATTGAACTCTGATAAGTATTTTGGGATTTTTTTAATAATATTTAAAATCTTAATACTTTAAACGTGTTTAATCTGTATATAAAAAGGCAATGTCGCGATTGACTGACTAACTGACTGAATGCCTGATCAACGCCCAGACCAAACCACTGATGATAGAAGTTTGAAATTTGGAGACAACATTGATTGTATGTTGTAGGCGTCGTTTAAGAAAGGATTTTTGGAAATTCGTACAGTGAGGGTCAAAAATAGGAGTACCTACTTACATCGGTTGGACTGGGGCTCATGACTACAGATTCCCAATCCTACAGATTCTCTAATCTACGGATTCCCAATTTAACAGATAACCAATTACACAGGTTCCCAATTTAACAGATAACCAATTACACAGGTTCCCAATTCTACATATTCTTTATTCCACAGTTTCTTATCTGACTACTATTTTACCGGTAAGGGTCCACTCAGTCCGTTAGGTGTGAATGTAGGTTAGGTTCGTTAGTTATCTATATACGCCCGAAGGGCAAACTACCTAGAAATAGGGGCCCCGCGTAGCGGGGACCCGTCGACCCAGTTACATTCCTTGTATTATTTTGTAGAATACCAATTATGTAGAATTGGGAATCTGTGGAATTGTGAATATGCAGAATCAATATTCTGTAAAATTTAAATTATGTAGAACTAGCTTCTGCCCGCGACTTCGCCCGCGTGGAATTCGGTTATCGCGTTCCCGCGGGAACTATACGTTTTTCCAGGATAAAAAGTAGCCTATGTGTTATTCTGATCTATAAGCTACATTACTGTAAAGTTTCATTAAAATCCGTTTAGTAGTTTTTGCGTGAAAGAGGAACAAACATCCATCCATACATCCATCCAAACAAACTTTCGCCTTTATAATATTAGTAAGGATAAGGAAGTAAGGATAAGGATTGGGAATCTGTACACTTGGGAATGTGTAGAAATAGAAATCTGTAGACATGGTATTCTGTAAAAGAAATCTGTAGAACTGGGAACAATTCATCGGTTGTATGCAAGTCCGTCATCTTCAAAGAAGTACAAAACATTATGGTTTAGGTGCCTAATTAGAATCAAATGAAACGTGTTTCAGCATTTTTAGAAATTTTGTCTTTAGTAAGTAAGTAAGTATTTATTCCATGAACAATTTACATTGTGTTTAAGGGGGTGAAATAAGGGATGAAAGTTTGTACGCATAAACCTTCATTTTTGAAGTTACACAACAGAAATATTATGATTTAGATAGGTAATTGATTACAAATAATTAAACACGTGTTTGAGCATTTTTAGAAATGTCATATTTAAGGGGGTATAGGGTTTTTTTTTTATTTATTTTTATTTTTTATTATTATAGACGGGCAAACAGGCAGACGGCCCACCAGATGGAAAGCAGTTACCGCCGCCTATAGACATTTGTAACACCAGAGGCGTCACCAATGCGTTGCCGGTCCCGTAGATATTTAATGACACCCTTTTTAAAACATCCCATAATATATTAATGATGAAAGTTTATATAGATGAATCATCATTTTTGAAGTTAAACGCCAATTACAAATAATAAAATACATGTTTCAGCATTTTAGAAATTTAACCGTTTTGGGGGTGAAATAAGGGGATGAACGTTTATATTGATAGGTAAACTATCATCTTTGAAGTAAAACGACCTAAATATAATGATTTAGATATCCGATTACAAATAATTGAACACGTGTTTCAGTATTTCTAGAAATCAGACTTTTAAGGTAGAGAAATAGAATAGGTAGGCGATGAAAGTTGGTATACTTATTTGAACCGTCATCTTTGAAGTTAGAGCCCACGCGGGTCCAGTGCGGATTGGGGTCTTCACACACATCCTTGAATTACTTCGCAGATGCGTGCAGGTTTCCTCACGATGTCTTCCTTCACCGAAAAGCTCAATGGTAGGTAAATTAAAATTGAATTTCGCTCATAAATAATTTCAGAGGTGCGAGACGGATTCGAACCCCCGAACCGCTTCATGAAGGCGGTAGGTCAAACCACTAGGCTACCACGGCTTTACATTAAGTATGGCACAGCTAAAGTTAACACGGTGTTAAAAAAATATTATCTATCTCCATGGCGCGTAACGCGGTAGTGAATAGACGCGCTGACTCAGGCCGGCCAATTAGCCGTGAGTGGCGGCCTTAATGGTCTGCGCGTACGCAGTTATGAGAGACATACAAACTAGGTGGCCGAATGGGTCGAAATTATATTAAATAACGAGCTTTTGCAGTGGCTTTTTAGTCGCATTCGTGTATCTAAGTAGATTTTTTCACCACTTTAGCCCTAAAATGTTTTTAGGCGCCTTGGAACTCGATTTCTGTCCGCAAAAATGGATATTTTTTTTGGAATTCGAACGCTGACCGCTGCAGAGGGCTGAGGTAATTTTTTTTTAATTTAAAAATGGAACTTTCGGAAGCGAGCGTTATCTGATATGACAGCTTTCTCACTTAGCTACTGCTAAGTAACTAAAATAAGAATAACTATTTTCTTTGCCAAAATAATAATATTGCAATCAGCTGCAAATAGTAAAATAAATGGTCACTGTCGCATTAACATAGGTATGTATCTAATTTAGCTATATGTTTAAGTACCTAACAATTAAGATAAGTACCTAAATACAACTACATTAGCAAAGTTAGGTTCACAACTAAGCAGAAACACATTTTCTGATTACTAAAGACACAATTTTGTTTCTTATTCAACAACGTGATATTTTCAATTGAAATGTACACCTTTACAAATTGAAAAACGAATTTGTTAACAAACAAAATGCAGCTAGTTAGTCGCTTGATCACTTTTAAATGAGGCAAAACCAACATGGCGCCCGAGGCTATGGAAACGTAATTAAATAAGAAATCGTGACTGGCATTCACACGGGAAGCTGAATTAAAAAAAAGTTTTCTCTATGGTACGTCACAATGATATGGGTTTTACTAGATGAGCTTTAGTTTTTAGCTTGGTCTCCTAGTTTCTATTTATATTTAGAAGCTACAATACCTTTGAATTCCTCTGTGAACTGGGAAGTGACTGGGAACATTCATAAAAAAATATATTTATCAATATAAAAAAAAAAAAACTATGAACTATATCGTGCACCTAAACTATACTTACCTAACACCTTGATAGGTAGAATAGGGATGACGACAACTTTTTTTTCCTTAGTCTATCAGGAAGATTATTGAAAAGTATTGGACACGTATTTTTTTCTTTTTTCACGTAATCAAACTTATACGGAGATATATTGAGTTGAAATGTCGCGTGACGTCACGGTTAGGTACGATTTATACCTAACGGTGACGTAGTTGGCCTCCAGTCTCCGACTTTAATACGTTTTAACTTAGTCATTCTTCGTTAATTTGATAAAACAAAAAATACGTGTCTAATATGTTTTATTACCTGACTGACGCACTAATTAGAATTTCGATTTCTTCACCCTGTCGTCATCCCTATTCAATCAAAGTAGCTTAAACCAGATAAGCAAGTTTGGTCTTAGTAGTACCTAGAGGTAACAGTGAAACAGTTTCTTAGTAGCTTATTAGTAAGTTACTAAGAATAATGAAATTACCATATAATACATATAGTAGTTTCATTAAAATTTTACCTTCTATGTGATAGATGCTCTGTTGTTTGATTTGCTTTTGGGTTTTAGCTGTTTCGCCTCTTCTGATGACAACCTAAGTTGGTTAAAGAATGCAGTTATTTAAAATACATCAAAAATTATTTTACATCACCCTTGGCCGTAAAGTGGGATTTTCTGCCCGCTACGCGGAGAGAAAATCTCACTTCTTGGCCAAGGCAAGACGTAAAACTTTTGACAAACCACGGGCGGCCTTCGGTTCGGGCCACAGAAACCTGCGATCTGGGAGATTTACGAATTCACCACCCTAGGTTTGTAATGTACTATTAAACAATGACATTATTTATGTAATGTAAAAGACATCAACGCGTATTTGAAAAAAAAAGCCGAAAACCAGCTGAAATTTCAAAAAATGCATCATCTCAGTCAGCAACCAAAATACGTCCACTGCTGGACATAGCATGGGTATAAGTATTATTTTGTTAGAACCTTAGTATTTAGCATTATTTTGAAAACATCGTCAATTGCGATAATGTGTTTTAAATTAAATTGTATATTTCATTCAATGTTTATCGCATTACGGTATTAAGATAGATAGCTATATCATTATCAGTGAGTACGTGATACAATAACTATCGTATCATGCTCCAAAGCTAAATTAGGTTACTATCATATGGACAAAATGTAGCAGATTGCAAAAGTTGCTACTGCTAATTACGCGTGTTCTTTTCATCATCATCATTTCAGCCGATAGACGTCCACTGCTGGACATAGGCCTCTCCCAAGGCGCGCCACTCAGACCGGTCCTGTGCCACTCGCATACACCGCGGTCCCGCGACCTTTACAAGGTCGTCGCTCCATCTTGTTCCCGCGTCCCGCTCCAGCGTGTTCTTTTAACAAATGATTATTTTGTACTAAGTATCCTTAAACCACAGAATATTTAATAGTACTACATACAGAATGGCCACGGAATCCACCCGCCTGAACTAGACGCCCTTACCGTAATTTGTTTCATCCGGAGATGGAGAGTGAATCATTGGCCCGCGTAGTGGTACATACACATTTACAAGTGTACAGACGTCCTCGCACGCAAACATTGACACTTCATTCGAATTGTGTGCGAAATCGTGTTTTTATAGGCCGTGTCCGCCCTGTGCTTAAACTGTACCTGATTTCATTTTGTCACTTATCACTGCATAATTTTGATTCTATCACTGCCACAATCCTATCTATAACCTTTGCCCCACTGCATGCAGATGCGTGCCTCCTCATGGTGACCGACAAGATAGCGTACACCGTAACGATATCCAGGATCTGATTATGCAAATAAACAGTACCCAAATAGTACCCACGGAATATTTAGGTTAGAAAAATAGTACCTTTAAACTTTTCGAAATATAAGGCCTGTTCACGGTGTACGCTACCGAGCATGAAAAGCTCAGGGTAAATACAAATTGAATTTCGCAGTAAACTTAGAGGTGCGAGCCAGGATCGAACCCCCAGCCCTCTGCATGACAGGCGGTAGCTCGAACCACTAGGCCACCATGGCATATTCATTAAGGTACAGTCATTGTCAAATAACCTTATATCTAGTCATAGTTACCAACTAAAAACAAAGAAAACATATCTAAATACGCCCAAAAGACGAGTAATCTGGCAATAACAGGGAATTACGCTTGTTCTCATGGAATCACGACGTGGCTATCAGCAAATATTCAAAATTGATAACAAACAGGTATTTAATCGAGTGATTAACGGATTAGTTATGATAACGTCAGAACGGCGCGGTATCTGGATTGATGGTAAATCGAATTATATTTATTTATGAAATCGGCTAGGTAGGTTTTTACCAGTCTATATTTTATTACTAAATTGCCGTACGTTGTTTCGCTATATCTCGGGAACTGCTGGACCGATTTAGTCGACCCTAATAAGGTGTGAGGTAAAAGAAAAATGAGTCATCGATTTAGCAGCAAATCTTGAAATCGTTTAGTGACAAAAATTCAGTCCCGAAAACGGCCCCGCTTTGGTACTTACAGTCCTAAGTATTGTTTCTAAACTGAGTTACCTTCTTCTTGCCTTCCATCAGGTAAGATAGTGGTCAAGTACCTTACTATCTTCAAAAAAAGCATAGAGGCATTCCATCTTAGGCTTCGGGGTTGACATGAGGTGACCTGTGTACTCGTTTGTATGTCATTCTAAATATAAAAGAATACATAGTAAGGCAGGTAGGTACAATTTTTACCTGTCAATCATTTACATCATCACAGAACACCAGGCACGTGCCATACCATACGGCATCATTAGCTTGGCAACTAATCCCTAATTAGTGCACTGACGTCGGTGACATTGCAGATTTTATCGCAAAGCATTAAGCCTTTTGATCAGCAGTCCATAGACAAACTAGTGGTGTTGACCATTGCAGTCAAAAACAGCGAGAAAATAATGTTGATCCTGTCGAAACTTTATGAAGCGACAAAAGTAGTCAGATATGAACAGGAACACAAAAAATTAATTAAATGAAAAAAAATGCTACTTATGGAATTTTAAGCGTCGGTTTTCAAGGCAACCAAATAACTAATAATAAGTATAACTTAGTAGAATAATATTTTATTTTTCTAGAGGACCTCAAGAGCAATAATTATAATATAGATCTATTTGTTAGGAAGTTCTTTTTCATGGAAATTACTAATTAAAAATGCGGTCTCACTGTAGTTTAAATATTTCGATAACGGACATCTCAACCAGGTTCAAAATTACGAGCTTTAAAAATCTCATTAATCTCATTAATCCAACAATATTCTGAAGGCTATAGCGAGCAGATATGATTGCCCTATCCTTAAATACTGGGTAGGGCAAATTAAGGGCGTGGCTCAATTTGTAATATAATTTAATTTTTAATTTTTATTTTTATTTTATTTTTCTACTGTGTTTTAACTTTTTTTTACTAACATAGGCTTTAAATCACTCTGTTACTAACATCGCTATGGACCTGTGTCTGAAATAAATGATTATTATTATTAAAAAGGAACATTACGTTTTCATAATAAATCTTCTCCTTCTTTCTTTTATTGTTTCTTTTGATAATAAATTTAGAAATTTCAGTAAACAATTCATTTATTTAAATTATTACAAAACGTCACAAAGCGCCAACTTCCCGCGTAATTTGCGAAACAATGCTGCCACACTAAAAATAAAACCGGCCATAGACAACTACTTTTTTCTTTTCAACAAAAGGCAGATGTTCGGCACATACTGGCTGTTTATGTGTTTGACGGTAATAATAATTAGTGCACGCCCTTTCATGGTGGATTAGGCGGCCCTTTCAAAAAAACCATTGCAGGGGTAGATAGCGTGGTTTGGTTGGTTTTTGAGTTTTTGTCACGATTTTATGTAAAAATATCTACGTATAGTGATGGCATTTTAGTGGCCATCTTTTCCGATCCTAGTAAGGTAATATATTTTAAAAAATGTACTTAATTATAATGAATAGTTTTTTAGTTAGCTTTAATGTAAGTATTATTGCTTTAATTGACTAACACTCTAAAATTTAATTGAATACTACATTTACCCTCCCTTTTCACACCCTCAAAGACTCAAATTCATGATTTGCAGCAGACAAAGTACATAGAATCACTTCTTAAATCGCTAACCTTTTTAGCAAGGGCGGATCCAGCTTTCGACACAGAGGGGGGGGGGGGGGTCACGTCTTACAACCCCCCCCCCCTTTTCGCGTCAGGGGTTAAAAATACATAATAGCAGTAGACCTAGTCCTGCAGAAGGGGGGGGGGGGGGAGTCATGGAGAAAAGAAAATGTTTCTCTTAATAGGATTAGTACCGAGCAATTAAATACCTGGGTAGTTACCTGCAAATAATATATTCTAAATAACAAAAAAGACTTAACTCAAAAACTTCTCCGAAAAGGACTTACCTACTGTCAATTAGGCCCGTACCTAATTACCTCTCCCAAGTCAGACTAAGTTCAATCAATAAAATCTAAGCTTGGCCCTAAAGTTAATTGTAGCACTTAGTAGGTACCTACCTACTTTCTTAGTTTCACGTGGCCCGCTGATGTTAAATATTAAAGTCGAAAAAACAATAGGGATGACGAGAGGGTGAAGAAATCGAAATTCTAATTAGTCCGTCAGTCAGGTAATAAAAAAATATTAGTCACGTATTTTTTGTTTTATCAAATTAACAAAGAATGACTAAGTTAAAACGCATTAAAGTTGGATAGTGGGGGCTAACTACGTCACCGTTAGGTATAAATCGTACCTAACCGTGACGTCACGCGACATTTCAACACAATATATCTCCGTATGAGTTTGATTACGTGAAAAAAGAAAAAATACGTGTCCAATACTTTTCAATAATCTTCCTGATAGACTAAGGAAAAAAAAGTCGTCGTCATCCCTATTACACGCTATATTGATTTCTTCAGAACTTATTGTCGATATAAATAATGTCACATCATTTTATTAGCAAGAGGGTATGAACAATTTTACTGTGTTCAAGAAAGAAAAAGAAATGAAAACGTTTATAAGAGAGTTTATTCAGAAAGTATAATAATTAAAACAGCGAAATATTTGACCGTTATTTACCAACTTTCGGAATAAACCCTCTTGAAAAAATTGTATAAGTATCTATTTCCTATCAAATATAGCTCCTATTTTCATATTCATTTACAGAAATACATAAATAGTAAATACGTAGATATTTCGTAAAAACAATGACACATTTACTTAGTAAATTCCTTCATGATAAAACAAACATTTTTGGAAAAAGGAAAACTTTATCCAAGGAAAAGTCAGTTCGGATCGAAAGCTTTATCTAAAAAAACTGGCAACAGTCAAATAACTACATGCTATCTGTAGGTTGGCAGTAATTTAGGTTACCGCGTGCCGATCGCGTCCCATACCATTTTAGATTCGCCCACACACGTCACTATAAATATCCCATATAATAGGTAAGTTCTTTATTGTAACACAATCGCGCGTTACTATTTGTTGCTATCACGTTCCATCTTGCATTCATGCAGATGCGAAACTTGCCCGATAAAATACCTTATTGTGTTGCTGCTTTTTAAAAAGACACGTAGAGGAAACATTAAATTGTAATGTGGTATACCATTTTTCCTTTAGTACCTAATCGATTTGTATAGTATAGATTTTTACCACACGTTATATACGCTGTAAGCTCTAGTAAGGCACCTAACTATTTAGTTTACTCATAAAATAAGAAAATACATATTTTACTGGGGATCGTTTTATTATACGTCAAATGTATCTAAAGATCCCAAGCCTGCATTATTTAAACTTATCGAGTCTAGATTTCCAGAATCACTTGGGGACTGGATAAAGCACCCAATCCACCCGTCTTGCTCGCACTTAGGCAGCCGGCAACTGCAAAGCAGCTGTCTCTTTTTGTTTGCTAGGCGGGTGATTTTAAAGCCACGCCTTGCAACACCCTCTGTAAGTCGCTCTATCCCCTTCTTGCACGTGTAACGCGCGTGCTGCATCCCGCTCGCGGCCGGTATCGATTTTCGTTTTTTCAAGTTGTTTACTTGGTTGAATGCCGCCAGTGTTCGCTTTTCGAATATTTCTTCGTATTGCGTGTTGACTTTACGCGGGAGTTGTAATTGCAACTGGATTTATGTGTTGCCAGCCTTTTTGCCTTTGGATGTTTTATAGTGCGGTCACTTTAATAAAACTGTTGGAATTTATGCTTCACTGAAATCGCTAAGCGCTGACTCTGATAAGGACAGTAATTTAATGGCAAAGATTTATAAATCCTTCCTCTCAACTTAATAATTGTGAAGCTTTTAGGAATAACAGTGATTCGCACGTATAATGCAGGTATTCTAACATGGACTTTCCAAAATAACCACTTATTAAAAAGAGGCTTGAAGATTTTTAAATATTCATTGCCGTTTCTTTATCTAGGTGTAAATACATATAGGATTGTAGGTATTGACAAAAAAACATGAAGTCTTTCAACTTCAAATATGATCCAAAACTTTTCTTTGAAACAGAGGAAAAAAATATTAAATATGAGTCATACAGATAAGACAAAATTATTGGTCTTATGATTTCTTGTGTCCATGTAAGTACCGCAGTAATCGCTTACCATCAGGTGGCTTGTGTGCTCGCTTGCCAATAACATGAAAATTTTGGTAAACAAAACAAATTAACTTATAATTATTTTATTACAACTGACCCAACTTGAAGTTAAAGTACTTACATAAAGCTCATACAAAAAGTATGTACCTACCTACTATTTTAAGTCCTTAACATGTTCAAGATATGTACCGAACCGACTTAAGATTGTATATCGAAACACTTATTCAAGATGAAATTTAACATTATGTTCTATCATAATACATTTTCGAAAGAAAGATTCTGGAGTAACGACTTAAAACGCTTTAATAATCCAAAGTTAGTCAACTATCTTAAATAATACAGTAAATGTCAATCACACAAAGCAATACGGGCCTATCATCACCAAGTACCAACATAGCCCCCCGAAACCATAGACAATAACTCAATTCCATTTATCTCCTCGGCCATAGACTAAAACACAAAAACTCCGGCACGGCCGCGGCGCGTGTCCATTGTCCTGGCTAATAAATTGAATATGGAATATGCGAAATGAATTGGGAAGCCTTATGTTGGCAACATTGGTTGCCGATTAGTTTTGTGTTGTTTGAAATGCGGGGGTTATGATATTGGTGGTCGGATGATTATAGGTTCCTCATTATACTTCTATTTGTATAAGAGGTGTTTTTGAAGCCGTGGAAGCATAGTGGTATGACCTTCCGCCTCTCATGCAGAGGGTCGGAGGCTCAAATCCGGCTCACACCACTGAGTTTATTTGTGTGCGAAATTCAATTTAAATTTACCACTGAGCTTTTCGGTAAAGGAAATAATCGCCAGGGAAACCTGCATACCTACATCTATGAAATTATTCAAGGACCTATGTGTGTGAAGTCACAAATCCGCACTAGGCCCGGGTGGGGGCTGGACCAGCAGTTGGACGCAAATAGGCTATTGTGGTGTTGGTTGGTGGTGTAGGCAAGATTTACTTCATGAGAAAACGGAATAGGAGTAATTTTTCCACTGCCTGGGCGGCATTTTGTGAAAGGCGACTAAATTAAATTAAAACCCGCAGCTACAGTGGCGTTATTATTATAAAGTTAATTAGACTTTTTCCATTAATAATAACGTATGCGATAGAGTATAGACAAGTGTATTTTTTTATATGAAGTGTAGGTCACTGCCCAGCTAGGTAGGGTCTGGGTCATCGCCTAGGTGGAAATGGAATGACCCTCCTAAGTATGTTACAAGCCCTGTGTCCCGCCAACTCCCCTCCCTCCGTTGTAACTTGCTCCTGAATCTTGGAGTGGTGTTTCAAATGGCTGTATCCGGTGGTGATTTTCCATCACGTAGGCTGTGTTAGCTAGTAACTGACTATATTAGCTAGCTACTGCTAATGAAAAGGCAAGAGATCTTATCGTTCGCTAGATATCGTTTCTGAATCCTTTTTAATGTTATGTAAAGATAATGTTATGAAAGATTATAAGACGCTACAAAAATTGCCAACAGCTTAATTATTAACAAATTGAACTGATAAAATAAACGATTTTCCTAAAATTCTACCAATTTTGTTCTGTAAGCAATATAGCATGTGTGAAATTGGTCGATTACTTTCCGTTTACTAATATTTTGTTTACAAGCATTTTTATATACTTCCAAATGAATAATTTGAAACATCAAGCTCATAAAAAAACACGATATCTAGATAAAACCGCAATCATTGAAGACGCTTTTCAAGAAACCAAGTAGGTACATACATTCCCTTCTAAAGATCGCGAATTACTCAAAAATTGCTTCCGTTTCTGTTCAATTGAATAAATTATTACTTAATATTTACTGTTCTATAAGAAAAATGTTTTATTTCAACGTTTAGACCTAAGTAAACAACCATTTCTAAATACATAATTGAAAAAGAAAACCCTAACAGGTAACTTATTAGGTGCCTAATCGCTAGCATTGAAGGCATTTTTATTTCAATACTACACGGCGGCCATATCATTTATTACCAAAATCAATTAGCATGGATCCCACGCCCCGTTGACCGCAGCAAGTTTGGGGTCTATTAATGGTCTCTTGGGACCTCTCCCCTTCAAGCCTTGCGCCTTGCTTCAATCTATGTTGCATGGCTTCTGTTACACCTAGTCATCGTAGTGTTTATCGAGGTTGCAGGTATATTATTTGAAGATTTGATGGGCCATACTGTCTAAGCAAGCAAATAATTCTGATTTCCAATTTCTGAAACACGGTATAGATCTTAAACCTTAAAAGAGTTAGATGAGTTGATCTGTCAAAGTATTAAAATGATTCAAATCTACCAATTAAGTAAAACATCAGATGACTTGCAATCTTTAGATAATTTCCCCATAATATTAATTGTTAAATATATTGGACTGCAGGATCCTTTTTCCTAGCCTACTTGCGCTGTGTACTATACTTACCTAATGTGTATAAGTAGGTAAGTTAGGTATTTAGGTACTTAGTTATTGACTATTTTTTCAGACTTAGAATGTTTTCTAGTGGACATGGCACTGTTACTATGGAAATTCAACCTGAATCTGAGCCTGTGTGATACACACAACAGAAGTCCACCTTTTATCTCATTTTTGCACTCTAATGATACGCCATTTGCACAAAAAAAAACAAACATCTCCAAACCTCTTCCCTCCTTTTCTCTTCCCTTCGCACACACTCCCCAATGCTGCCAACATAATCATTTGTACCATTGCGCGCGTAATGAGGCTATCCGGTTACGGCCCGGGGGAGTCAATTGATTTACTTTTAGCATTTTCACTGGTTGAATATTAGATTCCCTTGCAACTAATTGTTTATTCTTTGAATAAATCTTCGGGGAATCACTTCCATTACGCAACGCACCCCTGCGTTTAAATGAATAAAAGAAAATCATTTGACCGGTAGGACGATTGGGGATGCGGCTAGATTAGATGTCTTCATGCAAGAGAACAAATTTTTTATTTCAGTAACAAAAACTTACCAACTTATAGATCAAATTCTCAAATCAAATGACACCCCTTCTACAAGTATCTTTACACATAGCGGCCAGCAGTTTTCTGACTATATCAGAAAAAAAGAAACTGGCAACTGACATAAATTTGTCATTTTTAAATTTGAACAGAGACGTTCCAATTTCAAGATGTGAATGGGATACCGACGAGCGAGGTGTTTAGTGAACTGTCAAAGAATACAATGGTCATGATATGAACGCACCCTAAAATGCGTGTCCAATAACATTTTTTTTTGTTAAAAGAAGTTTAGTGGCTGTTTAATTTGAAATTTCGATATTTGATATACATTTATTAGTTGTTCAGAAATAGGAATTCATAATCATGTCTGAACTAATATTTCGGTCAAAGTTCTTGTAGTTCCCGCAGTTCCATTTTTTATCAAAACTACAATGGTTGTTTCTATCTACCTAGGTATAACCAGCTTCTTTGTCTTTCTTTATTATTCGGTTCGGTATAGCGTTCGCGCGGGGATAAAAAGTATCCCATGTCTTTGACTAAATCGGACAGCAGTTTAGTTTAAGTACGAGGAGGTAATAGAACAGACATAGTTACTTTCGCATTCACAATATTAGTATAGATTTAAAAAACATATATCCCACATCCGCGTTAATACTTACCGTGCTTTTATCACGAACCTTTTGACTGGATACTAAATAGCGTTATCAAAAAACCGATAAATCAAAACGTAATTAGTCAACACTCATTTTGTTTATTACTTACATAAATTACTCAATTGTTTTGCGTTTTGACATTTCTGACCTAAATATTTTTATAGGTATACAGCTCACATTCATAGATTTTAATTACGTAAATGCACGTGAATTCGCGTGTACACATTTCCAAATTCAACAATATAAAAGCCCCATTTAATACAAATTTCCCTTCAAACCACATTTTCCAAACCCATTCAGTGTTGCCCGCAAAAAGTGCCGAAAGGAGCCATTGTCAAAAAAGCCCTTACAAATAGTTAATAGTGTCTCCCGAAGCGAGAAATTCGTCACAATGGTTCCTGGTGGACAATTATCACGCCCGAAATTAACGTTTTTGTCAAAACATCGGTTCCATGTTTGAATGTGTGGATGCGAGGCCAAAGGGCAGCAAGAAAGCGAAATGACAATATTTTGGCGTGTTAGCCTTGCACATCGTCAATTACTTTTGGTTTTAAACAGTCCTAGGCTGTCACATTTTAGTCCTAGGCTGCCTTTCCGATTTTCCACTAGAGAGAGAGAGAGAGAGAGAAAACGCATAGTTCCCATGGGAATGCTATAAACGAGCGGGCGAAATCGCGGGCAGAAGCTATTCAACTATAAAATAATTTCATTACTTATAGATCTTGTGTTTTTTTTGCGTCACATAATATGTGTTTGTAAAAATAATCATCCTGAAAAGAATAGCCATAAAAAAATCAATATTGAAAATTAACCATAGTGATATATTTAAGCTCTATTACTGGTTATACTTACTTTAATAGATTTCTTTTATACAGCTAGTCAAACATAATAACGAGTGCACATTTCTGACATTGCAATTTGCAACAATGTACAATATTTTCTTAGACTGCAATGTTTATTTCTCTAACCGACGACATGAGTTACAATGTCTCGAAGCGTCCTCTATTAAAGCACCTCTCAGTGCTACCAACTGCGCAAACACGAGCAATCACAAAGGGCGCGAATGTTTGTTTTTAAACAATATGGCTGACTGTTTGCCCGCGATATTTATGACGCGTAGCTTTCGGCAAATATAATCTATTGACACCTTTCCTTTGATGGGGGAGATTGATTGCACGCTTTTTTTCAATGAAAATTGAGATTTATTAGGAGTGTAGAGATTCACGGTGGAATTTGAAACCTCGACAATCCGACGAGTCAAATGACGTACTTTTTTCAAACGGCGAAGTGCAATTTCTATACAAAATTGTCATACAACTTTTTATATAATTGTAATGTGTTGTCATTATTTAATATCACAAATCATTAAATTATCAATAAATTTTTTTTTGTATTTTTTCATTGTCTGTGTAATCCATCTTATACCTAGAAATAATCTACTATAGGAAGTCCCGCGCCTGCACAATTCAAAACGCTTCCAAGTATTTAAAAAGCACCACCAACACTATTCAACACATGTTTGACGGCTGTCTCAGCACGCACACATGGGTTAAGAGTGTTGGTGGTGCTTTTTAAACACTTTCCAAATACATTGAAGCGTTCAAGCATTGCGTATCTATTCTATGTTCAATTAGCTTACCTGCAGCTCATTTGATAAATATTCATAGCACGCAAAAGTCATATACCTAACTATATCTGTGCTTCGGTTTAAAGGCATGCTTATTATAGTTATTATGCACATCATTAGCGCCAATTTACAATTTACCATTCACTATCTCTAAGTGGCCGTAAATTAGTTTTAATATGCTGAATATTCAATTAAATTATTATGCCAAATTGGATAGATTAAACTACCTATACAGAAAAGCTGCGGTTAATGCCAGTCAAGAGTAAAGATAAGTATCCAGCCAACCGTCAAAATTTGTATACAATGACTCTGTTGCTTTGCTATGTCATTAGAGTTGCTTGCTGCATACATATTTTAACGCCTTGACAGATACGTCATATACGGCTTTTGACGAACCAAAGATTTGCTTTGGCAGAATTAGTCTTTGTGGAAGAAAATTTTTAAAGAAGTGGAGGTTGATGGAGGAGGGTCTTCAGCCTCAGTGATGACTGTACAAGACCGTAGTGGCCTTTCGGTTGGGGAGGCCTATGTCCAGCAGTGGACGTGTTTCAGTCGACACATGATACAGATAAAAGTTACTTAACTCTATTCAATATCATTGCAAAATTCCTGGTAGCCTAGTGGTTTCCAATTGAAGGAAACATCGAAAGAAAATATGCATACATCTTTTAAGGATTTCCCACTCTAAAATCTACCACTGGGCCCGCGTGGGTAGTTACTATAGACAACCTTCTCTTATTGGGGACTCCAGAAGAGGGATATTTATAGGCTAGTTGTTGTTATAGTCGCCACCATTAAAGAGCATCCCTTGGAAATCTCCGAACTCTTCTACTTCATTTCTCCAGTCCTATGCAAACCGCCGACTCGCACTTTTGTTTACAAAAGTTGCCAGAAGTGTGATGCAAAAAAAGAAATGTCCAGTGACGCGAAAACTCAAACCCGCCGAGCCTCTCTAGAGCCTTAATGTTAACAAATGAACGCCTTGAAAGTGCCGACCAGAATTTCACTCGTGCAGAAATCCTTCGCAAGGACCACCGGAATGTGGACCTTGTGGAGGTAAACTTCGGTTTCGCTTCGGTCGAAACGGATTGGGTTTAGGATAATCTTTTGTTGGTAATTCAAGGTGGCTCGTGACAATGCGGTTTCCGAGAACGTGAATTAGTACATCGAAAGTGACAACAAAGAGTGGTAACACAAAACATTCGGTGGTTGAAAGATTTCATGTTTCTTCTAGGGTGTCTTGAAATGACTCATAGCTGGCATGTTACGTAGGCGTTTGATTTTTAATTAGTTTACATTAAAAAAAAGAACTCGATTAAAACTATGTTTCTATCTTGTCATTCCATGACATTACCGGTGACACGAGTGATTAGTTAGTCTTTAGATAACGATACTAATCATGCACCTGTTTTATACCATTTACAAATGTGACAAATGTGTACATTTCAGTACTTCATTAACACTTTGTTGTACAAATAACACAGAAAAAGGGCACATCTAGTGACTGGATGTTCACCTTTTTCAGTATACCTAGTTATTAGTATGTTTAGCTAACAAACTCCTGCAATGAAATCTTACATTCTATTAAATTCTATTAGTTTATGCCCTTTAGGAATTCCTATAAATAACTAAATCGTTTGGCTATTTTTTTTTCTTAGTCTATTATTGTGTGCCACTGTTAGGCAAAGACCTCCCCTTTCTTCCGCCAACCGTCTCTGTTAAATGCTTGTATCGTTCACTCTTTATCGAATGCATCCAGGTTGTCCCGCCATCTCATTCTTCATTTCATTCGCCATTTAAATACATATATAAAATATTAAAATGACAAAGATGTAAAGCGTAATATGCGTAGCGATGTGCTTGTTAACATTATTTCTTATTTGGTACGAAAAGATGATTCTAACGGTGAAACATTTTATTCCTGATTTTCATTTTGTATTCTTTCTGACGATCTCAATGTGAAATTCTCTTATTTTGACATGTAAAATATGCTGTAATTTGATATTGAGAAATAAATGTCTATGTCTAATGCATGAACCGACCTCAACCGAAGGTATATCCTCATCTTCTATAAACTTTTTTTAATCATACGAAAAGCGAATAGCTACCCCGAACATTAAGAAATATTTTCAATAGAACTCAATTAGTACGTGTATCATGCCCACCTTTCATAGTACGTCGGCACTGTCATTTTTTCGCCCGGGTCCAGGTAACAAAAAAGAACGTGACAAAATGTCGGTAAACATGTACCTACATCGAAAAAAAGCTTTACAAATTTTGCAATAGGGCCTAAAGAAAACGTTTTTAGACCGTAGAGGCGTTTCGGTTTGGTTCAGTAGGACTTTTGTGTTAAAATACCGTGGAGGTGCATTGTAAAAGTAATTGTGAAATAGTCGAACTTCGCAATTGGAATTGGCGTGTGCAATCGTATGTAATGATTGGTGTATGAGCCGTGAAAAATTGCTATTATCGATTTATAATTGCGTTGCTTTTATAGGATCTTCTTTATGATAATCACGCTCAAGAAAGGTCTATTAAAACTTGTCAGTACGTTCAATGTCAAGAACTGTTAATGCTCCTTTTCGTTTTGACTTCAATACAACGGATAGCCGTTGTATTGAAGCTGTTCTGTATTTTTCGTCAACTTCGATACCAGTGAGGAAACTGTATTTACAGACTGGAAATAAAACAACTATCGGAGAATACTTAAGTCACATCAAACGAGTCGTTTATAGTACATTACAGACCTAGGGTGGTGAATTCGTAAATGTCCCAGATCGCAGGTTTCTGTGGCCCGAACTGAAGGTGAGGGCCATAAATATTCGATCTGGGGCTTTACGAATTACCGCCCGTGGTTTGTCAAAAGTTTTACAATATGTAAAACTTTTGACAAACCACGCCTTGGCCAAGAAGTGAGATTTTCTCTCCGCGTAGCGGGCAGAAAATCCCACTTTACGGCCAAGGTTGATGTAAAAGCTTTTTACCTTAATCCTAACCTAACCTAGTCCCGTATAATTTAACTTTTTCATTGTGATGCCTTGTGTTCTTTTGTAATATTATCTCAAAGCTATTAAACCATTAAGTATTTAACCTTATTGGTCCAATGATCCGTCGCGTCCGCTTTTATAATTGCCAAGTTTAACAGAACTAGAAGCTGGTGAAATTATCTTGCAAGAATTGTTGACAAAGTTTGTGTTACTTACGCGACGTCCTAAAAAGCGTTGTAAAAATAAATCGTCTGTGTAAAATAAAAATAGCCTTCATCCACATATTATATAGTACTTTTCCCCGCAACTTCGTATGCGCAGAAATATTAAAAAGTAAAATCCCAATTTTTCCCCTTCTCGTGGGAATTTTGCAAAATCCTTCCTTAGCGGATGCCTACGTCATAACATCTACCTGCATGCCAAATTTCAGCCCGATCCGTCCAGTGGTTTGGGCTGTGCGTTGATAGATCACTATGTCAGTCAGTCAGTCACCTTTGAGTTTTATATATTTAGATAAACTATATTTTCAGAGCAACAAAATGCCCGCGGCCAGATAGTACGTCACAAAATGGCGGCAAGAGAGCTCCGGTGACTACCCACGCTGCTCCAATGGCGTTGCTCACCAACTCCAGCACGGGGCCCAGCGCGTCAGGCCCCCCGCAGCACCCGACCACGCCGCTGCACCACTACTTCCACTACCTGAAGCAGCCGTCACCGCTCTCACAAAACCCATACGCGCACCACTCGAGCGCCCACCACATGGGGATGGGGCCGGGCGGTCTGGGCGGGCTGGGCCCCTTCGGGCTCACGCACCACGGGCTGGAGGCTGTCGGGTTTCCGCAAGGTAAGAAAATATTTTATAGGTATACTAGTTGTGCCCAGCGACTTCGTCTGTATGGAGTAAAAAATTGCCGGTAACTTTTCTTACCGATATCCGATTTTAATGAAGCATATATGTATTAGTTCCGAATGATGCTCTATTTATCATTGAAAACCTCACTCAAATTGGTTCGGTAGTTCCGGAGATTAACTGTAACCAACAGACAGATAGACAGACAGTTAGGAAGAGAGAAAAATGACCCTTTTATTATAGTGTAGATAGAAGATATGTAGATTATCTTCAGGGTAACCCTTTTCTACCATGTCGGCGTAGGCCTGCTTTTCTTTATTCGACATTGCTTCCTCCATTCGTTTCGGTATTGCGCCCCTTGTATCCAGTTCGACCCACCCAACAACTAAGTATTTTGAAATCGTCACGCCACCACATCTGAGGTCTTCCTCGGGGGCGCTTTTCCCCCAAGATCTCCATTCGTAAACAGCCCTGCATGCACTGGCCAGGCCATTATCTTCTTCTTCTTCTTATATATAAAAATGAATCGCCGTATGTTAGTCTGGCTAAGGCTCGAGAACTGCTGGACCGATTTGGCTGAGTCTTTTTTGTTTTATTCCCCGTGATTCAGGGAACGTTTAGAAAGAAAAAGAATCTAGCAAAATGAAATGATTATCCGTGGTGATACGAAGTTCACCGAGCCACTAGTCACTAATAAAGGGCCGTATTTACTTTTATTTGTATTGATTTATGTGATAGTTATTGTTTATAAGTTCGTAAATATAAATGGCCGAATTTACGCTCACAACTGGCGTTGGAGACTGCTTTCGAGGTTGTGATTGGTGTTATGTATAGCAATTTGCTGCCTTGGGCGATACCAACGCCACTAGCGCCCAACTTTTCACTCGCGGTGACCCTTCATTGAAAGATAAAATATTGAAAAGGATGGTAAGTATATACACGTGACGGCACACTGCAATCACTCTGAAAATAATAAGACTTGAACTTTTTTTTTTTTTTTTTTTTTTCTATTTATTTGGGTCAAAAAACAGTCGCTACACAGTGTATACAAGTAACAGATCAGATAGAAAATTAATATATGTGCGACCAGCACCATTAACCACATATATAAATGTATAGTTGATTTACGGACTATGTATTTAGTACAGTTTGCAAGCTTATAATTAACTTACTTCCATACTCACACGTACCCATACATGCTGGTACACATACTCTCTCTCTCTCTCTCACACACACACACACACACTCACACACAAACTTAAGCGAAAGCCAGTTATGTATACTTTGGTAAGCTTCTGAAAGTATCGCTAAGAACTTTGACGTTCTACACCCACTTTTATTAAATTTAATGTTTTGAGTGCCAGATTTTTTAAAGTAGGTAACATAGATTCCATAAAAATATAAGCTGCTTTTTTGACACTTATGTACGAGTATTCTGTTACTTAGAATGTAATAAATAACAATCTATTATTTTTACTTAATTAGTACCCATTTAGTGCATACAAATACAATACAAATCGACATTTAGTATCTAAACATTCGTATTTACTACTATAAGATAAGAATAATAATGGTTACGCCGAATAACGAAAAAATAAAAGAAATACACTTTATAAAAAAAAAACAGCAAAAATAACGATCAGCCGAAAGGGCTGGATAGCTCAGCATGATGCTGTGGCTAGAAGCCACAAAGCTGATTTTCAGATGCAGCCTAAAATTAAAAATTACAAAAGAATACTTAATTCTAATTAACAGCATGTAATACTCAATAGGTAGCTAATTAATTTTCACATAAACAAGACATACACTGAAGTACTTATCTCTAACCTTTACTAAAACCTAAACTACAATTGTTAAAAGCTTTCTGATGTCACAATAACGAATCATAGAATTAAGCAGCACGTGACGCACGTCAGTGTACAATCCTTTTACCGTTTTACAACCATTTATACGGCAACACCTTCCGTAGTGCTGCCAGCTCAAAATATTCAAGGAAGCTTGTAAATCAATGGTGCTTAGTAGAAATGGTAGGATTTATGAGGTACTTTATTGTACAATAAGATTACCATTATTATGTTGGTAATGTTGCGTGATCTAAAAATGCTGGAAGGATTATTTTTATTTATACCGGTAAATGCAGTAGCCATGAAATGCTTAATTTAAGCAGTAAATTTATATAGGGAAATAAAGTCTAAATTACCATTGAGATTTAGGACTGGGTGGTCAAAAACAACTGAAGTCGCTAACGAGTAGGTATGATATGACATTGATTTTTTTCGAAAACGACTGACACTTTATTCATTACTCTATATGATTAACATTAAGTAATACATTAAACTAGTTTATACAGTAGGTATAATCGTTATTATGAAAAACATCATAAAAATATTGATATTCAATCTCAAAAAGCGACTCTCATTTTCTTTCACTCAAAAATAATCGCAATTTGCGGCAGAACTTAGAAGGCGCGCAGCGGAGCACTTGAGCCATTGACAAAGAGTCTATTATTGCTTAATCCACGCGCCTTCTAAGTTGTGTAAACCTGTACTCTTTTAGCTTTTAAGATTTTGCATTGAATTAATGCATTTATTATACCACCAATAAAAGACAATCCGTAATAGGGATGACGACAGGGTGAAGAAATCGAAATTCTAATTATTCCGTCAGTCAGGTAATAAAAAAATATTAGACACGTATTTTTTGTTTTATCAAATTAACAAAGAATGACTAAGTTAAAACGCATTAAAGGTGGAGAGTGGGGGCTAACTACGTCACCGTTAGGTATAAATCGTACCTAACCGTGACGTCACGCGACATTTCAACTCAATATATCTCCGTATAAGTTTGATTACTTGAAAAAAGAAAAAATACGTGTCCAATACTTTTCAATAACCTTCCTGATATACTAAGGAAAGAAAAGTTGTCGTCATCCCTATTGGTAGCAAAAGTTACGAAACATATCAACAAAGCTACCTTTACAATACAATATACTTTACATCACCCTTGGCCGTATAGTGGGATTTTCTGCCCGCTACGCGAAGAGAAAATCTCACTTCTTGGCCAAGGCAAGATGTAAAACTTTTGACAAACCACGGGCGGTAATTCGTAAAGCCCCAGATCGCATATTTATGGCCCTCACCTTCGGTTCGGGCCACAGAAACCTGCGATCTGGGACATTTACGAATTCACCACCCTAGGTCTGTAATGTACTATTATTGAACACCACACATTCAAGGAACAGTCAGACATAATGTAATTACACAAAAGGTATGGCATACAGCAGGCGGTCTTAACGCTCAATGGCGATCTCTTCCAGACATCCTTTATTCATGAATACACGTCCGTCTTGTGCATGTACCAGAGTTCTCCTAAATAGCCCAGCAGCACTATACTCTAAGCTGGGCACCATTACCATTCCCTATGGCGCAACTCTGGCAACATGACAAGCGAAAACAAGCCGAGAGCGTTGCATAATTTACGTTTCAAGAAGACATCCTTCGGAATAATCAAAACAGCCCCGTGTAAGCCGCTTATACCCCCTCGAGCCTCCCCACGGGGTAACGTGGGGGTTCGCAAGTTACTTGCCCTTAATTAGCAGTTGTTTGTTATTTTTGATGTGGTTTCGTTAGTTGGAGTTCGGTACTTTTGCGCAATGGGAAATTTTGGGTTCAGCGGAGGAATTGAAGGTTTTATAACGAAATTATTACTTGATAGAAATACGAATATTAATGTTGAAGATCTCAGTGCCATATGATAATAAGATTACCTACTCGAATGACGTAAACAAATCATGAATTAGCTTTGAGAACGTCTTAGGGTGCGAAATAGAAGATAGAAGGTTTAATGTAAAAATCTGGACGAACCAGATCGGGAGAATCGGAAGATAATGAAAAATAAAACAGGAGTTTTTTTTAACAAAAACGTGGACATAGGCGCGTCCAATCGTTTTGTTATAATTATTTTCCTCTATCTGCAAGTATCTATTTATTATTTCCATTTCCTTTATCCTCGACTTTCATTTCTTTTCCTTGTTTCTTTTCGGAGGGTACCTTTCCAATTAATAATAATATAATTCTATTAATTTTGTCTCATTACGTTATGACTATGTTGCTTCTCTGACATTTAAAATCGTTTAGCTACATAGCAAAACATGCTACTGTCGCTTTTTTATTACTATAGATGGCCAAACAGACAGACGGCCTACCTGAAGGAAAGCCGTTACCACCACCTATAGACATTTGCAACACCAGATTTGTCATTAATGAGTTGCTGGTGTCGGAGACATTTAATGACACCCTTTTTAAAACACCCCATATTATAGCGCTCAGGGAAAATTTCAGTAAGGTTCATTCCAAATGCCTATAACGCACTAAAAACGTTCTACAGAATCGGGCTGAAGACTCAACTACAACATGAAACTTGTTAATGGACAAGAAATCTGCATAATTTGGCCACTAGGGGCGCTGTGATCGCTTGACCCAAACCATCTGTCAATTACATAGAGAAATATTTGTTGTTATTGGTTTTACTTAAATTATTAAAAAATGCCGCGCTGTGCAGTTCCAGGATGCAATGAGAACGGACGACACGTATTTCCAATAGACTTGGTATGTATCTGGGGCAGGTATAATTGCATTGGGTTGGGATGTCTTCATTTTCATCACAAATAACTGAACCAAAATTAAAATTGCGGTCAATATTTAACAATTTTAAACAAATCTACTTAAAATTGTCAACAAAAAAACCCGTAGAAATTTGACAGCTGCAGTGTTTGGGTTTTGGTTTGGGTCAAGCGTTTGCAGCGCTATCTGAGTCGAGCTTTGCGTATTCTTGTCCCTTAAAAAGGTGACGGCTGTGGTGATGAAAATATCTATAGATAAGCGGCGGAGTCCACTTCCATTCCGTCTGTTTTTCCATACACAGCAATAAAAGAAGCTACGCACCTGTTAGGTAAGCTAATACAGAAATGAGCGGCCGATTTGAATTTTGAAAAGTTCGTTCCTCTCTCGAAAGGGCCCGGAGAACCCGAGAGTACGGATTAGTCCCCTTCTGGGAATTTGAACGGGGAATGTTCGGTCTCCACTGCTACTATTTCTAAATACCCAAAATGGAGTACCTATTGATGTCTTCTGATGCGTTTTTGCTACATTTCGTGGTCTGTCGCAAACATTTTTGCTGTATAACTAATTATTTTTATTGATTAAATGCATGCAACCAACTGTTTTTTGCCAACAGTATCTAAGTATAATATGTTGTTAACACATACCTTGGTAAGTTTATCGTCAATCTAACTATATTAGGTGCATGTGAGTATTGATGAATTATTACATTATTAATGAATGTACTTCATCTTGTAGGTTTTCTTAAATAAAAACCAATAAACCTATGAATTACATTATTAAATTCCCAATACATTAGATATCCTGTGCTGTGATGTGAGGTGTCTATTTTGTGTACCTATATCTTCTGAGTAAAATAAGAAAGAGTAAACGGTTGTAGTGACCAAAACTACAACCTATACCCTCAAAATAACATTGGGTAGACCAAACTAAACATATTTATGTATAGATGCAAAAAATCTTTCATTAGCTTTGAACACGTTTCAGTTTTTTTTCCTCCTTGCACAAATCTTAGAAGTCGGTACCAAGAATTTATGGTACATATTTTTTTGGTAGGTACTTATAAGTATTGTCAGCCGAAAAAAGGAGGTAATCCTAAAAAGGGTTGCGCACGGTAAAATGCTGCGATATTTTTAAATCCATCGTTACCTTTTTATGAAAAAAATGACATTGAAATTTTGACAATCCTTCAAATGGTAAAATTTGCAGGTTTGTCTACATCACATTTTATATACTTAAATAATATTAAATAAAGCATTTTCGAATTTTCTCATGCAAAATGAAGTTTTGCCATATCAAAGTAACAATTTTTTTTCCATCAAAAACATAAATTTCCAAACGCAGTTGTAAATCACCGAACTAAATTAACGACTCGCCTTTTTTTCCATTTAAAACTGAATACACATTTTAATACGGGAATAAAATTAATCCGCGGACTTTTTTTAATCCGTAGCCTCGTCTCTTTCCCCCCCTTTATTTCCCATGTCTGTGTCGCTCTCGCGTAACGTCGGCAGCTGGGCGTTCTTTTTTTGAAATTTATTTTTTTCTCATTGTATATTGGCATCCCTTAGAATTTTATACGGCCAGTTGCTTTTTTAATCTTTTGGGCGGAATTAAATTAATTGATTATGCTATAATATAGCGTTTTATCGCGGAGGGAGTTTTTTCGGGCTGATTCGAATCAATTCTGTGTTCAATAAAGTATTTGTATACTTTTGACGTTACGTCTCTACCGTGAAGGTATCATGTATGGAGTGTGAAATGTGTCTTGGTAAGGAGCGCAATCTTAAATATCGAAACAGTTGAAAACGTGTCCAGCGGATTTGATAAGCAACAAAACAAAACACACTCATAAATAATTCTCATTCTCATTCTCCTCACAACCGTTTTCGCTGCGTTTTCGCCTCAGCAGCGCCATCTGAAGGCGCTACTGCAGACTATCCGCCTAGGTGGCTTGACACTTGTGGCGACCGCAGCGCCCCCAATCTATCCGATTTGGTGTCCACTTTTGGAACTATAAAGATTGCGCTCCTTTACTTAAACCCTTCATAGTATCATGGTCCTTTGAGACGGATAATTGTACTTCTTAAATCAAATCTTTTGTGTTTTATCGGAATTCCGGTGCAGTAACCAAACCCTCCCTTTTAACTAATCGCATTAAGTCCTAGGGCTTCAGAATGTGGCACGCTGCCCTAGTTGGAAGTTTCGCGTCTTGGCACGGTTTCTACCGAAATTACAAGTTTTAATTGAGTTTCGCAAACAATTTGATATTTTTAATTAAGAGTTTCAAAATATACTTATTTGGCGATTGGCAAATATGCCCTTGAACTTTAAACAGGTTTTCTGCTAAATGATTTTATTTACGTATTTACATGACCGTGGCAAAATATGCTTGTTTAATGATGGGTAGCTATTCTGTCTACACTGAAAAGTGCATGGAAAAGACTCGATAGTGCAGTAGTTGCACGCCTTCTGGCCCAGATAGCCGTTGGAGTTGGCAGGTTCGAATCCGGCTTGAGACCGTAATTTTCAACTTTTAATAGAAAAAAAGGGGTTTTGAAAAGCGTTGATGTGTGTATTTGTATCTGTGTATATGTGTGTGGCTTCGTAGTTCCCAAGTAGCAAACAAGAATAGTGATTAAATCTTACATATCTTAACTTTGTCTTAAATCAGAATTAGCTGATAAAAAAAAGACTCCGTTAAGTCATTTTAGTCTTTAAAACTAAATAGTTTTAAGCTACCGCTACTTTAGCAAGTTAAGAATACCTAAATCCTAGTTAAGTATTTTAAAAACCATTTAGTATTAAGTGCGTCCACACTTAAGTCTAAAAATGATTATTTTACTTTACTCAGATTATTTCAAGACTCACTAAAGACTCAATGGTATAATCAAAGTATCAGTTTAGAATTGCTAAGTAAAAATTGAATCTGTAGACAAACTTAAGATGATCGTAACACTATAAGTTCTAGAAATTGCTTTTGTGAAGAATATTTTATTCTTTTATCCTTAAATTTAATAAGCTTTAAGTAAAAATAAGCTTAACGGGACGCTTTTCGACAAAATAAACCAAGTGAAAGATGGCTGAAATCAAAAAACTACTTCAAAAAATTTGGTTTTCATCATTCGGCGTGTTGCGAAATATAGAAAACTAGCTTTTCCCCGCAACTTCGTATGCGCAGTAATATTAAAATGAAAAATCCCGTTTTTGGAAATTTCGCAAACTCCTTTCTTAGCGTATGCCTACGTCATAACATCTACCTGCATGCCAAATTTCAGCCCGATCCGACCAGTGGTTTGGGCTGTGCGTTGTTAGATCACTATGTCAATCAGTCCGTCAGTCAC
Source organism: Aethes cnicana (assembly GCA_963971205.1). Lineage (NCBI taxonomy): Eukaryota > Metazoa > Arthropoda > Insecta > Lepidoptera > Tortricidae > Aethes > Aethes cnicana. Next base: position 7,662,456 of record OZ020295.1, on the reverse strand, counting down.
CTTTGAGTTTTATATATTTAGATTAACCTCAAATTGTGTGCGGTGCAAGTGATCAGTGCTTCAAATATGTTAACAGTGCGACATCTTGGAGTGAGATTTCAGTGTCTATTACCCAGTAGCTATTAAAAATAGATCACGAGACAGTAGAGGATACTTAAAGCGTCAAATTTGGAAATGGAAGTAGCGGACAGCAGTGATTCTGATTGCACGGCAATTTACGATCTGGGGGCACGGCAGTGCCCCTGCCAAGACGAGTCAACGGAAGCGTAGGGCATTATATCTACCTTGTCTTGAAACGTTTTGTCGTATTTTCGTAGATTCGGTCTGGCAATTGCTAGAATATTTTTTTTTTAGTATGGAAATATGGATATTTTTTTGTATTTGGCCAATTAGCTGAATAAGTGATTGAATCCATAAATAAAAATAATAATAGGATAAAAAGTAGCCTATGTCCTTTCCCGGGACTCCAACTATCTTCATGCCAAATTTCATCCAAATCGGTCCAGCAGTTGAAGCGTGAAGAGTTAACAGACAGACAGACAGACACACACGAGTTACTTTTGCTTTTATAATATTAATATAGATGTATAACTAGTAAAACTTTAGATTTTATTAATATCTAAAACTAGCCGATGCGTGCGATTTCGTCCCGCGTAGACGTAGAATTTGCGTTTCCGATGATAACCTACACAGAATAGACGGTTAGTTATATTAAAAGTATTGAAAAACTCATTTGACCCATGAAAAACCCGTTCCCGTGGAAATATCGGGATAAAAAAAAGTGTTATTTCCCGGTTCTCAAACTATATAAAACTATCTCCATACCGAATTTCATCATAATCGTTCCAGCCATTTTGTCATAAAGAAAGGACAAAGAAACAAAATTTTCCTTTCTCTTCTTTAAAACATCTTATCTCATCAGCTAATTGGCAAAATATATAAAAAAAACACTAAACGATTATAGCCATGCGTTTGAAACTATGTATAATAAAGGTACTCTATAGTCTCAACATTTGGACTTTCTAGCTCTATCCATGACGAATCTTTAAAGGTACCTATGAAAATACGATTAAAGGCTTTGAGAAAAGGTAGGTGTGCCCAGCGCTTCTGTTGACTCGTCTTGGCGGGAGCACTAGCGTGCCCCCAGACATCCCATGAAAAACATTTTACCTATCTAAAATGCTACGTAGGTAATGTGTCGCCTCTTAGATACTTACTGCCTAAATATTGCTTGCACTGTACAAAATTTTAAAGATATCATTGAGAACAAGCGTGTCGTTCAAAAAGTCAAAATGTGGGGCTTGGTCGTTTCGTTACTCAATTTTAAGCACAAAATTCACGCTGGTTAGCTTTCTGTTGATAAACCGCTATGAGTGTTTGCGTCACTGTCACTAAACGGCCTGGCCCTACATTTTGACTTTTTGAACGACACAGCTTGGCTCCCCATGAGATCTTATATAACTTCTTCGCAGCGCAAGCAATGTAGTATACTCGTATTAGTAGGTACTCGCTTTGGCATGACATTATATAAAAATGTTTTTGGTAGGATGGTTCTTCTTGCATAAACAATACCGTAAATTTGACGGTAAATTGTATAAACTAAATCAAAGTAAAGATTATTTAAAGTCCATTAAGAATTAACTAGACCTACACTAATTCGGTTTTTAGTATAAGTTAAGTATCATTTCTCTAAACCGGTACTACTCCAAATGCAATTTGTCTATACTTTATCTAAAGTAACCTTACAAAATCAGTATTGTCTAAAGTCATACTTCGTTAAGGATAGTAAGACTTAACGCCATTTTGCACTTTAAGTTAGAAAAAATATTGAAAAATTCCGACGCTAAATCATAAAAAATAAAGTACATTGAAGTTAGATTTTTGTTTCAACATGTTAGTGTTGTGTTAGTGTTTGTGTTATATCTCCAACGTATACGGGAAAGTAATATTCTGCGCTGTATGTAAGTAAAATTTTCATTTAGCAACAAAATATTCCAAATATTTAGTGCTTATTTTCCAGTATTTTGTAAGCCCGTCTGTTTTATAGCACTTTCGATCAATTTTACACGATAAACAATCATGCGTTATAGTTTTCAAGTACCAATAGGGACATAAAACGGTATTTTATAAACGTTAAAAATAGTTAGTTAATCGCCATTTCGATAAACCTACAATGAATTCTCTTTTAAGTAAAAGAGTTCGCCATGTTTTCTAAAATAACAATTCCATAAGTAAAAAAAGTTTTAAAATTTTCTTTGTTAAGAGATGATCGAATTAGTACAACTCGGTGTTAATAGTATTAAGTAAGTATTAAAGATATCTTTAAGCTTATTTTTTGGTATTAAGTCAACCTTAAAGATATCTTGAAATCGAAGTTAAGAGATCTGTTAAGCCCTCAGTCTTAAGTAGGGTTAAAGTCTGTCTAAAGAGTAGTATTAACTCTTTCTTAAAATTGACTTAAATACTGTGCCCACTTTGTCTTAACTCAGTCTTGGAGATATCTTCAAGATATCTTGAGGGTCATAATAGTTTTAGTCAAGACAACTGATAGAATTAGTAAAATTTTCTTAAAGATATCTATAATTCCTTTTTAAGACACTTGATTGCTACTTGGGTTGGCTTAAGTGGAGGGGTTGTTAATTTTCAATTAAGATTTATTTTATTACTGGCGAAGGAAAACATCGTGAGGAAACCTGCACGCATCTGTGAAGTAATTCAAAGATGTGTGTGAAGTGAAGTCCCCAATCCGCACTGGGCCCGCGTGGGGACTATAGCCCAAACCCTCTCGTAATGAGAGGAGGCCTGTGCCCAGCAGTGGGACGCAAATAGGCTGTAGTAGTAGTTATTACTGTGTGCTCGTCTCGTTTGCCTACCAATGACATAAAGAAAACCACTAGGCTGCCACGGCTTTTGCCGCAATCTCTCTACATATACTTAGGTAGGTACTCGTATTCTGGCTAAATGTAAGTATTTCCTACTAGCTCATATAAAGATCCTATGCGATTTTGTCCGCGTGGAATTCACTTAATAGCTTTCCTGCCCCTTTCTCAAGACTCGAACCACTATCTCCAAATGTAATGGGTCCAGCATGAAGAGGAATAGACAGACGGACAGACAGAGTTACTTTAGCATTTTATAACATTATTATGGATTTTGGTAGTGGTAGGGCGTGGTGCTAGGTCCGGTGTGGTACCACGGTCTTTCCCCGCTAACCTGCCGCCAAATAGCAGTGCTCGCACTGTTGTGTTCCGGTGGAGGGTTAAGGCAGCCGGTGAAATTTCTGGCACAGAGGCATTCCATCTTAGGCCTCAGCGTAGGCAAGCATTCGAGATGACCACTTTCTTAATGGGAGATCAAAGGATTTCGGTGTCCATGGGCCGCAGTGACCACTTACCGTCAGGTGGGCTGTGCGCTCGTTTGCCTGGCTATGATCCCCCAGTAAGAAACCATAAGGCCTCGAATGCGTTGCCTACCCTAAGGCCTAAGATGGAACGCCTCTGTGCCAGACACCTAAATGCCTACTAATATTGTATTTTTTGATAAACCTTTAACCTTTATCGACGTCGACACGCCAGTGGAGACAGAAAACAGCGTAACTGACACCGTGACCATCGGATTAAACTTATACGGATTCACAAATCGATGCGAACCTATTGGGTTTCTTCCACTGCGACGAAGGACTGGCGTTTTAGGTGTTTTGCCTCGAGTCGCGGTAACCTCATGCATAACGTAGATACAACTACTGGAAAACTAGCAAATCAAAATCGTTTAAGGCATTCACTGCCACCAACGCATATATGCGTTTTGCTGACTTTCCCGCAGTGTTCAATGCTCAGCAATGTTCAGCGTTAATGACAGATGTGGCACCTGGCGAAAGTTCGTAAAAAGAAGTGGCAGCGGTTTAGGCGTGAAGAGGTAACAGAGATAATTACTTTCGCATTTATAATAGGTACTAGCTTCTGACCGCAACTTCGCCCGCGTAGAATTAGGTTGTAGCATTTCCCGCGGGGACTACGCGCATTTCCTAGACACATTTTGATACCTACCTATACCCAGTGTCAGTCTCTCAATGGGGGCTATCGCATGTGAATTTGCCAATAGAGGCGCTTGTGTCGCGTGAGGTCCAATAACATTCACTTTTCACTAGTTTTGGCGGGCTTACTTCTTTAATTTACCTGTTGAAAAGTGATCTCTTTCGTGAAATTATCGCAAATATGGATTATTTGGCGATGACAGTGAATGCTTTGAAACAAAAAAAAACGTAACTGCATAACATTGCGGCATATCTACTCGATATAATGATAGTTATTTATAATTTATAAACTTAATGAGATTCAAGATTTAAAACTTTGTTTCGGCGTCGATCTTATAAAAGTCGCCTTTGACAGCTATACCCCTGGACCATAGTCAACAGTGGCGCCAACTGGTGAGCAAAGAAACGGTAGTCCCCATTAAGGATACCGGAAACATGAATACCTATAACTATCCTAATACTTCCCTTCCTAAAACGTTAAACAAATTCTAAATCGAATGACAACCATTAAAAAAAAATAGAAACGTTATCTAACCTAAGGAATTTTTAAAAAGCGGCGTTTCAATAAAAACAACGGTTTATCAAGCGAGTAGCGAAAACCGAGTAATATCTCGTAAAATGACGGCCACAGATAACGAGTGACGTTGACAGGGGCAATGCATTAATATTTAAAAAAAAAACAAGAACAAGATGGCGGTCAAAGAAGCCGCGGTAGCGATATGATAAAAAATAATATTTTTATGTCTACGTACGTATGTGTAAGTATGTCTGTCGTATGGTGCGATCGAGTAGGTTTTGGTGTGACAATTTTTATTAATAAAAAAAGTGGAAATTGTTTAATGCTCCTGGGGTGCGCGGATTTTTTTATTGTTGGCCTTTTAAAAGAAACTACTTACGCGCGACCAATATGTTATCAAAGATAGGTTGAGCTGCAAACCATCCGTCAATGAATCTACTTTGGTTAAACCAGAGACAATCTTATTATTTATAAATAAATAAATATCTCAGAAAATTTCACACATATTGACCTAGCCCCAAACTAAGCAACGCTTGTATTATGGGTGCAACGATATAAATACTTATATAGAGAAATACATACATATATAAATACTAAACATCCATGACTCGAGTACAAACTTTCGTGTTCATCACACAAAGTTTGCCCCGAGCGGGATTCGAAACCGCGACCGCCGGAACAGAAGGCAGGGTCACTACCAACCAACTGGACCAGTCCGGTCGTCAAACATCAAACTCCTTACATCATCATGTTCATCGGAAATAGCCAGGGAGCTACAAATTTTCATACTTAGCCTGCACAGCGCCATCTAGATGTAGCTTATGGAGTTCCAGGCTACCTAGGCAGCGACATCTATTATCGCATTTAACACTTATTTCGGGCATACGATGATTTGTTTAAAGGTTGTCATTATAAGTTTACCTTACTTCTTCTATGGTTAAACTTTAAGCTAAGCAAGCGAACCTAAATGATAGACCCAGCGTAGCGAAGCTCTCATCTCTCATAGCACATCATTTCAGCCGAAATACATGCACTGCTCTGCTGGACATAGGCATAACTTTGCAACAAATAACTTCTTCGAATAGAGCCCCTGTATGGTTGTATCAGCTCTGAGTGCTAAGGTGCTGCCACACGATTTATGCTGGTTTCAAAACGGGCAGCCGCGATTTCACGGGTGTGACGCGCCTTTACAACACGACACAAACTATAATGCGCGCGGCGAAGCACTTAAGCCGTAGACACAGAGAATATTATTGCTCAATCCACACGCCTTCTAAGTTGTCTAAAACTGTACTCTCAATTTTATGTTTTATGGAATCCATTTGTCAATCTCGGTGTGACCTTCTTTTGACAAGGTTCCATGCCCTTCGGTTGTTTATGTGCTCTCAGGTCAATGCCCAGGTGTTATTTTAGTGACACTAATTTTAAGTTATACGCTAAGGACAGTACAGGGGTTAACCAAATATGATTTACTTGTTTGACATCTGAGAGGCTCATTTAATTTAGACAGGTAGGCAACGCATTCGAGATCTTTCGAGCCCCTACCTCCATACAAACGTACTTTCGTTTTATTCTGCTAACTAGGTACTTATCAGATTGGCACCAAATTCTACAAGTAATAGTGGAGCAGAGGTATTGGTGTCCAAAATACACTTTGTAACAAATTGAATAACAAAGAAACTAGGAGGATTTTAGTTTCCTCCATAGAAACTTGAAAATTCAGTTTTTTGGCTGTAATTTAATTGTGTTTTATTTTACCACGACTTTTACTGATTTCGGACACTCATAATAATGATTTTATTATGTGTACCAAGTTTTGAGTCAATCTATTTAGTAATTTGGGAATAAAAGCGAAACTATGTTTGTATGAAAAGTTGAGAAACGCCGTGCGTACTGGGGACTCTTAAGGTTTCTTAATGGGGATCGTAGGATTTCAGTGTCCATGGGCCGCAATGACCTCTTACCATCAGGTGGGCTGTGCGCTATACCATTGATATAAAAAATGTACTTTACCACCACCACCAACAGCCTATTTACGTCCCACTGCTGGGCAAAGGCCTCCTCTCATCACGAGAGGGTTCCACATAATTTAATTATTACTTCGCAGATGTTTTCCTTCACCGAAAAGCTCTTATCATGGGAGGGTTTGGGCTATAGTCACCACGCGGGCCCAATGCGGATTGGGGACTTCGCACACATCTTTGAATTACTTCATAGATGCGTCGTGCCGGTTTCCTCATGATATTTTCCTTCACCGAAAAGCTCATGGTAAATTCAAATTGAATTTCGCACATAAGTAAAACTGAGGTGCGAGCCGGAATCGAACCCCCGACCCTCGGCATGAGAGGCGGTAGGTCGAACCACTAGGCCATCACGGCTTTTTAACCCTGTATCTACCATAGAAATGTAATTATCACATCAACACAGACGGATGTGATCGGTTAATAGTAGATATTTCTGATATAATTATTAATTATACTGTCCTCTTGTAATTAATAACCGTTACTCGCAGGTAACGGAGTATAAGTAGCTGCCGACTACACTTTGTCAGTTTCAACGTAAATTTCATATTTTACAGTTGCACTTGACATTTATATTCTTTACTACCTGTCCGCCCAGGCTTTGCACGAAAGCTCCTACTAATGAAGAAAATGTTGTTTTTAGGGTTCCGAACCTCAAGAGGTAAAAACCCTTATAGGATCACTCGTTTGTCTGTCCGTCCGTCTGTCACAGTCGATTTTCTCCGAAACTACTGGACATATTAAGTTGAAATTTGGTTAGTTTGTGACCCAAAGACGGACGTGTAATGAAAACTAATGAATTTTAAACATAGACCCTATTTTTGGGGACTAAATTTGAAAAAATATTAATGAAGTTTTTCAAACTATATCGTGTGACATATCAAATGAAAGTACTTCTTATGAGGATTTCAAATATATTTTTTTCATTTCTTTTTTGGTCAATACTTTTCGAGTTATTTAAGAAAATATGCGAAAAATTACCATCCCCCCCTCCCCCCTTATCTCCGAAACTACTGGACCTAAAATTTTGGAAAAAATACGGAGGATAGCCATAGACCTATAGAATACAGGAAAATTATTAAGAAGTTCATGGTATTTGAAATCTATCATATAAAAGAGCTTATCCTGTGAAACGGTTTGAAAATGACGTCATTGAAAATAATCAAGGGTAACCCTCTCCACGCGAGTTTAACTCGCTTCTTGGCCGGTTTTTTTTCTTATAGGCCTAATTGTTCTGGTAATGACTAATGACAAACAACAAAAAATATTGTATGTCTGTAAAGTCGGTTTACGGATGATAATTTTCTACGTGGTAATAATACGTCACGTAACGCTACAACGCTACTATTGCGTCATGATTTTTGGTGAGCGCAGCCGGGGTTCATCAATTTATAAGACTTTATGACGTTAAAAATATAAGCTAGCATTAATTTGACCTTAAAGGTAACTTTTATATTTTTTGACGTGATAACGTCTCATTAATTTACGGCCGGATTGGACCCTGCCTTCTGTTCCGACGGTTGCGGGTTCGAGTCCCGCTCGGGGCAAACTTTGTGGTTTGTGTGATGAACACGAATGTTTGTACTCGAGTCATGGATGTTTGTATTTATATATTAAGTACTTATGTAATTCTCTATATAAGTATTTATATCGTTGCCTAGCATCCATAGTACAAGCTTTGCTTAGTTTGGGGCTAGGTCAATATGTGTGAAATGTCCCAACATAAAAAAAAAATTGATGAACGCCGGCTGCGCCTACGAAAAAACATGACGCAGTAGTGTCGTTGTAGCGTTACGTGACGTTATCACGTATAAAATTATCGTCCGTAAACCGACTTTACAGACAACTAAATTTTGCTTGATTCTCCCTTTGGTACCTACTGATATTTTGAAAATAGTCGATACAAAAACTGGTTAGCTATCGTGATACCGTCCCGCACTCACATCACTCCAGCCACATAAAAACAAAACAATCAAAATGTACTCGCTAACCAATCGAAAACAAACCTGGAGCGGTACACGGAAAGCGAATCAAGTGATGAAGTGAGTCAAGTGAAAACTGGGGGCGACAAAATAAACGTCGGAGTGATGTCACTCGCGGCACGTGTTGGTTCTCACGGTGTTAAAAAAGCGACAGAAAAGAAAACAAGCTATTTTCGAACATGCTCGCTTTATCTTCATCTGCGAAGTAATTCAAGGATGTGTGTTAAGTCTCCATTCCGCACTGGGTCCACGTGAGGACTATAGCCCCAGCCCTCTCGTGATGAGGGGCCTGTTCCCAGCGGTGGACCGTACTTACATAAGCTGTTGTGGTGGTGATGGTGGCTCACTGTAGCTTTGGCGACTGTCAACGTTGAATATTTTTGTAAAAGAAGTAAAGTGAATGACAACCTTCATACAAATCAGCCTACGCCCGAAATGTGTGTTAAATCTGTCTATACTATAATAAAAGAGCAGAACCCGGCGTGACTGTACATAGAAAGAAAAGTTTAAAAAAAGGAACGGGGTGTCTAAAGATGTATGGTAGACCACAAAACAGCGATTTTTAGAAATCTTTTCTGTCTGTCTGTTAGAGTTAATCTCCGAAACTACTAAACCGATTTGAATGCAGTTTTCAAGGGTAGATAGAGCATCATTTGGAGCAACATATAAGCTATGTTTGATTAAAATCGGATGTCGGAAAAAAGTTATCGGCAATTTTATATTCCACGCGGACGAAGTCGCGGGCAGAAGCTAGTTATATAATAAAGATGGCGCTTCCTAGGTAGCCTTTATGAAAATTTTAACTCCATGATGAGCTACAGGCTGTGCTTCAAATTATCGTACAGTCAGCAGCAGAAGTAGATAAGCTGTCCAGGTGTTCAAAATGACCTACACACGCCCTTAACGTCATAAGAATAAGGTCGTGTGTAGGTCATTTTGAACACCTGGACAGCTTATCTACTTCTGCTGCTGACTGTACCGGCTGCGTATGCGTATAGAAATTTAAAGCGACCCCTGGATATTGCTCATAATACAGAGATTTTCCGATGTACGCCGCAATCTAAAGTGTTATCCATACTAATATTATAAATACGAAAGTAACTCTGTCTGTCTGTCTGTTACCTCTTCACCCTTCAAACTCTAATTTGGTATGGAGATAGTTGGAGTCCCGAGAAGGACATAGGGCTACTTTTTATAACGGAAAAGCGCACAGTTCCCGCGGGAGCGCGATAACCGAATTCTATGCGGGCGAAGTCGCGGGCAGAAGCTTAGTCAGTCTATATAATTGACTGGTTGACTAGTAGAAAATGCTTGTAGCATTAAGTTCGCCTATTGTACACTGCATTTTTTTTGTTTGTGCAATAAAGAGTTTAAATAAATAAATAAATAGTACATTTGTTTATTCAGAAAAGAACAAGTTAAAATATTAAAAATAAACTACAAATAGCATTTAAATTTACAGAAATAAGAAAAATTAAAGCTAAAAAATAACCTAAAAACCTAAATTAGGGCCTTTCGGAAGGGTTCCCATCACGCAGGCAGCATTCCCTCGCTGTATGGCAATAGCCAGTCTTTGCGCGAGAAAGCTGCCGGCGCGAGGGTCTCCCGTTGCCTCCCTCGAGCGCTTCCCTAGCTCCCTGTGGAGCCCCAGCGCCCCTTTGCCCCATGACCCCATAGTCTCCACCCCGAAGGCCACAAACTCATAGCTCGAGCCCAGGCAGCTATATTTATTAACCTTCAGGCGCTCTCGGGCGTCGGCTGCCGCTCCGGCTCGACGGCTGGTCGAGGGGAGATACGACATAAGTAAATAAATAATTTCATCCACCATTTCAATTTCATTGGTAAAAAGTAGCCTATGTCACTTCAACCTTCCAGCTATCTCTACAAAAAAAAGCGACAATCCGTCGCTCTGTTGTGACATGAAATAACGACAAGCAAAACAAACCAAATTCACATTTTTTATAATATAAAATGGACTAGAAGTACGCAGCGGTGTTACTACCGGGAAATCCAATCGCGTAAAAATTTGGCAAAAAAACAGTATTTCAGAATGTCCCTCTACAACCAATGTTACTCTAAATTCACACCAAAGTGCCATGTTTATTTTTCAACGCCGCAACTGCCGCGAGCTGCTATTAGGGGCGAGAGAGAGTACCTAAAAAGTAAACTTAAGGCTGGCAGCACGCGCGGGTTGACGTGCTAAAAGTAATTTTTAGTGTCCTTTTGGGGACTTGTTTCTAGCAGTGGATGATGATGATGTCAGTCCGGGTTGGTACCACCGTCTTAACCGCTAACCTGCTGCCAAATAGCAGTGCTCACACTGTTGTGTTCCGGTTAAGGCAGCCGGTGAAATTACTGGCACAGAGGCATTTCATCTTAGGCCTTAGGGTGGGCAACGCATTCGAGATCTTATGGTTTCTTAATAAGAAATCATAAGATTTCGGTGTCCATGGGTCGCGGGGACTGCTTGCCATTAGGTGGCCTGTGTGCTTGTTTGCCTATCACATTAAAAAATATGTACTTTAAGTACTTACCTTATTTTCTTTCAATATTAGAGAGTAATTTTGTTTTTTTTCTGAGCTTTTCAGTGAAAGAGAACATAACGAGGAAACCTCCACGTATCAGTGGAGCAATTCAAATATGCCCCAATGGTGTCCGAGAGGAGTCTATGCCCATCAGTGGGACGAAAAATAGACTCCTTATTACCCTTATATTGTGATGATGAACATAGTCCTTTTAAATTTCTTTTTAATACAGATGCTCAAAAATTTGTCATTTCCGAACGAGCGTTTTTATTTTGATTTTTGACAGCTAGTAAGCGTGCCTAAAGTTGTTTTTTACAAACTAGTGCGTAAAGTTTTTTGAGCTTCATCCGGTTCGTTTATTTATTCAATTTTTTTTTTCGCAAATGTATTGAAAAAAATATTGAAAAACACTCAAACCAGTGACAACTTAAAGTTAAAAAAATACGCGCAAATCCACCCCAGGCCACTCTCATTTTTAGTGCAGAGTTTCCCGCTCGCTAATTGTAAAGTAAACATTTGATGTTTGTGTGAATCGTTTGTGTTTTGGGGGTAGGTGTAACCTGGGAGCATTGGCGGCAGATTTGAGGTCCCTGAACGTGGTGTATTTGTTTAAGGCATTCACTGCCACCGACGCGCATACGCGTTTTGCTGACTCCCGCAGTGCCTCGAACGCACATGTGCGTTGCAATGTTCCCTTAATGACAGATGTGGCACCTGGCGAAAGTTCGTAAAAGGAAGTGGCAGTGAATGCGTTAAGAGGGTTTATCCTGAAAGTTGGCAACGTCGCATATAGCTGTCAAATGTTTCGCTGTTTTCATTAATTTCTCAATATTACTGAATTAAAAAAGAAGTTATCATTCTATGGTTGAATGACGCGTCTCATTTTATATTTGTTGGTTAGGCATTCAAATAATAAGATTACATTGAAATGCATGGAAAATGCGATGGAAAGTTTTCAAAAGATAGTACTTCCATAATCCTAAACATTTCATGTTCCTATGATAATTGTTGCAATCCATACTTAATGTTTTATTCAACCATAGAGTGACAATTCACATTTTCATTCAATAATATTCATAAATTAATGAAAACAACGAAATATTTGACAGCTATTTGCGATGTTGCCAGCTTTGGGAGTAGGTAAACCCTCTTAAAACAATAAGCAAAGAAAATTGGCAATATTCTGCTAGCAGTAAAATGCTTAGAATCGATAGCTGATTCTGTGGGTAAAATATCATCACAACGTTTTGCTTGATCTTGTATCTGTATACTTATGTACCTAGACTAGCCTCTGCCCGCGATTTCGTCCGCGTGGAATTCGGTTATAGCGTTCCCACGGGAACATATAGGAGCTTTCCGGCGTAAAAAGTAGCCTATATGTTGACCCCTGTTATAATCTACCCCCATACAAAATTTTGTTGCAATCCGTCCAGTAGTTTTCGACACAAATTTTCTAAATATGTTTTTTTTTGTGTTCGTTTATATAGTCCCCTCGACTAGATAATTTCTTAGGCTGAGTTGATTCATGCACATGTTGAGTTGACGGACTCCGGTCGTTAAATATGGCCGCCGAGCTGTCATTCCATATAGAAACGTCATTTTATCCCATAGTCAAATATTTAATTTATTATTAGTAATAGACTATAGACATGTTAGGTATTATCCGCGTAGGTATAATTCGATTTCCGTTCACCTGATAAAGTCATTTAGGCGCACGCGCCGCCGCGTGCCGTTGAGTGCCTCGCGGTGCAAAGATAAACAGTTGGAAGTGGGCTCACTTTACTGATGCATTTCTAATGCGTACAGTCGAGTTCATTAATACGTGTACACTTTTGGACCTTATTACAACATGGTAAGGTGCAAAAGTGCGTATATATTGGCGAACTCGACTGTACAAACAAATTAAATATGTTCATTTCTATTTTGTAATCAACTTGGTCCTGCCCGCGACTTCGCTCCCGCGGGAACTACTCGTATGCCTTTTTCCCGGATAAAAAAGTAGGCTACGTCCTGTCCCTGACTGAACTATCTCCATGCCAAATTTCATCTAGTGAAGAGGTAACAGACAGACAAAGCTAATTTCGCATGTCCTACCTACATAAAAGGTACCTTAATATTAGGTGATATACATGGTATTTTAATTCAGGCGATAGTATTTGAAAATAAAACCTACTAAACTCCATCGTTCGAAATATCCAGTTTTAGTACCTAAGTGGGAATTTCAGTGCTCTAATTTTTAAAACGCTTTTGTTAGGTCGACCTGTATGTAATTATGTAATGGAATCTTGCAAGTTAAATTTGACCCACTTTCCGATTTCCGATTGAGCTGAAATTTTGCACAAATATGTAAATCGCGTGACAATGCAATATCATAATGACGTAGAACTGATCTGATGATGGAGCTGGAAGGTGGCCAATAGGAACTCCGTAATAAAACTACATAAACCTATCGAATTTGGGCTCGTTTGATTCGTCTTGAAGGGTAGGTATATGAAGGATTTACGAAGAAAAGTACAGTCAGCAATTTTTATTGCTGACTATTGTGTCCCAAAAATGATTTTTTTGAAAAAACTTATTACAGTTTTCGTGTGTATTGAAAAAATGTTTCTTCTTCTTCTTTTATTTCGAAGACTACGAGTAAGTACATAATTATAACATTCTTATACTTACTTATTCATTTGACATGGAATTTAAAGTAGATATATTTATAATAAAATAATAGTAGATATATTTATAAGAATAAGAATGTTTACAGATGTTGAATCAATGATAGTGTTCCGGGTAGACTAGACTAATTCGCTTCGTTCACACTTCTTAAACATCGTGAGGAAACCGGCACGCATCTGCGAAGTAATTCAAAGATGTGTGTGAAGTCTCCGATCCGCACTGGGCCCGCATGAGGGCTAATAGCCCTCATGATGAGAGGAGGCTTGTGCCCAGCAGTGGGACGAAAATACGCTGTAGTAGTAGTATACAGGGTCAAGCAAAACGATGTGACGATATTTTAACCACAGTATCAGTTATCGATTCTTAGCATGTTTTTTTAGGTTTTTTTTCGAGTTGGTTGACACTTCTTAAAATCAGAAATTAGGTCTATAGAGATTTACTAGTGTTTTTTTATGATTTTTAAATTTTATAAACTGTATTCTTTGTTTTATCAAGGGCGCCCTTCGTATCAGAAACCGTAACGTCTAACAGATTCCTATTAACATGTAACCCGAACTAATCTCATACTTCCACACATTACTCCCTCCACAACAAATAAGCAATAATTTATTAGATAAATTTCAATTCACCAATTCAGTTAGCGCCCTCACGTTGGCAACATTATCATAGTAATAAAAGCGGCAACCCTAGCTTGGAAACTGCGCCCTCAAAAATGAATATTGTTCCGTCTGGAACAGGGTAGGAATTTGAATGGTTTTTGGGTTTCTATTTTCGTTGCCGCTAATCTGTCACAACTTGTCGTGTCGCCCCCAGGGCTGTGTTGCCAGTGCAATTTATGTGTTAACATGATTTATGGGCTGGCAACCCTCGGTGGGTGTTGCTGGGATAAATGGCTTTGTATTCTGAAAGTTAGTTTAGGTGCTTATGTAATATGCTGTTTCGTGAAAATACAGTTAGAAGTCTTGAAAACGTTACGTTGAACATGATTGGCCTAGTTCTTAAGAATTAGGATGATACAAAAAATAATTTCTAAATGCAACAAGTTAAACAATAATGAAAATCCTGCCAAAGTCTAAAGAAAGTCATATTGTAAGAACCTTGACATATTCATTTCATATCTCTATTTAAAAAGTTCCTAGTTAATTACGAAAAAGTGGTAGAGAAAAACGAACGAAGGTAAAATTTCTCATAAATCTAAGATTTTTTTCTAAAAGTTTTTTCTTTCTCTAGGTTCTTTTATAAATAAGTTGACCTTTGACCTTTACTTAATAAGTAAAGGTCAAAGGCTGGCGATTGCAATCCAATACTAATTAATTTTAGTGATGCTTTTACATCCCAATTATTTTAGGCCAACTGCGCTCTAATCTTATGCGAAATCTTAATCAGCTAATTTAAAATATCCAAGCAACGCCCTGATCTAAAACAACAATCCGGGATTAAAAACAAACTACCATTACAGCCCTTTTTAGAGCTGTCAAACTGAAGTTTCACGTTCCCGCCAAATTTCATAGTCTATGGCTAGAGTGGCAGGGTTCAAAATGGCGGAATTCTAAACTTGCAGCTGTGGCTCAACCCGCACAGCTGTTAAATGCACCTGCGCAAGTCCTTATAGCATTTGAATTAGGGTTTAATCTCGTCTAAAGTGATGTAAAAAGAACGGTGCCCCCCTTGAAAATATTTTACACATCATTAATAGATAGGGAGGGTCGGTCAAAGAGCGTGAAAAACGGAAGATAATGTGTTTGCCGACGCTAATAGGCGGTGATGGCGCGTGCTGTGGATTTTTAGTGTTGAACTGAGTAATGAATAAACTTTTTTCTGAAACCTGGAAGGCATATTATTTCCAACATGCCTTCCGGTACTAGGTTGACGATAGGAGAGTTTTATTTAACGGGTTGACAACGAGAAGCTCAGTCGTGTTCAATAAGAACTTGAAGAATACAAGAAGAAATTAAGCATTTACATTTTGTTTGATTGAATGGACACAAATTGGGTGTCTATTAGTCCTATACTCAGTTCAAAATTGTATATTTTGTTCCTTTATGGACCTAGTTCATTAATAATGAAGGTTTTAGCTTTCAGTTAACAACGTTAGGCTCTAAGGTTAGTACTTAACGCTGCAATTTTCACCAACAAACTACATCATTAGCTTCGAATGACCAAGCATTTCACTCTCCAATCCGACCTATTCGTTTTAAGGGCACTCTAAGCCTGAATGCGTTAGATAAGCTAACAGTGCGTTCAAAATTTGCATACAACCAAACTGCCGATAAATAAACGCGTTAAAGTGAAACCACAACTCAAGCGAGATATCTGTGCGATCGCGCTTTCAAAAATCGAACGTAACGAGATCTCTACATGACTCTGCCATTAGCACCATAGACAACCCCGCCGTAAACAAGCGGTAGCTATCAGAAATCAGGCCCACAGATAAAAATCACTAAAAAAAACCTACGTCATGTCACGAGGATTAGCCCCCATTGTGAACAACAACAATTGAAATACATCCGTCCTCGTCTGACCCACGTCAGGAGGCGCGGAGAAAAGAGACAGATGTCACTCTATTTATTTTCACTTCTCTATGGATAGGTAATGTGACAGTTTCGTATGAAATGTTTGTTTGGATGCCTTGAATGGACGGCTCGGAGTTTCGGACGTATTATTTCGGTTTTAATCCGCATCGAGCGGTGTAATAACGATTTCTATGCTTCAAATACGAACACAGTTTACCGAACGAAAGCGACGGCTGAAAAATTGTTTCGAATAGAGAACTCAAAATTTAAATTTGGAATTGTTGATGTTATCGTTTTGTTTTAGAAGCTATAAGACATAGCTTAGTTCGTAATCAAATTACCACTCATCAGTAATCTCACACAATAATAAGAATGAAGAATTAAAAGCATTCATTTTATAGAAATTGCCGACATGCTCTACCGCAGTAACTTGTGTACAAGGGTTTAGTCCATTCATACCTACTAAATTATACATTTTTCTGCTTGAGATCTCGTACTTACTAACAAAAATTTAGAATTTGGCATTCATTTCATAGATCTAGGAGAAACATTTTTACTTTTATTTCTTGCTGTTAAAACTGTACTTAATGTACTTAGAACAACGGAGTATCTACGCTATTATTTAATTTAATTACCGTGATTATTATCTATAGTAGCGCGTTTTGATTAAGTGATAGAGCCTCGCTCGTGCCAGCACTTTTTAATGTTACACACTCTTTCGACGACGTAGCCTACGCAAACAAAAATGCTTTTCAACTGAGGAATTCCTCCCCATCATTCATAGACTAAATAGACGGACAGACGTTTTCGAAAGCGGGTCATATGTAATCCTTGTAATCCTACGATTAAAAACCATCAACTAACTCGTCATTTTTCAAAAAGTAAATGAGACGTAGGTACTTTAAAACCAAAAGATTTACCTTAGTTGTAGTGAAAGGATGGTCAAACACAGACTGCTTGTCTCTGACTTTTTGTCGTCCGTAGACGACCATAGACTAAATTTCTTTTCATTTTCAATTTTGGAATGTTTTTGTTTGTTCAGATTACTAGTTTACAAGGTACTCAATGGTCTTTAGTAGTTTCGGTTGTGTAGTTTGATAAATTGTCTTTACAAACACGGACCGCTTTTTAGTTTGGTGCAGCTATCGAATATATCCGGCAATGTTTTCGATCATCTTTGATGGATTAATATCTTTTCTTTCACCTCCCATTTTTTCATTTAAGTAAGTATAGAACTATACTAGAACCTGGTTCTACTTCATGTAAGATATAATTTATAAATTTTTGAATTTTCTCCGGCCACCGCGCAAAACAAATGATATAGGTATTTTAACACCTAAATAAGCAATAAATTGGCAATATCAAGTTTCCGTAACACAGAAGTATTTCACCCACTTTATAACCATAGTCCATAATAACATTATAATTTGGTTTCTGATGTTCCTGAGTGAACATAATTTATAGTAAAGGAATGTTTAGTTTAAAATATTCACAATCTCGATTTCGCGAATTCATACATAAATTTACGTTAGATTTATTGTGTTTTTATAACAAAAACTAATTGTATGTATGACTAGTGAGATTTCAAGCTTTCAAGCATTTAGATTTAATTTTAATAAAATTATATTCATAGATCTGTTCAATAGAATACAATATCGGAAACTAAATTAAAAATATTACTTGAAATTCAAGTTTATGAAATTAAATTATGTACTTTTATTAGACTTTGTATTAATATTATTAAACAATTTTGTATTCATCTTAATTTCACCGTAAAAGGGCCCAAAGCCTTTTGGTCCATTGAATATAAATACTACAAATTTTACCTACCTTGAATGCCGACCATTTATAAATAACTATAATATCCCGTTAACAGTGCAGATAAATTCTAGATATCGTTGTCATGTTCAGGTTCCGAACACAATAGCAAAAACCACAGACAATATTTTTTCCTGTCATCTTTTTTTCCTCTCGCATCTCAAATTTCATAAACTTCGCAATGCAGATGTGAATGACCTCATATTTTAAAAGTCACCTATTATGTCGGAGTCAGAGATCAAATATTTTTATGATAAGTTTCGCACGAACGTGTGAACTTGTTGAAAGACAAGTTTTTAGCATAATCTGACAGTTGTCGTCTACCACCTACGTATTATTGGACCGTGAACAGAGATTTCAACTTTTCAAGGAACATAGAGAAACTATTTCAATCAGACCAAAACTTAAATTGTTTTCCTAAAGACCTCCATTTTGAGGCGCAATGGAGGATTATAAGTGTGAATGTTTTTGTTTGTTTTTGTCCAGGTTAGGGGAGAAATAGGTGATACAGATACAGGCGGACTTTCGTGTACGCACTCCATAATCTCGAGCCTTTGTTGAAAACTATTTAATTATAGGTACACATCTTCTACGCAATCAATTATTTCAAAGTGGCGCTTGGCTCATGTCAGGATTAGCATTTTAAACGCGCCTAGTTCGCGCGAAATCGCTCCATTTGAGCGTGAAATAAGCCGTCATTTGCATACTGGTTAGTTGATGTGAGTTGTATTTGTTTCTCATGAAACAGTAGCTACATAAGGCTAGTCACCATTTCTCACCATTTTATTGCATCGTCATTTTTTCTCCAATTGTGGAATGAAGTTATCGCTAACATAATTATTAGGTATACCTCTGCGCTTCAATAAAAAATTGATGCTTCTGATGTTGCCAAATTCTATGCGCTCGTAATACAGTCGAGTTCATTCATATGTGTACACTTTCGGACTTTATTATGTACTTATAACGGCGTGAAGTGCTAATTTAGGTATTTCGAAAGTGGTAAACTAAGAAAACTCCAGGTAAACTAAGAATAACTCTTGGTTTTGAGTCCAATCTAAACTTCTTCTTTTAATTGATCTTCCGCGTAGGAAAATGAGCAACGAAGATTACATAAATTAAAATAAATTAAAAAATCATTTATAAAAAAATACTCTTGACATAAAAAGAAATAAAATAAATAATAGATAACAAATCTTATATTTCCATTTAAAAAAAATATATAATGTTCAAGTTAATATTTTACCTCACCCTTGGCCGTAAAGGGGTATTTTCTGCCCGCTACGCGGAGAGAAAATCTCACTTTTTGGCCAAGTCAAGACGTAAAACTTTTGACAAACCACGGGCGGTAATGTACTATTACCTCACCGTTGGCCGTAAAGTGGGATTTTCTGCCCGCTACACGGGGAGAAAATCTCACTTCCTGGCCAAGGCAAGGCGTAAAACTTTAGACAAACCACGGGCGGTAATGCATAAGCTGCAGATCGCATATTCTGTAATGTACTATTAAAGTAATCATATACCTAGCACAATGATAACTCTGTCCCCGTCCGCAGGCGTGAACCCGCGCAAGCAGCGGCGCGAGCGCACCACGTTCACGCGCGCGCAGCTCGACGTGCTGGAGGCTCTGTTCGGCAAGACGAGGTACCCCGACATCTTCATGAGGGAGGAGGTGGCTCTGAAGATCAACCTTCCGGAGTCCAGGGTTCAGGTAAGGTTTGCAAGTAAAAAAAGCCT
The DNA here is from genome assembly GCA_963971205.1 of Aethes cnicana. Lineage (NCBI taxonomy): Eukaryota > Metazoa > Arthropoda > Insecta > Lepidoptera > Tortricidae > Aethes > Aethes cnicana. The sequence goes on along the minus strand of OZ020295.1, from coordinate 7,642,646 downwards.
TCAAACTCCGACAGACTGCGGTGTCAATGTCAAGTTCTCTACTTAAGTATATGATTATCATTACTTTGAGCTCGTTCACTTGACACTGACTTCGCAGTCTATCGGTGTTTGAAGGCAGTTAAGAATATACTTTTTCTCAAACATGCTCGGAAATGTTCGTGTTACTTTCAAAAAAAGAAGACGCGAGTCTGTCCATTGCCGGCCTTGGCCAGCAAATACATTATTGTCGTGTGTGTTTTTTTTTAATTCGCTTGCTATTTGAGACACGTCTGTAGAGAAACTGACAAATCCATGGAGATAATAAGTACAACTTCCATGACCAAATCATCCACGATCATGGAAGTAGTAAATATGTACTGATGCGGGGTTAGTGCGCCTAAATTTATTTCGCCCCTATGCCTTGTAAACAGCCAACTACTAGTTGAGTGATATTTATAGGTTTCGATATATTTTTGTTAGGCGCACTTACCCCATCCTGGCGCACTTGCCCCGAAACTGACAAATCTATGGAGATAATAAGTACAACTTCCACGGCCAAATCATCCACGATCATGGAAGTAGTAAATACTGGTGTGGGGTAAGTGCGCCTAAATTTATTTCGCCCCTATGCCTTGTAAACAGCCAACTACTAGTTGAGTGATATTTATAGGTTTCGATATATTTTTGTTAGGCGCACTTACCCCATCCTGGCGCACTTGCCCCGAAACTGACAAATCCATGGAGGTAATAAGTATAACTTCCACGGCCAAATCATCCACGATCATGGAAGTAGTAAATACTGATGTGGGGTAAGTGCGCCTAAATTTATTTCGCCCCTATGCCTTGTAAACAGCCAACTACTAGTTGAGTAATATTTATAGGTTTCGATATATTTATGTTAGGCGCACTTACCCCATCCTGGCGCACTTGCCCCGAAACTGACAAATCCATGGAGGTAATAAGTACAACTTCCATGGCCAAATCATCCACGATCATGGAAGTAGTAAATACTGATGTGGGGTAAGTGCGTCTAAATTTATTTCGCCCCTATGCCTTGTAAACAGCCAACTAGGTACTAGTTGAGTAATATTTATAGGTTTCGATATATTTATGTTAGGCGCACTTACCCCATCCTGGGGCACTTGCCCCGACTGACCTTACGTATTTCCTCGCTGTTTGAGAAAAGCATTATATATACCTCGGCCGCAATTGCGATTGCCGGACTCGTACATAATAGAAGGCTTTGCTTCGCTCAGCCTTCTGACTGACTCGTCCGGCAATGCGCTACTTGGCGGCCTCTACAATAATGTACTATTTTTTTCGGCTACACAGTTTCCAAACATTTCTATAGAAGAAGGGCATAATAAGTAACTGTGTAGTCTTCTAATTTGACACCGAATTTTGAGGAGTTCCCTCATTTTGTCATGGATCCCATCACCAGAACTGAACCAAATTAATATGGGACCAACTTGGAAGTAGGATTACAAACTACATCTATAGGTAGACCGCTTAAATGAGGCAGGTGCCTGCCGCCCGCTCCTCTCTCGATCCCCTTTGTCGCCTGCCCCCGCGCCCCTGTACCGCGCGGGCGAGGTCTCATTTAAGCGGTCTACCTATAGGGACTAGATCATGTAGGGACTAGATCATGTAGGGACTAGATCATGTAGGGACTAGGTCATGCAGGGACTAGATCATGTAGGGACTAGATCATGTAGGGACTAGATCATGTAGGGACTAGATCATGTAGGGACTAGATCATGTAGGGACTAGATCATGTATAGGGACTAGATCATGTAGGGACTCGATCATGTAGGGACTAGATCATGTAGGGACTAGGTCATGTAGGGACTATATCATCTAGAGACTAGGTCATGTAGGGACTAGATCATGTAGGGACTAGGTCATGTAGGGCACTAGATGTAGGACAGTGTAAATGCATCCTACAAGGGTGGAAGATTCGAAACGTCCTTCTTGCAAGCTTTTCTAATAAGGGTATTAGAGAAAGGGTATTCATTTATTTATTTTCAAACGATACAATTACAGGCTCACAATCTAAAACCAACTAGGTATGTTATAAACACCCACGAAAGTCACTATCTCCGTTCGATAACTTTTCACGCTTAAAGTTTCGAAGTCGCGGGCCTTAGCTTAAAATAAATTTTATCAAACTTCAATTTACAAAGTTATCTATTCTTCAAAACCCACGACAGTGAAGAAACTACCTTCCATCCACGCCATAAGACTTATAAGTAAAAAACCATAACATTCCCAACAAAAATGCCACATAAAATTGGAGCGGAAGATCATAATCTCCCGATCGATAATCGCCTCGAAACCTTTCAGATCAACAGTAGCTTATTTACTCCCTCGTGGGTAATGCCATTAAAATGTCTCGAGTGTGGCGAGGCGCGGAGGCTCGTGATTACAGTGTTCAATTAGCTTAAGATAAAAAATATAATCCTTCTTAATGGTAGTACCACCCATTGTGATTGGATTTTAACCTTTTACCCAGTTAGTTGATGAATAAACTGATTGGACTTGACCAGTCCGGTTGAATAGAAGTGATAGCTGTTGATCTAATTTGTAGATTTCTTCGCCTTTTATAAAACTTTGTACTGGATTGGTTCATAATTTTAATTCATTTTTAAAAAGGATAATTTACATAAAATGTAAAACTTTTCAATAAAAATAATGTGATAAAAAAATGTATATTTATTTATGTATTCATAATTCATTTATTTAAAAAAATCATCGTTTTGATACCCATATAATTTTCAATGCTTATTAAGACATCAAGTAAGTAATACTTACCAGTTGATAAAAAATTGGCATGCTGAAAGAAGTCTTCGAATTGAGTGAAAATGGCTAAAGCCGAGTTTTCTCAGATATGAGACCTAGCCTGATCTATTTGTCGCCCCCGTAAACACCTATATGGCACACCGTTTCTGAGATCGCTTGGATAAATAAAGAAATAAATAAACAGAGAAATATTCAAAAACACTAGCGCGTTTAAAGTAGAAGATTTGCTTTTTTTAATACTAGGCATCATATAACAATATTCTAACACTACCTGTTTCAAAACACAAGTAAATTAGCCCCAAAGCAAAGCGTCATAGACAGATCAACCGGCGCATTTCAAAATAGCCGACCGACTGACAGCTTCGACTCATTAGCGGAGATGACGATAAGAGATTTTTATCGAGTCGATATGAAACGCAAACGTTTGTCGTTAAAATAACGATCTGCCTAGTTAGATATTTAATTGTTACATCAAAGAGCTAACAAAAACATGTGGATGTAGCTATAGGTAATAGGTACCTCTTCATTGGATATTTCTGCAATTAGCATTATAGAAAAAAAGGAAAGTTATTTTACTTTAACTGGAATCTGTTGAGTTATTATTTCATTAATTGTATGAAGTACGAAACTACACATTGGGGTAGCAGTTAAAATTGTATTAGGAAAATGAACAATCAGCAGCGAAAGTAAGGGACAGACGAAGATAACCAAAATCAGATCAGATCAGAATTCAGTTTTTTTTAATACCGATGGTACCTATAGCCAAACAAGCGCACAGCCTGCCTGATGGTAAGTGGTCACTGCGGCCCATGGACACCGCCATCCTATGATCCCCCATTAAGAAACCATAAGATCTCGAATGCGTTGCCTAACCTGACGCCGAAGATGGAATTGCCTCTGTGCCAGAAATTTTTACCCCCTATCGGAACACAACAGTGCGCAGGCTTTCCTCATGGACCAACTTCGTATGCACAACTAGTTGTGCCATTAAACATATGTATTCCTAATGGCACAACCACGCACAAGTGGCACAACTAAGGCTTTCCTCATGGACCAACTTCTAAGCACAACAAATATTAAATAGTCCACTCAGTCCGTTAGGTCAAAGGTGTGAATGTAGGTTAGGTTTGTTAGTCATCTATATATACGCCCGAAGGGCAAACTACCTAGAAATAGGGGCCCCGCGTAGCGGGGACCCGTCGACCCAGTCACATTCAGATTCGGTCACTTTCCTCTCACGGCCATTTGCTTGGAATGCCCACATCCCCGAATGTCCATGTCGCTCGTACGACCATAATACAAGGAATGTGACTGGGTCGACGGGTCCCCGCTACGCGGGGCCCCTATTTCTAGGTAGTTTGCCCTTCGGGCGTATATAGATGACTAACAAACCTAACCTACATTTGGCGAACTACGATATAAGGCCGCGTTGTCAAGCCAGGTAGTTGTGTACTTGGGAACTAAATAAAATCCTTGATAAACCAGTTGTGTCTATGGGAAGGATTTCGAAAAAATATTCCTTATGGCACAACCAGTTGTGCATACGAAGTTGGTCCATGAGGAAAGCCTGACAGTGCGAGCACTGCGATCAGATGCGCTATTTTGTGCTCTCTCTATACCATGGACGAAACTTGAGGTTTTTTTTTGCGGCTGATAGTATTCAATGAATTGTATAGGTAGGAAAATTAAATCAATATTATTTTAATTATAGATCTTCGTTACCTACTGACTGACTGATTGACTCACTGTTGACAACGCACATCCGACTCTACTGGTCGTAGAGAGCTGAAATTTGGTAGGTATTGGGCATCTCATGGAGTGTAAGGGAGCAGTAAAAACAGCAGTAAGAGGGGATTTTTCCGAAATTCAAACAGGAAAGGGAAAACAATTGGATTTTCTAAGTTAATGTTTTTTCGTATACGAAGTCGCGGGCACAAATAGACGTTATTATAAACTTGTAGGGGTATAGGGATTGATTAACGCCCGGTTCCTATATCCAAACAACGCCTCGTTTTGCCTACGGACGGTTAAAATTTGACAGATTCTCTATGGAACAAATGTCAAAAATCAACCGTCCGTAGGCAAAACGAGGCGTTTCGTGGATATAGGAACCGGGCCTAAGTAATTACACGTAATTTTCTTAGGTTTTTTTTTTACAACTGGGTTTTAAAACAGCACCTTAAAAAGGTAGTCGAACTCTTAATTCCCAAGTCAGTTCGCCGTCTGGCTGGAAAAAAAATCAAATTCATTAGTCATTCAGCTGAGCTTGACACAATGGGTCACAACTGGCCATAATGGCGACAATAGGGTACAAGTTTGGGGACGGCTAATCCGCGAGAGGCGCGCCGGAGCACGGATGAAAGTGATCTTGGCGTGATTCGGCCTTTTTCGTTCCTACTGGATATTACCGGCCATTTTTTTTGTGATAAGGATCGAAATACTGTGTGAAATATGTACTCGTAGCTAAAGAATATATTAGTTGGCCAAGAAGATAATTAGTCATAAGTGGATAAAAGAGATTGTTCAACACATTTATAAGGTCCCAAATCTATTAAAAAAATAAATCGATAAAGTGATAATTTCACGTTTCTAACTAATTTACACTTTGCTTTAATGCAACCATAGAAAAAGTTAGGTAAACCTAGAATAACTTTATACAAATCAGCGTATACGACTGAAATAAATGTAACACGCAAACAATAGATGTCGCTGCCTAGGTAGGTAGCCTGTATGATAGTTTGAAGGGCCCCTGGATATTGATCACATACATAGCTTTTCAGATTGACGCCGCTATATAAGGAGATTGTCTGTCTATATAATTACCTCGATACCTTGTCTCTGATGCAACTCATTCGTTTCACCACAATTTCACATAAAAAATATCTACTGTAAATTGTAATTACGGAATCGCCCTGCACTTAGTTACCAACACATTAGACTCTACACTTTAATCAGAGCAGTTAATTTCACACAGAAAACAGAAAATGACAAACCATTTGTGAATCTGCATAAACATAAATAAATAAATATCTTGGAACATTTCACACAGAGCGATCTAGCCCCAAACTAAATACTTATATAGAGAAATACATACATATATAAATACTAAACATCCATGACTCGAGTACAAACATTTGTGCTCATCACACAAAGTTTGCCCCGAGCGGGTTTCGAACCCGCGACAGTCGTAACAGTGGGCAGGGTGACTACCAACTGAGCCAAACACTTCCACTTTAAACAAGGCCTACGGCGCGAAATGGCAAACGCCCCTAACACACGCCTTCCCGGCTCATAAATCAGCACCAATCAGAGAGCAAACACGAGGAGAGCCGTTATAAAGTAATTGATACGTGTAACCGGGGGCGCAACTAATAGGTTAAACAGTGAGGGAAAAGGTTAAAGTTTGCAGCTGATAGAAATGTGGGTTGGAATTTTTTGAGACACGATTCAGATATAATGATCTGAGCGAAAAAGGTGATCATAAATCAACGGCCTAATTGTCAAGACGTTAGAGTGCATGTTCAGATCTTTATGATCACTCACCCTTGTTTGCTCAGCTAATCTGATGGCGACTGTACCTGATTGGCTTACTTGAAGAATTAACGAGATCATGCCAATCCTGCACCATCATCCCAATCCGCACTGGGCCCGCGTGGGGACTCACACCCTCTCGTGATGAGAGGAGGCCTGTGCCCAGCAGTGGGACGCAAATAGACTGTAGTAGTAGTAAAAGTAGATGCCAATCCTACACATCATAGTCTGCCAGCTACAGGCGTATATATAAGCGTAATTTATTATCAGAAGAAGACCATCATATTCTTATCTTTTGTCCTCAGGTCTGGTTCAAGAACCGGAGAGCAAAATGCCGACAGCAGCTGCAGCAGCAAACCAACACGCAGATCTCCAGCAAATCCAGCAGCTCCAAGTCCTCGTCCATCTCATCCAACCTGAAGTCATCCAACACGTCTTCATCGTCCAAAATTACAACGTCAAAATCGCTGACGAGTTCTAGCAACGCCAGTCTCACAACAAACACGTCTAGTATCGCGACATCTTCGCCGAACTTACCAATAACTCCTACTACATCTGTAAGCCCGCCTATTAACGTCATTTGTAAGAAGGAGTCAGCTCCCAACTACGATTCCTCCCCCCTAAACAAGAACTTATCTATAAGCCATCATTACTCCAATGACGCTTTAAGACTCAGCGGGAAGGACACACCTTCAGACGTCCAAAACGTCCATGGTTACGGGGTGACCCCTAAGCAGGAGTTATACAGCAGCCCTAAGAGGCTAGATTACTCGGGGAAGGTCGATTACGCAGAGAAGTCCTTTGGGAGTAGCTTGGTAAAAGACCAGTACAGCTCGAGATTGACTGGGAACTTGACGCCTTTAGGCTCCAATTCGTCTATCATGACAACCCCCTCCCCTCCTATCACGCCTCAGAGCCTGAACGGGCCGGGTAACGTGTACCACCCGGATAGCTACAACAGCTTCCATTGGCCAGGCGGTTCCGATTACATTCGGAGTTATTCCTCGTCGCACCATCATCAAGGGTACGGGCAGAGCGCATACAACTCACCGTATTATCCCAGTCAGGTAAGATAGCTTCCGAGATTCTATCTATAATGCTAAATGTATAATTCCCAAAGGTGATTGACTGATCTGAACGCCACAAACTACTGGATGGATCGGGATGAAATTTGGCTTACTAACAGTTGTTACGACGTAAATTTCCGCTTAGAAAGGAATTTTGGACATTCCAGCCTAAAGGCAGCAGCAAAAATTTTTACCGAATTTTAACGGACGAATTCGCGTGGAGAAGCTAGTTAGGAATATAGCACACAAACCCTCTCGTGATGAGAGGCGGAGACCTGTACCCAGCAGTGGGACGTAAATAGGCTGTTGTGGTGATAAAACTGACAGAGCATTCTTTGCCATCTTTTTTTTTTAATGGCTGTGACAAACGGATGGACAGACAGTACAGACACACGAGTGATCCTATAAAGGTTCCGGTTTTACCTCTTGAGATGCGGAACCCTATTAAAGTACCTATTGAAATGATCATCTTGGCAGTCACGAATTCATTACCTAATTATGCTTAGAACGTTTCTTTTTGTACTATAAGAATATCTAGAAGTCGAACTTACAAATTTCGCTACACAAAATGCAATATTTGTAGAATTTTTTTAATGAGTTGCATGCAAATCGTTCAATGTACCATTTCTCTCACACAGTGAAGCATCCTTCAAATGTCCCAGGACCTAATATTGTGCAAAAAATATCAGCTCTAATAAAATCAACCCTTTCAGATGGAATACTTCAACGGGTCGTCGGTGAACCAGTCGCACGCCAGCCACCACGGCCACAACCTCACAACCAACGGCAACCAGCTCTACAACCAGGTTTCCTTCGGCAACCCGTCTCCCCCCTCCGCCTGGCCCTCCCACAACATCCTCTCCTCCGGCCCCGAATCCCCAGAGAACCAATCCCAAAACTCGCCCCATTTAAGCATGCTCCAAGCATCGCAGATCACAAATTTTTCCAACACTGGGAACAGCTACTTCGCACCTGAGAAGTACGGAATCAACATGGTTTAGTGTTTCTAGTCTTGTTAGGTTATGTTGTACATAGCGTGTTTAGTTCTAAGGGAAGCTGAGCCGTCGGGATGAACTTAGGCCTTCTTCCCAGCTTAGACTCTGATTTTTTTGAGTCAAACTCTTACTTACATTCAGCTTGTTCTAAGAGCGTGACTCTCCTCTTTCGGAGTTCTAAACTCTGGTTAGTTGGTCCTTAGTGACTTATTTTTGCGTTCGAACCGTGTTCTCACAAACTTGAAAGCCTCCTTTTAAACTCGAGCGCGTGTTCTAAATTATTAATTCTTAAACCGAGTTCTGACGGAGGTTTTCAAGTTTGCACAATACGTTAGCACATATCAATCGTTAACAAAAAAACGTTACGTTAACCGTTGTTGTTTAATCCGACGGCAAAGCGAAAATGAATCGAGATGGTTTCTTTTGTAAAGTTTGTTTCGAGCAAGGCTCGAGATTACGCTTTGGTTCTTGAAAAAACCAACATCAGTAAACTCAATGTTATAACAATTTAACGAAACGGTTCTCAAAATAACCGAGATATTAAATTGTAACCGTGAATTTTGAACAACGTTTCGTTAAGTTGAAATCGAATGAGGGGCATCCTTATTGACAGCGTGATCTCAAACGTTGCTCGAAAACAACGTTCGATCATTTAGAAAAAAAAATACCAAATAACGAAATCAACGAAGTTAAAAACCCTGTTAAAACAGAAAAGGCCTAACATTGAATCGTTTGAATCGAATGCGCCCTTTTAAGTATCTCCGATTTTAGTTTTTAATGTACAGATTCGTTTTCTTACACTTGCCTCCTTCCTATGTAAAAATAACCTGAGTCATATCACTTATTATATTTAAAAGAATAGGCTATGTTTAGTAAAGAACTCGCTAACGTTAAATATAATTGTAACACTGTAAATAAGTTTTAAGAGTTTTATTTTTAAAGACAATTTGTAAATGTGTGTGCTCCGAATGTATATGTGACTTATATTGTGTAGATTATATTTAAGATTTATTTTTATGATGACCAGTGGAGATCCTGTGATTGTCATACCTACTCAATAATTTTAGATGTTTTGGGTCAATTTGGGATTGTACAATAGTTTATTGGAAAAGTAAATTAAACAGTATTTTATTGAATTTTTAACCTTTTAATCTTTGGGTTAGGTTGACCGTAAAAATATTGTTGGGTCTTGCTTAAAAAGGTTAAATTAAGTTAAAAGATGCACTTGGTATTGAGTCCGGAAAAAAAACGTTACTTAATTTAACATTAATAAGTATTAATAACACTCGTTTTGATTCGCATTTATTATGAAATTAATTAAACAGAGATTATTAGTTGATTGAAATATTAATTGGATTTAATTATTTTCAAATTGTAGTTATAATGTAATGAAATTGTATTTATAGTGGCGTAAGCTTGGACATAGCTATGTAGGTACCGCATACAGTCAGTGTATTTTTTTTTAGTTAAGTTGTATGAATTAAATAGCTATTGAAATATTGAATCCGAATATATGCATATAAAAATACAATGCGTTTGTTTTATTTGTTCTGAACATAATAGTCCATGATTTGTGGTATATAAAACTGGAGGTCTGGGTTCGAATGCCAGATTGATCATTTTTTTTATTACTGAATATCTACTTTATTCATCCTGAGAGACTATTCGATTTTGTGAAAAGGTATACACAATCTAATATATAAAATTCTCGTGTCACAGTGTTTGTTACCAAACTCCTCCGAAACGGGGTGTGTATGTTCAGTAGGTCTGAGAATAGGACGTAAGCTATTTTAGAAAACAAAATCTAAGGCGGTACGAAGTCCGCGGGGTCAGCTAGTAGAGATATATATTTTACAGTATCGAACAGATTCCCAGCAAGTACGACGGAACTTGGTACAGTCATTGGCAAAAGAGACTGAAGTCTTTGATGTCACTCCTCAAGATTGCTAAAGAGATTTATCTACATTCCTATAGTTACACCTGAAAAACATGATTTCCTCTGGCACAGTCGGGCATAGAACGAGAACTTACAGTTTCAGGCGATAACTACTTAGCCTCACTAGCACCAAGCCTCTAACCTCGGGTTAGCCTCTTAACCCGCGTCAAATTCATACAAATCAATCTGAGTTAAACGGTTGCAGTTTGCGAGGTAAGCGGCCAATGCGTCCAAGCAATGGGTCTAGGAAGCGCTGGTAAATTCTTTTTCTCAAACATGCTCGGAAATGTTCGTGTTGCTTTCAAAAAAAGAAGACGCAAGGCCGTCCATTGCCGGCCTTGGCCAGCAAAAACATTATTGTCGTGTGTGTTTTTTTAATTCGCTTGCTATTTGAGACACGTCTGTAGAGAAACTGACAAATCCATGGAGGTAATAAGTACAACTTCCATGGCCAAATCATCCACGATAATGGAAGTAGTAAATACTGATGTGGGGTACTTACCCCACTTACGCCTACACGCACTTGCGCCTAAATTCATTTTGCCCCTATGCCTTGTAAACAGCCAACGACTAGTTGAGTAATATTTATAGGTTCCGATATATTTATGTTAGGCGCACTTACCCCATCCTGGCGCACTTGCCCCGACTGACCTTACGTATTTCCTCGCTGTTTGAGAAAAGCATTATATATACCTCGGCCGCAATTGCGATTGCCGGACTCGTGCTAATAGAAGGCTTCGCTTCGCTCAGCCTTCTAACTGACTCGTCCGGCAATGCGCTACTTGGCGGCCTCTGCAATAATGTACTATTTCTGACGTCTAAAAGTGTCCCTATGTGGCCAATTTGCTGAATAAATGATTGAATTTGAATTTGAAATTTACCTTCTAAGTTGTGTAAACCTGTAGTTGAGTAGGTAGGTATTACCAACTTATTGAGTTTTTTGCTTTGTTTAACGAACGACTAGAGATATGTAAAAACGAAGCCAAGGCTTCACATACATCCTTGATCTTGAATTACTTCGCAGATGCGTTCAGGTATCCTCGCGATGTTTTCCTAAACCGAAAATCTCAGTGGGAAATTCAAATCTCAATTCAAAATTAACACAGAGGTGCGAGCCGGATTTGAACCCACGACCCTCTGGATATGGACAAGACTTTTTATCATATCACGCACATGCTCACAACTGTAGGTAAGTAAGTATGTAATGTTAACGACAGCCTTGCGCTATGAGAGATATACTGACGGCCCAAGGACGGCACCTTGAGGTAGGTACTCTCTTAGGCCGTACTTGCACAAACGCCGCTAACCTCGCAACTAAGAGAACTAGGTAGTTAGAGGCTAACACGAGTTTAACAGGCTTGTTGCAAATGGGCCTGTAGCTAAGCCACTCCAAAAGTAAAGACCACGGTATACTACAATTAAGTATAATGATGGTTCTATGATATTGAGCCAATCCGGTCGTCAAACTATAGATACTACTAGCTTCTGCTCACGACTTCGTCCGCGTGGAATTCGGTTATAGAGTGTTAAACTATAATAAATTATACACGAAAACCTTCCTCTTGAATCACTATCTATTTAAAAAAAACGCATCAAAATCCGTTGCGTAGTTTTAAAGATCTAAGCATACATAGGGAAAGACGGCGGAAACCGACTCTGTTTTATACTATGTAGTGATACCTCTATACAGTTTAAAATTATATCGATGTCTGGCACCGGCGACACCCGACACCGGGAGCGATGACTGAAACCCCGCGAAGTCGGTCGGCTGACGGTAAAAACTCGATAGCTTACTAGTCTGTCTATCCTGGAGAGGTATAAAGAGAAATACCATTCGATGTTTAAACATCCCAACCACCACATTATCCCAAAAACTTCCTACAGCTGATCAGCCTTCTACTACTACAGCCTATTTACGTCCCACTGCTGCGCACAGGCCTTCCTCTCAACACGAGAGGGTTTGGGCTATAGTGCAGGTTTCCTCACGATGTTTTCCTTCACCGAAAAGCTCATGGTAAATTCAAATCGAATTTCGCACGTGAGTAAACTTAGGGTTGCGAGCCGGAATAGAGGCCCCGATCCTTCGGCATGAGAGGCGGTAGGTCGAACCACTAGGCCACCACGGCTTCAATTAAGCGAGAAAGGTTTTAATTAAACTTTGGATCCACAAGATCCCAGTGCAGATTGGAGGCACATTCGTTGAATTACTTCGTAAAGAGTAATACACACCAAAGCCGTCATGGCTTGTTTTGCGCAAATATAGGCCGCCGGGTTGTGTCGGCGGGTCGGCGGCTTTGGTGTGCATTGCGCCTAAGGTTTCATTAAATATCTTCGAAACCGACCAGGAGACTAGGAGGTAGGTCACTCACCAATTCCAGCCATAAAAAAGTAAAAGCAAACTTCATTGTTAACTAGGTATGTAGAATGACAATGAATTTGCATACTAAGTACTTAGTAAAGTAAGTTAATTTCAAAAAACCGGCCAAGTTCGTGTCGGGCCACGCGCAAAGTATAGGGTTCCGAAGTTGACGATGCCCACAGTACCTTTCTAATTATTAGCATCTAGCTAGTCTGTGGTATAAATGACGTGCCCGTCCGACGCCCCTGCCGCTCGAGAAAAATCATCATCATAAGTTGGTCGACTATTACTCGTAAGTTTGTACAGCCTACTTAGCTGTGATAGTTTTCCTATCAACTACGTTATATATGCCACAACGGTGATTTTTTTCAGCCTTCCAAATACCACCATTTAGCTGGCAGGGGGGGGGGACACGTGACCCTAACAAAAAATAGCACTTTAAAGCTTAATATTTCACAAACGCATCACTAAATCAAAAAATGGTTTTAACAAACCCACAATATTTTTTCAAGACCTATTCAACGATATACCGCACCATGGGGTACGTAAGAAAAAAAAATTACATCCCCACTTTACGAGTAGGGGAGGTACCCTATAAAAAAATATATTTCAACATTTTATTGTACCACTTTGTTAGCGTAACTAATATGCATATTCATGCCAAATTACAGCTTTCTAGAACTAAGCATCTCCGAGCAATAGTGCGGACAGACGGACGGACGGACGGACGGACGGACGGACGGACGGACGGACGGACGGACGGACATGGCGAAACTATAAGGGAGTATAAGGAGTATCTACCACTACAACAATCTGTTTACATCCCACTGCTGGGCACGCCTCCTCTCATCACGAGAGGGTTTGGGCTATAGATAGTCCTTACGCGAGTTTGAATTACTTCGCAGATGCGTGCAGGTTTCGTCACGATGTTTTCATTACCGAAAAGCTCATGATAAATTCAAATTGAATTTCGCACGTGAGTAAAGATCGCTTCAGTTGGTTGATAATGATAACGAAAATTTTGTACTTTGTTAATACAGTTCAATATTTCACCGATAGTAAATGTGATAAATTATTGTGTCAATATCGTAGGAATCTATCGAGACACACATATATCGATAAACAAATCAATCGATAACTCTGTTTAAATAAGTTTTTTCAAAAATTCAATTTTTGGGTCACGCTTATATTGCTGACTGTACTTTTCTTTGTAAATCCTTCACCTACCCTTCAAGACGAATCAAACGAGCCCAAATTCGATGGGTTTATGTAGTTTTATTACGGAGTTCCTATGGCCACCTTCCAGCTCCATCATCAGATCAGCTCCACGTTATTATAATATTGCATTGTCACGCGATTTACATATTCCTGCAAAATTTCAGCTCAATCGGAAATCGGAAAGTAGGTCAAATTTAACTTGCAAGATTCCATTACATAGTTACATACAGGTCGACCTAACAAAAGCGTGTTAAAAAACCTTGAAATGGCTTTGTACCTAATTCTTCAAAAATATCTTCGATACTAATTTAACAACACGGTTGAGAACTCATACCACACAGTAATGTGTTGTAATATTACCTATACTATCTTATGCTCGCGAATTCGCCCGCCTGGAATTCTGTTATCGCGTTCCCGTGGGCACTATGCGTTTTTCCGGGATAAAAAGTAGCTAATGTTCCTTCCCGGGACCCCAATTAGGTATTTCCATGCCAAATTTTATCTAAATCGGTCAAGCCGTTTTAGCGTGAAGAGGTAACAGACAGACAGACAGACAGAGTTACTTTCGCATCTATAATATTAATATTAATCTATAATAAATAATCTCCCCCCAAGTTCAGGGCAAGGAAATGTTACACTCAGCCTATTTTTATCCCAAATTCCCTAGTGATCGACTTTTTCAGAGTTTTGCACTTTTTCAGCTGTTATTGGTAACTAAAGGTGCTTACCCACTAGACCGTACCATACCATGACCGTACCATACCATGACCGTAACCGTAACTTTGGTATACAACGGTGCTCATACGTTACAGTGGGCATGGACACTGTAACATATGAGCACCGTTGTATACCAAAGTTACGGTTACGGTCATGGTATGGTACGGTCTAGTGGGTAAGCACCTTAATGAGGAAAAAACCCATCGACTATCAACAGGTTCAACATTCAAACCCTATCAAGTTTCGATTGCATCGAAAAAATGTTATCTACGCTTATCGACTGATTATACCTAACAACATTAACCTAAAATAACATATGGACGAACAGTGCCTAACAGAATATGTCCAAATATATGGAGCAAACTGACATTAGAAAATACGTTCAAATACATATGCTAATAACGGCTCTTTACAATGTGTCAAGATAAATATTATATACAAAAGTGAAGCTAACACTAAGACTTAAGTATCAAATTTACTGAGCGCCAAACGGGTGCCCCAGTTGTTCGGGCACCCGTTTAGACGGGCCATTTTTCAGCTGATTGTGAATCCTGGCTATCATTTACAGCGAAATCTCAATGTAATAATCCTAGTAGATATCTTTCTAAACAAATTCGTACTGGTTTACACATTTAAGAAGGCGCGGGGATTAAGCAAAAATAAACTCTGCGTCAACGGCATAAGTGCTTCACTGCGCGCCTTCTAAGTTGTGTCGTGCTGTATTTATTAGTAGTGTTTATGTGTAGTGTTTTTTTGTATTTATTTTTAAATATTTGTATTGTGTATATTTATTTGTGTATATCATGTATTCATTATTATGTATGTTTTGTTTTCTTATTTTTACACCGCCCATCATTGTTTTCTTTTCGCATTCTCCACTTTCAAGGTTGACTGGAAGAGATCGCTGCTTAGCGATAAGTCCGCCTGTTGTTTACCTATTAGGTGCGTATTCCTTTTGTGTTTTCTGTGTTTAGTATATATGGTGTTCAATAAAGATTATTGTTGTTGTTGTTTATTAGTTACACCACTTATACAGGCTGTTCATGTTGATATGCGTTATTTTTAAGGGAACATTCTTCAGGTCTAATTAAGTTTCTTAACTTAATTAGGGCCAACTTTCGGGATAAACCCTCCTGGGTTTATCCCGAAAGTTGGCAACGTCGCATAGAGCTGTCAAAATGCTTCGCTGTTTTTATTAATTTCTCAATATTGCTGAATTAAAAAGCAAGATATCATTCTATGGTTGAATGACGCGTCTCGTTTTATATTTGTTGGTCAGGCATTCAAATTATAAGATTACATTAAAATGCATGGAAACTGCGATGGAAAGTTTTCAAAAGATATTACTTCCATAATACTAAAAATTTCGTGTTCCTATGATAACTGTCGCAATCCATACTTAATGTTTTATTCAACCATAGAGCGATAGGTAATTCATGTTTTCATTCAGTAACATTCAGAAATTAATGAAAACAGCAAAATATTTGACAGCTATTTGCGACGATGCCAACTTTCGGAGTAAACCATCTTAACTTAATTAGGCCTGAAGAATGTTCCCTTAAAAATAACGCATATCAACATAAACACCCTGTATAACTCAAGAGCAGCTGAACGGATTTCGATTATCTTTGACTATTTGGTGGTGGTGGTGTTACCTTTTGTATCGAGATTGAGACCCTACGTAGGTAGAATTCAATTTGAATTTACCATGAGCTCTTCGGTGAAGGAAAACATCGTGAGGAAACCTGCACGCATCTGCGAAGTAATTCAAACATGTGTGTGAACAATGTATGTGACAATCCGCACTGGGCCCGCTTGGGGACTAAGTATTTTAGCCCAAACCCTCTCATGATGAGGGGAGGCCTGTGCCCAGCAGTGGGACGCAAATAGGCGGTTAGTAGTAGTAGTAGTAGTAGTAGGTAGAATAGTTTATCATGAGGAGGATGAAAAGACGGAAACTATAGTTTGCCACACAAAGGACCCAGTAGATAATAAGATACTTTTCACTCCACCTATTCGAAAAGGAGTACTTTGTACCCTGTTAAGAAGGAGCAAAGTGTGATTTTGCTCCCTCTCCATTTCTGCCCCGTAAACATGGACTGGAGCAAAGTAATATTTTGCACTCTAGGGAGCAAAGTACGACATTGTTCCCTGCTGCTAATGGTTTTCTCATAGGAGTGAAAAGCAGAGTGAACAACACGGGAGCGCGGTTATTAATGCGAAAGTAAGTACCTACTTAGTCTCTCTGCTATCTCTTCACGCTTCAACCGCTGGACCGATTAAGATGAAATTTGATATGGAGATAGTTTTGAGTCCCGGGGAAGGACATAGGCTACTTTTTATCCCGGCAAAACGTATAGTTCCCGCGGGAACGCGATTTTTGATTTCAACGCAGGCGAAGCAGCGGGCAGAGACTAGTTTCTGATAATTTAACGCATTCACTGCCACTTCTTTTTACGAACTTTCGCCAGGTGCCACATCTATCATTAAGGGAACATTGCAACGCACATGTGCGTTCAAGGTACTGCGGGAAAGTCAGCAAAACGCATATATGCGTCGGTGGCAGTGAATGCGTTAAAAACGTGAGGACGTTTGCGTTATTTCAGTGCCTACCTACCTATTTTCCTGACAGTTGACATGGAACAACAAAACCGCCATTTTGAAAAAAGAAATCTTCAAATTTGTCTCCGGCCAGTTCTTTTAAAATTAGCTGTTTAGACGCCGCGGTAAATTGTGCCCGTACATAGCTATATAGCGAAAGCAAACTTTACTTGTACCGTCGTCGTAGATATTCCCTGGAAAATGTATTTTTATTTTAACCTAGCAACCCTGAAAACTTACCCGCCATTGTATCTTCAAATAAAAATGTGCCGTATGGCACGCGAACAAAGTCAAAGTTGCATCAACGCTGTTCAGTTTACACGCCATTTTGCTCCAGTGCTGCAAACGTTACGGTGCGCCGTAAAGTTAGCAGCTGTATATAGTAAACTGTGTCTATCCTGCTCGCACTCGCGGTGAGGCGGTATAGGGCTGTCCCGGTCTGTAAGCCGCTTATCTCCTTCCCGCACGCCGCACGCCCCTCGGCTGCTGCGGGAGAGACCTATTCTGCAATTTTTGGAGGGTTATTACCAATGTTGTAAAGAATTACGGAAGTGGTTACCTGAAGATATACTTCGCCCTTTCTAATCAAATTATGACCCATTCACACTATCATTATAAATGCAAAACTAACTCTGTATGTCTGTCTGTGTGACTCTGTATGTCTGTCGCTGGACCGATTTAGATGAAATTTGGCATGGAGATAGTTCGAGTCCCAGGAAAGGACATAGGCTACTTTTTACCCCAGAAAAACGCATAGTTCCCGCGGGAACGCGATAACCGATTTCCACGTGGGCGAAATCGTGGGCAGAAGCTAGAAGGTATTAGATATAAAAGCGTAACTCTGTATGCCGCTGGACCGATTTAGATGACATTTGGTATGGAGATACTTGGAGTCCCGGGGAAGCACATAGGCTACTTTTGAACGCGATAACCAAATTCGTGAGCAGAAGCTATAGTATTTAGATACTGTGGAGACTGGCCGAGTACAATCGGTTAGTTGACACATTCTCTTCCAAAAATAGGTAATTTTAAGCGTAGAATTGTGTAGCTTTTATTATTTAGTCTTTTGCTATCGCTTGTAAAGTACGCATCTCTCAAAATATAATATCAATTCGACTTAAAATCTATTATTTCTTAGTTAGACAGTGTTAGGGCAGTAATAGGGCCAGTCTTCAAGATTTATATATTTTAATAAGCTAGACATCGTCTTCGTGTCTTCGGATTCCACCGCTGATCTCCGTGTCTGCAGCATCTACCTGAGCTAACATCAACCCCCCGCCACAATACTCTAATCTTCTTAGGAAGAGCTGTAGTTTAGAATAGACAAATCGTAGACCTACGTACGGGCACAGAATAAGTACCTAATAGTACTAACGTGTACGGGGTAGATCGTAAAAAACAAGCCATTTTAAAAAATACTAACCACAAATTTCGTGAGCTTTCATTATTTTCGGGACAGATTAGTAAATTAGATTAGAAACCATTGACTTTGGACCTTCGGGACATGGCATCGCCTTTGGATTGCCAAATGCCGAAGCAGAGCGGCGATCACTTTCAATCAGGTGGGCCGTCTGCCTGTTTATCGGTAGCAATGAAGCTACACCGACGCCCTTAATTAGAAAGAA
The DNA here is from genome assembly GCA_963971205.1 of Aethes cnicana. Lineage (NCBI taxonomy): Eukaryota > Metazoa > Arthropoda > Insecta > Lepidoptera > Tortricidae > Aethes > Aethes cnicana. Next base: position 7,623,819 of record OZ020295.1, on the reverse strand, counting down.
GAAGAAGAAATACATTTATTCTTTTATGATATCTTTTATGATTTATGGATAAATAATGCATGTTTCATATTATTATGGAGAATAAACGAATTTGTATTTGGATATTTACAACAAAGTTCCACTGTCTTATATTGCGAGCCTTGCAATAATATTAAATTATTGCTCAAATCGGGCCGGCTCGTCCGGGGAAGTACCACACTCACACAGAATTATCGGCGTGAAGTAATAGTTCGCTATTGCGTTTCGTACGGTGAGTGAGACGACCGGGAGCCTGTCCTCTTCCCTATCCTTCTATCCCATCTTCCCTAATCCCATGTCCCCTATCCTCCCTTATCCCATACGCCTAATCCGTTTCGAGATCGGCAACGCATTGGTGACTCCTCTGGTGTTACAAATGTCTATAGGCGGCGGTGATCACTTACCAAGTGAGTAAGCCGTGGTGGCCTAGTGGTTCGACCTACCGCCTCTCATGCAGAGGGTCGAGGGTTCGATTCCGGCTCGCACCTCTAAGTTTACTTATGTGCGAAATTCAATTTGACTTAACCATGTGCTTTTCGGTGAAGGAAAACATCTTGAGGAAACCTGCACGCATCTGCGAATTAATTCAAAGATGTGTGTGAAGTCCCCAATCCGCATTGGGCCCGCGTGGGGACTATAGCCCAAACCCTCTTGTGATGAGAGGAGTACTGTGCCCAGCAGTGGGCAAATAGGCTGTAGTAGTAGTAGTAGATCACTTACCATCAGGTGGGCCGTAACGTTAGCCTGTTTGTCAATATTTTTACATAAAATTTAAAAACTCTCACAGTCGTTCTAAAAAGCGTCTTGAATTCGCTAAAACATCCAGAATCGTCCTCACAATACACAGCGAGATGTAAGCCTATACATAATGTAGCAGCTATACCTACGCGGCGTGAGGATGCTCTCAGAATTCCAACCACTTCGGAGAGGCTGACTTCAGGGCGGTATTCAATTCACCTCGGTTTTCACCGACTGAATGAACATATCGTCCATATAGGTACATACAAGCTGTAATTGAAGTTCACTTTGACGTTACTTGTCAAAATATATTAGGTATAGGTAGGTACCTACAGTAGGTTGCCCAATGGCTGTCGTCCAAGGTGGTTGTTGTTTGTTGAGCTTCCCCATTTTTACTTGAGTTATCTTTTGTACCATACATTTATCATGATTACCTAACAACTTGCAGGCCTGTGGCCCTAACTTTGATATTGGCGAAGTGTCCAAGACAGAAGCCATTAATTTATATAGAATAGGTACCTATACAGTAGCCATAAGATACTTATACATGGTGGGTCAGAAAATATGGCAAATAATTAACCCACAGTATCGGCTATCGATTCTAAGTATATTGTATGGGTCTTTAATATTTTTTGAGTTGGTAAAAAAAATAAAAATTGTATAGGATTCAGGCGTCGCTCACACAACCAATCCCATATACAATTATTTTTTTACCAACTCGAAAAAATTAAAGACCTATACAATATACTTAAAATCGATAGCCGATACGGTGGGTTAATTATTTGACATATTTTCTGACCCACCGTGTCAAGCAAAAAGTTATGACGATATTTTAACCACAGTAATTATCAGTATTTTTTTCCCGTACAAAACGGTTTTTTTTTACCAACTCGAAAAAAAAAAAGAATCGATAACCGATTTTGTGGGTAAAATACCTACCTATATTGAATATGGAATGGAACAAGGTATTATGAGTTGGCTTTAAAAAAATACAGACACAAATATTTAATATCTACAGTAGACTTGCAAGCTGCTTGCAGGCAGAACACAGTTTTAGATCTCTACAAGATTTAAGTAATTGTTCTCTGTGAGGCAGAACATTGCTCTATGAATGTATCTCTAAATCTAAGAGGTAGAGGGACCAAACACTTATACTACTACTAAGACTACTACTACTACTACAGCCTATTTGCGTCCCACTGCTGGGCACAGGCCTCCTCTCATCACGAGAGGGTTTGGGCTATAGTTCCCACGCGAGCCCAGTGCGGATTGGGGACTTCACACACATCTTTGAATTACTTCGCAGATGCGTGCAGCTTTTCCACGCGATGTTTTCCTTCACCGAAAAGCTCAGTGGTAAATTCAAATTGAAACACTTAAAAGAAACTGTAATTTTACTTCTAGCTTCTCTCTATATTAACATGAAAAACTTAAACACTGTTTAAGAGACTTTGGTTAGTACAAATGGAGAAACAGTTTTACTACTTTGAAATTTGAAGACTAAAATTAAGATAGACAAAACTCATAGTTGTAAAACATTTTTTATTTATTTATTTATTTATTTATTTATTTATTTATTAGAAGACCAACAGCTATATCATAAAACAGAAGTCTTAAACTAAAGATACAGATGTTGAGCCAATAACAGGTCTCCCTAGATAGTACATGTAGGTAAATTAGTTACTCTAAATATAACTAAAAATCTTATTTACACTTATAACTTACTTACGTATTGATTAAGAATTACATGTTACATATTTTGAGAACGATGGTGCGAATGGATGAATGAATGAATGAATGAATGAACCATGACGTTTGAATTAATGAGCGTGCGTGTGTGTGAGTGTATGTGTGAGTGCATGTGTGTGTATGTGTGTGTGTATGTGTGTGTGTGTGTGTGTGACTGATTGCGTGTGCAAGGCAACACCTTAACCTTTGAGTTTCTTCCGGACATCACTTACAAATGCATGCTTTGTTCGATACACAAAAGGATCGATATTGTTGAAATAACTATTGTACGTTTTGCATAACCTACATAAAACAGAGTTTCTTGCGTAGTTTGTGCTGTGTTGAGGTATACTTAAGAAACGTGGATACCTGGTATTGAACTTTGGTGTGAAATATTTGATCTCTGCTACAAGGTTAGAACAGTCAACATGGCCTTTAAGAATATCATATAAAAGGCACATATCAAGCATTATCCTTCTATGCTCTAACTTCATCATGTTGTGCCTCTGACAGTTTGAGGAGTAGTCTGCATATGTCGATCTAGTTTGATAACTCAGATACTTCAAAAACTTATGTTGAATCCTTTCAATGCGGGATTTATATATAATATAGTGTGGTGACCAAATACTGCTTGCGTACTCAAGAAGGCTCCGTACGTAAGTATAATAAACAATCTTAATGCAGCTAGGATCTTTAAAAGCTTTGCAGATTCTAATGACAAATCCTAAATTTTTATAAGCTTTGTTAACTATTGTGTCAATGTGGTCCGACATCATCATTCTACTGTCAAATATAACTCCCAAATCGCGTATTGTATGAACTCGTTCTAGAGGTATACTATTTATGGTGTAACTAGTTAGTATTGGTGTCGGTTTTCGAGTAAAAGTAATGACTTGGCATTTGTTAACATTAACTGATATTTTATTTCTGTTGTAATATTCCTCAAGGGAATCTAAAGTATTTTGCAGAAGGCGACAGTCCGATACATCTTTGACTCTTAAAAATATTTTTTTGTATGCAATCTGTTTCGTTTTTTGTGCTAAAAAGTTAAATACTAGGTATAATAAAAGAAAATCACTAAAATGACCTTACTATTACGTAATGAAATATTAAAAACAAAGTCAGACCACAGACAATAAATAGTAGGAACGCAACCGATTTTAATATTAAACCGGCATGTGGCCACTCCACACCCCGAGAGAGTAATTCAAACATGTTCCATTATTGACATTTCGATGTGCGGTTCCCGCCAAATTTTTAGTCTATGCCCCTTTAGTTTTTTAATTAGTGCGATATTGCTGTGAGGGTTTTACGTGATCTATACGTGTAATTAATACTTAGTGTTAATTAACAAACTCCCGATCGCTCATTAGTACGGAATAATCCCTTATTCAGTGTAAATTAGTATTGAAAGGTCGAGTTTCTCAGTTTCCATTAGTAAGTACGTGTTTTAATTAGATGGCCGAGTTGCTTGTCTCCTGTTGGATGGCAATACAATACCCGTCATTTTTAGGGTTCCGAAGTCCACAAGGAACCCTTAATATAGTTTCGCCATGTCCGTCCGTCTGTCCGCACTATTGCTCGGAGATGCTTAGGTCTAGAGAGCTGTAATTTGGCATGAATATGCCAGAATAGTTACGCTGACAAAGTGGTACAATAAAATTTTGAAATATATTTTTTTATAGGGTACCTCCCCTACTCGTAAAGTGGGGATGTAATTTTTTTTTTCTTGCGTACCCCATGGTGCGGCATATCGTTGAATAGGTCTTAAAAAAATATTGTGGGTTTGTTAAAACCATTTTTTGATTAAGTGATGCGTTTGTGAAATATTAAGCTTTAAAGTGCTATTTTTTGCTAGAGTCACGTGTCCCCCCCCCCTGCCAGCTAAATGGTGGTATTTGGATGGCTGAAAAAAATCACGGTTGTGGCATATATAACGTAGTTGAAAGGAAAACTATCACAGCTAAGTAGGGTGTACAAACTTACGAGTAATAGTCGACCAACTTATAATGATGATTTTTCTCGAGCGGCAGGGGCGTCGGGCGGGCACGTCATACCACAGGCTAGCTAGATGCTACTAAGTCTTAGAAAGGTACTGTGGGCATCCTCAACTTCGGAACCCTATAATTTGCGCGTGGCCCGACACGCACTTGGCCGGTATTTTTACGATATAATAAAAATACGACGTTAATGTATACTAATATTTATAATGAGTAAGACTTTATAGCTCTGCGGAATTGGTAGATAATTAAGTGAAAACGGAATAATCATTTTGTATTATTTTCAAGGTTTATGGGTTCAAGGTTTAATCAAGATTTTTTTTACAACACCTATGACCACCTTATATGAAGATTATGATTAAAGTAATGTTTGATGTGTGCCTGTATGTGTGTGTTTGTCAGTGGCTTTGTAGCAACACTAGCAACGGATAAAGCTATTTTGATATACTTTTTTTGTTAAATATATAGGTATATATCTTTAAAATCGTCGATTCAGTGATCTGAAAAACATCGGCACTTTTCTAATGTCGTAGGTGTGTCGTCGATACATCGGTCTCATTTATTTAGAGTTATTAAATTATTATTATTATTTATACTTTTTTTTTTGGTTATTTGCGCACGAGTCTAAGCCAAGTGCTTAAAAAGGGCAATTATAAATTTAAACACTTTCTGACTATACGGCATGTATTTAAGCTTTCTGTAGTAGTTTGAATGTGGAAGCGTGGATGTTTAGTGTGCTGAGAGACGTGTGGAGGGTTTTCGGAATAACACCAGTAGATGAGAGAATGATGGGGATAGTTTTAACTGTGTTAACTACTTGCCAATGGGTTTTTATTTCTATGGAGAGATCAGTGTATTTTGCTATTTTTTCAGAGTGAGTGTTGACCAGATTATGTAATAGAGTGTAAACGCACCTTAACACTTGTCATTTTAATATGTGTTCTGTGGGCAACTCTAGCCGCCCTCTCTCTCACCTGACGTCCCGAAAGGAGGACACGAACGATCTCATGTAATAAATAAGAAATTAAGTATACTATAAATAAACCACCTGAAGACTTCACTAAACTGTTTTATTGAATAATACTACATGGCGCAGTCGGAGAAGAACCAAGAAAGCAAGATGCAACTAGATTAATAAAAAAGACAAGATGTCATGGCTGCCGGCCGGCGTGGTAATTAACTAAAATAAACTTTATGAAAAGAAAATAACATTAAGTACGACTAAATTACGAAGACAAGAAGAAAAATAATTACGAAGATGTCGCTCGAAGATGCCAAGCCCGGAGGCGTAATGAAGGACAGGTGCGAAGTCGACAATATGACATGCGCGGTCGAATACAAGATGCCGCAGAGTCTAAGCCTAGATGACCTAGGGAATTGCTGGCCGCAGTGGCAGCGTTTCAAGCAGTCGTTCAAAATATTTTTGTTGGCTGCCGGATTCGAAAAATTGTCCGAGACGAGGAAGGCGGCTATTCTACTAAATTGCATTGGTGCGCAAGCCCAAGAATTGTATTTTAATGTCTTACAGACTGAGGAAAAAAATAAACTAGACGAAATAATTACATTGTTCGACGAGCACTTCAAACCCAAACAAAATGAAGTGATTAACAGTTATACCTTCAATAAGAGGAGTCAAGAGGATGGAGAAACCTTTGACGCATTTTACACGGCCATCAGGAAGATAGCAGAGAACTGCAACTACAAGGAAAAAGACAGGATGCTGCGTGACCGGATCGTCATAGGCATCAAGGACCAGCGGACCCAGCAGAAACTCTTGGAAGTAAAAGAGCTGACACTGGAGAAAGCAGTGGATGTCTGCCGCTCTGCCGAACTCTCTAAAGAACACATGAAGGCGCTCAATAGCTCGGAGGTGTATACAGCGCAATCGAGGACTCCAGTTCACAGACCGGCGGATATCAAAGCTAAGTATTTAGACAATAACAGTAGGTTCTCATCTAAAAATCAGAATGTCAGTCAGTACAATAGGAATTACTATAGGTGTAGAAAGTGCAACACAGAGCATGGACCGAGAAACTGCCCAGCTTATGGGAAATTGTGTAGCAATTGTAAAAATTACAACCATTTCAGTGTAGGGTGCAGTATGCGTCAGAGGCAGGTACATGAGGTCCAGGAGAATGGACCTGATAATAATGTTCATGAATTATGACTAGTTTATTCTATAGATCTGTCAAAGAATGAATGGACTGAGACACTTAGGGTTGAAAATAAAAGAGTGTCTTTTAAATGTGACACTGGTGCACAAATTAATGTGCTTTCATTAAAAGATCTAAAACTAATTGTCAATGATGAAGACACACTAAAGATGTCTGAGACAAGAACATTAATTGAGGTCTTCGGGGGTGGCAAATTAGTGCCATTGGGTAAAATTACTTTGACCACTTACTCCAAAGATGATAAAAATAAACATGAGACTGAATTTATAATTATTAAGGAAAATGTGCGCCCTATTTTAGGTTTAGGGTCCCTAATAAAATTAAGATTGTTAAAAAATAATAATATTAATACAATATCGAACACAGATCTAAGTAAAGATGCAATTGTTAATGCAAATGGTCAACTGTTTCAGGGTGTTGGGCAGTTCAAAGAGCCGTTGGAGTTGCGCACTCAGCCTGGAGTACAGCCGGTGGTCCGGCCGCCGCGACGCGTGCCGCATGCATTGATGGCGCGCCTCGCTGACAAATTGAAGACTCTGGTAGAGCACGGGATTATAGCTGAGGTCGAACATCCGAGAAGTTTTGTAAGCAATCTTGTTATTATTGAAAAGAAAGATGGTTCTCTTAGGATTTGCCTTGACCCTAAAGATTTAAACAAAGTGTTAATCAGGGAACATTACCTTATCCCAACATTAGAAGAAATCGTTCTGAAATTGTCTAATAAAAAATACTTTTCTGTACTAGACTTGTCCGATGGATTCTATAACATTAAATTATCTGAGAGTTCAAGTGATTTATGCACATTTAACAGTCCTTATGGCTGCTATAAATTTTTAAGGTGCCCATTTGGAATATCTGTGGCCCCTGAGGTGTTCCAAAAGTACAGCGAAGCTGCTTTTGGGGACATTCCAGGTGTGATTGTTTATTGTGACGATTTACTGATATGTGGCGATACAGAAAATGAGCATGATGCAATTTTAGCTAAAGTTTTTGAACGTGCTAAGGAGCACAATGTGCGATTTAATAAGAATAAGTTTCAGTACAAATTAAAAGAAGTAAAATATTTCGGCCACATTTTTTCTGAACAGGGTATGAAGATTGACCCTGACAGAATAAATGCCATAGTTAATATGAAAAGTCCAAATAATAAGAAAGAATTACAAACATTCCTAGGAATGATTAACTATCTAAGAAAGTTTGTTCCTAATATGGCTGACATTGCATCACCGCTCCAATTATTATTAAAAAAAGATGTTACCTGGCTTTGGACGGACATTCATGAAAATGTATTTAAAAATATTAAGAAAAAATTAACTGAAGCCCCAACTTTACAAAATTTTAATCCGAAACTGCCTGTGGTAATACAGTGTGATGCCTCTAAAGACGGGTTAGGCTGCTGTTTACTACAAAATGGCAAGCCTGTAAGTTTCGCATCAAGAAGCTTAACATCAGCGGAACAAAAATTCTCACAAATCGAAAAAGAATTGCTCAGTGTTTGTTATGCTACTAATAAATTTCATTATTATATTTATGGCCAGAGATGCACAGTATTGAATGATCATAAACCATTAGAGTCCTTGCTTAAAAAACATATTCATGAAGTTCCGTCGCCCAGGCTGCAAAGAATGAAACTAAGATTATTGAGATATGACATTGACTATAAATATTTGAAAGGTAAATACATGTACATAGCAGACTTACTCTCACGTGCTTACATTAGCTGCAATAACTTAGATGAACCATATATTAACGAAATGATCCATTGTGTAGGCATAGCAAGTCATTTGCAGTGTACTCAGGAGCAAAAACAGGAACTGATTAGTTCCACAGCTAATGACGCAGAATTATCTAAATTAATAGATTATACTAAAAATGGATGGCCAGATAAAAAATATGTTGAAGACAGTTTAATGTACTATTTTAAATTAAGATGGGAAATTCATTGTGATGAAGGCCTAGTGTTTTTAAATCACAGGTTAATAATTCCGACGTCATTGCGGTTGAAATTTATGAAAATGTTACATGAAGGGCATCTTGGCACAACTAAAATGAAACAAACAGCCAGACAAATGTATTATTGGCCCAAAATAGATGAACACCTAGATACTTATGTAAGAAAATGTTATGTATGTCAAACTTTCCAAAATAGTAATGTGAAAGAGGCGTTGCTACCACACGAAGTTCCTAAATTGCCCTTTCATAAAATAGCGACTGATATAATGGATTTCAAAGGCAAAAGTTATCTCGTAGTATATGATTACTATTCTAAATGGCTAGACATTAAATATGTAAAAAGTAAAAGTGCCAAATCCATCATTGAGGCTCTAACAGACATATTTTCAATATTTGGTATACCAAAAGAAGTAGTTTCTGATCATGTACCCTTTGATTCAAAAGAATGCCGAGATTTCGCTCGTGAAAGCGGATTTGTTTTTAACTATACAAGCCCTAGGTACCCGCAATCTAACGGAATGGCTGAAAGAGGAGTACAAATAGCAAAGAAAATTTTACTCAAGTGTAACGAAGATAAGACCGATTTTAGAATGGCACTCTTGCAGTACAGGGCTTCACCAGTTTCTGGAACAGATTTTTCACCTAGTCAATTAATAATGAACAGAAATCTTAAAACAAAAGCCATAGTTACTGATGAATATTTAAAACCCAAACTTAATATTAATGTGGAACGGCAATTTAATAGAACTCTTCAAAGAAATGTTACATACTATAATAACACGTCTAGATATAAAAATGTATTTCAGAATGGACAACAAGTTTGGTTTAGGAAAGATCCTAACAAAAATATTTGGCGAGAAGCCAAAATTGTTAATAATAATGGGTTTAGATCTTATGATTTAGTTGATAAGGATAATGTTAAGTATACGAGAACCTCTTTCCACATCCGCCCAGCATAGGCCTTGTGCTCTGCCAGGGTTTCAGTAACAGGCTCAGTCCTCAGCTTTAAGGGCTATATAGTTATATATATTTTTTTTTTATTATTTGTTGTTGTAAAAGGGGGAAGAAAATTGTAAAGTAATTCTAGTGTTTGGTGCAATAGTGTGTATTAAATTTATTTGTAAAAAGGGGATGATGTAATAGAGTGTAAACGCACCTTAACACTTGTCATTTTAATATGTGTTCTGTGGGCAACTCTAGCCGCCCTCTCTCTCACCTGACGTCCCGAAAGGAGGACACGAACGATCTCATGTAATAAATAAGAAATTAAGTATACTATAAATAAACCACCTGAAGACTTCACTAAACTGTTTTATTGAATAATACTACAGATTATGGGTATTGCAAACATTATTATTTATTATTATTATCACTCACCTACAGTACTCAATTCATAGGTACAACAAGTGCAGCTCAAACCAAGTATAGTTATACTTCAATACACGAACAATCGGGCCCTCACCTCACCAACCATGCAGAAGGAACACTTCCTTGCACCAAATGTCCCACCCCACGTCCTTACATGTTAAAGAATCCATAAATAATAGAGTTGACGTACGGATTGTGTTACCCCCTCGTAATCACTCCTTGTCTATGGCGCACCTAATGCCGCTATTGTCTGTGGTACGGATTTATTATTCATTTTCCTAATACATCTGACGCTTATGAGTTTTCGATTGATGTGGAGAGGGATCGATTTCAGTGTTTAAATGTTGCCTAATGTCAGATGGGTCTTACGAGTAAATATCACGAGTATTTGCTGCCTATATGTATTTATCCATGTAAAAAGCCGTGGTGGCGGCCTAGTGGTTCGACCTACCGCCTCTCATGCCGAGGGTCGGGGGTTCGATTCCGGCTTGCACCTCTAAGTTTACTTATGTGCAAAATTCAATTTGAAATTTACCACTGAGCTTTTCTGTGAAAGAAAACATCGTGAGGAAACCTGCACGCATCTGCGAAGTAATTCAAAGATGTCTGTGAAGTCCCCGCACTGGGCCCGCGTGGGGACTATAGCCCAAACCCTCTCGTGATGAGAGGAGGCCTGTGCCCAGCAGTGGGACGCAAACAGGCTGTAATAGTATGTATTTATCTGAGCTGAGAGTAATGTATACAAACAAACCGTATGGTAATATTAAGAAAATTACCAGTTTAGTTCATATTTTTCCTACTTGAAACCCTATGTGAGATTGAAGAAAGACTGAAAGTCCTCTGTAATGAATAGGTCATCACGCTGGGCTCGGGCTATAGTCCCCACGCGGGCCCAGTGTGGATTGGGGACTTCACAAACATCTTTGAACTACTTCGCAGATGCGTGCAGGTTTCCTCGCGATGATTTCCTTCACCGAAAAGCTCAATGGTAAATTCAAATTGAATTTCGCACATAAGTAAACTAAGAGATGTGAAACGGATTCAAGCCCCCGACCCTCTACAATGCGAGGCGGAGATCGAACCTCTAGGCTACCACGGCTTCTTTCTACCACATCGTCAACCCATTATTATTATTATTACTTTGAGCCTGATTTGTCCGTCAACCTATAGAATACTTATAGGTACTTATGTGTTAATTTAGTATTCCTACATCAAGGTTGGTCTCATTAGTAGGTACAAATGTCTCAAATCAGTACAAAACTTCCTTGCGCTCCTAACCCAACCAACCGTCAAAATCCAATGTTAGAAAATGAGAACACCGCGTAATGTGAAAGTGAAAACTCCGCCGATTCGCCATCCACAAGCGAACAGATCAAAGACGGAAATAACGATGCAAATTCATGCACGAGTAATGCAATAAATTTACTTTTCGGACGGTTCAGCCGAATTGAATCCTACGCTTTGCCGAACATCGGCTCCTTTGAAATTTGCAAAATTCAATTTCCTTACACTCCGTGATGTCAAGTCGCGGTCCGACCCGCGCTTGCCAGCCAGTACTGAACGGAAACATAGACAATTTAAAAACTCAGATTCAAATTCTCCCTTCATTATTCGAATCTCGAAACAAAATGGCCAAATGCCGTTTCCGTGTAAGCGCGGAGTGCCAATTCTGCTTGTTTGGTAATTTTCAAACGATTTATTGAATTAGATTGAAAAATTCTTTGATGCGGGGTGGCTATTGAGCGAATCGGGAATATTCGATTACGCTGAACTCGACTTTTCAATTTATCCTCCCTTTTATCGAGGGAAATGATCGGTGTAAGCTCCCCGTGAATTATCTTCATCAAACTTATTAATGCTGAAATATATTTTGAGAGTCCATTGACATACTTATACAGACCGCTTTTTACGACCAATAAATTATTTTCAGGATGGAAACTAGGATTTATTACATTTGTGTTAAAAATACTTATTTACCGTCCTTTAACCCGAAAGCAAACGTTCAAGCACGATTACCCGATTACCCTATGCGTTAACAATTAATACCGGGTCAGGCCACTTCGGGCGCGCTCGGCTGTTTTCGCCGATTAGCCGGCAATCCTCTTGATTTATTCGATTTTCGAACGACGCCATTTCAGGTCACGTGCGCCGTGCAAATAAGGAGCTGGTGGGTTGGTTATACAGGGTGGCCTTGTAACGTATGGTAGCTTTAGTAGTTCCGCAAGTTCAATATTTTATGATAATCGCTTGAAATTTATGAGATCACTGCAATTCTCCGGAAGACTGATCACGTCTGATTGCATTTCATTTTTATTACAGTAAAATTAAGATCACAAGATTACCAATGGAATGGCTTATAAATAATATTTAGCAATAAACGGGGAACGATAGTGTACGCACGATAAATTTTAATGTTATCAATGTTTCAGACTAGGAAATTTCCGACAAATAGTGGAGAAGTCTGAAATTTAGGTAACTTAAACCAATTTAATATTTAATACCATCGTTGATTGGCTGTTTTTCGTTTCAATAAAGTGGAGCATTTAGGTAAGTAGTAAAGTTTAAATAATCGAAACTGGCCGATACGTTTTTTATTCATAAGCAGACATTGTGGGCTTTCTAGAAGCTTTCCTGGTCTGATTGGTACGTATTTATAACAAAAGAACTTGAAGAAAACAAATGGTAAGTACCTACAGAATGGTATGTAGAACACAGGCACTTTTCAAATACCAAGATCACATGATGTTTTTTTTGTATAAAGTATAAACAGTTGTACTTTACTCGTATTTTCCACAAAAACTTTAGTGGAATTTTCATCGACAGAATGAGAATGAGGTGCGTAAAAAACACACACACTTAACAAAACTACGGTACACTACCTATAGTTATAAAATCATAATGCACGTAATCATCTCAAACCTTTATAATTTCCTTTCCTTCAAGAAACTCGAAAGCAACCGTTTCACACTGACAACACTCGAAAAACCCTCCTGTACCATAGACGATAGATAGACACCCGACACCGTAATTGGAGCACTCAATTTGCGCGCCACTTCCCGCCGCGTGCCGCCGCGTGTCCCATTCAATTGTCTATGCGCTATCGCCAAATCGAATGTTTTGTCTGTGGTACCCCTTTGAATTAAGAAAACAATAGTTCCCGCGCTTTTCATGTGATAGCGGAGCTTCGTATTGTGGATTAGAGCTCATTAACTACTTGATATGACAAGTATGGTTTTTAGTAAGTTTATACGCTAATACGACGCATGACTACATGCAATACTACGGGATTTAAAGCGCGGAGATAAATAAGCTAAGATAAATAGGTACTTATTTAATACTGCACACTGGTGGCATTAAGTTCTACCTCCGCCTCGCATGCAGATTTGGGTCAATAAAAAACCTGTTACAATATAGAATTCTAAGACGCTTAGAAAGTGATTCATTAGGGAAATTATTGAAAATTGCAAAGAAACCCCACATTTAGTGTATTTAATTTAAACCCACAGAATAGCAGTTTTAAAAGTGGCCCAGGGGACAGTAACCATGGCAACTATTGACATAAAAAAGTTGATTCACCCATTCACCAATGAGTTTTTCTGTGAAGAAAAACATCGTGAAGTAACCTGCGTGCGCATTTGCGAAGTAATTCAAGGATGTGTGTCAAGTCCCCAATCCGCACTGCCCGCGTGGCGCGTGGGGACTAAATATAAACCAAACCCTTTCGTGATGAGAGGAGGCCTGTGGACTTAAATAGGCTTTTGTGGTGGTGCTGATGGTCTCCAACTGTCCAAGTGTGATCCATACTAAAGGAACTTTGTTTGTCTGTCTGTTACTTCTTAGATGAAATTTGGTATGGAGGTAGTTGGTAGTTGGAGTCCCGGGAAAGGACGTAGGGTAGGCTTTTTATCCCGGAAAATTATTCATATAAAATATCAGACGATCTTTGACACCTTTTTTTGTTATAATTATTATTATACTTTTACGATACCTCTCCCAGCTGACGATTCTTACGACCAGTCACACAAAGCCGCGCCTGCGCCGTGGGTCGCTAACATCAGCAAAGGACCGCTGACGCAAATCCAGGGACAAGAATAAAAAAGCAAGAAAAACTCTATGGATTAAGAGCCACGCTACATTGCCGATTATAATTTCCGAATGAAGAATTGGCATTTTTTAACTTTTTTTTCAAGACCCAGGTGTGTGTATTCGCCAAATACCTTTTAATTGGGACGTCTTGGCAAAAAGATGCAACCCTTGCGATTATAAAATAAATGGAACAATGGACGCGGCCAATGGGGGGGCAAGAAATCCGGAATATGATACCTTGTATCTATTTATTGTTGACAATGGATGATACTGCAATGTGACTACCGATCTGTGAAACCTTAGGTTGGGCGTTCTTTTGAGGTGGGTAAGGAGTTTTTGAAGTTCGCAATCTTTTACCCTCCAATGGCAAAAACGAGGGCTAGGTAATATGTCATTGCCAGTACCTTTAATAATTGGAAAAATGGATCAGGCAATAACTACCAATGTAAAGGTAGAACAGCCGAGACAAAATATTTAGGGGATAACTTACTTAGGGGATAGGTTACTTCCCAAAAAATAAAAAATCCTAGGTTTATAAAAAACAACCAAATAATTCCAGAGACCATAGTAATAACTAGGTATAAACTAAATAGTAACCCAGTTGATTTATACAAATCCCCCCGTTTCCTGTCCGTCACGAACATTCCTAGTTTAGGAAGAACATCCGCTACATTCAAAAATCGAACACATTAAACCGTTCCGCCCGACTAATCCCCAAGGAAATCAAATCTAAACCAATTACAAAAACTAGCCGAAATAAATAAAATCACGATCTAAAAAACACAAAGGTCACCTTCCGATCCGCCAGGAAACGTCTACGTCAAAAAAAAACACAAAAATATAACCTCATAATTCACAATTAAAAACTGCTACTGGTCATGGCCGAAAGTATACATAATAAATTTCTACCTTAAAAAGGTCTGACTGAAAAGGGCAGGATACTGACACAAAAGGCGGGACGGCGAGAAAGAAAAAATAAAGTTGTTTATGGTCATTTTGCCGCCAACGCTGGGTGTTTAAATTTAGAATTATACTCTAAGATTTGGTTCGGTAGCTGTTGGGGAGAAAGCTTGTAATGTCGGGATAAATAATATTTTATTACAAAAGTTAAGTACAGATCAGGAATTTCCATAATGTTTATTATCTAGCCGCTCGGTGACCTACCTTCATGCCTGTTATAAGTGTGGGTACAATACTAATTGAACCTTAAAGTTTTCTCGATTAAACTCGAAATCGACTAATTGGAATATTGTTTTAGATCCTATTTGAAGACGACTACCTACAGTAATAGGTATTATTTTCTTTAATACTCGTACTAAAGCTAAAGGTGGCAATTATCTGAGCGTAACATGTATTAGCCATTAATTAACTCAAGCAAAAGCTGCATAAAAAGCATTGGAAATAATCACCAACAGTAAAACAATTTTTAAAAGTTGGCTGCAACATCAAGATGTTTGTTACTTTAAGGAACTGACATTACTTATTTAGTTACAAAATCGACTAAACATGTTGATGGATGGGCAGAACGACAAATACACCTGTGTACACGGGGCCGCGAAAAAAATGTTCATTCATAGAGAACGGAACTGCATTCTGCGCTCGGACAAAGGACGTCGCGGGGCATAGAGTTTCCCACGTTTTTCGACGACAGTAGCAGAATATATGACGTTAAAAAAGGTTATAATTGGTGCTAATAGCTGTTAAATTCAGGTTTATCTGGTTTTAACGAGTTATTGGGAATTGAATGGAACATAATAATATGACAATTTGTCGATGATGTTTCGGTACTGTGGGTACCGAAACATCATCCCGAGGGGTAGGGGTTTCAGAAACACTGTCCAAATTGAAGAAAAAATAAATACGTATCACCATGAATTTGAATTCTGCATTTCAGATCCTGAAAATGCACATGACATGCAGTACGATACTGAAAGAGCGCCCTGTTCCAACTAGAAAATGATGTCGAGATGTAGCTCTATTTCGTTACAACTTGTATAAAGTTTATACACATCTATTTTTCCAGGTTACCGTCGTGTTCACACCGCTACTTGTACTATTCATCTGAGCTACAGAACGTCAAACTATCGTGACTTGTGTGGGCCCTTCCCCAGAGACGCATTGTAATGGGCTTACGTCAGTCTATGGTTTCCCAGAGTGTCAGTCATGCTGATCATAGAGATAAGGTCTATGGAACTGAGCATAGAGATTTCGTTTTTGTTTTACGGCAAGGAAATGTTTGCTGAAGCGTTGGCTATCGCTACCGTACCGTAAGAGGCTGTGGTAACCAAAACTCTCTCGTTATGAGAGGAGGCTTGTACCTGCAATGGTATACCGATAATAAAGCTGTTATTCCGGTACCATTGCAGGGCACAGCCCTTCTCTCATAATACGAAATAGTTTTGGGCTACAAGTAGTTCCTACGCACGTCCAGTGTAGATTGGGAAATTCATTAATTTCTTTGAATTGCTCGGCATATGCGTGCAAGCTTCCTTTACTGGAAATCTCAGAATGTAAGCAGTTTTCACACACGTAAACTCAGAGATTTAAACATACAGTTAAAAATAAAACTTGTGTAGTAACCTAATTCAATATCATTTAAAAAATGGCATCACAAAATACCTCCACTTTTTATAGCTAACGACAGTGTCATATCAAACGTTAATCGCGCACCTTACCTCGTGTCAATCAATGTTGCCAGCAACAATGACCGATCCGAAATTAATAAACCGAACCCACGTCGCCATATCCCACGCGAGGACAATTTAAAAAAAAGTAAAAAATAAATAGAAAAAATAATCCACATCCCTAGAGGATTACACGACAAACGCATTTTAGACCTGGCCACACCGTAGCGGGCTTCCAAATTCGAATTTGTTTTTTTTAAATTCTATTTACAATTTTTTGAGTTTGTCCCTATTTCAAGCCTAGTGGTTTGACCTACCGCCTCTCATGCAGAGGGTCGGGGGTTCGATCGGGCTCGCACCTCTAAGTTTACTGCCTGTGCGAAATTCAATTTGAATTTACCACTGACCTTTTCGGTGAAGGAAAACATCGTGAGGGAAACCTGCACGCATCTGCGAACTGATTCAGAGATGTGTGTAAAGTCCCCAATCCGCACTGGGCCCGCGTGGGGACTATAGCCCAAACCCTTTCGTGATGAGAGGGAGGCCTGTGCCCATCAGTGGGACGCAAATAGGCTGTAGTAGTATTACCCATTCCGTAGCGTTCTTTCTCAATGTTTTTCATACATAAATTATTCAAG
This sequence comes from Aethes cnicana, assembly GCA_963971205.1. Taxonomy (NCBI): domain Eukaryota; kingdom Metazoa; phylum Arthropoda; class Insecta; order Lepidoptera; family Tortricidae; genus Aethes; species Aethes cnicana. Next base: position 7,606,492 of record OZ020295.1, on the reverse strand, counting down.
ACCTTTGTGAAAAATTATTATCAAAAACAGTTTGTCAGTTTTCAGAGCCGGTTTTTCAGTACTAAATAATCTGTTTTGTTTTTGTTGCAGCGAAGGCAATGAATTTAATTACTTGCCTACTTTAAAAAACAAAGAATTTAAAACCAATATTCTTTCACAGCCGATATTGCAGATTTTGTTCTCGTAGCAGAGAAACTCTCTGACATTGGTTGATATTTTTAATTTTTATCATATCAAACCTGCGCTCGCCACCTGTCCCGACCATGAATAATCCATAGATCGTTTTATCGTCGATCAATGATTTAGCAATACGTCTGACTACTTGGGAAGCTTGACGGGGGTGGACGGGACTAGATCACAATAACTATCGAACCATACAATAGATCGTTACCATGACTTGTAGATATGAATTATATGAGGCAAGCAATTGCGTGTGAAAATTGTTCCACAACAAACCTGACATGGCATATTTGGAATGTAACAATCGAATTCGAAATGTCAGGTTTTTCGACATTTTGAACACATCTGTGACACGGGGTATAGTTTAGTGCCAAACGTCTCTCGCCGCAGAGTGAAAGCGTTCATAGTTATTGCGTATGATCCCGCGAAAATCAGAAACATTGAACCTCAAACCGACGTGTTTCGAGGAAACCTGTTCGCAAAAAGTACCTAAACCAAAGATGATTTCGTCGGTACATAAGTAGGTAACTATTTTCATACTGTGAGTCCATTTTGTATTCAGAAATTGGCCACATTAAGTAGATAGTTTCATAATCATTATGGTAGTCAGTAAATCCAGAAATCAGGGCGTAAATGAACCCATCAGTAAAATATTTTACATGAAAAACATACAACATCGATAAGTAAAGTAACAAAGTCCTACCTTAAAGTTACGCTACCACGATGGCTGATTGGAAGGACGCTGAAATTGGTATTAAAATTCGACGTTTCAGATTTCAAATTTTTTACTTACCCAGATACCTAAGCTAAGAAATACGACACAGGTTATTTACCAAGACTGCGTTTAAAAGGATTACTCCGGGGCAGCCATGACACTTGAGACGTCAGAAAAAGAAAAATAATTTGAGGATTAGCTGCCAGTGTCAAAGTGTTAAATATCGAACACACGGCGTCTAATTTGACAACGGCCGGACTCGATTCCTAAGAAAAAATAATTTGACAAGTGTGTCGTATCTCTGGTCCGGTATGACAGTTCGATTTTTAAATCGCGCGGCGGATGACAGCGGATGGCTTAATGTTCGATTGTGTTTTTCAACGAAAATTATGATTAAAATTTAATTATTAATTATGTACTTAAAGCGTTGGATTACGAACTCGTTGTGAAACTGAACTCGTGGAGCGGGCCCCGAGTTGGTGCGGGGACTTAAAAGTACAATTAAGAAATTGGGAAACTTTCCAAAGTTCTCCGTTGACGTTTTGTTTCAATTTGAAATTTTGTAAACTTACCTTTCTTGAATTAATTCCTCATTTAAATTATAGGTAGGTACACACCATCATCACGTGCGTCACCTTCCTGTAAATGAATAAGTAGATATTAATAGTACCGTTTGATTTTCTAAACAAGTAATTTAAAAAAACTTGCCTTTATTTTTACAATATAATACCACTAGCCACTAGCAGTACCTACTCCACTTCCAATGAACTGATACTGCACTAGAAACGCAAAGTCATTCACAAAAACTTACTCTATGGTAGGTACCAAATACTTCGCCTTTGATCGAGATACGTGAAATCTTGTCCACAAACAATGCCATTATTCAAAAAAAAAACTTCGAAGCTTCCATTCGATGTTTGAAATTGAAAAAATAAAACACACACCATAGACTCGGCGTCGCGTTCGATTGAAATTGGAGCACTAGGGTTGGCGCTGGGACATTAAGTTTTAATGAATGTAAAGAAAATATTTGATTACTTTTCAAAAATAGCAAAACTTAGACACGATTACAATCTTGCTCAAGATGACTTTGTTACCGAAGTACATAGCCTAGGTGTTAAATAAAATTCTAGAGATAAGCGTTATTAGGGATCGTCCTAATAATACAAAGCGATACGTGATTATCGCGCGAGTAAAGCGATGCGAATATCGCGTGGTTGCTGGCGCGTGGTTGCGATTACCTACGCGAATGTCAATTAGGACACCTATTCTAGTCAATGCGGTTGAACGCGCGTTCTACTACTACCTCTACTACTACAGCCTATTTGCGTCCCACTGCTACAGGGTTTGGGCTATAGTCCCCACGCAGGCCCAGTGCGAATTGGGGACTTCACACACATCTTTGAATTACTTCGCAGATGCGTGCAGGTTTCCTCGCGATGGTTTTCCTTCACCGAAAAGCTCAGTGGTAAATTCAAATTGAATTTAGCACATAAGTAAACTTAGAGAGGTGCGAGCCGGATTCGAACCCCCGACCCTCTGCATGAGAGGCGGTAGGTCGAACCACTAGGCCACGAAGCTTTCGCGCGAGTAAAATCATCGCGTACTTGCTATCATCGCGTGTAGTCGCATTTGTATTAGAATTTGGACGATCCCTTTATTTTTATGAAGGTACATTTAACAGACTGAATTTGACTTTTTTCCCAAGAAAATGGATACGAAGGGCTCTATTGGAAACGGTACATAGGGATAGGGATCGTCCTTATCCCTAAGTAAAAATACAGGGTTGGGCCCGAATCCGGCTCGCACCTGTAAAATCTTTACTTCCTTATTCTTACTAATATTAAAAATGTGAAAGTGTGTTTGTTTGTTTGTCCTTCCTTCACGTTGAAACGACAGAATCCAATTTGGCTGAAATTTGGTATGGAGATAGTTTGAGATCCTGGGAATAACATAGGATACTTTTTATCCCGATATTTTCACGGGAACGGGTTTTCCACGGGTCAAATCAGTTTTTCAATAATTCTATAACTATAACCATTGGGTACGTAAATTCTAAGTCTACGCGGAACGAAATCGCGGGCAAACGACTAGTTATTTATACGTGCGAAATTCAATTTGAATTTACCACTAAGCATTTCAGTGAAGGAAAACATCGTGAGGAAACCTGCACGCATCTGCGAAGTAATTCAAGGATGTGTGTAAAGTCTCCAATCCGCACTGGGCCCGCGTGGGGACTATAGCCCAAGCCTCGTGATGAGAGGAGGCCTGTGCCCAGCAGTGCGCCGGCTGTGTTGTGGTGGTGGTCGAAATCTATACTCTCCCTGTAAGTACCTATTTCATTTTAGCTTAGATCGTTGTGGTCAACATTTTTGACAGCCCTGAGCCACGAACAAAAAGACGGTAAAATATTTTGATATTTGACAACTGTCGTGATCGATATCAGTCTGTTCTATTTATGAAATTCCTCGATCAAAATATTGATCAAATCTAGTAGAACTAGCGAGGAGGAGTTGGAAAATCAAGGGTAGGTGCACCAACGAAGAGCTTAGTACTCTTCGTGAATGACGTTGCAATTTGAAACGATAAAAAATACCCTAGAATTTAATGAACAGAATCAATCTGTGTTCCGCGGCTCGGTCTATACTCTACCTTACTCACTCTATTTAGTGCGAATAGGGAATTTAGGGACTCCACACAGTACATTGCTCGGGTGATCCTGGTCCTAATATTAGTATGGGTGCCTATGGATTTCTAATTCTATGGGCGCAGCTGAAAATCAGCGCTGTGGCTACTGGCCACAGTATTATGCTGAGCTGTTAGCCCTTTCGGCTATTAAACTTTAATTTTAGTTCCTTTTATTTAAAACGAGTCTATAAATTATTTTAATTTCTGTTGTTTCTTTTAAGTGGATGTGTACCTATTTATTTTTGATTTTGTGTATTTTGTTCAAAATTGCCGAATAAAGATTTCATTTCATTTCATTCATTAATCTTCAAATAAGTAATAGATAGTGGGAAGCGTTCGAGCCCGATCGATGGCAGACAACGAAGCCCCACGGAGCCCTATGACGTAACATCGCGTGTGATAGCTATGGTATAATGCATACTTGTAGGTATGTAGTTACCTATTGGTTATCTACGTTTATACGCGCGTGGCCGAGCTCGTGAACGTGCCCGTTGAATGTCGTTTTGAACGCCGCGCATGTAAACAAACAATGATCTTTGTCGAACAACCGATAGGAAACCGACAGCCGACCGATCGACGACGGCGTTCACGTGCACATTCACGAGCGCGTTAAAAAACGGCCCGTTTACACGCTCGTGCCTGTGAAAGCGCCCGTGAATGTCGTTTTGAACGCCGTTCATGTAAACGTACCAGTAGAGTTCATTATTATTTATTATTAGCCGTTTCCCTCTGACTTCTTCCCGCGCAGACTGTATCTGCGATCCGATGATACTATAAATTATGTACTACAAATTACATATCTAAGATGGTTATAGTTATAGAAGTATTTAAAAACTGATTAAACCCGTAGATAACCCGTTCCCGTAGAAATACCGGGATAAAAAGTATCCTATGCCCGGGTCTCGAACTACCTCACCTCCATGATACCAAATCGGTCCACTCGTTGCGACGTGAAGGAAGGACAAACAAACAAACACACTCTCACATTTATAATATTAGGTAGTAGTGTATAGATATCTAATAAGTAGTCTAACTTAATTTTTGACTCTACAGCCCCGAGTGTTTTTTTTTGTACGGGGTTTTAGTTGAAACGTTACATAGGGAGAGGGTAAGGTAACTTTTCGTTTTTTTTTTAGTTTATTTAGTCTGCCATTTTGTGTATACATTCGCTTATCCGTAGCTGTTATTGTTGTCCATCTACCTATTTATCCAATCCATATTATCCATATCCAATCCAATAGGATGTTATTTTTAATTTTTACTACTTGTAGTGACACCTTGTGGAACACTCATGCAAACAAAATGCAGTGACGAATCTGCATTTGTTTGCATACAGTCTGATAGATGGCAGGGAAATCGTATAATTATCCTTTTGTGCCTCAATGCAATATTTCGACAAATTTGTATTTTTAGCTCGAATATCTGCGTGAGTGTAGAGTGGTATTAATATAATTTCTTATTTACTTGGATGAGAAAAAATATCTTTGCTTTGAAGTTTGTAATTTGTAAACCACAGACTGAGATCACGATCGCTGAGATTTTTTTTCACATAATTGCCATAAGTTAAAAGTGTTTTAGATGTTTTAGTAGTTTCACTGACATCCAACAACTTTTCCAATCAAATGAAAGGTAGCAAATTTAAGACTAATTCAGTTACAAAATAGATAATGACGGTAATATTAAAAAACAAAGTTAAGTTAAAGTTAGTTCGCCTCACGTCGTAGCTCTTGCCATTCGCTTTTTTTGACTTCTCTCATACAACCATTACATGTGTATTGGTTTCTGAACGTAAAATCTACCATTAGACTTGTGGTAGTTCTATAGAGATTTCATATAGCAACACCACATCAAAATCAGACATGGCGCGGGTACACCGAAATCCGGAATTTCTACACTTTTTCATTTATTTCTCAATATTTTCATGTTGTTTGTTTAACTTAGCAAGTGCAAATCAGGAACTAGATGAAGATAATTGGAGGGACATACTTGAAGGAGAATGGATGGTAGAATTGTGAGTATGGTTTGTGGTATTTTCAACCGGTGTCGGGTCAAATAAAAACGTGTCAGATTCTTAGGAGGTGTAAATTCGTGATTTAGAAGCTGCCTGGTGCTGTTTTTAGTCTTTATCAGCAGGGAATATATCGTTCTTGATGTTCGCCTGGTATTCTTTCTAATAAGCGTGTGGGTGTGCAAAAAACGGTGACACAACGTAGGCAGGGTTCATCAACCACTCAAGGCCGCTAAGGTCTACCAAGAACCGTTTTGAAAACTATGACGTCCTATCTATTGTTGTACAACTTTTTCACTGAAATCCGGGAAGCGGTGTAGGCTATTGTTATTTACATTCTTTGTTTGGGATATATTAGAACTTGTTTTTCTATAAGCATGTGATTTTTAGTTTAACTTTTTTTTCTTAGTTGTTGTATTGAAATGTAAATACAATACCTAGTTTTTTTCATTTCTCATGACCGTACTGCAATGATAACTAAATAAATTACGCCTAATTTATTGTAGTGTTGTAGTTTGTCACAGAAAAATAAACAACATTATAATTATTTTCAGTGAAAAAGTTCATTGGACTTATGTTTTTGACAAGTAGTCCATTAGAAGATAAAATATTTAGCTTCTATTAGCAACTTATTTCAGACTAAACCATCAACTTCTATTTCGTCCTATGAGTGATATAATATATATTTTTTATATATATCTCTTCTATCTGCAATCAGTTTTGACAAGTAGAGAGTGAACAGATCCAGTAACCAGTTGCTCCATTTGGTCACCTCATCACATTCTTGTGTTTAGGTCCATGATATGAGCCCGTTTGAGACAGACAGTGTTGTCTGTGGTGTGATATATGATTTTATTTTAATCCTTTCTTAAATGATATAACTGATCACTACAGCCTCTATTGTGACATAGTACACAACTATGATGTTTCAGAATTTTGACAATGCCTACCATTGAGAAAAATGGCGACACTCGTAATATGACTTATAAAACAGGCAAGTATTCCATTTGTCTTGACAATATCCAGAAAACCAAAAAAATGGTTGTGTAATGTGTCAGGATTTACTTCAGAGTATAAGGAACATTTTTATTTCAAAAAAAATTCATCTACAAACATAAATTACCAGTTAGAATACATTACATCACTTGCTTGCAATGCAAATATGTTAATCAGTTGTGACTCAATCATTAAGTGAATTAAATAGCTAGGCATGAGTCATGTTTGTTGGAGCATACGAGATTAGGTGTAAATATGTAGAGTAACTATGTAATGAGGTGTGAACTCTGTTATGTATACATATTTAGTAACAAATTTTCATGACAATCAACATCCTGTCTGCTGAAGGACGTCCACTGTTGGACATAGGCCTCCCCCAAGGCCTGCCACATGGAGTTAACCCAATACTTATAAGGAACTAGCTTCTGTCCGTGGCCTCGGCCGCTTGGAATTCAGTAATCGTGTTCCTGCAGGAACTGCGTTTTTCCAGGTTAAAAAGTAACTCATGTCCTTCCTCAGGATTCCAAATATCTCAGACGGACAGAGTTACTTTCACGGTTGAATCAACTTTTTCTGTACCTGGTTGCCATGGTTACGGTCTCCTGCAGTAGAGTTACTTTGCTATTTTCAAATGGTCCCTTAAGGGCACCTTTTAAACATCTTAGCAGTCACCTTGTAATAGTTTTACTAAGAAACTCCTGTTATTTTTGTCTCCTGACTAACGGGGAAAGAATAGCATCAAGAAATAGTTGATTGACCCATTTATGATATTAGTATGGACTCTGTCTGTCTTATTATTAGTACATCAAATCAAGTTACAGGCATCGGTACGGTGACTTTCGACGCGCAGAAGTCAAAAGTATGGTCGCATTGGCAGAGGGCGCGGGACTCAGGGGGCGCTGTGTCGTGCGCGCACGCTTATTGGCTCTTCAGTCGTAAACATTTATTAATTTTATTTCAGACAGGCAGCAATTCGCTGATGCGTCTAAATTCATGTTAGTAAGAGAGTTTATCTAGTCTGTTT